>CM042690.1:18436036-19036036 GCA_023614405.1 Avena insularis | reverse complement strand
ACTCGATACAGGTTCAAATGACCGAACTATTTCAGTTATACAACCAGCGCGCCCTCGACAAATATATCATTGATTGCTACTATCTATAAGTGATTTATTTCTATAATTAAGTTTGTAGCTCAGCTCGTTCATTGTATTTAATATATTATCCTAACTATATATCCTTTTGTATGATATTATAATCTGCAGAATGAAGATGCTTGAATGCAAAAGAGCTAGAAGATACGACGTTGGGTTCATTGACCCATATATCGTTAATGAATATACGTTAAAGAATCACCCCAAGGACGTGGAGGAAGACCTGTGCAGGTTCTTAACCAGAATAATTTTGTTAAGGAAATACTATTTCCTTATAACTTCAAGTGAGTGTTTATATCTTATACATATTTTATTTTTGCTTACTCGATGAGCTATGGATGTATGCTTACGTAAACTGTTGGAGATATGCCCTAGAGGCAATAATAAATGTAGTTATTATTATATATCTTTGTGTTTATGATAAATGTTTACATTCATGCTATAATAGTATTAACAAGGAAACCATTAATACTTGTGTGATTTGTAAACTAAATTTGAAGTCCCTAGTATAGCCTCTATACTTCACTACCTTGTTGGTTGATTGATGATTGTGGTTTCCCTATCATGAACATTGAGATGTTATCAACAACAAGATCATATCGTTAGGAGAATGATATGGTGGACATACTCCTATAGAAAAGCGTAGCATAAAGATCAAGTCATTTCAATAGTTCAATTGCTATATGCTTTCTGATACATAGTAACCTAATTCCTTCGACCATGAGATCATGCATATCACCTTTACTGGATGGATGCTTTGATGTCATCAAACACCACACCGTAACAGGGTGGCTATAAAGGTGGCGTTGAGTGTTCGGAAAGTATTGGTTGAAACACATGGATCAAGAGTGGGATTTGTCCATCCACATGATGATAGATATTCTCTGGCCCTCTCGGTGAAATGTCATCCAATTAGCTTGCAAGCATGTGACTTGGTCACAAGGGATCACATATCACGAACGAGAAAAGAGTACTTATCAAGAACGAGGAAGAACTAGGTATGCGAGATACCGACGATCATAACCTCGGATAAGTAACATATCGTGAGACAAAGGGAAATTGGTATCGTATGTAAGTGGTTCATTCGATCGCAAAGTAATCGTAGAGAAATATGTGGGAGCCATATGAATTTCAGATTCCTCTATTGGTTATTGTTCGAGAAGTGTCTCGATCATGTCCGCATAATTCACGAACCGTAGGGAGACACACTTAAGGATTCGACGTTGTTTGAGTAGTTATGGTATTATGAGAAAGAGACCGAATGTTGTTCGAGTCTCGGATGGGATCCGGATATCACGAGGTGATCCGGAATGGTCCGGAGAATAAGATTCATATAAGGAAAGTCCCGTTTGAGTAGCGGAATGATTCCGTGTTTTCATCGGAACATTCTAGAAGGTCCGGAATGTCCCAAGACTCGGAGGGGAAGGGTACATGAATGTGTCATTACATATTGGAATGATTGCATCATGTACTAAGTGTTCTCGCTGTCCAAAATAAAGGGTTTATTTAAATCCTAAATTGAAAAGTCAAACGCTAGTTTGAAAGTCAAACGGCAATTTTGGAAGTGGGAAAAGAGGAGGATTGGTGGAGGCCGAGTTGGAGGAATTCTCCCCTTGGCGGCGCACCTCCCAGGCCGAGTTGGGGAGGAACTCCTCCCTTGGCCGGCCAGCCCTCCCACCTATATAAGGAGGGCAGGGCTCCCTCCTTGCACACACAAGTTCCTATCCTCTAAGCTAAACCCTAGATCTAGACACCGGTTTAGAGCTATTTCGGTTTAGAGCCTTCTAATTGGTTTAGAGCCTTCTAATTGGTGTGTCTAATTACTAGACCACTAATAGCCTCTCTCATAAGCTCCACCATACTGCACTTTGGCTTAAGGCGAAGCCTCATGGGATTTCCCTCTCTACTTAGGTACCACGCCAGCCAGTCCGGAATCGCGAGGAGAGTGCTACAACCTCCGCTGCTGGAACAAGGAGAGGAAGGTCTTCGAAAACCGAACGTGTGACCGATCATGGGAGCGCATGGAACGCGGCGCCGGAAGGATCGTCTACGCGATCTTGAGATCGGAAAGAGTACTACTACATCACCCACGAGAATCTGCTCTCGTTAAACACTTTGGAATCTTCGAGGGTGAGTTATTCCATCGACTCGTTGCTACAATCTAGTAGATAGATCTTGTCTTGTTTGTTTGTATGCGATAGAAAATTTTTGTTTTCCATGCTACGAACCCTACAAAGGGTATCGAGCCGTGTCTATATGTAGATCTGTTACGAGTAGAACACAATGATCATTGTGGGCGTTGATGCTTTTATTGTAGATTGCTTTTGTGTACTTTGCATCTTGCGGTATGTTGGGATGAAGCGGCCGGCTAACCTTACATGACATCGTTCATGAGACTTGCTCCACGCTTGACATGCAACTGCTTTTGCATAAGTGGCTTTATGGGTGCTGCTTTCTCCTAGCATAGTAAAGATCCAATTTACAGGTAATCAACAATGCTAGTATCAATGTTGTGGTTCTTGTTCGTAGGTTAGAACGACACCTATGGAAAGCCCCAAACCACGTAAAATATGCAAAGAAAGTAGAGGCGTCTAACTTTGTTTTGCGAGGGGTGTCTTGATGATGTGATATGGCCATGATTGTGATTATATTTGATGTATGCAATGATCCTTATTGTAAGTTGGCAACGGCGGGAATATATGGTTGTCTTTAAATTCTGTTAAGACCTGCGTGTCTATTCAAAATAGTTGTAATAGTTGAAGCTGGTGGGCGACAACCATGAAGAAGCGTCATTGACCTTGATGCTATGCGGTGATGATGGAGATCATGTTCGTGCTTGAAGATGGAGATCGGAAGCACAAAGAAGAAAGGCCATATCATATCACATATTATGAATTGCATGTGATGTTAATCCTTTATGCATCTTGTATTGCTTAGTAGACGACGGTAGCATTATAAGATGATCCCTCATGCACATAAATTTCAAGTTCTAAAGTGTTCACCCTTAGTATGCACCGTTGCCAAAGCTTGCTGCTTCGAAACACCACGTGATGATCGGGTGTCTTTGATTCATGGTGAATACAACGTAAGCAAGCCAGATTTGCTTATGCGGTAGCTAAGGTTTAATCTTGACGAGCCTAGCATGTACGGACATGGCCTCGGGAACACGGATCGCGAAAGGTAAAGCATGAATCATATAGTAGATATGATGAACATGATGATTGTTAGCCATTAAAACTATATCAACTCTCGTGATGATCGGTGTTGATGTAGTGGATTTGGTTCGATGTGATCACTAAAACAATGTGAGGGATGTTGTTTTGGTGGGAGTTCACCTAGTTTAATTTCATTAATTAATTTGAACTCAATTTGTCATAAACTTAGTCTAAACTATTGCAAATATGTTGTAGATCAATGGCAGCCCTACCATCAATTTTAATGCGTTCCTAGAGAAAGAAAAGTTGAAAAACAATGGAAGCAACCGGATTGGTTCCGCAATTTGAGGATTGTCCTCACATGGTAATTTGACCTATGTGCTGGATGCACCGCTAGGTGACCCACCTGCAACTGATGCTACCGATGAAGTAAAGAATGTTTACCTCGCTCGGAAGAATCAGTACTCCATAGTTCAGTGTGCTATCTTGTATGGTTTAGAATCGGAGCTTCAGAAAAGGTTTGAAGAGTCGGATCCATATGATATTGTCGAGGATCTCAAATTAATTTTTGAGACTCATGCGGCAATTGAAAGTTATGAAGCTTCGAAAAGTTCTTTAAGCGCAAGATGGAAGAGGGTAGCTCGTCGGTGAGCATGTGCTTAAGATGTGCAGGCACGCAAATAAACTTCAAAGTTTGGGTATAGTGATTCCTAATACTTTGGGGGTTTACCGCATCCTCCAATCACTACCACCAAGTTACAAGAACTTTGTGATGAACTACAACATGCAGAACATGAACAAAGAGTTGCCAGAACTATTTGCTATGTTAAAATCTGCAGTGGAGATCAAAAAGAGCACCAAGTGTTGATGGTCAATAAGACCACCAAATTCAAGAAAGGCAAGTCTAAGCAGAAGGGACGCTTCAAGAAGGGTGGTAAGAAAGTTACCACGCCGACGAAGAAGACCAAGGCTGGACCTAAGCCTGAAACTGAGTGCTTTCTTTGCAAGGGAGAAGGTCCTCGAAGCGGAATTGCCCAAAGTACTTGGCGGATTTGAAGAAGCAACATCAAGAAGAAAGGTATATCGATATACATGTTATTGATGTATCTCACTAGTATTCGTAGTAGTGCTCGGTATTTGATCTTGGTTCGGTTGCTCATATTTGTAACTCGAACAGGAGCTGCAGAATAAACGGAAGCTAGTGAAGAACGAGGTGGCGATGGCGTGGAAGCGGATCAAAGGTTGATGTGATCGCGGTCGACACGCTACCTCTTCATCTACCATCGGGATTAGTTTTATACTTAAATAATTGTTATTTGGTGCTGCGTTAAGCATGAACATTATATCAGGATCTTGTTTATTGCGAGGCGGTTACTTGTTTAAATCCGAGAATAATGGTTGTTCGATTTATATGAGTAATATGTTTTACACATGCACCTTTGATAGATGGTCTATTCTTGTTGAATCTCGATAGTAGAAATACACATATTAATAACATTGAAGCTAAACGATTGAAATCAGCGATAACTCGACCTATATGTGGCACTGTCGTCTTGGTCACATTGGAGTGAAGCGTATGAAGAAACTCCATTCCGATGGACTTCTTGAATCACTTGATTTTGAATCACTTGAAAGATGCGAAGCATGTCTGATGGGTAAAATGACTAAGACTCCATTTTCTGGTATAATGGAGCGAGCTATGAACTTATTGGAAATCATACATACCGATGTGTGGTCCAATGAGTGTAGCATCGTGATGGTTATCGTTATGTTCTTACCTTCACGGATGACTTGAGTAGATATGGGTATATCTATTTCATGAAACATAAGTCCGAAACTTTTGAGAAGTTTAAGGAGTTTCAAAGTGAGGTAGAGAATCAACGTAACAAGAAGATTAAATTTCTACGTTGTGATCGTGGAGGTGAATATCTAAATTCTGAGTTTGGCGAGCATTTGAAGAAATGTGGAATACTTTTCGATTGACACCGCCGGAACACCACAGTAATGGTGTGTCCGAACGTCAGAATCGAACTCTCTTAGATATGGTTCGTTCTATGATGTCACTTACAGATTTGCCACTATCATTTTGGGGTTATGCATTAGAAACAGCTGCATTCACTTTAAATAGGGCACCGTCTAAATCCGTTGAAACGACACCATATGAATTATGGTTTGGGAAGAAACCTAAATTGTCGTTCCTTAAAGTTTGGGGATGCGAAGCCTATGTAAAGAAGTTACAGCCGGACAAGCTTGAACCCAAAGCGGAAAAATCGTCTTCATAGGATACCCGAAGGAAACTATTGGGTATACCTTCTATCATAGATCCGAAGGCAAAATCTTCGTTGCCAAGAATGGATCCTTTCTAGAGAAGGAATTTCTCTCGAAAGAAGTGACTGGAAGGAAAGTAGAACTCGACGAGGTTGTCGAACCTTCTCTCGAAATTGCGAGTAGCGCAGCACCGGAAGAAGTTCCTGTGGTGCCTGCACCAATAAGAGAGGAAGCTAATGATGGTGATCATGAAACTTCGGTTGAAGTTGCTACAGAGCCTCGGAGGTCAACGAGAAATCGTACCACTCCATTGGTATGATTCCGTTATGAATGTCATGTTGGTGGACAACACCGATGACCCCGAGACATATGAGGAAGCGATGATGAGCCCAGATTCCAATAAATGGCAAGAAGCCATGAAATCCGAGATTGGATCCATGTACGAAAACCAAGTATGGACTTTGGTGGACTTACGGATGGCGGAAGGTGTCGAGAACAAATGGATTTTCAAGAAGAAAGCAGATGATGGTAATGTTCGTCTATAAAGCTCGACTTGTCGCAAAAGGGTTTCGACAAATTCAAGGAGTTGACTACGATGAGACTTTCTCACCGGTAGCGAAGCTAAAGTCTGTGAGGATTATGTTAGCAATCGCTGCATATTATGATTATGAGATATGGCAGATGGATGTCAAAACAGCATTCCTCAATGGAGACATTGATGAAGAGTTGTATATGATGCAACCCAAAGGTTTTGTCGATCCTAAAGATGCTAACAAGGTATGCAAACTTCAACGGTCCATCTATGGGTTGAAGCAAGCATCCAGTTGGAATCAACGTTTTGATAAGGTAATCAAAAGTTTTGGTTTTATACAAACTTATGGAGAAGCTTGTATTTACAAGAAAGTGAGTGGGAGCTCTAGCATTCTTAATACTGTATGTGGATGACATATTGTTGATTGGGAATGATGTAGACCTTCTTAATAGTGTCAAAGAGTATTTGAATAATAGTTTTCAATGAAGGATCTTGGCGAAGCAGCTTACATATTAGGCATAAAGATTTATAGAGATAGATCGAACGCCAAATATCATTGTCACAAAGTACATATTTGGACAAAGTTCTAAAGAGGTTTGGAATGGAAGATAGCAAGAAAGGGTTCTTGCCCATGTTTCAATCGACCTTGAGTAAAACTCAAAGTCCGACATCGGGAAGATAGAGAAAAGATGAGTAAGACTCCTATGCCTCAGCCATAGGATCTCTAATGTATGCCATGCTATGTACTAGACCCGACATTGCATATCCGTTAGTTTAACTAGCAGATATCAAAGTGATCGAGTGGATCATTGGACAATGATCAAAAACATCCTTAAGTACTTGAGAAGAACTAAGGATATGGTTCTTTCTTATGGAGGTGATGAACAGCTCGTTGTTAATGGTTACACCGATGCTAGTTGGAACACCGATCCGGATGATTCTAAATCACAATCTGGATACGTATTTATTTTGAATGGTGCAGTGATTAGCTGGAGGAGTGCAAAGCAAAGCGTTGTGGCGAGATCTTCAAGCGAATCGGAATACATGGCTGCTTGGAGGCTTCACAAGAAGCGATATGGATGAAAGAGTTCATTCTGAGCTGGGTGTGGTTCCTAGTGCTGGACCCAATGTCTATCTCTTTGTGATAACATGGGCGCCATAGCCAATGCGCAAGAACCAAGGTCACACAAGAAGTGAAGCATATCAAGCTGCGTTTCCGCTATTCGAGAACATATCCAGGATGGGGATATAAAGATTTGCAAAGTACACACAGATCTGAATGTGGCGGATCCATTGACTAAACCTCTCCCGAGGGCAAAGCATGACCAACACCAAGCTGCCATGGGTGTTCGGTATATTACCATGTAATCTAGATTAGATGACTCTAGTGCAAGTGGGAGACTGTTGGAGATATGCCCTAGAGGCAATAATAAATGTAGTTATTATTATATATCTTTGTGTTTATGATAAATGTTTACATTCATGCTATAATAGTATTAACAAGGAAACCATTAATACTTGTGTGATTTGTAAACTAAATTTGAAGTCCCTAGTATAGCCTCTATACTTCACTAGCTTGTTGGTTGATTGATGATTGTGGTTTCCCTATCATGAACATTGAGATGTTATCAACAACAAGATCATATCGTTAGGAGAATGATATGGTGGACATACTCCTATAGACAAGCGTAGCATAAAGATCAAGTCATTTCAATAGTTCAATTGCTATATGCTTTCTGATACATAGTAACCTAATTCCTTCGACCATGAGATCATGCATATCACCTTTACTGGATGGATGCTTTGATGTCATCAAACACCACACCGTAACAGGGTGGCTATAAAGGTGGCGTTGAGTGTTCGGAAAGTATTGGTTGAAACACATGGATCAAGAGTGGGATTTGTCCATCCACAGCGGATAGATATTCTCTGGGCCCTCTCGGTGAAATGTCATCCAATTAGCTTGCAAGCATGTGACTTGGTCACAAGGGATCACATATCAGAACGAGAAAAGAGTACTTATCGATGCGAGGAAGAACTAGGTATGCGGAGATACAAGCGATCATAACCTCGGATAAGTAACATATCGTGAGACAAAGGGAAATTGGTATCGTATGTAAGTGGTTCATTCGATCGCAAAGTAATCGTAGAAATATGTAGAACCATATGAATTTCCAGATTCCTCTATTGGTTATTGTTAGGAGAAGTGTCTCGATCATGTCCGCATAATTCATGAACCGTAGGAGACACACTTAAGGATTCGACGTTGTTTGAGTAGTTATGGTATTATGAGAAAGAGACCGAATGTTGTTGGTCTCGGATGGGATCCGGGATATCACGAGGTGATCCGGAATGGTCCGGAGAATAAGATTCATATAAGGAAAGTCCTGTTTGAATGGCGGAATGATTCCGTGTTTTCATCGGGAACATTCTAGAAGGTCCGGAATGTCCGGCACTCGGAGGGAAGGGTACATGAATGTGTCATTACATATTGGAATGATTGCATCATGTACTAAGTGTTCTCGCTGTCCAAAATAAAGGGTTTATTTAAATCCTAAATTGAAAAGTCAAGCTAGTTTGAAAGTCAAACGGCAATTTTGGAAGTGGGAAAGAGGAGGATTGGTGGAGGCCGAGTTGGAGGAATTCCTCCCTTGGCGGCGCACCTCCCAAGGCCGAGTTGGGGAGAACTCCTCCCTTGGCCGCCAGCCCTCCCACCTATAAGGAGGCAGGCTCCCTCCTTGCACACACAAGTTTCCTATCCTCTAAACTAAACCCTAGATCTAGACCCGGTTTAGAGCTATTTCGGTTTAGAGCCTTCTAATTGGTTTAGAGCCTTCTAATTGGTGTGTCTAATTACTAGACCACTAATAGCCTCTCTCATAAGCTCCACCATACTGCACTGAAGCTTAAGCGAAGCCTGCGGGATTTCCCTCTACTTAGGTACCACGCCGTTGTCTTTGCGGAATCGCGAGGAGAGTGCTACAACCTCCGCTGCCTTTGGAACAAGGGAGAGGAAGGTCTTCGTCGAAATGCGAACGTGTGACCGATCATGAGGCGCTCTTGAGAACGCGCCCGGAAGGATCGTCTACGCGATCTTGAGATCGGAAAGAGTACGACTACATCACCCACGAGAATCTGCTCTCGTTAAACACTTTGGAATCTTCGAGGGTGAGTTATTCCATCGACTCGTTGCTACAATCTAGTAGATAGATCTTGGCTTGTTTGTTTGTATGCGATAGAAAATTTTTGTTTTCCATGCTACGAACCCCTACATAAACGTCCGCAGATTCCACTGGATCTTGCTAAACATTCAAGTTGACAAGTCCCTAGTTGAAGTCCACAACTCATTAAGTTGGGACCAAGAGAAGTGGAGTGACATGAAAGCAATGCTCCATAAGTAATTTCAATTATTATCGCATTATATCGGCCTCTTTCATTCATTTCCTAATATCAAGTAACTAATAACTCCTTTGTTAATTTTCTTTGCCGAGCAGGTGTTAGACACGGTTTATATAGAAAATACCAGGTCCATTCAAAGAGGAGCTAACTTATAAAATGGTGAAGAGTTTACAGCAGCCACCGAGAACTCATTTATATGGATACTACGTCTGCAAGTACATCCGCGAGTTGACCATTTAGCGGAAAGTTGACTCATATTATATTTATGGTTTGCGGGAGAAACTAGAGCGACCAGCGCATAAGAGCAATTCAAGAGGAGCTGGCGGAATTTATGATGAAGGAAGTCCTTGATGTATATGGAGAGCATTATGCGGATGACGTGAAACTCGATTTTCCTTAGTGATCTCCATGTAGCTGATATGATATATATATTCATTAATAACCATGTAATATCAAAACATTTCTTCCTTTTGATATATATATCATCAATGTATGCTTGTAAGGGATCGATTAATTATATAGATGTATCAACGTGTACTGTGTATGTACTAGCATAGAATATGTGTACTTAAATATATGTTTGAAATTATAGTGAAACACAAAACGAAAAAGGAACGAAATGGCAAAAACTACCGCGACAGAGAACACACAATTCTCTGCCGCGGCAGGAAACCTTATATTCCCAGGTGGTGTTACGGTCCGGGACTAGAAGGTTTCTGCCTCCCGCGGCGCTGAAATAGCCATGTGGCTGTTATCAGTCGCGGGCCGTAGCGAGCCGGGACTAGGAGGGGGGGGGGTCTAGTCCCGTTTTCGCAGTCCCGGGCCAAAACCGGGACTAGAGCCAGTAGCGGCCCGGGACTGGAGGCCCTTTTTCCACCAGTGTAATACGCGTATGCACAAAATTATGTGAAAAATACTTTGTATTTTGGACACAGGAAAAAAGAGAAAATATCGGATCTGGACATGAACAGTGTAATTTTTGAATGGGCCTCCGTTTTATCAAAATTTATCATATTTGTCATTTTGGCTGTGCCGGAAATACAAACTATTTTAGTTTCAAAATGTGCATATTTGTATTTTGGATTGTTATCTACACGAATATGTTTTTTTTGAATTTGTTTGATGCTTTTTGAAGAATTTAAAAAATTCCTCCGGTGAAGACGGGTGCTATATCCATTTTCCAATAGTCACGGCCACTACACTAGTAGGAAAGAGTTTATTAGTGGCGTAAGGAATCAGCTAATTGATGGCTCCCTTAGAGGTATGCCACGAGGCTCACGCCACTGGGTTATGGTTGCCAGTGCTCGGCCACGCCTTGGTGACCGATGAGAGGTTGTGCTTGCGGCAGCGGAGGAGGACATGCTTTAGGAAGAGCAACATAGCTAGCACGGACACTCTAACTGGTTACAGACCGGCGACGGTCTTTCTCCCACCCTCCCTCTCGTTCCCTTTCTTTCTACCCTTGAGAGTCCACTGCCGCTGGCCGGGCTGCCCCTGCGTCCCCTCCGCCGGATTAGCCGGCTGGAGATGGACAAAGGGGGCGCCGGATCTAGGAGTAGCTGTAGGAGTCGTAGGGTTTTGCAGCTGTATACCGTGGGTTGGCGTTATGCCGGGAGGTTGTGGCAAGATCCCTGGCCCAAGATCCTGCCCTGGCTGGCGTCTCTGCTGCTGGTCGCGGTGCTCCGGTGGACGGAGCCGAAGGTGACGAGCGGTGAGGAGGCTAGCGTCTCCTTTAATAAAGGGTCCTTTAGGAGCCTTTCTCTCTTGCGGAGTTGTGCTGTTGCGTTTCCTCTCCTGGCCGGCCGTGGCGGCGAGGAGGAGGGGGAGTGCGGCAAGGCGTTTGTTGTTGTTCCTCTCTCCCTGGACGGCCGTGGTGGCGAGGAGGCGAGTGGGAACAAGGCGACTCCAAGCACTCTGCTAGTGATGAAGGGCGCTGTTCATGGTGCTGAGCAGGTCTTCCCTCTGCTCGCTCTAGCCACGATGGAGGTGGTAGGAGTGAGGTGGGCTGTTCTGCTAGGCGCCCGGTTCGCGAAGTTGCAGACCAGAAGCTATCCAAGCGACGGCGGAGATGCCGAAGCTATCCACGGCCAGAGAAACCGTCTTGTGCTCAGGTGCGTTGATGACCTTGAGCTTCTTCACTTCCGCAAGGCCATGGCGATGCAAGAGAGCGCGCAAGTGCCTGTTGGGAAGAATCTCGACGGCCTCAGCTCGGGATCCATCATCGGCGGCGCCCCAAGTGGCATGTTCCCCGGCGACGGCGGCGATGCCCGGGTGGTGAGGTCCAGATATCGCGGTGGAGAAGACCCAGGACTCGATTGCTTTTTTATTTTTAGTTCTAGGGTCTATTCTGTAAAAGGGGCTCCCTTATTTGCAAGTTGCACAATTGCTAGGGTGCTCTTTGTAATTTGTAACCCACCTTCAGTATAATACAGCAGCTTCCAGGGCCTTCGGGCTCTTTTCTGTTAAAAAAAAACATAGCCAGCACGGCGTCTACCAAGGACACTCACGAGGGAAACTCTATTAGGATCGAGGATTTGTCTAACTTGCCAAGCAGGTGTGCTGATGACAGATTGAAGTGGCTTGACCGTGTGGCTGGTGAGATGGCACTGGTATACTGGACAAAAATGTATGTCATCATGAAACTAATTCTATTGATTAGATATTTTAGGTGTTGATTTTTTCTCTCTACATAATTGTCAAACTTGACATCATGTCCTCTCTATCCCTGAGAGGCGTGCAGAAAACGTCTGTGATGCTTGAATATGAGCATTGAGTGTAACAAAAAAATCTGTTTGTGATTCTTATCAAATTAACCTATCATAATATTTATAGAACTTATAGACAGTGACTTAATTACGCTTGGTGATAAGGAAAATTATGCCTCATTTGATAGTACTGAGAAGATGGGTGGTTCTCATATCTAACTTCATCATTTTGTTTTTTATTATGTTCTTGATCTCCACCTGCCGGGTGTTGTCTACTCTAACCACAAACCATGGAAGAGCTAACTAGTTGAGTCCACTCTAGCAGCCCATATTCCTACAGTGATTTTGTCTGAATTGGTCCCGTTTGCGTTTTTTCTGGACAAAACAGCGGCCCATGTCATACCAGGACAGGTCACTATGCTCAATCTCATAGTAGGCCCATCTCGCGGGAGAGAGGGGCTATCCTGCTACGTGGATGCGTGTCCTCCGGGATCTCCATCTCATGATTAGATAAAATGGTGGAGACGTGGATAGCCAAATTGGCCAAAGCATTTGATAGCTCTTATTTTCTCCAATGTCCCATCATCATCATACGGAAAGAAAAGTCCGTATGATCAGTCACTTCAGGCCATGTTATTGTAGACATATCAGAAATATTATTGATCGTTTTATACAAATGTGTCACGCGATCAAAATCTTCTCATCAATTCTATACTCTCACAAATGACTGGGATGTGTAATTTTTTTTTCATATATAATGTCCTATTTATAACCAATCGTGGGTATAAAGATAGGTCAGTAATGTTATAGATGAGCTCATGTCATCCATCTTATACATGGTGTGCCTTGGGTCTGCAAAGAATAATGTATACCCATCTCCTCCGTTTACTTATTTTAGCCAGCGATGAAGTCAAACTATCTTATATATCTTATATTTATAATACTCTTGAATGTTGTTTTTTTAATAAAAGACTATGTGCACTGATCGGGATGCAAAGACTGGGGTCTTATTCCCCTTTTCGAATTAATTAACAGCAACATATGATCCCCACGTTTCCTATTCGTGGACGGAACCCGCTTAGGTAGACCCTCTGGTGATGTGAAAAGCTTCTGAGGGTTGCAGCCATGGCCGGCAAGGAATCTCCTTTGAGCATAGGCCGCCGCCTGGCTTCGCGGCAGGTCTCCCCGATTAATCCCCATAGGTTCGCAGAAGCTGTGTCCTGCTGCTCCGTTAGCTACAACTGTCGCCGGAGAAGACACCCGCCGGTCGCGCGGGAGAAGACGCACCATGCTGCCTCTCCCTTGCAGCTTCGGTAACAGTCGTTTGCAGCATAGCCGCGGGTCGTTTGCACCTCGACGTTGTTCGCTTGTAGCGCGAACGCCTGCAACTGCTCTCAACGGTGGTCACTCGGAGCTTCGGCGGCAGCCATTTGCACCTCCATCGGTAGGTGTTTCCAACTTAGGCGGTCGCCAGCTCAGGAGCCGGTCACTTGCAGCTCCAGCGATAAAAGAACATGTAGCATCGACAGTGGTCATTCAGAGCTTTGGTGGCAACCGTTTTGCAGCTTAGGCGGTCGCTGTTTGCAGCTCAGGTGCCGGTCACTTGCTGATCCAGCGATAATGCACATGTAGCATCGACGGTGGTCATTCGTAGCTTCGGCGGCGGCTGTTTGTGGCTCCGACGATAGGTTTTTGCAGCTCAGGTGCTGGTCACTTGCAGCTCCGGGCCATAAAGCACATGTAGCATCGACGGTAGTCATTTCGAGCATCGATGGCAGCCGTTTGCAGATCCGACGGCAGGCATTTGCAGCTTAGGTGCTAGTCTCTTGCAGCTCGGCAATAAAGCACATGTAGCATCGACGGTGGTCATTTGCAGCTTTGGCGGCAGCCATTTGCAGCTCCTACAGTAGGCCTTTGCAGCACCTCCTCTACGTTGCAGCTCCGGTGGCAGTACTTTGTAGCTCAAGCGGTAGGAGGTTGAAGCCCTGGTGATAGGCGCTTGCAGCATTGCCTCTCCTCTTCTTTATTTGCAGCTCTGGCTGAAGGGTTTTGCAGATTGACCGGTTGGCACATGCACCCCCGCAGTTGTCGCTTGTTGCTCCGGCATGACTTGCATCACCTCGTCGGGTTGCAGCAACTTTGTGGCAGCGGTTGTTTGTAGCATTATTAGGGCAATGCTGGTGGTATGGAAGAGTGGAGGTGTACCGTCAGAGAGATGCCAGGAGAAACACGAGAGGAGAAACACGAGTGGTGCTTCAGAAAAGTATGTTTATTTTCGTCATGCAACCAGATAGAAAAAATGCACTGAATAACAATATTCTACTCCATAAAGCAGATAAAAGAATGGTCCAAGTTTGTCTCTATCAAGTTATATGTCTATTAAGAAAACATTGAGCACAAACTTCTTGCAGAAGTTGTAAAATCATATTTTTGACATCCTTGCTAAAACTAGGTTGCTTGCCACTATACCTAAACAATAATAACGCTGTCAAACAATTAACTGTGCAAAAAGCATAATCTTATTGCCAACAATTCAATAACAAATGCATAGAACTGAAGAAATATAGCCCCTATGGCTCCACGTCCAAAGTAAGAAAACAATCATATGCATGTCTACTAAAAATCCATAAAAAATAATTTTCTATGTGACCCCTGCAAGTGCATGGGTTAATGGCTAGTGGCAATAATTCGGATGATGTTGACATGTGGTTTATCCACAGGATCATAGGAAACGTGTAAATGCATGGACCAACGGAATTATTCCCGGGCGCCCTATAAATACCCACTGAATTAAGCCAGTTAGATGCTCCAAGAGAGGCTATTTGAGCACGATTCTCCAAACATCTCTCCATTACCTATCTACCGCGAGTTTTCATCTATTCTATTACATATATCATCCACAACTTATGCAGCATGATTCCTGCTATTCTCATCATCCTTGCTACCTTGTTGGTGTTTTTCCTCTTCAAAAAGAAAAGAGTGACACTCTTTCATAAGCAATGTGAATGTCCCCGGCGGCTTCCCCCGGGGCCGCCCACGCTACCCATCATCGGGAACATGCACCAGATGATTTGGAACAAGCCAGCGGTATTCCGCTGGATCCATCGTCTGCTCGAGCAGATGAACACAGACATCATGTGCCTCCGTCTCGGGGCGACTCATGTCGTCATTGTGAAGTGCCCCATGATAGCTCGTGAGCTATTGCGGAAGAATGATGAAGTACTAGCCTCCCGGCCGTCCACGTTTGCCTCTGGTGCATTCAGTTTTGGGTACAAGGGTTCCATCCTCACACCGTATGGTGACCAGTGGAAGAAGATGAGGAATGTCCTCACCTGCCAGGTCCTCACCTCCTCCATGGATAAAAAATTCCACCATCTCCGGAAAGGGGAGTACAACTACCTTGGGAGGTACATCAACAACATGGTACGTCAAAACAACTTGGTAGACGTCCGCCATGTTGCCCAAAATTTCTCTTGTAATATCATCAGAATGCTTGTGTTTGGTAAGAGATACTTCAGCGATGACATACCGGCTTCTTCAACTAGCGGACCCGGACATGATGAAGTCGCGCATGTTGCCGCTCTCTTCACGGCCCTCAACACACTCTATAGTTTCTGTGTGTCGGATTACTTCCCTGCCATGATAGGACTCGATTTGGAGGGGCATGAAATGGTTTGTAGGAATGTCCTAAGAGTACTCAATCGGATGCATGATCCCATCATAGAGAAGAGACTCCGTGAAAGGTCTGATAAACTTGAAAATGGTGGTGAAAAGAAGGAGGCCAGAGACATTTTGGACGTCCTGGTTTATCTCGAAGATGCAGATGGACAACAATTGTTGTCCTTACAAGAAATCAGAGCACAAACCATGGTTAGTATGGTCTCGTAACCTCTTTCAAGAATTCAAAGTTGACAATGATCTGCACCACTCTAGGATTAAATTCTCGAGAAGAGCACAACTTAGCAACACATGTACAATTGGAGCCACAAGTGAGTGTTCAATTGAAACAATTGACGTAAAACTCTGAATTACAGATACACCAATAGTCTGGTAGAAAATGAGTTAAAGAGAAATACAACGTTGGGTTCCCAATGCATAGTGTGTGAAGCTATACACATATATCAAACTATATGAACTAGTACCTGAAAGAACACAAGTTCTAACTACTCCGTCGAGGACTTGTGAACTCGGTGATTTAGTCGCCCAGATTATGGGAGGAGGGGTTCGGCGAGCCTGGCACGTTACGGGCCCATACTGCCGAACCCCATCGCCCCCCGAGCATCCTCCGCCCTTCCATGGCAACGGCGTTCATGGCAAGGAGCAGCGCAGCTACAATCACTATAACCCCGCTCCTGACCCCCGCGTCGCCCTCACTGGCGGGCAGGGGAACCCCCCGCCGATGAGCCTAGCTACTCCCCCTGTGCTCCCTCGCGCTGCCGCCACCAGAGGTCGGCCCGAAGTCCCGAGCTCTGGGACGGTGGCGGCGGGGCTTCTCTCGTGTAGCTTTCCTCCATGGCGACGGCGGCGGCTTAGGTGGTGCGGGACGGCGCTCTGCTCCGGGGAGGCGCCCTGGCTCGCGGTGGCTGGAGATCTCTTCGGCGCTGTGGCCGGGTGCGGGGTGAGGCGCGTCGCCACGGCCGCTCCGGCTCTGGTTGTGGGCTCCCGTGAGGGCCCGATCTGGGCCTGCGGGCCGCGGCCGGCGTTGTGGTTGGCGGTGCAGGAGGTGGTCTGCGGCGAGGATTCTGGTGTCCGGCGTTGAGCTGCAGCCCGGCGTGGTCTGGCGGTGGCTCGGTGCTATCCCGGAGTGCTTGGCCTAGAGGAGCGGAGCTTGCTTCGGCATGGGAGATGGTCGGTGGGCTTCGGCGCACATGGTGGAGGTCCAAGGGCGGCCTTTCAGATTGGAGGTGCTGAGCTTCCCGGGAGAAATCCTTTCTTCGGTTTGGCCGGAGCCGACGATGGTGATGCCTGCGGGTATCACGGTCTTTCTTGGGAGCATCGTCGAGGGTGTTCGTTCCTCCTCCTGTGGCCATGACTCCGGAGGGAAACCTCTGATTCGGGATCGGGCGATGGAGGCGCTTCTGTGTCTCATTCCTTCTTGGGGGCATCGTCTTGGAGTCGCCTACGGCCGGGGTTCCATGAAGAGGGTGGTTGCCAGGCAGTTGTGCAAGGTCCAAGGTTGAAGTTTGGCAAAGATGATGCCTCGAGCAGAGGTCGGGTCGCGGCTGATATTTGGTAGTCGGTTTTCCCGGCATGTCCGATGGGTTCTCCTGCTTCGCTGTGTTGCTTTGGAGTCGGAGCTGCGGTGGATGGAGTCCAGGTGGCGACGATGACTGGTCATCAGTGGTCTCTGTAGGTTCCCGGTCGGCGCAAGATCAGCATAATTCCCTTGTGAAGCTCGTCGTCTAACTCGGAGTTGTCTTTCCTTGGCGCGTGTAGCCAATTGGTGGCATATGCCGACATGGTTTTCGGCGTCGTTTGGGAGGTTCTGTTTTGGGAGTCGCTCGCCAAGTCGGAGTCGCTCGCTCGCGGAGGAGTGATGGCGATGAAGCTATGTGGCAACCTTGACGTGGGTCTCTCTTGTGTGTTTGTGATTCGTGTGGGTAGCCAGGTTGGTTGTGGTGGTGTGCCCAATGTGGTCGTGTTCCATGACGATATTGGTGCACTTGTGCAGGTTTTTGGCCGGTTCCCCTGCAAATGAACCGGCCAATTCTCTTCGACTTTTTTAAATAAAATAAGGCAAAAATTGCCCGTTTTGTTTCAAAAAAAAAACAATCACTATAACAAGCGCTAGCATCCTCATCGGTGAACCTATTGCATATATGCTACGCCTGACCCTTTTAGCTCCATTTTATAGACGTACGGACATGCACTATTAATCTCTGCGTACAGACCACACTTTTTGAGTCTTATCTGACTAGGCCACCAGTTTAGTCGATCTCCACGGTACGTGGTTCTGGCCAAACTTCTGACTGGAAATGTTGACAAGGCTGTCCACAACCCAACGCTGAGTCTTGCTAGTATCTGTTTTGGCCCCTTGGGCACGCGCGGTTGACCTCTTCTCAACGGTTATCAACATCAACTTTGATCGTCAACGATGGCTACACATGAACAATTAATATGGTCTTTGACTATAACAAGAAAAGAGGAATATCTCTCAATTGCGGAGGCGGCAATTCGGCTCATAGGTGCAAATGCATCCATTATGAGAAAACATATTTCGAAATGTTAAATAATTTGAAAAACAATTCTACATATACAGTCGAACATTTTAGGTTGATTCACAAGTTTTTAGGATAAAAAAACATTTTATGTATAAAAAAGACAAAAAATATCACGTGAATAGTCGTATTCCTGTGACACATTTTGTCTTTTTTATACACGACACATAAAATATTCTTTCATCTCAAAAACTTGTGAATCAACATAAAATGTTCGAATGTATATGCAGATTTTTTTTTTGAATTTTTTGACAATATGTTTCAGCCGTTCTAATATTTCAGCCGTCACAAGGGGTGAATCTCTAGTGTAGTTGTTAATTGGAAGGAGAACTAGTACTTTGGTGGTCACTTAAAATTAACTAAAATATATAGTGTAGCTTGAAGAGGTGACTTCTCTTGTTTTGTTAGTTTTGAACAAGTATATAGGATCAGAGATGAATATAGTAAGAGTGCATATGAAGCCGAGACAAGATGAGTTGTAGGAAGACAAGCTCTGAATCTTGACTACATCTCATACACGCACGACAAGATGAGATCAATACTTCCACCCCTACATTAATCATTAAAGAAAGAGTGTAACACGTAGCTAGCGCAAAGTCAAAAGCGTTTGACATCCACCCGACCCAGCCCCCGCGTCGCCCTCCTCTGGCGACACAGGGGAAACCCTAGGCGCCGCCGGTCAGCGGTCCCTCCTCGCGCCCTCCCCTGCATCGCCGCCGCCGGAGGGGTGCCGGCGAAGCCGTGTGCGCCCCCAGGAAGGTGGCGGCGGGGCTTTTCTTTCCTCGTCTCGAGGTTTCCATGGCGGGTGTTGGCGGCGGTGTTTTCGGCCGTGCGTCGTGGCGGTGCTGCGTGGCTGTGGCTGGGCGCGGTGGCGTGACTCTTGGCGGCAGGAGGAGATGCACGGCGGGCCTGGCGTGGCGGTGGTGTGCGGTCGGGCCGGATCTGGGCCGGGCGGGCCGGCGGCGGGCGTGGTGTGGCGGCGCGGCTTGGTGCGTCGCTGGAGTTGGTTGGTGCTGCCGAGGTTGCTGCCATGGCGGCCTGTTGTTGCTGGCGTGGCGTGGAGGCGCAGCCAGGTCGGATCTAGGCCTCATGGAGGGGCCTGTGCGTGGAGGTCGGCGTGGCGGTGGTGCCTGTGGTGGTCTGCGGCGGTCGGTGGTGTTTCTTCGGGTGGCCTTGGCGGTGCTGCCTGCGGAGGTCGGTGATGCGGCGGCTTTCTGCACGGTGCTGGACGTGGACTTGGGCGCGTGGTCGGAGGGCTCGTCGTGACGGCGCGGGCTCGTCCGGGTTTCAATTTGGGCCGTCAAGGAGGTGGTTTGGTGGCGGAGATCTTCTGTCCCTTTCGCGGTGGTGGCTGCCCGGGTTCGCTCTGGTTGTTTCGGCAACTATCTCGCGGGCAGTGGTGATGATCCGGACGGCGGCTTGTGTCGCGGCGACGGGGAGTCTAGCCGTGGCGACGGGAGTGATGTTTGTTGATCGTCGAGAGCTTGGAGAAGGAGGGGTGGGAAGGGTTGGTGGTCTGTGCCGGTCCTTGTTGGGAAGGCGTGTGGTTTTGAGACTCTTCGCTAGGCGAAAGCCTTGTCCTAGCGGCTGGTCGGGACCGACGACGGTGACGCCCGTGGACGCCGCATCCTTCTTGAATTCGTGGTCGAAGCGGGTGTTTCATGTGCCTCCGCCTGGGCTCTCTGGGGGAAACCCTAGATTCCTCGCGGGATCGGGCGTGGGCGGCGCTCTTGTGTCGCTTTGCCTCTTGGGGCCTCGCTTTGGACATCCACCGGACAACGGGGCTTGTGGAGTGTTTTTGTGTTTTTGGCGAAGGCGGTTTTCGTCTTCGGCCAGTCGGGGTGCGGCCCTAGGCCAACGTGGTAGTTGGAGCGGTGGCTCCGGCCTTTTCGCCTCCGCGTGTTGCGTTGAGGTGTGGTGTCGACCTGGTTGGTCGTCGACCCGTGTGGAGTGCAGCCTCGGGGCTGGCGTGTTGTATCGGTTTTCCGGCCAGTTTTCCTTATAAACGGGCCAGCTCTTTTCTACTATATCAATGAAAGGCAAAGCTTTTGCCTCGTTTCAAAAAAAAAAGTGTAACACATATCAGTTCGTTGCGACCAACTGCTTAATTAAGTTGAAATACCAGAGCTAAGAAGAAAACATAAAACAATGGCATAGTTATCCCATACTGCAATCAGTATGAAGACACCACTGGATTTTGGTGCACATACAACTCTCTAATAATTAAACTTGCAGAAGCATGTCTCGCTTGTGAGCGATTATTGTAATGATTCACAAAGGTTTCGAATGGAAAGACAGGATCTCAAAGCTCGGAAGCATTTCGAGGATCATTTCCGCGAATGTCCTCTTCTGATTGATGTAGTACAGATGCTCCTCACTGCTACCACCCTTACTGGCCGAACAGATATCATCATTCCAAGGATTGCTGTATGTCGCTGGATCCAATACCATATGTTTAAGCGCAGTAGCATTCCCAAGGATGTAAAGGCCAGCTCGGCTAGCCCCAAGACTTCACAAAACCCAGTCATGTAGACACTCTTCAGGTGACGAGGTAGAGGTCCTTGCATGGCTGTCACGCTCCTGATAGCAGAAGAGCAAAACCTATCACATCCGACCTGCAAACTTATATGCGTTGATTTCATCATGCACCTTCATTCGAGTGGAAAGATCAAGCAGAAGAAACACACACACAATTATCATAATTAAAGCTTTAAAGTGAGCATAATAAACGACCAAATTACTTACATGCAGTTCCAGTTCTTCTAATAGAGGTGTCAATTCCATGTCTTGACTCAAATGGAAGTTTATTGTGTAGCTTCAGGGAATCCTTCAAGATTGTTCGCTCGAAGGTCACGGATGTCTGAAGACGAAATCTGACTCAAGCTAACATTTATCCGACTGAAGATCTTGGCGAGTTCCGAGGCTACTATTGGGGATATACTTTTCAGGTATATCCATGATAGGGATCAAGACTCTGATACCAGTGTGGCCCATTGGTGGTAGAGGAGGAGGCTCGCCGGGCGGTCCAGTAGACAAGAAGAGAGGGATATCCATCCGGCTGCAGGAAGGTCCAAGAGCGTTGCCGACTCTGGCCTGGACACTAGAACACTTCGAATGCAATATGTAGTATTAGTCGTCCATCTTGTAACCTGTAGCGTAGCTTTGGATGTGATCATCCATGTAAACCCCAGTCCGGATGTCTATATAAGACGAATTACGGACACCCCTTAGGGTACAATCATACACATCCAACATTTGCTGCAACTCTCGGCTTATTGCCTTATAATGATTGATAACAAGATGTAGGTTCCGGCCACCGCAGTCGAAATTTAATCTGGGTAAATCAAGTGTCACCATCCTAGACCTCCACCTGCATTATGCCTCACTTCTCCCCTCGCCATGAGGACCCCCTCCTGGCGGTTGGAGGGAGAAGGGGCACGGGTGGTTGGTGTCCATCGAAGAGAGGAATTTGGGGAGAAGAGAAGACAGGGAAAAAAAGCTTATATATGACTGTCATATATGGGCCAGCCTACTATCACAGCGGACAGGCCATTCGTGGCCCAAGAATGGGCCTCTCCCGGACAAATCGATCGTTTGGGTCGTCACCCGGCACACCGCTGAAGCTGTCGGGCTGGACAAACACGGACTGGGCTGAACCGTTTAGGTCTCCCGGTGCTGATGCCCTTGCTGGGCCACAATTCCTCTAATATGTGCCTCACCGCTCGCTTATTGCTCATCCCTTTTCTCAACTTGGTGCCACCACACCCCCACCCTTCATGTCTTTAAGCCCGCTGGGGCACAGCGTGTGAGCTTGCAGCCACTGGTCAGTGTTGTCATGTCGCGGCATATCAGTTGAAACAAAATCATGGAAAAATTTGCCCATATTTCGAGCAACAGAATATTTGCCCATATTTCGAGTAACCAAAATCATGGAAAAATTGACACAATGACTACAAAGCAAACATATGACAGTGCAAGTGATTTCATAATAAGTTCCAGACGTATATATAGTAGACCATAGATGAGACTGGCCAATAATTTCCGTGTATGCTTTTTATAGATACAAAGATAATAATTGAACGACTCTATTAATGAAAGAGTACCACATATCAGTTCATTCCCTCGACAAAAAAAGGAGTACCACATATCAGTTCATTCCCTCAACAAAAAAAAAAAGAGTACCACATAGCAGTTCAATACTACATGCTTCTGTTCATACTACAAAAGCCCAAGGAACAGAACATACCATCAATTCATTACTCTACTTGCTGCTTTTGTTCTTAGTAACGAAGCCAAAAAATAAATCCATTAACTTTCCACTTGTACAGATAAGATCCATGATCCTAGCATTGTACTCGATCATAAAATGGTAAGAATGTGACAATACTCCTCTCTGTCAAGGTGTTCTTTCGCAAACCTCCGGTCTCCTGCTCATGAGGACTAGGCGGGGCAAATTCACTGACCGAATATATTTGGTCTGTATTGTTTCCATAGCTGATCCTTACCACCGAATCTACAACCATACGTTCAAGCACAGTAGCATTCCCAAGGATGTACAGTGCCAGCTCGGCTACCCCCACTAGACTACAAAATCCAGTCATGTAGACACTCCTGAGATGACGATGCAGATGCCCTTGCAAAGCTGGCTTTTAACTTGAAATCAAGAGCAATGTGCTTAGCCTTTGATGCAGTGCAAAAACAAATCCATCTATCAATGTGATCACTGTGGTTTCTCCCAAGACCAAACTTGACAACAAACTTATCCAGCATAGCGGTGGTTGTAGTCGAAGAAGACCACAGTGGTTGCAATACATTGTTCACTTTGGTGATGAACTTAGCAGCCTTGGATGCCTGCTTAGTTTTATTGGTTTTGTTGCCAGATAAAAATGTACCTTTAGTGAAGACCAGCTCTGGGTGGCAAATCCCTAGACGTCTCCACTCAGGAGAAAGTAGTCTCATCCTCACGACCTCTTTAGGTGATAGCCGTGTCAATATGTCGCGCAGAACATCCTGTAATAAGCATGAGAAGCCAGTTAGTGTTAGTATCTCAGTAAACTTGCGATTTAGTAGAGTAGGTAATTGCTTATAAACAAGGCATGGGGATCCTTACAAGGGGTAGAAGGTGAAGCTCCAGTTCCACCTTCGATCTCACTATCCTGCTGGAAGCATCACATTTGTCTTCTTGACTGCTTGTAGATTGTCTACTGCTTGGTTGGTCCATTGGATAATCCATGTGTGCTTTATTTTTCATTCTATATTACTTTGCAGCAACAGCCTTGTTTCAGAAAGTATTCATTAATCACATAAACATCATTGTGCTAGGAATCGGCTGAGATGCATTTTAAATACATTTACGGCACCTTATTCTTTCCCTATGAACAAGTAAACAGATGATATGATTTTTCGCAGCATAGTGATTTTCCCTATGAACAAGTAATACATTTACGGCACCTTAGCTACAACAGGGACGATAACTGAGGCGCTAGGATAGAAATACCAGTAGTTAAGGAGCAAATCCCATCTAATCCCAGGAATTCTGTTAGCATCGCCACATATATTTGTGTCGGGCGCTTAGCTTTGTTTCCCGTTCAAATCGATTTTATCCAGCGACGGAGGGCTATGAATAACAGAAAATAGATCTTTTCAGCGCCTCAGTTAGTGCCTTCCGTTCAACCACCAGGAACTTTGCACTATATCGTATGATAATTAAATTTCTTTTCGCTCCTCAACCGTCTACATTAGCAACCAGCGTTGTACATGCCCTCACTAAGTTACTAGGCTGGAGGAGAGAAGCATAAGCTACAACGATGTTGGCAACGCATCTATCATCAGGAAAAAATGGAATTTAGCAAAAGTGGAATTGGATAGCACATTTCATCAACGCATCTATAATGATGTTGGCAACGCATCTATAATCTGGAAAAAATTGGAATTTAGCAAAAGTGGAATTGGATAACACATTTCATCAAGGCAGGATCCTGGGGTAGTTGTAAGTGCAGAACAGAGAAGAAATGGAAGAATAGTGAGTAGCAAATCTCAAGTTTGCTACTCCCTCCGTCCAAGAATAGATGTCTTAGATTTTTTAAATTTTAGATGAATCTATATACTAAATAGTGTCTAGATTCATATAAATTTTGACAAATTTGAGACATCTATTCTTGGCCGAGGGAGTACTATTTGTTAAAAAAGGATTAAGAATGCCTTAATCTTTCCTTGAAATAAACGACTTTATCTAGTAGCAAATCTCAAGTTTTTTTTTAGATACAAGGCCAAACGGCCCGACGTTAAATTAATAACGCCCGAACGGCGACACGATACAAGATGCTGAACCCAGCTTACAACACGCACTCTGAACACTCACACACCACGACTACCAAGGAGACAACAACTGGAAGCACGAGCCACCGGCGCAGCCATTACAAAACCTACTCCGAGGGAGACGAGCTGATCGACAACAGTGTCGGGCCAAAGCTCAACCAAGGGAGCCGGAACTCAACCAATTACGGAGGAGCAATCGACCATGCACGCCGACCAGCCCACGCCGCACACGCAGGGAATGCCACCAGTAAGCCGACCACCATCGGGGACCGACCAGAACTCGCACACCCACCAGGAGCACCAAGGAAGCCTCAACAAGAACCGAGAGGGCAGAGCACAAAGTAGGCCTTGCCAAAGATGAACCCTGCAGCTCCGACACCGAAATACCGTAGCGCCGCCAAGCCACCAACGGAGAGCCACCAGACGAGAGCTCCAAGGTGGCGCCTTCAAGAAGAGAACGACACCCGATTCGAGGATCTAAGTTTTCACCCGGAGCTAGTAGGGGCAGGAGCAGCCATCATGACACCTTCAAGAAGGGAACGGCGTCCGCAGACATCGCTGCCGTGGCCCAAAGGGCAAGGATTTATCCTCAGCATACTCCACCAACTACACGGCGGACAGGATGTCACCGGAGTAGCACCCACACCGCCGCCTCAACAAGAGACTCGCCGGGACCATGCCGTCCAAACGGCCATGGCCGCCAGCCAGCATCCGAACCAGGGGCATGCCCGCCAACCCGCCGGTTCCCACCTTCCAAGGCCGCCGCCCTAGCATCCTAACTCACCGCCACGCCGAAACCGCAACGGAGGCACCAGTCACACCTCCACCACACGAGCCTCCCACGGCCAGAGAGGAGCCTAGCGGGAAACGGAACACACCAACGTCGCGGCAGATCTGGAGGAGGAGGCCGGCGAACTCAAGGGCGGGCCCCTGCCCAAACCCTAGATCTGCAGCCCACCACGCCTCCTGGCCACCATGGCCAACGGAGGAGCACGAGGCCAGCGGGGGAGCGCAGGACCAGGCCCCTGCCCAGACGAGCCGCCCTGCGCCACGCCGGGGGAGGCAGGGTCAGGCCCCTGCCGAGGACCCTGCCCACGGTCGCCACATCAGGTCCCCCACGTCGCCCGACGAGCTCCACACCGGGAGGCCACCGCCAGAACACAGCCACGACGAGGAGCACCAACCGCCGCCGCCAAGAGCACGCCGCCACCCAGAGCAACCAGTGAGAGAGGGGAAGGCCACCGCCTGGACGCACGTGCGGGGAGGGGGGCCCTCACCACCACCAACGGCCGACCGGGGCGAGCCTAGCGGCGGCCGGCGGCGGCGAGGGAGGGGGGCGCGGGGTGGGAGAGGGTTAGGTCTCGAGTGTCAGCAAATCTCAAGTTACTAGGGCGGGAGGAGAGAAGCATAAGCTACAAAGATGTTGGCAACGCATCTATAATCTGGAAAAAAGTGGAATTGGATAACACATTTCATCAAGGCAGGATCCTGGGGTAGTTGTAAGTGCAGAACAGAGAAGAAGTGGAAGAATAGTGAGTCCATCTATTTGTTAAACAAGGATTACGAATGCCTTAATCTTTCCTTGAAATAAACGACTTTATCTAGTAGCAAATCTCAAGTTACCTGCAGATCCTGCCGGAGGACGGATCTGGAGGGGGAGGAGCCGCGTGGAACAGGCTCGCCGGAGGCTGGGTGAGGGGAGGATCAGGAAGGGAGAGACCAGCCGTATCCCTGGCTCAGCACCGCGGCATTCATCCCCTGGGAGCTTGCCGCCGCCGCCGCCCTAACCCTGCTCACGGCAATGAAAGCTGGGGGTGTTTCTCGGGACCGCGGGTTTCAAGTCCAGCGTGCTAGGTTTCCTTTGTGGTATTTTCCACTGCGCTTGGGCCACTGTATTCTTTTTTGCAGCCCTTTTCGTCTTTGCTAAATTCGTAATTAAATAAGCGTTTTTAAAAATGAATAAATTATCCTCCCACTCTCTGCATCACACAATGCACTCAAAATATGCAAAGCTACCGTCACATTCTCCCTTCCTGTCTTCCCTTTATTTTCTTCTCAAATTTCTTTATTAAAAAGTTCACAAATTTCAACACAGGTTTTTCATTTTCGCTAAATGGTTGAATAACTGAATAGAAAATGGAATGGAAGTAGCAATAGCTACAGAGAGAATCCATAACCATGCAACAAAAAGTGTCGAGATTATATACTCCCTCTGCTCAAAAAAAAAAAGTGATTTGGATTTTTTTCTAGATTTACATATATCTACACGCTAGAAGTCGTCTAGGTACATGTAAATCTATACAAATACAAGTCACTTATTTTCAGACGGAGCAAGTTATATGTTTGCTTTGGATTCATCGACAATATAATATGTTCCATAATTTTGCTATATTGTTGCATTAGTCTCGTCCAAAATAGCATTCTATTCATTTTCATCCGCTACGGGAATAAACGTAGACGCCGAGGGGGAAATGTCAGGGTCCTCGGCATAGCTCGTGCAGTGCCCACGGCCGGTTAAAAAACCGTCAGCATAGAGGAGCAACGCCGAGGGGGACCATCGGCATAGATAGAGCAAAGCCATTGTTGGCACAGGCTGAGCACACGTCACATTCAAGCGCTGGGGGCGACATACAGTGCACGGCGTAGGGCAATGCCGAGGGGTTTACCGTCAGCGTAGCTCTGTGTACACATAGTTAACGGTGCATAGCAAAGCCGAGGGGGTGATCGTTGGCCTTGCAACGATCATGCACCTGTGAACTTTGGTAGGTTATTAGCACGACGCTTTCGCGTTGGGTGAGGAGGACTCTTATTCAGGCAAACCGCTGCCTGGAGAGGAAACATCGGAGTCGAACGATGGAGCTTCGGAGCCCAACGAGACAACTTCAGAACCCAGTGAGGCAACTTCAGAGCCCGATTGGACACCTTTGGTTCCCAACGAAGTAATTTATGTGGGAGACAAAGCAAATTTTGGTACCCAACGAGGAAACTTGGATAGGTCATTAGGATGGTGGTATCGCGGTGGGTGAGGACGACCCTTCTTCAGGCAAGCCGCTGCCTGGCGAGGCAACTTATGTGCCTGACAAAGCCACTTCGGTAGGCCATTAGGACAACGATGTCACGGTGAGTAAGGACGACCCTTCTTCAGGCAAGTCGCTGCCTAGCAAGGCAACATCGGAGCCCGACGAGACAACATCAGAGCCCAACGAAGCAACTTTGAAATCTGGTAAAGCAACTTCGGAGCTCGACTAAGCAACTTTGGTGCCCAACGAAGTAATTTATGCGCGAGACAAAGCAAGCTTCGTTTCCCGCCAAAATAATTTTCGAGCCCGACGAGGTAATTTCGGTAGGTCATTAGGACGGCATTGTCACGGTGGGTGAGTACGACCTTTGTTTAGGCAAGCCGCTTCCCTGCATACAAGTGTTTCCCAGTGTGCAGGAAAGTCGTCGAATTGTAGGTTGGCGGAGTAGTCAACTATCACAATTTGGATCAAATGGCACATATTACAGGCGGGGCAAACCCAAGACGCCGGACGACCTAGCTAGTGCGAGAGTCCTTGCATCGTGGTGAACGTTTTTAACAAGAGAGGATACAGTTGGGTGTCTTGGAATAGCACATTATTGTCCTATATTATACTACTATACAAATTAGATATAGGATATCCTACACAAAAAAAACTTCATGTCCGACTGCTCCAAATTTGTCATTTTAGTTTTTTGTAGCGCTACTCCGTAGAGATATATAGCAGATTACACACTGAACTAACTATAAAACTGAGAAGTCAAAATGCTTCAAAAAATGTAATTTGGTATAGATTACCACATATGTCGTCGATAGTAAAATGCAGCTTACCTTACAATTTTCAGACAACAAGGTTATCTATTGCGATTGTTCCTCACCTCTAGCGTCTGTAGGAAGATAGCATGCGACATTTTTGCAACCAGCAGAGGTTCAGACCGACGGTCCCAGGGAGACGTTTGTCCTTGTGGGCTCAGAGGAAAAACGCCAGTGTCTGCATCATCCCTGGCTGCATCGTCTGGCACTTGCACGGTCGAAGGACCTCAGCGTCTTCATCGGCCCTAACCGTCCGGACGAAAAGCTGCAGCTAGCGTCTGCGTCTCCAGCTCCTTGGATAAACGGCGGAGAGACAGCGACACTGTCCCTCGGCCGCACAAAGGAACAGCTGCCGAGTCTCCATCTCTAGCCGCATAGAGGAACGATGCAGGCGACTCGGCGGCGCATCCTCAGCCGTGCGAGCAAATGACGGCGGTATTGGGTCCTGCATCCCGGCGCGCGCGGGGAACGACGACGGAGCTCCCTGGCACACGGCAGAATGGAGGCGGCGCGTCGCGTTTTGTGGGAAAAGATTGCGGAGGTAGGAGGGCGTAGTTTGAGGCGATTTTCTCGGAGATTTTTAGCGGCATCTAGCGTGATCAACGGGCGAAGGGAAATTGGCAGAGGAGCGATCGTGGGAGGGAGTTTATTTTCCGTTGTTTCCTTGGGGGCTGACTGCGGAAGATTTCCTCTGCCCGTCGGAGCATAGTCCGTTAAAGTTAATCGCTAAGTGCACCCAGGTTATTTCATTAGATAAATTTAAGTGGTTAGATCTGGTTGAGCTGGGAAAATTACAAATAACCACCACAGTATAGGCTAGGGTTTCAAAAAAGCACCACTTTATGTTATGGTTTTAAAAAGACACCAGTTCAGAGTTGGTTCGTTTCAGAAAGCACTGATACCGGTTTGATGTTGGTCTATTGACAAAACTGACAGGATGGTCCCACCTGTCAGGATGACGTGGCTCACTCGGCCGGCTACGGGCAGACGGCCGTTAACGGCACTGTCGGAACCCTAACCTCCCGTTCCGACACGGGTCAAACCAGACCACGCTCGCACACTTCCTCTCCCACGCGCGAACTGAAGCCATGGCGGCGGCGATTTCTCCTGGCTCTAGATCTCCGGCCGGCGGGGGCGCTGGAGGCGTACCTAGCGGAGAAGATGGCGGTGGAGACGGCGGCGATGGGCACGAAGTCGAGGTGCCAGGCTTCCTTGCGGCGGAAGGGGATTGGTGCGGTAGCTCTAACCCGCCGACGGTGAAGTTTGCATCGTCGGAGAAGCTGGCTACCGCTTCCTTGGCAAATCGTTGGAAGGAGGACCTTACCCAGAGCAGCCGTTGGACCAGTTCATTCGGAGGCGGCGTTGAGTAAGTCATTCGGCATTTTATTATCCATTTTGGCTAGGGATTTGTACTAAAAATAGACAATTAAATTCTCTTATTCTGAATATATGCAGTTTGGATGATGATATATGGGATATAAGGATCAATTTAGATGGCAAGGACAATTTAGAGCGCACTTTGGCGGAATTAGATGTAATATTCCTCAATTTGCTAGCTCTAATAGAGACAGGGGGCTATGGGATTAGCGATAACATATATTATGTGAAAGAGGAGGGTATAGGGATAGCTGGGATGGACTTACTAGATGGGCATAGTAAGGTGCAACAGATGGTTGAACTTTATGAGAATAAGAGATCTGTCAGCTTGACTGTAATTAAAAAAGGAAGCACACTTTCATCAAACATCAACACTGCTGCAGTTGAAGAGCAAATCCCAATTTCAGAAATTGGAAACCCCATTGTTTACACAGTTGATGATGGAGTTGTTTTACCAAGTCAAGAATGTACACAGTTAACTAAAGATCCTGAGTGCATGTACTTGCTGACACAACAGAGCAACAATGTTGAGAATGATCTTGAGAATGACATGCAAATCTTAGAAGTGGGTGATGGTGATGGAGGATACTTATTGAATAAACAGGGAACAACTGATGAGAAGGGAAAGCACATTGTGGATGAAGAACAAGAAGATATGGAAGAGGATGAACAAGAAGATATGGAAGAAGATGAAGATTCGGAAATGGAAGATGATGAAAATTCCATGGAAGAGGATAGAAATGAAACTGAATCAAATGAAGATGAGCCAAATCATGATTTGAAGAAGAGAAAGAGGGATGCCTTAGAGCATGAGTCTTATTTTGCAGAAGAGACTGAAGATTTATTTAATGCATCTGATTGCTCAGATGTTAACAAGGATGATCTAGTTACTGTGAATAAGAAGAAAGAACCAGTGAGGAAGGGGCCTACTAGAAGATCACATTGCAGTCGGCAGAGTACAACACCACCAGACTGGCTTCCTTTTGATGATGAAGGGCCAGATGGTGATTTGGATCCAGAGGATGATGATGGATTTGAGAAATTGTCATGGGCTCTGCCAAAAGGAAGGAAAAGCAGGGCCAAAAATAAAGAGCCAAGGGTGTGGTATGATGAGAGAAGACTACAACCTGAAGAAGGACTGTGTCTTAGGATGTGCTTCCTAGATGTGTACCAGTTCAGGAGAGAAGTGCAAACACTTCATATTGCATAGCTTAGGAACTTCAGGTACCATAGAAATTGCAAGGACAGAGTGATAGTAAAGTGTGCTCAAGAAAAGTGTCCTTTTTATGGTTGGTTCTTAGATAAAGAATGAGAAATCATTCTGCCTAAGAAAGGTGCACTTTGAGCACACTTGTGGCACAGTAGGTGAGCACTACAAGGTCACAGGAAAATGGGTTGCAAAAATTTGTGAGCCCAACATTAGAATTGATCCAAGGACAGTCATTGAGGCTGTGATGGAGACAACCAAGGAGAAATTTGGTGTAGATGTTCCTAAGATGATGGCATACAGGGCAAAGAGGAAAGCTTTACAGGTTGTTCTTGGTGATCAGGTGGAGCAATACAAGAGGCTAAGGGATTACTTGCAGACAGTGCTTGACACAAATCCAGGCTCCAGATGCATTGTGACCGAAAAAATTCTGGTAGACCATCCAAGTACCAACCCTAGATTTCATGGATTGTTCTACTGTCTAGGTGCATATGTACAAGGATTCCTTAATGGTTGCAGACCATTTATAGGTAATTGACATGATATATTTTCCCTTTGCTAATTAATGAGACATATACACATTATGACCTGGCATATATCTATTCATTTGTAGGTCTAGATGGTTGCTTCATTAAGCTGACCACAGGCCAGCAGATTCTCTATGCCACTTGAAGGGATGGGAACAACAATATCTTCCATATTTCTTTTGGCCTGGTTGACAAGGAGGAGACAGCTACATGGTCTTGGTTTCTCACCCAACTAAAGTATGCTATTGGTGGTGAGGCAGGCAAGTTTGGGTACTATACCATAATTTGAGACAGGCAGAAGGTAATTTCATAATATACATTTCCTCTGTGTCATATGCAGTTGCATTGTGAAATATTCAGTTATTTACATAGTTAGAAATCTTTGTGTAGGGTCTACTTAATGCAATCAACCAAATATTCCCCAACTGCCCACAAAGATACTGCTTAAGATACATTTATGCAAACTTTCAAACTGCTGGGTTTAGAGGTGAGGAGCTCAAGAAATACATGGATGCAGCCTCCTATTCTTACAAAAAACATGGTTTTGATGTTGCCATGGCTAACATGAAAGAGGAGAGTGTGGAAGCTTGGGAGTGGTTAATGAAAATACCAGTTGCAACATGGGCCAGATATGCCATGGACTATAACTGCAAAACAGACTTAATGGTGAATAATTTAGGTGAGGTTTTCAATAGGTGGATTCTTGACATTAGAGGGAAACCAGTTAGAACAATGTTTGATGGCATAAGGAAAAAATGATGGTCGGGAATGAAGGCAAGAGAACAGGAGCTAGCAAGGCTCCGGGGGTGTAGCCGCCTGGCAGCTCAGGCACTGCCCGTCCCTCCCTCCCCGCCCGCTGGCCACGGCTCCATTGCTGAGCAAAGTCCAGCGACACGGGCGACAACATGGCGGTCCTCGGCCCGAGATCTGACGGCGGGCGCCCTCGCCCTCGTCGAGGATGGTGACGGCGGACGATGGTGGCCAGCGGCCTAGGCGGTCGGCGGTGGGAGGTCGTAGGTAGGGGCGGCGCTATCCTCCCGGCCTCAGCCTCCGGATGGTGATGGCAGGAGCGTGTCGATCCCGATCTCAACCATTTCCTGTCGGATCTGTTGCAGCCGGTAGCGGGATGGCTTCTGGGTTCATCCGGCTTCACGAGGTCACCTAGGGCTGCGAGCCCGGGCATGGTGATGGTGGCCTTTCTCCCCCGTTGGAGTTGGTCGGCCGATCGAATAAAGGTGGATCGGCCTAGGGTCCCTCTTGTGTGGAGATGATCACCTTCCTGAGGATGGTTCTTGATCTGGTCGAAGTGGGGAGTTTCGGAAGGCTCCGCCGGCGCATGTACCAGCGCTTCTATGCCTGCAGTTCGCTGGATCGGGTGGTATTCGGTCGTGTGCACCCATGTTTTATTCCGACCATTTGGTTCAGGAGGGAGCTCCGCGAAGCTCTGTCCTTTGTTGCCACCAGGCGACTTTTGATCCATGGTGATGTCAGAGGTGGAGAATTCATGAAGGACAGGTTTGGAGATCTATCTATGGAGGTTTGAGTCGCCGTACAGTTGAGGGACTTGCTTGGTGTTCTGGGCTAAATAGCAGCCGTATGTAAGTGGGGGCGGCAACACAAGTGAATTTCAGAATCTTACCTTTCAGGGTGAAAACCCAAGGTCTAGCCTTAGCTGGTTGTGCCTGGCAATAGCCTTGTTGAAGGCATTGTTTTGAGAGTGAGGATTATCTTCAGGGTGAAAATCTAGATCTTTGATCGGGCGACGACGGCACTTGTGCACTGTTCCCTTATTGGAGGCGTCGCTTTTGAAGAGCCTGGAGTTCAGGTGTTGTATTGGTGGTGGTTGTACTGTTGCTGCTAGGACCGGAACACTGTAGCGGGTCTTTTATTTTCTTAGTTTTCTTTATCTTTTATTGGTCGTGTGCATCCGTAATGCCAATAGGGTATTGCGTTGTTGCAGAGACCGGGTGTAATTGGTATCTCTTGATATTAATATATGCTCCTTTCCAAAAAAGGAGCTAGCAAGGCAAAATGGGAAATCACACATACTTATGTAGAACTGCTAGAAGAAAATAAGAAGTGGTCAAGAATGTATAGATCAAGAAAGGCTGCCGAAGGTTTGTGGGAAGTTAGCCATGGGGAAAATGTTATGCCGTTAACTTGACAACTAGGACATGTGGATGTAAAAAATGGGACATGACTGGTATCCCTTGCAATCATGATGTATCGGCCATCTATAAGTCATTCCAACACCCTGAAGATTTTGTTTCTGATTTCTTCAAAAAGCCTTTGTATGTTGAGGCATACAAGCCTTTGATTTACCCTGTGCCAGGTGAAGATAGCTATACAAGGACTAATACACCTGATATTGATCCACCAGTCTTCAAGGTCTCATTGGGCAGGAATCAGACCAAGAGGAGAAAAGGAAAGTATGAAGTTTCAGAACCAAAGCAATCATCAAGGATGGCCACCATAACTTGCAGCAATTGTGGAACTCTTGGACATAGATACACTAGTTGTGGTGCCCCTCTAAAGCCATCTCTGGTGATGAGGAAAAACCCTAGCCTGTAACGAACCAACTCTGAACTGGTGGCTTTTTAAAACCCTAACGTAAAGTGGTGGTTTTTTGAAACCCTAGCCTGTAATATGGTGGTTATTTGTAATTTTCTCAGTTGAGCTGGACAATAATCTAAGGGTACGAATCAGCCTAAGTGTACGTACCGGGTGTTCTTAAGAAAGAAATGGGTGTTCTTCAGAAAGAAATTGTTCGCTTGTTTAATAGTATATATAGTATTATAGATAGAATAGATTGATATAATTGCAAATCCTGGTGATAGCGTGCATCACATGTACATTGTAGGCAAGAAGGTCGTCGCTGAACCAACCTATCTTATAAAATCAGCAACAATTATCTCGCTAGTAAGGATTCTAAAACCAATACCTAGCTGTCAGCGGGCTCTCCAAATTTTATTACTTTAGTTATCCTGGCGGTCCCCATCTCATCACGTCACATGGGATTAATTTTTTGCACCATTTGCAAGATGCTTACTGTATGATATATACAATATAATGGCGCATCTCGCTGACAGCGTACATTACATTACATGTATTAGAAGACAAAGGTTGTCGCTGTGTCCGCAATATTTTTTCTATCGCTGTTAGTTGGTGGAGTCCAGCTGTATGTCTCGGTGCCATTGGTGTAGACTTTGTCAAGTCATATGGAGCCAATAATGATAATGATAATAAATATACAAGAAGCAAGACTACTGTTAGTTGGTGGATCTTGTTCCAATCATGTCGTCCCTGAGCTGATGCTGCATCGATTGCTAAGGTATGTGCTCTCTGCTCAAAGCATCGTTGACTCACATCAAAGCCATTTTGCTGTGCTCTCTGCTCCTGTTCAAAGATATACTGAGATCTACTACATGCCTAGCAAATATTCTGTGTTGAGCTTGTGAAATCAGTCGCCTTAGTTTCAACTACATCAAAGCATGTTTATGTTTCCTTGATTTTGTTTCGCACGGATTCCGTCTACATATTCTTAGCTCTTACTTTCGTATCCTACATTAAATTTGCAAACAACTTTCCCTACGCTGCTTCATACACAGTTCGATTGCATCACTAGACATCAATCTGCATAGCAGTTTCTAGTCCGTTCTAGATCTGCAGACCAACCACCAGCCTACACGGCTAAGTCTCAAGAAGGTACTCACTTCCTTGTCTCCATTGTTCACGATCCAGCGAATTCTTATTGATTATATTTGCTAATTTCTCTAACTAGTCTTGACTGCACTCTGATCTACTTTGTGTAGGCAACAGAACAATGGAACAACAAAATGTCCTGGAGCAAATACTTGAGGGCAGCATGAAGCCAACACATCTTCCGCTAGAAACTTTACGGAAAATCACAGAAGATTTTTCCGTGGATAGATTAATCGGAGAAGGTGGATTTGGAAAGGTCTATAAGGTAACTAAATCATAGTTTTGGTGAAATTTTGGTATTTTCTGGACAGTTAGAGATGTTGACTTGAGTGCCAGAGCTGAGTTATATTGGTGGTGTGCTTTGTGTACCCATTTTCTTTCTATTGCCTTTAACTAGTTGTCTAACAACGTACAAGTAGACAGCAAGATTTGACGTAATCAAATGGCCATGACAAATATTAAACAGGGTGTTGTTGGAAACAAGAATGTTGCTGTGAAGAGGATTAGGAGCAGCATGACAATTAATGAGAAGCTATTTCGTCGCGAGGTTGGCAACCAGATGGATGTTAACCATGAAAATGTTGTACGGTTTCTTGGCTTATGTTCTCATACAGTGGAGACACCAATGAAAACCCCAGAAGCCCAAGGCCAATATATTTTTGCAGAGATAAGAGAAAGATTGCTCTGTTTTGAGTTTGTCAGTAACGGAAGCCTTGACAAATATATTACTGGTATGATTGATAGTTATCAATGCAGCTCTTCCTATGCTCCTTTGTCGTATCTGATTTTTCTCGCTGCTTCATTTAATTCATGGCTCACAATTTAAGTTAATACATAGAGCTGATATAATGCATATCCGTCCTTTTGTTTGTCCTAGATGAATTAAGAGGACTTGAATGGGGTACCCGTTATCAGATTATAAAAGTAATATGCGCTGGTTTGCATTATCTACAGACAAAAAAAAATATTCTTCATTTGGATCTAAAGCCCGCCAATATACTTCTGGATAATCAAATGGTACCGAAGATTACATATTTCGGTCTATCAAGACCCATAGAAATATCACAAACTATGACAACTCATTATTTTTCACCGTAAGCTTCAAATCAATAAAACCAAATGTACATATATCATTTATGATGTAGTATTTGAAATTTTCATAATTCATGCAGAGGGTATGGTGCCCCGGAAAACTTATCTGGTCATGATACCATGTCTGTCAAGTCAGACATGTATAGTTTGGGTGCCATAATCATCGAACTGGCGACAGGACAAAAGGGTATCCCCGATAACACTAATAATGTAAGACTCCTTTAGCTCACAATGCATGGCTTCTGTTTTTAGTGTTATATCAAAACTTAACGTACATATGTTCGAATTCTTCTACTTATTGCTCTTCTGTATCCTGAATGGTTATGTAGTTTAAATCTTATGTACAAAAAAATAAGAATTTCACCTCTTCTCCTTAAGCCACGTCACATAAAAGTTTTTTTTCTCTTGGTCTAGATCGAATATATTATCGCTTTCTGCTCGTGTGAACTTGTTTCAAATTCGTCTTGCATGATCCCTCCATCTAAGTGAACTTAACTAGCATAACTATGTTCATAGTAGCACGGCCACGAAAAATATCCATAAGCCAACCCACATTCATAGTCCCAAGTGCTCAGCCACTAAGCAGTTTTACATGTTGATAGAACATTGCCACCTTCTCCCCCTCTTACATGCATAATCTATTGCAATAAGCCGTCTTTGAACTGAATACATGAATCTATATTCCTATATAGTATAGCAAGTTTGAATCCAACTCCCAACATCAATCCTAATCGTTGGTCTCATACATCTAATGGCTTAGAGTTGAGGGATTCGCAGTGAACATTGCCACCATATCCGTCTCTTACATGCACAATATATCGCAATAAGTCGTGTTTGAACTAAATAATTCTTACATGCACAATATATCGCAATAAGTCGTGTTTGAACTAAATAATTAATACTCAAAGTATGAAGAGGGGCCAAAACTTTGGTATTTTAACTGAACAGTTTATGAGATTGCCAAAGAAAACATTTGTCCTCAACAACAAAATCACTATTAATTTATTACGTAGAAACACTAATTAGTGGTACACTTGACAATGTCACCCGGAGAGATAAGGGATCCTCCAAGGATGTCGGGGTTTTAAGTTAACTACACCATCAATGTGTATGTTGTTGCGCTCGACCATCTTTTAGAAAAAAATACAACATACCTAAGAGAACTTAGATAATAGAAACATCTAGTAAGACTTGCATTTTTTTAATACCAATGCATTGACACCTGTCACATGTATATATCAAGTCATAACTTATAAACCCACATAGATGTTTCCCTGTAAACATAGTTTCTATATAGTTGATAAGATGAGAAAAATATGGATAGAAGAATAAATTACAACTATCTATATGGTAGCATCTATTATGGAAAACCCATTGTGCGGTGTAAATCAGATCTAGGAAAAAAACTAATTTGTTTACTTCTATTTTTTTGAAAAATGGTTGCACTAGTTCTTCACTTGTGCATGATTTTGCATTTTCAATTCAATAAAATATAAGGATCTAATTAATGTTAGACCTATAAAGATGGTATAACTTTACACACATAACACAACAAATAAGACAACACTAAAGCAGCCTATTCATGGTAATTTCGAATACGCTCATACAAAACTAATCAATGGCTTGCGGTAGTGAGAAACTTGTATAAAAACTTCTCATTTCTAACAAAAGTTAAACTGGTGATGTAAACAACTACTCACTGCAACACAAAATTCTACATAGCAAATCACCTCTACATCAGCTCGTTTGGGCCCAAGTCGCATTACTAAGTTGTTAGAAAATCTGAGATGGCACCGGAACATGGAAATGAGATGTTGTGACCATGATAGATGTGCGAAAATGGCTATGCTACTATCAGAATCATGGCTTGTGTACAAGAAGTTTTATAATTTCAGTATTACACTTATTGTTGAAACCAGAAACAATCTTAAGAAAAAATGCCAAAAGGTAACCAATGGCTTGAAATATGATGTATTAAAATATACAACCATTATTTAGTAAGAAGAGGAGGCATGCAATAATTAAACAGAGCAGACATTGAACTCCTAAGAGAATCATGGTTAGTAATAGTATACATGTAGTGTTATGATTTCAATATTTCATCTATTCATATAAAGAGAAACAATCTGAAGAAAATGTGAAAAAGTAACCACTGGCTTGACATGTCATGCATGATGACACACAACAACCATTATTCAGAAGCAAGCAGAGACATGCAATACTAAAATACAACAAACCTTGACATCAAAACTCTTACCCTCTATGCAGAGTCAAGAAAATTGTTTACCCCCAGCTAAGTAGTGTTCTCCAAGCTGTGACTTATTAATATTTTTTGAATTTTAATTAATATAGAGCATTGAATTATTTTGATCATACCAATGATATCAAAATTAAAACATATTTTTGCTATATAGAGAATAGAATTAATATAGCGTTCGTGTGATATGTTTTACTTGTGATTTTTAGAATAAATATTTTTTTTGTTATGTTGTATTTCTTCGTGTAACTTAGCAAGACTTTGCCATGATTTTTATACGCTAAGATTTTGCACATTCGGTAAAGGGTTGTATGCTGAGTTTTTTCTACTAAAACCAGCTTCAACATGTGCACCTTCATTTTTCAAACGGAAATGTAAAATTTTGTTCTCTTGTGTAGTCGGCAAAGGGCACTACTTTTGATGTTGCCTTGACAAATTTTGTTTGTTTTAATTTTTAAGATTTATTAAGAACAACCATCCGCTATGGTAAGAACCATGGGAAATCTGCAAACAAATTTGTGAAAAAACATCAGAAATCAGGGAAGATCGAGGGGAAGCATGAGACAATGTGGCGGTGTGGTGTCCTTCAGTGAGTCGCACACGAAATGCTCCATAGCGGGTACCCTATGCTAGGTGTTCTATTCATTTTCTCCTAGTTAGATTCTATCAATTGCAGATATCGATCCCTTTGAGTGATATGTGTTTTTGATATGCTTACATTCAGAACACTGTTTGGTAAATTTACTATGTAGTTTAATGATTGTGATATTTCATATAAATATTGAATACAATACTTTGGTATCACACTTAATCGCCTTTTTGAAATTGCAGGTACTCAGAAGATGGAGGCATAGTTGGAATAAAACAGCAAAAGAAATGCCTCTGGAATACCACCACCAAGTAATTGAATGCACAGAAATAGGGAAACTCTGCCAGAACTTCGACCCCCATACACGGCCTTCTATATCACAAGTAATGAACAAATTTGTTGAGATGGAAAGTACCAAGGTTTGTAATCTTATATGCTACCAGAGCGCCGAAGATGAGAACTGTGTGTACTTCTGCATGCATTAGAAATTGTATATTCTGACCTCCCCTTTAATAATTAGTTAAATCCATTAAACTGATATGTGGGTGCTTTTAGAAGCAATAAAAAAATGTTGAGACATACCCCATAGAAAAATACAAATTGTATAGCATTTGTGCGTAAGTGCATTCACATGTCAGTTACCTGCATGTATAGAAATTAACGTAATTATAGGGATTTCTATTACCGAGCTCTAGTGCCCCTTTATACTCTTAAAATTTTTTAAGTCATCTTTACAAGTTTTTAAAAGGTTGTAAAAATATGTTGATGTACTCAATGATGTTTCAGCAAATGTGCATGATGTTATATTGAAATATTTTATATTCTAGACTACACAAAAATGAAAATGAAACAAGTATGGATGTAAATAGAGTGAACCGTGTATTTTTTGGGAACTCCAAATCTTATCAGATTTTGTCATTTTGTGTATCCTAGAGGTTTAAACATTTTTGTATTGCGGTTTTTCATTCATGTAGGGTATTGCCCCAGTTCCACGAAATATAAGAGTTTTGGCAATTCACTGGTCTGCCAGAATGTTTTATATTCGGGAAAGGAGGGAGTACATCATTGACTATATCCAGAAATGATTTCAGATTTTTTTTAAACATGTAAAAGATTTTTAGGTTTTTTTTAACTTAATGGCTCTTGGTTTTGTTTTTTCCTGTGCCTGCAGATAAATCCCATTCATTGGGAAGATGACATGCTTGGGGTTGAGCCCCTGGAACTACGGTTTGGGTTTAACAAGGAACAGATATTATCATGTTCAGTTGAACTAAGCAATGATACGGATGTTTACATTGCATTTAACATTGAAACAACAAGTCCTTTGCCTTACTGCATTGAACCAAACAAGGACATTGTGAAACCACGATCTAAATTTAGCGTGGATATAAAGCTACCTTTTGCCAGTATACAGGATTATAAGGCAGCGCTGCAATACAGCAGTAGTAATCAGCGATATTCCAAGGAGTTGATCGTGCAAAGCTTTAAAGTGAATGAAGGTCTTACAACTAAGGACATTAATAAAAACATGTTTGATAAACATACAGAGGGTCACCATGTTGACGAGATTCATTTGGTGGTTGTTTCGGAAGAATCATACAGCGAAGAGGTACCCCTTCTATCCCACTTTATTGAGTGTAGGTTTTCCTGTGTCCCGTTTCTTAGTTGTAATTTAGCTACCGACCGTCGAGGGAATTTCCGTTGATCTATTCCAAAATTATCTTGCAACTGCATTGATACGGTGTAGGCCAGTCTAGCCATATAAGGGAGGGAAATAGGCATGGTACAACAGCAGGGCGTTGTGACGTTTAGAGATTTTTCTACCTATCTTATGTCTAAGAAAAAAGGACGGAGGAGAGTAGGTATTTAGTACTCCCTCCGTCTCAAAATAAGTGAATTGGATTTTTCACGAATCTATACAAATCCAAGTTATTTATTTTCGGACGAAAGGAGTATGAAAACCAAATGCTTTGTTTTTTTTCAAAATGGGGATTAGACCCCGGCCTCTGCATCGACAGATACATATGGCCTTTATTAACTTATTGAATTTATTACAAAAGTATCTTATATCCCCAGTTCATGGGTCAGAAAGAGTCGAAACATGCAACAACCATCTAAAAAAAGCGAGGATCAAGAATAATCTGCACATCAACATGTTATTCTATTATCAAAACGCCAGCCGCACTGATTGAATAAATTCCGTGCTACCGATTCCAAGCGGCAGCACCCAATATCCATTGCCATCCTGCAGTCCTCCGGCTGAAGGATAGCCCATGTACGTATCCAGGGTGTGGCTAATGGAATAACCTGCATAAAAGAAGCATTTGGTGACCTGTTAAAAACCATATCATTTGGCTAATGGAATAATGCTTTGTGTATGTGTATTTCTGAAAGATACATGATTATGTGCGTTTCTGTATTACACACACCGGTAAACCTGTATATTGTTTTTGTGGTTCCATTTTTCCTTGATCTGACGTACACTCTAGATGGATAAAAAATTGTTAACGCACTACATTTTCACATCCATGCAGACCTCAGCCAGATCCAACATGAGTGGAATAGTGACGGGTTGGTTGCATAAAAACAAAACAAAATCCTACTAAATAGCATGGGAGAACCCGCAAGATCTAATCTACTAGATGCAAGTAACAACCACAAAGAATACGAGGGTAGAGATCGTGGATGATGTAGTCGATCAGTTGCGTCGGTTCAAACCGATGTAGATCTTAACTTTTGAGATATGTGTACTGAACTGTGAGACTCTGGCGCATGGCTTAATAGGATTGATAGGAAACCCATACCAATAAATTGCAACTTCTTTTTCGGAAGCTCATCTAAAAAGAACTCTGAGATTAAGATTGCTTGGCCTAGAGCAATTTGAGGATGGGTGACCGACCGAAAAGTGGGTACTGGGTGCGCACGAGTGAGGACAAAGTGCGCAGAAAAGATTTGGGTTGGTCTGTGGGGTTAGTTTAGAGATCCTATTGAGCTTATAGAAGTGACAGCCGCTTGTCCAAAGAGACCGGGGTGTTACATGAAAGGACGGGACCTCCGCGGTATCCCCACATTCCGCTCTGGTGATGTCTCCTCCTTCTTGATCCCGCAGGAGCTTGAGAAGATCTCCACAAGAATCCGGCGGCAACAGTAGTTCTACTATGGTGGAGAGGATTTTTGCACGACTTTGCCTGATCTAATCCAGGGGAGAGAATCACCGCGCAAGAGAGAGAGAGAGAGAGAGAGAGAGAGGAGGAGAGGAGAGGAGAGGAGAGGCGCCAGGGACAAGGGTGTTCCGACACTGCCCCTACCCTCCTTATATACGCGGTAGGGGGAGGGGGTCCAAGCCCCATCTAGTGCCAGCGGCCAAGGGGAGAGGGGGAATACCTCCCCCATGTGCCCATGTTCCGTAAATAGGGTACCCTATGACTGGTAGCCACTTGGGCCTTTTGGCTATGGCACCCTGGCCAACTAGGGACAGTGTGAGCCCACGTGGGCCCCACCATGTACACTTCTAGAACCTTCTAGAAGATTCTATCACATAGAAATATTTTGAACTTTCTCGAAACCCTAAAATAGGAAGTGTCATATACTTTTCTCTACCTTCAGACCATTTTGAAGATCATCATGATATCATGGATCTCATCCAATACTCTGAAACATCATTTGATTTCACCATACATATTATCGACAAAGACTAGTGACACCAAAGGTTAAGTGTGTGATCTAACGGGTTTGAAAACATGCATACATATTCGAGACACCTCTCCGATCAATAACCATTAGCAGACCGAGATGCCTAGAGTGGTTCCTACACATTCAGCGAAGTTATTTTTGTTTGAACCGCAATGTCCAAGATTCAAATAATCCAGTATATGATTCCTTTTGTATCACGATATATTACTTATCTGAGATTCGATTGTCGGTATCACTATACCTAGTTTAATATCGTTACTAGCAAGTTTTCTTAACTCGTACCGTGGTATAGGATCCGTGTGAGTAATCACATTAGTCATTGAGATCTTGGACGCTATACTACCGAGAGGCCCGTAGATATCTTACACTTCATCATACGAAGGAACAAATTCCAATCTTTATTCACGCAACCCAACAGACAACATCGGAGATACCTAAAAACCACCTTTATAATCACTCAGTTACATGATCTCACATTCTGAGAAAACTATACTTGATATATTCAGAAAGGGATAGCTAAGAAACTAAATTATACGATCAGAGCCTATGCTTATTATTTGGGTATGTCCATCACATAATTCTCCCAATGTTGTGATCTCGTTATCAACTGACATCGTGTCCATGGCTAGGTAACATTAACCATTGCTTGACTAGCGAACTAGAAGTAAGAGGCTTACTAGAGACTCTGTGCTGTTTACTTATCGACATGTCTATTTAGTTTCCAATACATACAATTATACCATGGACAATAAACATTATTATGAACAATGATATTTGAATAATAACAACTTTATTGCCTCAAGAGCATATTTCCAACAACCTTATCATCTAGAAACCACATAAAGATCTTAATCTTTAGCAACACTTTCATTTTCAAAATATGTTTCCACAAGTATGGAAAGAAGCACAACAATATAGAACGGCGATAGTGTTGCGAGAGCTCTTGGAGACATGTATAATCTAACTGATAGTAACGGCTAGCAAGGTGAGTCATGGTGATGCCCTTCAAATTCCAAACTAGCAATGTTTGACTAATTCTTAAGGCCACCTCTTGCCATGTATGAGTGTTCACTTGGATTTTCAAAAATTTACTTATCCATTGACTTACAACCATTGCAAATCCCAATTTTACTATGATTCAAACTTTCTCAAAATAGAGGCTATCCTCGTCCTCTTCATCGATTGATGGGCACAGCGCTATATTTTCATAATGTAAACTCTAGTAGTAGAAATGTAGTAGATCCGAAAATTAAAACCATGGTTGTATGCCTCTCGATAGTAAGTCCGCCATGCAACTACTAATTCAATAGTAAAACACGAAACAAACAAAAAATAGAGAACTCCTAGTCTAGTCCTTCACAAAATGGTTCCTTAGAAAACAACATAGCTGTATGTGAAATATACTCAAGGAGCATTTATTAGAATGAAGGCCGATTAATGGAGGGAAAATATGTGTTTTCTTTTTCGTGCAATCTGGAATAGATTTGAAGGATTAAGATGATCTTATACATCCTTTAGTTTAGCATAAAGGGGGGCATGTACCTTCACTGTTCGAAAGAGGCCTTATCTGTTTGGAACTAATATCGTAATAACATCTCATATAGAATGCATGGTAGCATAGCATGATAAATAATGCATTTAATGTTAATATTGTTGTTATATCTTTGCATATAGAAAAGTATAATAAGATATGGTACAACAATAACACTTATTATTTGGTATCTGACCATTAAGGCATATAAATTAAGTGTCCGGTCTTAAAGACCAACACCTACTAGCAATATATTCTGATAAGTAAATGTCTTGCCAAAATATATTATCTGTGAATAATTTAATATAAGATTATATCTACCTGAAGGCTTTCCTAGAAAAGAATAACAGCATCCAGCCGTCCTTGTTGCTGGACAAAATGTCATCAAATGTTGTGATGACCCCATTGCACTTGATCAAAACTATAACGGATGAGTTTGCTGAGAAGAACAGGCTCGGCAAAGGTGGCTACGGAGAAGTTTACAAGGTATAGCAGACATTATATTTTCTGTAATTTTTGTGGATGATACCCTCTAACAACAAGTGAAGCCTTATAAATATATAATATGAACTGCAGGGGTTTCTTAATGGCCAAGAAATTGCCGTGAAAAAGCTTTTTCCTGTGCATGGACTTGACGAGGAGGCATTCACTAATGAACTCCGTAAACTTATGAAGGTTCAACATAAAAATATTGTACGTCTCATTGGTTACTGCTATGAGATGACACATCAACGTATCATCCACGAGGGACAATTTGTTTTTTCTAAAGTAATAGATCGGGCACTTTGCTTTGAATTTATGGGGCAAGGAAGCCTTTCTCAACATCTTTCCGGTAATTGCGGACTTCAGTTACTTTTCACTATATTTCAGCTTGTGATTAATCAAAATAACTTCCTTTTTTTTTCTGAAGCTGACTCATGCATACATGATTGGCCCACGACATTCAAGATAATTAAAGGGACTTGTGAGGCCATAGACTACCTTCATAGAGGGCGAGGGGAAAATAATTCTATTTACCATTTAGACTTGAAACCAGATAACATATTGATGGATAAAAATATGGTTCCTAAAATTGGAGTTTTCGGTTCTTCCAGACTCTTCAATGATTCAGCGGCCCACCAAACAACAACCGCTAAAGGAACAATGTAAGTCTATCTAGCCTATGGCTCTGCTGATTATCCTTCCGTGTTCACAGGCTGAGTGTGCGTCACAGTAACTGTTTGTCCGATGCTTATATGATATCATAAAGAGGGTTCATGCCACCAGAATTCACAAGTAATGGCATCGTGACACCAAAGAATGACGTGTTCAGCCTCGGTGTTATCATTTTCCACCTGATGGCGGGAGAAAAGGGCTACAACGACTACTGTGATTTGCGTCTCCGTCGAGAGCTTTTGGAAAATCGTGAACAGTTTATTGGCGGTGTAAGAAAATTTATCTCTACATTCTTTTTTGCAAATTTTTGAGCCTTACAATTACTTTTACCTTTTTCTTCGGGCGGAATATAGTACAGAGTACATGTTATACCTGTTTGTCGTGTATATATTGCTACTTGGCAGGTACAAGAATACTGGAAAAAGACGATGCAGAAAACTGTGGGTTATACCTTGACCGGTACAGACCTCCTAGGAGTAAGGGCGTGTCTCCAAATGGCAATGAGGTGTGTGGAAGATGAGCGAGACAAAAGGCCTAGTACAAGGGAGATTATCAGCGATCTCAGCAAACTAAATGATCAGATCGAGAAAATGCCAACCATTGTCCAAGTACTTCATACTCAGCGGTTTATAGGTTTGCATTCAGAGGATTTTGCATTGCAACCAGTCACATTCTCTAGCTACCGATCCAGGGCACGGGGGCAAGTCGAGTCTACTCTCTTCATTTTAAAATATAAGATGTTTTAGTTTTGTGAAGGTATTATATCTAGACACCTTTTAGTGTCTAGATACAGGGAGTAGTTTAGTACTCTAAAAATGACAATATATTTGCGTAAATAACTAAATATCGAAAAAAAAATTACTAGTGCTCGATCAATATAAGGAGCTGTACTTCCGAAGGATACAAGATTATGTAGTACTCCCTCTGTTTGGGATTTTAAGTCCGGAGAGCATTTTCAGATAGTTCGAAAATATTAGACCGAAGACTTAACTCTCCTAATTTCCAGCGCCCAAATCCCCTTTTCTCTCTAGACAATAACTGCAGCAGTATCTGGCAACCGATGCATGCGCTACAAACAAGGAGTTGATTGGCCACTTGTTTCCTTTGGCCGTGTGATTGAGAAAAGAAATTAAGGAGATGAAGTTACAGAGACATTAATGAGAGAAGTTGAAACAGTCATGAGAATTTTCTTGGTATTAGGGAAACGGCCCTCCGGCCTAATAATCCCGTATAGAGGGAGTACGTCTTTCCAATATATAGTGCAAATTAAACTATTATGTTGGTAATATAAATATGTTGTCTATCCTTTTTCCAAAAATCCGAACTGATGGAAAAACGATAGACAACATATTTATATTCTCAACATAAATTATGAGTCTACTTGTAAAATTTTCATGTAACTTGATTAGTATATATGAGAATATACTCAAAATAACATACTCCCTCCGATCTAAAATAAGTTGTAGTACAAAATCACCAAAACTTATTATTAATCGGGGGGAGTATTATTTTGCGGTTCCCTTTTTCCTTGATCTGACGTACACCCTATATGGATCAAAAATTGTTCACACGCTACATTTTCACATCAATGCAGACCCCAACCAGATCCAACAGGAGAGAAAAACTGGACGTTGTGATCGTGTATGCATTTGACTGCACCAACTCAACCCCGGCCTGGGAAAAACTGGAGTATTGTTTATGTATGAAATTGATAGGGCCTCCGCACCATCGCATCAAATTCCCCAGGTGGGACATGCCGAGCCTATCAGTGCCCTTCTTGCGGAAGCTAGATAGCCTCCTAGATGGCCCTTCAGGTATATTTAGAAAAACATCTTTTAATTGAGAAGTTTTATCATATCTTTTTCCACTGTTATATATGATTGTTTCGATGATGAATGATGGATAACGGTTTGCAGGAAGCTGGCCGCTAGACGTGGTGATTGTGTATGCATTTGACTGCACCAACTCAAGTCTGGCCTGGTACACCGTAGGTGATGTCTACGCGATGGTGAAAGGGAAGCTCCTCGCCAACAGTGAAATTTCCATCGGCTTCACATATGTCACATTCACGCCTAACAGATATGAATCTAGTAAGTTCTATTGTGACTGGCTACGAGAAAAGCGCGGCCAGGAGCAGGACCACTTGTGTGAAGAATATGGCATGTGGCCTCGTCGAGGCGCATAAACTGATTAGCTACCGCGGGCACCAAAATAGCTTGATCTTGCTCTTCTCTGATGGGTTGATTAACAAAGATGACTTCTTTGATGGTGCTGAAGATTACATCTCCAAAGTGCCGGTCCACACGTTTACCCTTGGAGGGGATGCATATAACCACGTAAGTATTTATATGGTCGGAGATTATCCAGTTTAAATTACGATCAGTGTGTCACTTGATTCAGTCGTCTATCAAATATCTTGTTTATATGCTAGGTTCTCCGCTCGATGGCAGCGAATTCCCCCGGTGGGAAGTTCCACAACACCCAGGTTCCTGATAAGCCGATTCTATCGGAGACCTTCTCACAATTGTTGGATAGCATCATTGGCGATGCCATGAAAACCTCCTATAGCTAGTCTCAAACTCCCAATCCAGGTACAACTCTTTGACGGAGTATATACAAATTATGATAACCATCATGAATTATGGCTGCTGATGTGTGAAAAGCTTGAATGCAGAGGGGGGAAACATAATTAAGGGGATCGTGAAGGTAAAACTGCCCCATGAGTTCGAATTTTTGTCACACCCACCTTCACTGCGCTCCATTTCCGACACCCTTTGTTCACTTCGAATTTGTATTTCATGTATTGAGATACGGCCGCGCCATGTTTTATTTTCTATTTTGATACAATTTGATGCGTGCATGCATGTGTGCTTATTTTGTGTTTCTTGTGACCGAAATTTGCCTAATACTTTGGTAATTTGGTTGCTTGACGGAAGTTTGTGGCGGACGATGCAAGCGTAGTGTGTCTTCCTTCTCGCGGGACCACCGCAAATTGATAACAACTTTATCTCCTCGGATCCTGGCTTTCTCTTTGTCTCTCTCTATCACAACACCACAACACCACCAATCTACTACCGGCGCCACCCCTCCAAACTCCAGCAACCTCGCAAGATCTCCCGACCATCCCGACCTCTCGCTCTGACCTCTGTATCTCCGTCGTGCGTGCTGCATCCCCTACCTCACCAGCAACCTCCCCACGCACCCATGACCGCAACTCTATGTAGACAAGCTCGCGCCGCCACCATCTACTTGTTGGCGCTCCCTGCCTCGCCATCCAGTCATCCTCCATCTCGACCGATTCGTTTCCGGTGCCCTAACACCCTCCCCGCATCCTCCTCCACGAGCACCAAGGACAATGGGGCCCGCATGCAGTGCGTGCTATAGACCGGCATCGAGAACGAAAAGGGCTCGCATGCCGTACATGCTGTAGGCCGGCGTTGAGGATGGGTCACCAACAACCGTGTCTACCCATAGAGCCCACCTGCTCCGCCGCATCCCATGGCGCCGCTCGCCCATGGATGACGATGATGCACGCCTAGGACGATGGTGCTACTAGTGGGTTAACGTTTTGGATTTTGCTGCGAAACACACGGATTTGCTACTTATAATTTTTTTGTTACAATCGTTTTGCGTTTGTACATCATAAAAAGTCTTTTTTCTGCAATCGTTACTCGGTTTAGCACCATGAGTCTCATCGAAGGACCTGGCCGGATGTCAGTTTTGCTACATTAGCAATACTTTTTTTCCCTAGAGATCTTCCGGCCAGTTCTGCCGCAAAATATGTCTTTTTATTTGTGTTCCTTTGACGATTTTTGCTACCAAGGGGTGGCCGAGGTTTTGATCCCAGGAGAAGCCCTGGGCATTGGAAACCCGGCCCTACCGGCTAGGCTTGCCCCAGCCAGAAAATAGCCCAATGGGCCGGTCCTATTTTGGCCCACACGCAAAGCCTAGGCCTCGAATCTGAAGCCCAGTTGCAGGTCGGGCTGGGCACATAGTACTTCCCTTCTCGTTGCCACCGACCATACCCCTCGGAACCAGGCCCGCTAGATTTCATAAAGGCCGACCAAATCTGATATCCTCCGCAGCTATAATCCGCTCCCCGCCCGAAAATCCTGCCAAACCCTCCTCGCCATGGACGCTGCCACCCCATCCAAGCGGGCCAAGACCACCACGACGGCGGCGGCGGTGGTGGCTTCCCCTGCCGACACGCCACAGAAGCCCAAGAACTCGTCGGCGGCCACTCTCTTAGCGGAGCAGGTCGCCACGCCAGAGAAGATGGAGCGGCGCCCGATGTTGCGGACGGCGCCGTGGCGCTCTCCGTCAACGAGGACCGGTGGGCGGCGCTCGGGCTGCGACGGCCGGACAAGGGCGGTATGGCGGTTGATGAGGAAGAAGACGCGCGCGAGCTCGGCGTGGGCGCCGGCGCCGGACGGAGCCCCGTCAAGCGCAGTCCCTAGGTCAAGCTGCCCCAAAGGTAAACATCCTAGATTCGCAATGCACCCGGAGCTTCATCCTGTCTGATTGCCTTTGCTGAATCGTTGCTCAAAACTCCACAAGGATGTAGGAATGTTTGATGTGTATAATAATTCAAAAGTTTCATGGTCGACACAATTAGATTGAAACCATTAAAAAATTTATGACCCGTTGCAACGCACGGACATGTTTTTTAGTTAGTCTAAAAAACACTCAACCCACGGTACGTCAATCTCGTTTTGGGGGTGCTAATTTACTGCCCCCATAATTGGAACGGTTGGATGCAAAAGAAGTTCTTATAATTTGGACCGACATTTGAGTGCAGTAGTGGTAATTTGGTCTGTTCTTTTGAGACCACTACCATTAATATGTTAATACTAACCACACTTTGCTGATTTCGTTTCTGCAACTGTAAAGATTATTATATTTGGATGCGGAAAACTATCTTCTGATAATTGCGAGCAATATATTTTCTACAGTAATGGTAATTTCTTCAAGAATTACATCCTTGTTCACAGTTTTAGACAATCACGAATCTAGTAAATGTTGGAAATATAAGCAATAATCCATATGATTTAATCCGAATAATAAACTGATAAATCATGATCATACAAACGGTACTAAAACCAATTATGCAGATCAACAAAATAGATGAACATATTACATCTATAGGAGATAAACCTATCACATCTATACCAAACGCTAGAACAAAGAACTCTAGCATAATCCGAAAGAGAGAAATCGAGATCACATACGATGTAGGCTGAATAGCAGCGGTAGCGGTTGCAGCAGCGTTGCCCATGTTGAGGTTGTCGAAGAGGTCGCTGACGTCCGGAAAGAAGTCGTCGTTCGGAAATCGTCGCCGAACGACGTCGTGGTTGCCAGTAGTCGCGCCGATCACTCCCCAAAAACCTGATCGCCCCTCACCCGTACAGGTTCACGAGAGGCGGGGTTCCGGAGGCCTACTGTCCCGATCTGCGGTGCACGCCGCAAGCCAGGATGAGGAAGACGAAAGCGGCGGCGCAAGGTTCTGGAGATAGGCGCGTGTGTGGATTGATACGGTGCCGATTAGGTTTAGCCCGGACGCTTATATAGTGCAGGTTAGGAGGATGGTGGGCTCAGCCCACGTCCGAGTCGGTAACAGTCCATGTCCATAAAAACTGGAAACGGCTATAATTAACGCGTCCGTTAATGACTCATAATCAGTTTTCCCAACAAGCAAAATAAAGCTCGGCTCGGCGAGATTCCCGCAACCTGCGGCCCCCGCGCGCGTCATGACGAGGCGTGGCGTGGCGAGGCGAGGCGAGGCGGGCGGCGTCGGAGGAGGAGTGCGCGAGGGCTACTCTTCTTGTCACACCTTAGTGAGTGATGCAACACTCTACTATATAAGGTGGTCCAACTCCCCTTCAAATAGCAATGTGGGACTAAACTTTAGTACCACTAGAACAGCCATATGCTTCCATATACAAGTGGGCCAAAGAGAATTTCAGAATTTATCTAATGGGCCAGCAGCCCAATATACACCAAATTCCAACAATCCCCCACAAAGTCTCATTGGCACATCACAACACTTTTCTTCCAGAACATTGTTTTATATACCGGTGTGTAGTGGAGACTGTTAAGTTGAACTTCCACGTTAAACTTCATGCTATGCTAGCTAGCAACTTGAATAGTGGACTATGCCTTGAACTACAAGTTTTCTGCGCGCTAGTTTCACACAAAATCTAGACCAGTACAGTTGGAATACATGTTCTGCAGGACAACATCTCCGCTTATAAAAAGCCACTTGGAATACATTAAGATAAATATCAACCTGCCATGCAGATTAAGAGAGTATTGCATCTTTATGGAGATGTAAATATAATATAGGGATACTCTCCTCTCAGCTGACCAACAGCTTGTCTCCCATCTCTAATTCACGGGATCTCCGATCACATAGAGTGGGTTGCCACTGGGATCAACTCATAGCGTGGGTCTCAAACCCATCTCCCTCGATGCATTATCTATCACATTACGTGATAGTCCCTTTGTGAAAGGATCTGTCAGGTTCTTAGATGTTTGAATATAATCCAACGCAATAACTCCGGAGTTTCTCAGTTTCCTGACAGATTTCAATCTCCTCTTGACATGTCTTGATGACTTCATATTATCCTTAGAACTGTTTACTTTGACGATCACAGTTCATTGGGATGGCGGGTATTGGTTTTTCAACCATAGGTAAGTCCATCAAGAGCTCACGAAGCCACTCTGCTTCAACAGTGGCCGTGTCTAATGCTGTGAGTTCTGCTTCCATTGTTGACCTCGTTAAGATGGTCTGCTTGCAACACTTCCAGGAAACAGCGCCACCACCAAGTGTAAACAAATAACCACTTGTGGCCTTAATCTCATCAGCATCAGATATCCAGTTTGAATCACTATAACCCTCAAGTACCCGAGGATACCTAGTATAGTGAATACCATAACTCGCAGTGCCTTTCAAATAGCGCAAAACTATTTCAAGAGCATGCCAATGATCATCTCCAGGATTTGACACAAATCGACTCAGTTTGCTTACAGCAAAGGAGATGTCAGGTCTAGTAGCGCTGGCTAAATACATGAGCGAGCCAATAATTTAAGAATATCTCAATTGATCTTTAGCAGTCCTTCGATTCTTTCGAAGTAGCACGCTCGGATCATAAGGCGTTGGAGAAGAATTGCAGTCGCTATACCCAAAGCGACTCAATATCTTTTCCACATAGTGAGACTGAAGCAATGTAATCCCACCATTGTCATCCTTTAGTAGCTTGATGTTTAAGATTACATCATCCACTCCCAAGTCCTTCATCTCAAAGCAACGAGATAGGAACTCTTTGACCTCCTCGTTAACAGTGAGGTTGGTCCCTAATATCAATATGTCATCAACGTAGAGACACATAATAACTCCCTCGCCCCCACCATGGCGATAGTACACACATTTGTCAGCTTCGTTTACAACAAAGCCTTTAGCAGTTAAAGTTCTTTCAAACTTCTCGTGCCACTGTTTAGGAGCTTGCTTAAGACCATATAAAGACTTCACTAACTTACACACCTTTCCTTCATGACCATCTACTACAAATCCATCAGGCTGCTCCATATAAATTTCCTCATCTAGCTCTCCATTTAGAAAAGTTGTCTTAACGTCCATTTGATGAACGAGAAGACCATGTGAGGCAGCCAAGGAAAGTAGTACTCGAATAGTGGTCAATCGCTCTGGTGAGTAGGTATCGAAGAAGTCTTCACCTTCCTTTTGGGTATAACCCTTAGCCACAAGACATGCCTTGTACTTTTCAATAGTACCATCAGGTCTAAGCTTTTTCTTGAACACCCATTTACATCCTACAGTTTTACACCCATAAGGACGATCAGTGATTTCCCAAGTACCATTAGCTAAGATGGAGTCCATCTCGCTTCGGACAGCTTCCTTCCAGTAGTCAGCATCTTGAGATGCATAGGCTTCCGAAATAGAAGTGGGAGTATCATCCACAAGGTACACAATGAAATCATCACCAAATGACTTTGCAGTACTTTGTCTCTTGCTCCTTTTGGGAGCTTCATTGTCATCCTCCACAGGATCACCAGAGTGTTCTATCGGCATAGTGGGTTCAGGAATTATAGAAAATTCCTGACTAGATGAACTAGTCATCTCCTGATTTGATGAGCTAGACATAACTTTCATAGGAAAGATGTCCTCAAAGAAAGTCGCATCATTCGACTCCATAATTGTACCAACATGCATGTCGGATACCTCAGATTTTACTATAAAAAATCTATAGCCAATGCTATGAAAAGCATATCCCAGAAAAACACAATCAACGGTTTTTGGTCCAAGCTTTCGCTTCTTGGGTATTGGAATATTGACTTTCGCCAAACAACCCCAAGTTCGTAAGTAAGAGAGTTTAAGCCTTTTCTTTTCCCATTCCTCAAATGGAGTCATGGTTTTATCCTTTACAGGAACACGGTTTAGGACATGACACGCAGTCATTAGCGCCTCCCCCCACCATTCCTTGGAAAGACCCGATGTATCTAACATGGCGTTAACCAAATCAGTTAGAGTGCGGTTCTTTCTTTCGGCCACCCCATTTGACTGAGGTGAGTAGGAAGGCGTCCTCTCATGTATAATACTGTGTTCCATAAAGAATAAATCAAATTCGTTTGAAAAGTACTCTCCACCATGATCCGACCTTAGCCGCTTGATTTTAAGATCAAGTTGGTTTTCTGCCTCAGCTTTATAGATTTTGAAGTAGTTCAAAGCTTCATCTTTAGATTTCAGAGGATAAACATAGCAGTATCTAGTGGAGTCATCAATCAACGTCATAAAGTATCTTTTTCCACCTTTTGTCAACACACCATTCATCTCACAAAGATCTGAATGTATAAGTTCTAGAGGTGCTAAGTTTCTCGGTTCCACAGCCGTATGAGACTTGCGGGGTTGCTTTGCTTGCACACAAACTTGGCACTTAGAACCTTTGATAGTGGTAAATTTCGGAATTAAAATCATATTGGCTAGCCGCGTCATGCAACCAAAGTTAATATGACAGAGTCGTGAATGCCAAACATTGGACTCATTATCATTGCAAACATGATTAATAACTTTAGTACATGAGTCTGACATAGACAAGTGGAACAGAGCTCCGCACTCCTAACCCTTTCCAACAAATTGTACATACTTAGAAATTACAACTTTATTGGACTCAAAAACCAACTTAAAGCAATCTCGACATAAAAGCGATCCGCTGACGAGATTCTTATTGATGGAGGGAACGTGCTACACATTCTTTAGCTGTACGGTCTTCCCCGAAGTAAACTTCAGATTTACCGTACCAACACCATGAACAGAAGCACGTGAGCCGTTTCCCATCAGCACGAAAGAGGTCCTTGAGACCTGATAAGAGGAAAATATGGAAATATCAGAACATACATGTGTATTAGCACCCGTGTCTATCAACCAATCAGGAGAATGACATACTGAAAGGATAGTAGGTAAAATACCGTACCCAACATCCTTCATCTCAGTATCGCTAATAACAACATTAGCGGACTTGCCGCTGTTCCCATGTTGACGCTTGTCAAAGCGATTAGGACAGCTAGGAGCCCAATGATCAGGATCACCACAGACGTGGCAAGAGCCTTTCCTCTTATCATTTTTCTTCTTGAAGTTGGTAGAGTGTGTGGCCTTGTTCTTGCCATCAAACTTTCCTTTTCCTTCAGTTTTGTTCTTATTCTTGAACTTGTGGGATTGGAAGTTTTTCCTCTGCACTAAATTGGCAGTAGAACCTCCCTCAAGTCCTCTAACAGTTTTGTCCTTTGCTCTCGCCTTCTCTTCCACATGAAGAGACCCAATGAGATCCGTAACGGAAAACTCTTGTCTTTTATGTTTCAAAGAAGTAGCAAAATGTTGGAATTATGCCCTAGAGGCAATAATAAAGATGTTATTATTATAATTCTTGTTCATGATAAAGTTTATATTCCATGCTAGAATTGTATTAAGCGGAAACATTAATACTTGTGTGGTTTGTGAACAACACCGTGTCCCTAGTACGCCTCTATAGACTAGCTCATTGATCAGTGATGGTTAAGGTTTCCTAACCATAGACATGAGTTGTCAATTGATAATGAGATCATATCATTGGAGAATGATATGGTGGATAGACCCAAACTAAGCGAAGCAATTAGATCGTGTCATTGTGTTCATCTTTGCGAAGCTTTTCCTATGTCAAATATTGTATTCCTTAGACCATGAGATAATACAACTCCCTGGTATCGGAAGAAAGCTTTGAGGTCATAAAACGTCATCCTATGAGAGGGTGATCATAAAGGTGTCTCTCGTGATCGGAAAGTATCTGGGTTGTATGTATCGAGATGGGATTTGTCCCTCCCAAGTCGGAGAGATATACTGGCCCACTCGTAATCGATATCAACACCGCTGCAAGCATGTGGTTAAGGAGTTAATCACAAAGTGATATCGGATTACGGAACGAGTAAAGTACTTTGTGAACGAGATTGAACTAGGTATGACGACCGACGATCGAATCTCGCAAGTAAAATATCGCGAGACGAAGGGAATATATATATGGGATTGATTGAATCCTGGCATCGTGGTTCATCCGATATGATCATCGATGAATGTGTGGAGTCAATATGGGTGCCTGCACGCTGTTGATTATTGATAGAAGATCATGTCTCGCATATTCTCGAACTCAGGTCACACACTTAACGTGTCTCGACGCTAGGATAGATTGGATACTTGGTTTATGAATTTTGTTGAGTCTCGGATGGGATCCGGGACATCACGAGAGGTTCCGGAGTGGTCCGAGAATAAGATTCATATAAGGCAGTTTTTGGAGTTCGGAATTGTTCCGGATTAATCGGTATTGTACGGAAGCTTCTAGAACCTTCCGGAAGGGGCCAACGTGGTCCCACCTTCCGGGAGGGGCATGGGCCTATGAGGGAGTGTCCTGGCGCATTGGGCAGGGCACAAGGCCCCATAGGGCCCAGCCGATCCTAGATAAGTTTAAATCGTTTAAACTAGAGATAAGATAGGGTTTCTAGAAGGAGAGTTTAAATCGTTTAAACTAGAGATAGGCTTGGAGGATGGGCAGGGCTGGCGCCCCTCTATATATATAGGGCTGGTGCGCCTGCCTACCTCACACACCTCCTCCAAGCCCTAGTAGCCCTGCCTTCCTCTCTCCCTCCGACTGCTTGTAGGCGAAGCCTCACGCAGAAATTCTCCACCATATACACCGCGCCGCGTTGTAGATCCAATCTATCTCTCCACCATACTCGCTGGTCCGAGGAAGGAGGAGACGCCGAGGTGCCGCGTGTGCATCTCACGGAGGCACCGCCACTTGTGGTGCTAGATCGGATCGGATCGCGAGGAGGAGAAGCGAGTATGACTACATCACCCACGCTCCGATTTAACGCTCAGGCGTAATCTTCAAGGGTATGAAGATCTAATCCAATCTCTCGTTGTTTGCATCTCCTAGATTAGATCTTGGCTTTCCTCTGCTCGCTCGTAGAAAATTTTGATTTACTATGCTGCGAAACCCTTCAAAGGTATCGAGCTAGATCAATGCGTAGATGTGTTTCACGAGTAACGCAACATGGTTGTTGCGGTGTTGATGTTTTCGCTGCAAGCCTCTTGTTTGTGTTCTTCTTATGACGCGGGATAGTGAGATTGAAGCGGTCCAGGCCAACCTTACGCGACGTCGTTCATGCGAGACCGCTCGCACTTGACGTGTGGCTTGTACCATACATGCGGCCGGTGGATGCCGGTTTCTCTCACTATAGTTGTCATGGGATTAACACCGAGTTTGGCAACCATAATATCACCGTTGTGGCTTTCCGTAGGTAAGAATCGTCTTAGCATCTACTCCCATAAGCCACGTAAAACATGCAACAACAAAGTAGAGGCGTCTAACTTGTTTTTGCAGGAGTGTTTTCGTGATATGGTATGGCCCAAGATGTGATGTGTATAATGTATGCGATGATCATGTTTTGTAATGTTTCACGACTTGCATGTCGATGAGTACACAACCGCAGGAGCCATATGGTTGTCTTTATAATTGTGTATGACCTGAGTCAACTTCTTATACGCCATGTAATAGCTTTACTTTATCGCTAAGTAGTTAGCAATAGTTGTAGTTGCTATTCGTGGTGGAGGCAATCATGGTGGAGTGATGGAGATCATGCGGAACGCACAAGATGGAGATCATTGCGAAGATTGGCTATACCATGTCACATAAAGTTATATGCATGTGATGTTTATCCTTTTATGTATCTTATTATGCTTAGATCGCGACGGTAGCATTATAAGATGATTCCTCACTTAAAGATCAAGATAAAACTATGTTCTCCCCAAGTATGCACCGTTGCGAAAGTTCGTCATGTCCAAGCATCACGTGATGATCGGGTGCTATAGACTCTACGCTCACATACAACGGGTGCAAGCCAGTTTTGCACACGCGGAAATACTTGGGTCTAACTTGACGAGCCTAGCATGTATGCATGGCCTCGAACACAAGAACCGAAAGGTTAAGCATGAGTCATATGAATGATATGATCGACACTTCGTTGTCCACCATTGAAACCACATCTCTTCTCGTGATGATCGGATTAGGTGTGGTGAATTTGGATCGTGTTCACTAAACAACTTGAGGGATGTTGAATTTAGTGGGAGTTCATCTAGTAATTTGATTAAGTTGAACAATTTATCATGAACATAGTCTAAATTGTACTTGCAAATACTGTAGATCCAATGGCCAAGTCCAACTTCAACTTCAACGTTTTTGCTGAGAAAGAAAAGCTTAGAAACAATGGGTCTAACTTCACCAACTGGTTCCGCAATCTAAGAATCATTCTGTCTAGCGGACAAAAGGACTATGTCCTTAAGAAAGCGCTAGGTGACGCCACTATAGATGCTACTGATGAAAAGCTGTTTATCAACGGCAAAGGATGATTATGATTTGATTAAGATCGTCATGTTGTATGCTATGGAATCGGATCTTCAAAATCGCTTTTGAGGAGTTCGCCGCCCTTTGAGATTCTCGAGGAGCTGAAAACATGTTTCAGACTCAAGCCTGCTCGAGAGATATGAGATCTCTAAGAAATTCCTTAACTACAAGATGGAGGAAGGGAGTTCATTAGTGAGCACGCCATTAAGATGATGGGCTACACTCAACGCCTTGAGCAATCGGATGCAAGATTCGGAGGAGCTCAAGATTGACACTCCTAGCTACAAAAGTTTTGTAGTTGATCACAATCAGATTGGTTCCACTGATATGATCACTGAGCTCTTTGCTAAAATGAAAGTAGCGGAGGTGAACATCAAAAAGAATAATCATGTGTTGATGGTCAACAAGCCCCCCACCTTCAAGAAAGGTAAGGGTGCAAGGAAGCCCTTCAAGAAAGGCGGCGGCAAGCGCGTTGCCCCTGCTGAGAAGAAGCTCACGTCTGGTCCTAAGCCGGACACTGAGTGCTTCTATTGCAAGGACAAGGGTCACTAGAAGAATCGTCCGAAGTACTTAGCGGACAAGAAGGCTGGCACCATCAAAGGTATATTTGATATACATGTTATTGATGTTTTCCTTACTAGCCCTCGTTGTAGTGCCTGGGTATTTGATACCGGTTCAGTTGCTAATATTTGTAACTCGAAACAGGAGCTACGGAATAGACGGCGGCTTGCGAGGGATGAGGTGACGATGCGTGTTGGCAACGGATCAAGAGTTGATGTGATGGCCGTCGGCACGCTCTCCTTAGTTTTACCTTCAGGATTAGTTTTAAACCTTAATAAATGTTATTATGTGCCTGCGTTGAGCATGAACATTATTTCTGGATCGTGTTTATTGCAAGACGGTTATTCATTTAAATTGGAGAATAATGGTTGTTCTATTTATATGAGTAACATCTTTTATGGTCATGCACCCCTTGTGAATGGTTTATTTCTTCTAAATCTCGATAGGGATGAAACGCACATCCATAACATTGAGGCTAAGAGATGCAAAGTAGATAGTGATAATACTACATATTTGTGGCAATCATTGTCAGGTCATATTGGTGTAAAGCGCATGAAGAAACTCCATTCTGATGGACTTTTGGAGTCTCTTGATTTTGAATCATTTGACACATGCGAACCATGCCTCATGGGCAAGATGATCAAAACCCCGTTCTCTGGTATGATGGAGCGAGCAACGGACTTGTTGGAAATCATACATACCGATGTATGCGAACCGATGAGTGTTTCGACGCGCGGTGGATATCGCTATTTTCTCACTTTTACCGATGACTTAAGTAGATATGGGTATATCTATTTAATGAAACATAAATCTGAAACGTTTGAAAAGTTCAAAGAATTTCAGAATGAAGTGGAGAACCATCGTAACAGAAAGATTAAGTTTCTACGATCCGATCGTGGGGGCGAATATTTGAGTTATGATTTTCTCACGCATCTCAAAGCAAGTGGAACCGTTTCACAACTCACGCCACCCGGAACACCACAGCGCAATGGTGTGTCTGAACGCCGGAATCGAACCCTATTAGATATGGTCCGATCGATGATGTCTCTTACTGATTTGCCGTTATCATTTTGGGGTTATGCATTAGAAACCGCTGCATTCACTTTAAATAGGGCTCCATCTAAACCCGTTGAGACGACACCGTATGAACTGTGGTTTGGTGCTAAACCTAAGTTGTCGTTTCTTAAAGTTTGGGGATGCGAAGCTTACGTCAAGAAGTTGATGCCCGACAAGCTCGAACCCAAAGCGGAGAAATGCGTCTTCATAGGATACCCTAAGGAAACTATTGGGTATACCTTCTATCACGTAACGAAGGCAAAGTGTTTGTCGTGAAGAACGGTTCCTTTCTTGAGAAGGAGTTTCTCTCGAAAGAAGTGAGTGGGAGGAAAGTAGAGCTAGACGAGGTTATTGAACCTTCTCTTGAATTAGAGAGTAGCGCAAGACCTGAAATTGTTCCAAAGGTCGCTGCACCAACAATAGAGGAAGCTAATGACAAGGATCATGAAGCTTGGACGATGTGCTCATCGAACGTCCGCAGTCGACAAGGTCGCGTGCCCCTCCCGAGTGGTATGGCAACCCTGTCTTGACTGTCTTGTTAGTAGAAGACAGTGAACCTACGAACTATGAGGAAGCGATGATGAGCCCAGACTCTGAGAAATGGCTAGAAGCCATGAAATCCGAATTGGGATCCATGAGCGAAAACCAAGTATGGACTTTGGTAGACCTCCTAGCGACCGAAAGGCCGTTGAGTGCAAATGGATCTTCAAGAAGAAAGCGGACGCGGATGGTAATGTTACCGCCTATAAAGCACGGCTTATTGCGAAAGGTTTTCGACAAGTTCAAGGTGTTGACTACGATGAGACTTTCTCTCCGTAGCGATGTTTAAGTCCATTCGGATTTTATTAGCAATTGCTGCTTTCATGATTATGAAATATGGCAAATGGATGTCAAGATCGCTTTCCTCAATGGCAACATTGATGAAGAGTTGTATATGATGCAACCCGGTTTTGTCGATCCTAAGGATGCGATAAAGTATGCAAACTTCAGCTGCCCATTTATGGATCAAGCAAGCATCTCGGAGTTGGAACCTTCGCTTTGATCAAGTGATCAAGAGCTTTGGATTTGTTCCAAATTGCTCTAAGCTTGCATCTACAAGAAAGTGAGTGGGAGCTCGGACGCTTACGGTACTATATGTGGATGACATATTGATTATCGAAATGACATCAACATGCTTAACGATGTGAAAAGTTATTTGAACAAGTGTTTTCAATGAAAGACCTAGGTGAAGCTGCTTATATATTGGGCATCAAAATCTATAGAGATAGACAAAGACGCTCGATAGCTTTAAGCGAGTACATACCTAGACAAAGTTCGAAAAGGTTCAGAATGGATAAGGCATTGAAAGGTTCAAAGGCCTATGTTGTCGTAAGATATTGAGCAAGGCTCTGTCCATACCACGAAATGATAGGGAAGCTATGAGCAAAGTGCCTTATGCCTCGGCCATAGGTTCCATCATGTATGCCATGTCGTGTACTAGACCGGATGTGTCCAATGCTCTTAGTTTGACGAGCAGATATCAAAGTGATCCAGGAGTGGAACATGGACAGCCGTGAAGAACATCCTAAGGTACCTAAATAGGACTAAAGAAATGTTCTTAGTCTATGGGGGTGATGAACAGCTCGTCAGAAAAGGTTACGTCGATGCTAGTTTTGACACCGACAAGGATGATGCTAAATCTCGACAGGATACGTGTATATTTTGAATGGAGGAGCTGTGAGTCGAGAAGCTGCAAGCAAGGCGTGGTCGCGGATCTATGAGAAGCGGAATACATGGCTGCTGCAGGCGTCAAGTGAAGGAGTTTGGATCAAACTTCACTAAGCTTGGCGTGGTTCCAAGTGCATTGACCCACTGGAGATATTGTGTGACAACACCGCGCCATAGCACTCGCTAAGGAACCAAGATATCATCCAAAGACCAAGCATATCAACGAAGTTTCATATAATCCGAGATTATATAGTAGATGGAGATCTCAAGATCAGAAGTACATACAGATCTGAATGTCACGAGATCCATTGACTAAACCTCTTCCACGTAAAACATGATCAGCACCTCAATGCCATGGGTGTGAGATTGTTGCTAAATGTAAACTAGATTATTGAATCTAGTGCAAGTGGGAGATCTGGAATTATGCCCTAGAGGCAATAATAAAGATGTTATTATTATAATTCTTGTTCATGATAAAGTTTATATTCCATGCTAGAATTGTATTGCGGAAACATTAATACTTGTGTGGTTTGTGAACAACACCGTGTCCCTAGTACGCCTATGGACTAGCTCATTGATCAGTGATGGTTAAGGTTTCCTAACCATAGACATGAGTTGTCAATTGATAATGAGATCATATCATTGGAGAATGATATGGTGGATAGACCAAACTAAGCGAAGCAATTAGATCGTGTCATTGTGTTCATTTTTGCGAAGCTTTTCCTATGTCAAATATTGTATTCCTTAGACCATGAGATAATACAACTCCACGGTATCGGAAGAAAGCTTTGAGGTCATAAACGTCATCCTATGAGAGGGTGATCATAAAGGTGTCTCTCGTGATCGGAAAGTATCTGGGTTGTATGTATCGAGATGGGATTTGTCCCTCCCAAGTCGGAGAGATATACTTTGGGCCCACTCGTAATCGATATCAACACCGCTTGCAAGCATGTGGTTAAGGAGTTAATCACAAAGTGATATCGGATTACGGACGAGTAAAGTACTTGCTGTGAACGAGATTGAACTAGGTATGACGATACCGACGATCGAATCTCGGCAAGTAAAATATCGCGAGACGAAGGGAATATATATATGGGATTGATTGAATCGGCATCGTGGTTCATCCGATATGATCATCGATGAATGTGTGGAGTCAATATGGGTGCCTGCACTTCCTGTTGATTATTGATAGAAGATCATGTCTGCATATTCTCGAACCCGCAGGGTCACACACTTAACGTGTCTCGACGCTAGGATAGATTGGATACTTGGTTTATGAATTTTTGTTCGGAGTCTCGGATGGGATCCGGGACATCACGAGAGGTTCCGGAGTGGTCCGGAGAATAAGATTCATATAAGGCAGTGCAGTTTTTGGAGTTCGGAATTGTTCCGGATTAATCGGTATTGTACCGGAAGCTTCTAGAACCTTCCGGAAGGGGGCCAACGTGGTCCCACCTTCCGGGAGGGGGCATGGGCCTATGAGGGAGTGTCCTGGACGCATTGGGCCAGGGGCACAAGGCCCCATAGGGCCCAGCCGATCCTGGATAAGTTTAAATTGTTTAAACTAGAGATAAGATAGGGTTTCTAGAAGGGAGAGTTTAAATCGTTTAAACTAGAGATAGGCTTGGAGGATGGGCAAGGGCTGGCCGCACCCCCCTCTATATATATAGGGCTGGTGCGCCCCCCTGCCTACCTCACACACCTCCCTCCAAGCCCTAGTAGCCCTGCTGCCTTCCTCTCTCCCTCCCGACTGTTTGTAGGCGAAGCCCTGCTGCAGAAATTCTCCACCATATACACCGCGCCGTCGCTTTGTAGATCCAATCTATCTCTCCACCATACTCGCTGGTCCGAGGAAGGAGGAGACGTCGAGGTGCCGCACGTGTGCATCTCGCGGAGGCACCACCACTTGTGGTGCTAGATCGGATCGGATCGCGAGGAGGAGAAGCGAGTACGACTACATCACCCACGCCCGATTTAACGCGTTCCAAGCTGAATCTTCAAGGGTATGAAGATCTAATCCAATCTCTCTCGTTGTTTGCATCTCCTAGATTAGATCTTGGCTTTCCCTCTGTTCGCTTCCGTAGAAAATTTTGATTTACTATGCTGCGAAACCCTTCACAAAATTCCTCCACGAAGGAGGAAGCTTGGCAATAATGCCACCAGCCACAAATTTGTCTGGTAAGGAACACTTGAACTGCTCAAGTTCTTTGACAAGTGATTGTATCTCATGAGCTTGCTCAACGATGGAGCGTTCATCAACCATCCTGTAGTCATAGAATTTCTCCATGACATACAACTCAGTGCCAGCGTCCGAGACCCCAAATTTGGCCTCGATTGCTTCCCACGCGTCCTTGCCATTATCAAATGACATATACGGGTCAACAATGTTGTCCCCAAGAATACTGAACAAAGCCGCCATAAACATGGTATCGGCTTTCTTAAAGTTCGCTTCCTGCTCAGCAGAAAGATCTCCTTCAGGCTTGCCAAGAGTGGCGCTATAGCAGTTTAGGTTTTCAAACCAGAGAACTGCTCTCTTGCGCCATCTCTTATAGTGCATGCCATCAAAAGGAGGCGGCCTAGTTGCTGCGGCTACACCAGTGGAGTTCAGTTGCCTATAATCAGGTTTTTGGATTGTTGGAAATATAAGCAATAATCCATATGATTTAATCCGAATAATAAACTGATAAATCATGATCATACAAACGGTACTAAAACCAATTATGCAGATCAACAAAGTAGATGAACAGATTACATCTATAGGAGATAAACCTATCACATCTATACCAAACGCTAGAACAAAGAACTCTAGCATAATCCGAAAGAGGGAAATCGAGATCACATACGATGTAGGCTGAATAGCAGCCGCAGCGGTTGCAGCAGCGTCGCCCATGTTGAGGTTGTCGAAGAGGTCGCTGACGTTCGGGAAGAAGTCGTCGTTCGGAAACTCGTCGCCGGACGACGTCGTGGTTGCTAGTAGTCGCGCTGAGCGCTCCCCAAAAACCTGATCGCCCCTCACCCGTACAGGTTCACGAGAGGCGGGGTTCCGGAGGCCTACTGTCCCGATCTGCGGTGCACGCCGCAAGCCGGGATGAGGAAGACGAAAGCGGTGGCGCAAGGTTCTAGAGGTAGGCGCGTGTGTGGATTGATACGGTGCCGATTAGGTTTAGCCCGGACGCTTATATAGTGTAGGTTAGGAGGATGGTGGGCTCAGCCCACGTCCGAGTCGGTAACAGTCCATGTCCATAAAAACTGGAAACGGTTGTAATTAACGCGTCCGTTAATGACTCATAATCAGTTTTCCCAACAAGCAAAATAAAGCTCGGATCGGCGAGATTCCCGCAACCCGCGGCGCGCGCGCGTCTCGTGACGAGGCGTGGCGAGGCGGGCGACGTCGGAGGAGGAGTGCGCGAGGGCTACTCTTCTTGTCACACCTTAGTGAGTGATGCAACACTCTACTATATAAGGTGGTCCAACTCCCCTTCAACTAGCAATGTGGGACTAAACTTTAGCACCATTAGCACAACCATATGCTGCCATATACAAGTGGGTCAAAGAGAATTTCAGAATTTATCTAATGGGCAGCAGCCCAATATACACCAAATTCCAACAGTAAAAACCAACCACAGTGTGGCCCAGAATTGGGACCGTGTTCCCTGGATGCTAATTGTTTTTGGATGATTTCAGAAAATTGCTTGTCTGTAATGCTAGTTTACTTTGCTATGAGATGCTCTGGGAGTCTCCTCGGTCAGCTAATTTCTAATCTGGTTTGTGTCCTCGGTCAGCTACGAGATACTTAGCGAGTTATTCAACTCCTTCGAGAACTCCACCCGGCTGCTCCGCGCCAAGGGATCCAAGGCAACGTTCCCCAACATTTGCACCATCATTCAGATTCTAGATGGCCGGTACTACTCTCATCTGATCAAATAGTCAGTTAACGGCTGCTGTGTTGCATTGTCACGATTCAGTCTCTAATTATCATAATTCTGTCTGCAGGAGGTTTACCTATGGCAATCTCGCGCAGCTCAAGTACATAATGCCCGAGGCGATCATCATCAATAGGATCCTCTTGTGCGACGAGAAGACCTGCTGTATGAAGCCGGTTCTTCAGGCGAACCTGCTGGTTGATGCAGTTGTGGGCAGTGAGATGCAGAAGGGGGAAAACCGCTACTTGACCCTGAGAAAGATCTTCAGACAGAGGCTTGTGGAATTCTTCAGGAATCATCCTGAGGTATGATGATCATGTATCTTGAGAATATGTCGGTGTGCAAGTTTATTGTCAAATCAAAACCGATTAGTAACTTTATTTATGTCTAGTATTAGATGAAATATGTGCTTGTTTGTCTATGCTTATAGTTGATAATAAGTATTCATGGTGTCTCTAGTATTAACTGAGTCATCATCAGGGATGATAATCTTGTACATTTCGCGCTTTCAGGACAAGTACTTGTGCTAGTTTATAGTCAAACAAATGAGAACCGATCAATAACTCTATGGCCAATGCTAGTCAAGGATATACTAGTTGGTGCACGCATAGTTTTTGAGGCCATATAATCTTGTAACTTTAACACTTTCAGCATAAGTACATGTGCAAGTTCATAGTCAATCAAATGAGGACAGATCCGTAACTCTATGGCCAATGCTAGTCAAGGATATATACTAGTTGGTGTGTGCATAGTTTTTTTAACACTCGGAGAATGCAAATTTTGTACTCCCTCCGATCCCTCCGATCCATAATAAGTGTCGCCCACTTAGTACAAAGTTTGTACTAGCTTAGTACAAAATGGGCGACACTTATCATGGATCGAAGGGAGTATTAAGTATTCATGGCGTCTCTGTAATTTATCTTTCAGGGAGATGACATTCCAGAGCATGAGCTGCCGCATCCATTTACTCAAAAAAGTGCTCAGATCATACAAAGAGTCCTTCCTGAAGCTAAATCTATGATACCATCACCATGTGTGGCTGAACAACAGCCTGTTGGGGTGTCACACTTCCCACCTTCCTTCAAGAGAATGTTTTCAAAAAGATCTTCAAACTCCTCTTCAACTGACAGCATAACCAGTCCAATGGCAAATGCAGAGTCTACCACTTCATCTCCATTGAGCAGGAAGTTGGCGGAATCCCATGTGCAAGATAAATGTGGCAATGATGTTGCCTTCGTGTTTGGTGCTCCTCGAAATAGGCTTTCGCCCCGCTTTATAGATAAAGCAACGTCCACAACAAGGTTCATACAACATCCACGACGGCCGGGGCCAAAGCGAAAAGCAAAAAGTACGACAACCGCTGGGGCCACAGCACAAGAATGCCCAAGACAAAACGAGAAAGCACAGCGCTGCTACGACCAGGCTACTCAGGCCACCGACGGGGACGACGAAGCAGGAGCCGAGAGGGGGAGCGCCGCCGCCCTCAAGTCCCGAAGAGTGTCGTCAAAGACCGGTCTGTCATGCTGGCGCACCAGGGGAGCCCACTGCTGGAGAAAAGCAAGAAAGGAGAAAACAGGGCCAGTCACGCGGGAGGGGTAGACCTTCTCAATCACCATCTTGTTACGCATATTCCACAGGGTCCACGAGAGGGCCGCAAACACTAGCCAGAAGAGGCGGCGCCCCCCTCCAGCCCTGTTTGCCTGGGATTGCAGGAACTCCCCGAGCTCCTGCGCCTGCCAAGCAGGTCCCAGCGCCTCTCGGACAAAGCACCACAATGCCCGAGCCGCCGAACAAGAAAACATAATATGGGCACAGGATTCCGGCGTCCCACATAGGGGACACAGACCATTACCCGGGCCATTCCGCTTGGCCACCTCAATCCCCGAGGGGAGCCGGTCCCGCAAGAGTTGCCAAACAAAGATGCGAATACTAAGCGGGACGGGGGCCTTCCACAAGGGAGGAGTCCAGCTCAGCTCCAGCCCCGGGGGCCTTCCATTCATGTTTGGTGCTTCAGAAGGGACTCCTGTCAAATTCGCCTCTACACCAATGAGACTAATGGTAGCCACACCAGGCCTTCAGACCCCAAAGAGGCCAATGTCTGCTACACTGTGTGACACTCCACCTCCGACGATTGTGAAGCGATTAGCTAGGACTAGATTGTTCATGAACACCTACAAAGGATGCAAGCAGTATGGAAGAAGAGAACCAAAGAAGAGTTTGTTCCAGTTTGGATGAATCCTTTGCTGGTAAACATTTCCCTGCTGGTGCATAATTGTTTTTACTAGACTTGATAGCTATCAATTTCCCAGTTACATATCCTAATTTGTGCCACCCTTCTTTTTTAGCGTCGATACAACACTAAGCCAGTCAGATATTCAACAAAGGTTGAACGGTTTTCTGAGTAGGATGAAGCACAAAACCTGTGCACCTTGTTTCGAAATGTAGCAGTATCGTAGTGCAAGTATGTACCTAGATGCTAGAAGATTCTAGGATATACCAATGTACATGAGAATATGTAGTCTTCATCTCTGTTCAAGTTCAGACGCAACTCTTACTCAAACAACTTACATGTGTAACTTGACTATTCTAACATCTTAATCTATGTCAGTCATGACGTATAAATCCAATGTCTGATTTTCTCTTGGAAGAAAATGATGTATGTTGTCTTGATCTGCTGCTAAAATCTGATGCCTTCGGCGCTTGACTTGTGTCCCGATTCCCGAATGGAGGAAGCGATCATCCTCGGCTGCCTTGCACCTCCGTGATCGGTTAGGGCACTGCTCTTGTTGGTGGTGGCAAGAGCTTCTAGATTCACCACCATGGGTACGGAAGGAAACCTTCTTTCTATCTCAGCTTGTTAGAATATGATTCATGCTGTTTGGTGGAGTGTGGATTTACCCCTCCTAGGTTGGGCCCCCGACACCATCTATACCATTTATTTGTTGGAGATCCGTGCAAGGTCAATGCAGTCAATCGTCTGTCGTACGTTTATATTTAAGCCCTCCTGTTTTTTGGTATTTCACCCGCAGTCCAGGGGAGAGAATAACCATCCCACCGACCCACACCAACCCCCAGCCCACGCGGACAGTTTGTGGTTGGATCCAGTTTGTGGTTTTTCTGGGGCCCCTACTTTTCCTTTTGGTTTTTCTTCATGCTTGGATCTAGTTCGTGGTTGAATATTTTGTTTGGATTAAATTCGTGGTTGAATCTTGTACAAATTTTGTTTAAATTCGTGGATCTGGGGCCCCTACTTTTTCTTTATTGAATCTTGATTAAATTCATGGTATAATGTATTATCAAGTTTTTGACACGGATCTTGTATGGATTTTGTTCATGTTTGGATCCTTTCTTTTCATTCGTGCTTGGATCTTGATTTGAGTTTCTTGTTTGGATGAATCTTTTAAAAAGTGATGTTGGAAACGTGTATGAAAAATAACCATATCTAGTTCATGGATGAAACATGTATTTCCTCTTTTCAGATTCTGTTCATGGATGAAACTTGTATGATTTCTTGAATGATTTTTAATATCAGATTAAGGCCGTGAAACTACTTGTTTTATCTTGACAGGTGACACATGTATGAAACTGATGTTTGATCTTGCTTGTAGCTAGACTAAATCATGTGTCTAATAATCTACTGAAACTTGTATGAATCTTTAATATTTAATGTTTTTTGTATTTTGTATGTATGATCTGCACTGTATAAATATCCATAAAAAAATTATGCATGTTTTATTTTTAGAATAAAAAATGTCCATAAAAACATTATTGAATATTCCTGAAATTTTAAGAGAAAAAATGAGGTGAAATAGAAAAAGAAACGTGTGTGTAGAATTTTTTTGATTAAATTTATGAATCTAGAATATTTAGTGAATAATAAATATATATTAATATTTATAAATCTTTAAAATATTTAGTGTACAAGTTCTGTACTTGGTAGAAACAAGTTTGTAAAACATGTGAATCTTGTATGAAACTTCTGAATCTATGATGAAACAAAGTAAGAGTGTCTAAATATTGTTGAATAAAATGTACAAGAATAAAATTTATCAAATAAGATTGTTCAAAAAACAAATTGTGCATGTTTCATTTTTAGAATAAAAAATGTACATAAAAACATTGTTGAATATTCCTAAAATTTTAAGAGAAAAATGAGGTGAAAAAGAAAATGAAACGTGTGTGTAGAAAAAATTGTTGATTAAATTTATGAATATGGAATGTTTAGTGAATAATAAATATATATTAATATTTATAAATCTTTTAGAAAATTAGTGTACAAGTTCTGTACTTGGCAGACACAAGTTTGTAAAACATGTGAATCTTGTATGAAACTTCTGAATCTAGGAAGAAACAAAGTAAGAGTGTCTAAATATTGTTAAATAAAAAGTATAAGAATAAAAATTATTAAATGAGATTGTAAAAAAACAAATTATACATGTTTAATTTTTAGAATAAAAAATGTACATAAAAAGTTAAATATTCCTGAAATTTTACAAAAAAAAAATGAGGTGAAAAAGAAACAGACATTATGCAGATTGTTTGAAAAAACATGTTCTCGATATAACATGTGTAGGGTTTTATATAGCAACAAAATATGTATTCTGTGAAATAGTGAGGTGTAAAAGAAACAAACATTATGCATGTATTTTGTGAAAAAATTATATGAATATCTTTTGGCAGAAACAAGTTTGTAAAACATGTGAATCTTGTATGAAACTTCTGAATCTAGGATGAAACAAAATAAGAGTGTCTAAATATTATTAAATAAAAAGTAGAAAAATAAAAATTATCAAAAGTGATTGTTGAAAAAATAAATTATGCATGTTTTATTTTCAGAATTAAAAATGTACATAAAAAGTTGTTGAATATTCCTGAAATTGTACGAGAAAAAATAAGGTAAAAAAGAAACAGAAACATGTAGAAGACTATCGATTATAAAGAGACAAACAAACGATTTTTTTATAATATCCGAAAACGTTAGGGGTTAGATAGAAAAACTGCAGCAGGCCTGAGAGATAGGGTGGGAGGGTTATTTTGTAAAACGTATAGCACGAATCTCCAACAATTGGAGAGTAGAGATGGTGCCGGGGGCCCCTCCTACAGGGGGAATTGCATTGTCCCTGTTTGGTGGGCGTCTGAGATCATAAGATAGGTTCGTTTGGTTGATTTTGCAATAAGGATGAGGTTTTGGATGGTGGAATCGTCCTCTCCTTAACTATACATCTAATTTTGTTCACATCTTTACTTTACTTATTTAGATGATTCTCACGATTTGGTTGAAATTCGTGGGTTTAGTGCAAGTTCGATAAGTCTAATGAGAATTTGAATTTGAGCGAGGATACAACCGTTGAAGGTATGGTATTGGTTAGTCTCTGTAATCTCTGTGCATTCTTGCTGCAATATGATTGTTGACTTTTGTGTGCAACTAAGTAGCTAGGTTTGTTGTTCAAGTGACATTAGACTTCGTATGTGTGACAGTTCATTTGAGTTAACGGCCGACCATGCGACCTGCCGACATCACCAACTCTTGAGCTGGGCCTGAGGGCCAAAGCCTAAACTTGTGCGTCTACTGTCCTGTGATTAGATGCCTTGATTTTTGTAGCGAGATAGAGCTCCATCTCAGAGTTTGCTAATGGGCCTTCGATTTTAGTGGCTCTGATCTAAAGTTTACTATTGTTAGAAACAAAAGGAGCACTTCCATTTTAAACCCGGATAAAAGATGCAAAAGAGTTGGTGAGGTGGGCTGAGTAAGCAAACACATGTACCACGGAGTGGGCGCAATGAGGGAACCCTGTCCAACGGAGGACATCCCCGTGGAGACCGCCAGGCGAATCATGGGGCTTATGGCGGAGGATTGAGACCCCCAACCATGCGCGACCTGCCGAGCTTCTTGAGCTGGACCTAGGGGCCAAAGCCTAAATTTGTGCGTCTACTGTCCTGAACATTTCAGGGCGACCGTCAACGGACACGCACGACTTTTACATGGCTTCGAGCTCACCACCCGACATCACCAACTCTTTAGCCCTCCGTTGCTGGAGTGACAGGCTAGAGCGACCAAGCCCGGCTGCTAACAATGAGAATGTGTGCCTATTTAAGCCGGTTGATGTTTGTGCGCGTTAGCGAGGTGGGACTAATTAGTGCTTGAGTTAATTAGGCATGGGAAGCAAAGGAAGAGATTTTGGATTTGCTCCGGGCGTGCCCTCTTGTTTTGCGGCATATGATTTAAACAGGACAGGACAATATAGCTGAAACATTATAATATGTCTGACCAAGAAGAAGAAGATTATATATGTCCGGCCAAAAGATAAATCGAATGAAAATCACTAGTGCAGACCCCCCCCCTTTAAATCCGGTTGGGAGGGCCCTCTAACAGCGGTTCTTCAAGGGTTTAGGGTTTAGGGTTTAGGGTTCGTTGTTGAGGGTTCGGTGTTAGAGGGGGGGCCCCTTTAACACCGGTTCTTATACGAACCGGTGTTAAAGGGTGGCGCACGTGGGGCTGCCGCAGGCCTCAGGCCTCCCCCTTTAACACCGGTTCGAGGCTGGAACCGGTGTTAAAGGTTCTTCTGCCGCGGCAGAGATTTAGGCCATTTTCCTGCCGTGGCAGAACTCTGCATGGCGGAAAACGCCTAAATCTCGCCACGCAGTTCTCGCTCTGCCCGTTGGGCGTATTTCTGCGGGAGGGAGAATCGATCGGGCGTATACACATACATCGTCATCGGTACATACGAGTACATGAATAATTAAGCAACTATTATACACAAACATCGTCATCGGCACATACATCGTCATCGTTCATTTTGGTGGATATCTAAAGAGTTCTCCGCCAGGCGTGACGACCTCATCAAGTATGAACCCCGCCAATTCCTCTTGAATGGCTCGTATGCGTTCAAATGGTAGGAGTTGGTCCCACATCCGTTCGATCTGAATATATATGAAGAATGGGTCGTCAATATATATATAAGAATAAAACTCAACACAATTGATGGTAATAAAATAATGTTGTGGACTTTGTTTACTTACTTTAAGTTGTTCTAGTGCGGCTTGGCCCGTCGCACATATCGTGTTGCGAATGAACTCGCAAACATAGTACCCACATAAGTTATTGCCGTGTCCCTGATGCGCGCACTTTACGAGAATAGAGAGTTCAATCAAAATAATAATCAATAAAGCATGATATAATGGAATTGGAAGCTAGCTAGTATTACTTACATTTTGGTCTACAAATTTTAGTTCTTCTGACCATTCACCCACGACCCTGCCCGTGAACCTTTTCCAAACCCTGTCCGGCAAAGAAAATGGATAAAGGAGTAATTAATTACTTGTTGTCACGAAAGTTGCCGATCTAGTGCGATAATATGATTCAAATTACCTCTGGAGCATCTCTCTAAAGTCTGCCCATATCTCTTTTTCTTTTCGTAACGAGTCCATGACAAGGACTTTTCCTGAGTCGGGTTGAATGACTAGCAGAATAAAGTGGAACCTACGCACGCATAACTCATCATCAGTTACACTTAACATCGAGTAAGCTGAAATAGAATGTGTACAAGAGAGAGGGTAACAGTACTCACGAGAAGTTGTAAGGCAATAGTATTTCCCTTTTGGTTTGTTGTCTCAGTAAAGACCTTAGCAAGTAATCTTCTGTTTGCCCGGGTTTGGTTCTTACCACTTCTTCATGAACTCTATTTGGGTCAACGAACCCAATGTCAAAAGGGCCTCCTTTCCTGTATTCCATAACCTTTTTCCTGCATAATAGTATATACATATATGGTGAGCATATATATATACATGCAATTAATAAAGTGAATGAGATGAGATATAAATTACAGAAATAGTACTTACACACAATAAAGGTTGATGGCAGCTTTGTCGAGTTCCTTCTGATTGAATAGAAAATGCAAGTCTTGAATGTTGAAGTCGATCCCGTCGTCTCCGCAGAAGAAAATCTCATCTCTTATATGCGCCGTGATCCATTCTTCCTTTCTCGTCTTGCAGAAATCAAGGTACCACTTGTGCAATTTTCGCATCTTTGTTGGTAGATTCTTGAGCTCCTCTTTCTTGACGAGATTTTTCCCATACTTCCATGGCTGTATGGGGTTGGCATCGCATTTGGGCAAGTTGTCTCCCATGATGTTCAAGTATGCAATGTAACTCATCCCCATCTCATTGGCCTTTCTTTGTAGCTCCGCCTCGTAATCATTTACGGGAGGAGCGTCCCGTGTGTCGAACACTTGGAGCGGGGCGCATGATTGGTTTTCCTGCTCTCCGAGCATGGGAACTGTTTTCTGGGGTGCCTCACGACTGCTACTTTCAGTCTCCCTACGGCGCCTTGCATCCGCCTTCAAAATCTAGCACTCGTAGTCCGGCACAAGTGGGGTTTCAGGTTTCAAAAGATTTTTGTAAAACTTCTCCACCACCGCCGGATCTATTTTCTCCTTTGGCTCGGCCCGTCTAGGTGCAAAGAATTTCTTGACCTCTTCTTCCGAGATCCTATTGGTCTCCTCGTCGCTGCGATTCCACGGTAAAACCGGCAATGGCTTGGCGGAAGGCTGCGGGACGTAGTTTTTTGAACTCTTTGGCGTACGGTTTCCTGCGGATTTCTTTGTGGCAGTGCTAGTGATGCTCTTTGTGGCAGTGCTCTTCCGCTTAAGCTGAGGAGATGGCTGAAGCACTGGAGATGGCTGACGGGCCGGAGATAGCTGGCGCGCCGGAGATGGCTGCCGCGCAGGAGATGGCTAAAGCGCCGGAGATGGCTGCCGCGCAGGAGATGGCTGCCGCACAGGAGATAGCTGAAGCGGCTCGATGCCGACGCCTGGCGGAGGCAGTAGGGGTTCGATGGCCTCCAATTTGGAAGCACGATGTGTTCCTTCTTCCAAAGAATGGTTGTTTTCACTGCAAATTTGAGTTGAGTTTCCCCTTCACCTGTAGCATGGTCAAGTTGTGCTTCCTCATATTCCTTCACAACCTCATCCACCCCGACAATAGCATAGCCATCTGGAATCGGTCGGCAGTGGTAAGTTCCACCAGCTACAGGAGGTAAGGCATAGCCGACAACCACCTTAATGGATAAGCCCATTAATCTCACATGCATCTCAGCGTGTTCGCTCTCCGTGATCTCATCCACGGGGTATCGAGGACCCGCCATTTCAAGCGTGGGCTGCACGTTCTCCGTGGAAGCCACGCTGCTTCGCTACAGAGTCCGGCGGCTTTCCAATGCAGGCTCTTCGTGCCGCTGAGATGGGCCGGTAGCTTGATGGCTCTGTTGTGCATTCACTTGCGCCTGCAGCGCCGCAAGTGCATGTTCTATCTGTGTCATCCGCTCTGTACGCTCTTTTTTTTCTGCCGCGCCATCTGTAAGAGTCGCTCCACTCGGCAAACCCATCCTTCCACGTCATATCCCCTATGCCTCGTGCATGTCCAGGGTGTTCTTTTTTACCGATGGCGCGTGTGAGCTGGTCATTCTCTCTGTCGAGATGGAATGTCCTGGCAGATGTTTCCTCGTATGTCGTGACGAGTTCAGTGACGGGTTTGGCAAGGAGGGTTGGGAAGATACACAATCATGTTTCTGGGTCCAACCTTGCCCCGATTCCGTAGAACCAAGTCTTTGCACGTAGGTCCCACCCATCTGTCTGGGGTGTGATCCCTCTAGCGCGCAGGGCCTTCTCAACTTCCTCCCACTTAGGCCTCTGAGATATGTAGCCACATAACCCCGTCCTCTGGTGATATTCCTTCTTCTGGGCATTAAGTGTGGACGGCGGCTCCGACGGCGAGGGCGAGGGCGGCGGCTCCAACGGCGAGGGCTGGACGCGGCATATTATAAAACCATTTGCATTTTTTGGAATATTATAAAACCATTTGCATTTTCGGAATTTACTTAAACAATTTTCTTAATTAGAAAACATTTATGGAAATGTTTTTATCGCTTACAGATAGGGCCCACATGTCAGGTATTTTCTTCACTGAAATAATTACAGAAAAAGAATTACAGAAATAATAAAAGAAAAAGAAAACGATTATTGCATCACGCTGACGTCAGCAATGGAGATCCTCTCAGGTCGATCTTTCTCCCATCGATCTGCTACACGCGGGGACTTGTAGTTGGGCTGGTTGGAAAGAGGAGGTCGAGGCGGACCTAGTAGTGGCGGCGCCTCCCCTTTTTGGTCGTCGGAGAACAGAGAACGAGGAGGAACTGCACCGGTCGGCGACGGTTACACGATGCGGAGGCGATATAGAGCGTAAGGGAGGAAGAGAAGATGTGCCTGAGCACCAGAGGCTCACCAGGAAGCCGATGGTGGGGTCGACGAGGCCGGGGAAGGTCGGGGTTGCCGGCAGTGTCGATGGCGAGCGGCGGACAGAGGTGGAGGTGACAGGGCCGACGATTCAGGGCACCCACGGCCGATTTCTCCCTCACTCTCCGAGGGCGGTGGCGGCCGGCGGTGGCTTCTCTCTGCTCCGATGGGCGATGGCGGTGGCGGTGGCGGCGCTTCTCTCTGCTCCGATGGCGCGCGCGCGGTGGCGGTGGCGGTGGCGGTTCGATCTGGCTCTCGGGGAAGAAAGGAAGGGGAAGGCGGAATTTAATACCCCCCTTTAACACCGGTTCGGGGCTGGAACCGGTGTTAAAGAGATTCCGTAGCGCATTATTACCCCTTTAACACCGGTTCCAGGCAAGAACCGTGTTAAAGAGAAAATAAATAATCGCTTCTTTAACACCGTTCGTGGAACCGGTGTTAAAGAGGGGCATTTATTCATGCATTAAAGGGCATTTTAATTAAAATAGGATATGAATTTAGAAAATTCATATCTTTTTCATTTCAACTCAGAAAAATATGAATAATATATCATAATTTTCAGAAAAATAATATCTATCCATTCATGTAAATCATTTTATATTCACTTTACATGAAAATTTTCAAAATGATTAAAACACTTACATATAAATTTTGATTATTCAATTCAAACAAAAATAAATTGTTAAATCCTAAAACTTTGAACATAAGAAATATTAATCATCTAAAAAGGAATCTAACCCTATTTTATTAGAGCAAATCATATTTTAATGCCGCATCTTTTGTATTAACATTTTTGAATTGATTGGATATTTAAATGTCGCATCTTTTGTATACACTTGAATCTCACCAAGCCTCGCTCAACTTGCATTGTTTTTTTTTGATAAAATAGCATATTGTGAACCTAAAAATGATTTTTGTAAAAAATCATGAGCATCGTATCATGTACCTGTAGTTCATATCTGACCCACTTCCTACCGATTTGGCAAGAATTTGTCTTTTTCACCAGAGGTGGACGAAAAGGTTTCAGATCCCCCTGTTGGTACATTGGGCATATAAGGTGGTCTAGTATTTTTGTAAAATGTGTTGGTGGTTTTTTGAATTAGCCATTTGGTGGTTGCTTCACAAAACCGTCCGTTTTTTATGCTCGGAAAATGGAAAATGCCTTTTTGGTGCGATAAAAAGGAAAACTTCCTCTTGCAACATTGTTTGCCATGCCATGATGCACATGTATGCACAATATGGCCATATTATCACAAACTATGCCTTGATTCTAGCCATAACATTGGTCATTTGACACGAAAGCCAAGAATCCTCGAATGAGATAGGTCATTTTGTGAAGGTTTTTTCGAGACATAATCAATATACCAAGTTTGAGATTTTTCCTTCTAACTATGTCACATAATATAACACCACGTGAACGTTTCGCACTGTTTCGATCTTTTTTTATTTTTTTATCCCCGTTTTAAACTATCGACAAACTTTGTCGAACAATGGGCATGATGATTCTTAGCTCGGGGCCAAGCCTCGCTCAACTTGCATTGTTTTTTTTGATAAAATAGCATATTGTGAACCTAAAAATAATTTTTGTAAAAAATCATGAGCATCGTATCATGTACCTGTAGTTCATATCTGACCCACTTCCTACCGATTCGGCAGGAATTTGTCTTTTTCACCAGAGGTGGACGGAAAGGTTTCAGATCCCTCTGTTGGTACATTGGGCATATAAGGTGGTCTTGTATTTTTGTAAAATGTGTTGGTGGTTTTTTGAATTAGCCATTTGGTGGTTGCTTCACAAAACCGTCCGTTTTTTATGCTCCGAAAATGGAAAATGCCTTTTTGGTGCGATAAAAAGGAAAACTTCCTCTTGCAACATTGTTTTCCATGCCATGATGCACATGTATGCACAATATGGCCATATTATCACAAACTATGCCTTGATTTTAGCCATAACATTGGTCATTTGACCCGAAAGCCAAGAAACCTCGAATGAGATAGGTCATTTTGTGAAGGTTTTTTCGATACATAATCAATGTACCAAGTTTAAGATTTTTCCTTCTAACTATGTCACATAATATAACACCACGCGAAGGTTTCGCACTGTTTCGATCTTTTTTTTTATTTTTTTATCCCCGTTTTAAACTATCGACAAACTTTGTCGAACAACGGGCATGATGATTCTTAGCTCGGGGCCAAGCCTCGCTCAACTTGCATTGTTTTTTTGATAAAATAGCATATTGTGAACCTAAAAATGATTTTTGTAAAAAATCATGAGCATCGTATCATGTACCTGTAGTTCATATCTGACCCACTTCCTACCGATTCGGCAGGAATTTGTCTTTTTCACCAGAGGTGGATGGAAAGGTTTTAGATCCCCCTGTTGGTACATTGGGCATATAAGGTGGTCTAGTATTTTTGTAAAATGTGTTGGTGGTTTTTTGAATTAGCCATTTGGTGTTTGCTTCACAAAACCGTCCGTTTTTATGCCCGAAAAATGGAAAATGCCTTTTTGGTGCGATAAAAAGGAAAACTTCCTCTTGCAACATTGTTTTCCATGACATGATGCACATGTATGCACAATATGGCCATATTATCACAAACTATGCCTTGATTCTAGCCATAACATTGGTCATTTGACCCGAAAGCCAAGAAACCTCGAATGAGATAGGTCATTTTGTGAAGGTTTTTTCGAGACATAATCAATATACCAAGTTTGAGATTTTTCCTTCTAACTATGTCACATAATATAACACCACGCGAAGGTTTCGCACTGTTTCGATCTTTTTTTATTTTTTATCCCCGTTTTAAACTATCGACAAACTTTGTCGAACAACGGGCATGATGTTTCTTAGCTCAAGGCCAAGCCTCGCTCAACTTGCATTGTTTTTTTGATAAAATAGCATATTGTGAACCTAAAAATGATTTTTGTAAAAACTCATGAGCATCGTATCATGTACCTGTAGTTCATATCTGACCCACTTCCTACCGATTCGGCAGGAATTTGTGTTTTTCACCAGAGGTGGACGAAAAGGTTTCAGATCCCCCTGTTGGTACATTGGGCATATAAGGTGGTCTAGTATTTTTGTAAAATGTGTTGGTGGTTTTTTGAATTAGCCATTTGGTGTTTGCTTCACAAAACCGTCCGTTTTTATGCTCGGAAAATGGAAGATGCCTTTTTGGTGCGATAAAAAGGAAAACTTCCTCTTGCAACATTGTTTGCCATGCCATGATGCACATGTATGCACAATATGGCCATATTATCACAAACTATGCCTTGATTCTAGCCATAACATTGGTCATTTGACCCGAAAGCCAAGAAACCTCGAATGAGATAGGTCATTTTGTGAAGGTTTTTTCGAGACATAATCAATATACCAAGTTTGAGATTTTTCCTTCTAACTATGTCACATAATATAACACCACGCGAAGGTTTCGCCTTTATTTGATCTTTTTTTATTTTTTATCCCCGTTTTAAACTATCGACAAACTTTGTCGAACAACGGGCATGATGTTTCTTAGCTCAAGGCCAAGCCTCGCTCAACTTGCATTGTTTTTTTGATAAAATAGCATATTGTGAACCTAAAAATGATTTTTGTAAAAAATCATGAGCATCGTATCATGTACCTGTAGTTCATATCTGACCCACTTCCTACCGATTCGGTAGGAATTTGTCTTTTTCACCAGAGGTGGACGGAAAGGTTTCAGATCCCCCTGTTGGTACATTGGGCATATAGGGTGGTCTAGTATTTTTGTAAAATGTGTTGGTGGTTTTTTGGATTAGCCATTTGGTGGTTGCTTCACAAAACCGTCCGTTTTTTATGCTCGGAAAATGGAAAATGTCTTTTTGGTGCGATAAAAAGGAAAACTTCCTCTTGCAACATTGTTTGCCATGACATGATGCACATGCCAAGATACATAGAAGAACTGAAAATTAAGATACATGGCCCGATTAAGTAACAATCGTCTGAACTTGTTTCGGAATGTTGGAGTGATTCAGTCATGCTCCTGCCTACACCTGTAATACTCGCCACTGTAGTCGTCGTACTCGCCGCCGCCGTCATCGCTGTCGTCGTCGGGGTCGCCGTAATTGAACCTCTGGAGAGTACGCGTGGGCTGGACTTGAGGGTAGCGCGTGGGCTGGACTTGAGGGTAGCGCAGACGGGGGTTAGAGTCGGCGGCAGTGTCATAGGCCATGACGCTCTGGAGAGTCCGACCGCGCCACCATAGCCGACGGCCGGCCTCGTTGAAGTTAGGAGGAGGTGGGCCGTCCTCCTCGTGCCTGGCAAGCGCCCTCTCACGCCGATCCACGAAGAAGGCTTCCCAAGTAGGGAAATAGTCGGGATGCCATCTGGGATTCCTCCGCTGCTCCGGCGTGAGCTCGAAGTAGTAGTGGTTCGTGATGGCCATCCGGCGCGCCACACCTAGAGGGACAGGAGGAACCGGCACGCCTCCGACGCTCAGCATCCAGCCGACGGGGACACAGTAGCCCGGCGGGCAGGGGTAGTTCGAGGCGCAAAGCGCCTCCGCCTCCCTGGGGGTTAGTGCTACGGTGGAAGCCATGGGAAAGAGTGATGAGGTTGCAGATATGAGTCTAGAGATGTGCAATGACAATGGAGGCCAACCCTACATATATATATAGTGAACTAGCGGGAAGAACTGGAGGGAAGAACTGGCGGGAAGAAAAATGGCGGGAAGAAAAATGGCGGGAAGAAGAACTGGCGGGAAGAAAAATGGCGGGAAGAAAAATGGCGGGAAGAAAAATGGCGGGAAAAAATGGCGGGATGAACCTTTAGTCCCGGTTGGAGACACCAACCGGGACAAAACACGAGTCAGCACTAATAATAGGGGTGAGTGTCGACATTATGTCGTGCGGCGTGTACCTTGTCCCGGATGGTGTCACCAACCGGGACTAAAGATGAACCTTTAGTCCCGGTTGGAGACACCAACCGGGACAAAACACGAGTCAACACTAATAATAGGGGTGAGTGTCGACATTATTTCGTAAGTGTCGACACTATGTCGAGCTGCTTGTACTATAAATAGGCATCCTTGTGAGTCCAGTCCTCCAGCCAGTTTGAGGCATCTTCAAGATGGTTTTCGAGAGCAGGGACACCACTACGGCCAGTTTTAGGGAGATGCCGACGAAGCCCAGTCCTCCGGCATCTCCGAGAAACTGGTCATAGAGGCACTCCCTAATATGTGAAATTAGTTAGCTCCCAGGTGTATTGATCTAGTTAGAGAAGTTACAAATCTGCAAGATGGTTTTCGAGAGCAGGGACACCACTACGGCCAGTTTCAGGGAGATGCCGACGGAGCCTAGTCCTCCGGCATCTCCAAGAAACTGGTCATAGAGGCACTCCCTAATATGTGACCGCGCGCGTTTGGAGATCAGATCTTAATGGTAAGTACGAATCGGGACAACTTCTCATAGTCCCGATCCATCCACAAAACAAGACTAACACTCAAGACATGTATTAATATTAAAAACATGAACTAGAGTTACATAATATGAGCATGAACTTCTTGGCATATGTCCTTCCTTATGATCACTTCAGACGTAACCATGGAGCATCTTCTTTACTTAACGGAATGCTTGGGTCAGTTTTCACTGTGAAGGGCGGAATTTCATCAAACTTATTATAATCTTCTGACATGTCTGTCTTGTCCTCGATTCCCATGATGTTTCTTTTCCCTGAATGAACTATGTGACGCTTTGGCTCATCATATGATGTATTCGTTTGCATATTTTTTCTTTTTTTTGGTCTGGAGGACATGTCCTTCACATAGAAAACCTGAGCCACATCATTGGCTAGGACGAATGGTTCGTCTAAGTTCTTGTCTACCTTCATAAGATTGTTGAGATCCACCGTTGTCATTCCGTACTTCTTGTCTACCTCAACCCCTCCTCCTGTTAGCTTGACCCATTTGCATCGAAACAAGGGGACCTTAAAATTAGGTCCATAGTCAAGTTCCCATATCTCCTCTATGAACCCATAATACGTGGTCTTCTGCCCATTGTCTTCTGCTGCATCGAAGCGGACACCACTACTTTGGTTGGTGCTCTTTTTATCTTGGCCTATCGTATAAAATGTATTCCCATTTATCTCGTACCCTTGGAAAGTACATACAGTCGAAGATGGTGTCCTGGCCAACAAGTACAGGTGATCCCCAACAGTGGTGTTATTCGTGAGAAGTCTTTGCAGCCAGCCACCAAAACTCAACATGTTTTCACTTATAATCCATTCATCGACGCCGGGTGTTTGAGGCGTATTAAATTGTTGTGTTCATTGATATACGGGGCAACCAAGATAGATCTTTGTAAAACCGTGTAGTGTGCTTGATTGAGAGAATGCGTCCCTACATATCATTGCTTTACATCCTAGGGTGCCTTTTCCACGATCTCCCCTCATGTCGTGATTCGGAACACCAATCGCCTTAAGGTCAGGAATAAAATCAACACGAACTCAATGACCTCCTCTGTTACATAGCCCTTGGAGATGCTTCCTTCGGCCTAGCACGATTATGAACATATTTCTTTAAGACTCCCATGTACCTCTCAAAGGGAACATATTGTGTAGAAATACAGGACCAAGAATGGCAATCTCTTCTACTAGGTGAACCAGAGACGCGCCATAATATTGAAGAAGGATGGTGGGAACACCAACTCAAAGTCGACAAGACATTGGGGCACATCTGCTTGTAACCTGGTAGGCTTTCGGATCGATTACCTTCCGAGATATTGCATTGAGGAGTGCACATAGCTTCACAATGGGTACTCGAACATTTTCAGTAGAAGCCCCTCAATGCAATCGGAAGCAATTGTGTCATAATCACGTGGCAGTCATGAGACTTCAGGTTTTGGAATTTTTCTCGCCATATTTATTATTCCTTTATATTCGACGAGAAGCGACGGGACCTTGATATCGCCGGACATTCAAAAAGATTTCCTTCTGCTTTGGTAAGAGCATAGCTGGCAGGAGTTAAGTGGCATCGTTTACCCTTCTCGTTCTCAGGATGCATAGGCTCTTCAGGGTCTTTAGACATTGCTGGTCTGCCGTGCTTCGGTGTATCTTTTGTCTTCCCATACACTCCTAGAAAGCCTAGCAGGTTCACGCAAACATTCTTCGTCACGTGCATCACGTCGATTGAAGAGCGGACCTCTAAGACTTTCCAATAGGGTAGGTCCCAAAATATAGATTGCTTCTTCCACATGGGCGCGTGTCCGGCATCGTCATTCGGAACAGATAGACTGCCAGGACCTTTTCCAAAGATTACTTCTAGGTCCTTGACCATACCAAATACCTCCTCACCGGTACGGAGGACAGGCTTCCTCCGGGGTTCTGCCAGACGTTTGAAATGCTTGCCTTTCTTTCTTACTGGATGCAGGTTCGGAAGAAATCGGCGATACCCTAGGTACACAACCTTCTTACATTTATCCAAATATACACTTTCAGTCTCATCTAAACAGTGTGTGCATGCATTGTATCCCTTGTTTGTCTGCCCTGAAATGTTACTAAGAGCAGGCCAATCATTGATGGTTACGAAAAGCAATGCTCGTAGGTCAAATGGCTCTCCTTTGTGCTCATCCCACATACGTACACCTGGTTTGGCCCACAGCTGTAAAAGTTCTTCAACTAATGGCCTTAGGTACACATCAATGTCGTTGCCGGGTTGCCTCGGGCCTTGGATGAGCACTGGCATCATAATGAACTTCCTCTTCATACACAACCAAGGAGGAAGGTTATAGATACATAGGGTCACAGGCCAGGTCTTTGACTGCAGCTCGCTCACCAAAAGGATTCATGCCGTCGTACTTAGACCAAACCTTAAGTTCCTTGCGTCACGTAAGTCCGGGTACTCTCGACTTTTCTCCACTGTGACCCATCAGCGGGGTGTCTCAACATCGCGTCTTTCTTACGGTCTTCCATGTGCCATCGCAACAACTTGGCATGCTCTTTATTTCTGAAGAGACGTTTTAACCGTGGTATTATAGGAGCATACCACATAACCTTGGCGGGAACCTTCTTCCTAGGGGCCTCGCCCTCAACATCGCCAGGATCGTCTCGTCTGATCTTATACCGCAGTGCAGTGCATACCGGGCATGCATCCAAATTCTCGTACTTCTCACCGCGGTAGAGGATGCAGTCATTAATGCAGGCATGTATCTTCTGCACGTCTAATCCTAGAGGGCAGACAATCTTCTTTGCTTGGTATGTACTGTCGGGCAACTCATTATTTCTTGGAAGAAGATTCTTCATTTTTACCAACAACTTTGAAAATGCGCTGTCAGTCACACCGTTCTCTGCCTTCCATTGCAGCAAATCCAGTGTGGTACCTAGCTTTTTGTGGCCATCTTCGCAAGTTGGATACAACAATGTTTTGTGATCCTTTAACATCTGCTCCATCTTCTCCTTCTCCTTTTCAGTTTCACATTCTTCCTTTGCATCAGTAATGGCCTGACCAAGATCGTCATCAGCGGGCCCATCTGCTCCCTCTTGATCTTCATTATCTACCCCCGTTGCAGTATCATCATATTCAGGATACATATTATGATAGTTGTCATCATCCTCTTCTTCTTCGTTGTCTTCCATCACAACCCCTTTTTCTCCGTGCTTGGTCCAACAATTATAGCTGGGCATGAAACCGGATCGAAGCAGGTGGGCGTGAATGGTTCTGGTATTTGAGTAGTCTTTCTTGTTCTGACAGTGAACACACGGACAACACATAAAACCATTGTGACCACGGTTTGCATTAGCCACAATGATGAAATTTTGGAGGCCCATAATGTACTCGGAAGTGCGGCGGTCACCGTACATCCATTGCCGGATCATCTGCATTAATATGTAGTATATATCAAAAAATAATAGGGAGATGACCATTTATATATATAGTACATCAATGACACATGAAAGGATAGTTGCCGACCTCGACCGAGACGGAAAGAGCAACAAGAAAACTTATTTTGAGCTCTCGGGCATTTCACCGAACACCTCTTGTGCATATGAAAAAAAAACTAGCACCCTTCACACCCTCTTGCTAGGCTCCAAAATGAGATAGTGAAAGAATGGAAGAGTGGGGTGTGTGTGTGGGCTGGTGTCTTATATATATAGCCCCCCCCCTTTAACACCGGTTCATGCCACGAACCGGTGTTAAACGGGGGGCTGCGCGGGCCACTGTACCGGTGTTAAAGCCCTTTTTTTGGATCAACAAAAGGCCTCGTTTCCACTAGTGAATGATGGATGCTTCGCTGGTCTCTAGCCTACTATCTGATTTTAAGCATGCAAACTTTATCCAATAACCTGATACACTCGCGTTACAGTTTTATGATTTTCGTAAGATGGATTGCCTTATGAAAACCAAACAGCAAATTTAAAGGATTATGATATAACCTTTAGTTTTATCGAAGCATTTTTATTTTGAATTTCATGTCATTTACGAAGCACAGGCAGCAGCAAACCTGCACCGGTTCATGTAGGGAATAGACAATGTTGGAGACAAAAGAGATAAGGTTTTTGTATGGACAACTTGATTTTATTTTTTCTACATCTTCATGTAGGATTTTCTGGAAGAGAGCAATCTCGTTGAAGATAATATTTGTTGGGAGTCACTGTCAACATGGTGGAGATAATATCCTATGGATACCTGTATAAGTACAAGCCAAGCCCCAACAATTGTATGTATCTTGCTTGGTCTGAGATGGCCTCGAATGTTTACTTTCGCATCTTGCTTGTGTGTATTCACATTCCGCTGCTAATATGTGTGGTCAGTATAAGCAACACTCCTAAATCTTTATCGAAAAAAAAGCAACAATCATATGTGCGAAGGCATTCAAAGTGAGTGTTAATTCCCCTGTAGCTAGTTATATTTTGTTATCTTATATTTTCTTAAGCTATGTTTAGTTTTTTTTTGCAGGCAAAAGAGGATTTTATTACTCAATAGGGATTACTATCTGTTTAGTTGTATGTACTATTCAACTTCGGAAATGAATTGGGGTGAGAACACTAAATCTTTATGGTCTTGGAAATGATCTCATATGTGCCAAAGCTTCTGTTTGGATGTGCATTATATTTGCTGTTAGAATCAAAGGGTGGTATCCAATTCCAAATCCTATTTGGATGCACAAATTGTGGAATGGTATGTCAATTTGCTGAGTTTGGACTGGTGGAATGGCGGAGAGTTAAAGACTTGAACCACTGGTTGGTGTCACTACTGGAAAAAGGGTCTTCGGTTTGATGTGAACAATGTCAGCAGTCCCTTCCTGTCACAGCCCGCGACTAGTGCTAGCACTAGTCCCGGGACGTGAGGCCTCTAACGGCTAGAAATGACCATAGACACTAGTCCCGGGCCGGACCAGATATCTAGTCCTGGTACGGCCCAGGACTAATAACCTGGAGTAGGCCAGCTGGTCTCTTCGTGGACTATTAGTCCCGGGTCGTATCACGGCCCGGGACTAGTTGCCACCATTATATATTTTGCTTCATGTCCAGCTGCCCTAAAGCATATGGTGGCCATTTTTCTCAAAGAAGCAAACGAGTTCATGCCATTTTTTTCTCAAGATTTAGTTTGCAACCCCTAAATCCAAAGCTTTAAAAGGTTAGAACTTCATTCTTTAATCTCTTATTGCTACTTTAGCTCTATAAAGCTCTAGAAGTATAGAGATATGGATCAATGCATGCATGCTCTAGAAGTAGAAGGATTTTGATATATATGTGTAACAAATTTTGATTAGGCACATAGTTACTGAAAAATGAAATGTGTAATTTTAGAGTTTTAGAGCTTAGAATGGAATGAGGTTTTCACTGATAGAACAATAATCAAAAACTCCACATTTATCATGTTAATTGTTTTCTCCAATTCACAAATTGGTGCATGTAAATTTTTCAAAATTCAGAATTAATGCTCTAGAAGCTCTCAATATAACTTGTAATAATTTTATCATGTTATGTAATGGTTTTTTATATATTTTTACTATAATGCAGATGGTCCGAGAATGGATGTACGGTACTGACTGACGCTCTGGCGAGTTCATTAATGACGTGCATGAATTCATCTGTGTTGCTGATACAAACAAGCTCAATGGTTTTGTATTCTGTCCATGTAGTGGATGTAGGAATCAGAAGGATTACTCTGACTTTAAAACCCTTCACAGCCACCTGTTGAACTCCGGCTTCATGCTCAGTTATAATTGTTGGACCAAGCATGGAGAGAGAGGGGTTATAATGGAAGACAATGAAGAAGAGGAGGAGGATGACAACTATCATGGTTTCTCTGAGTACGGAGATACTTCCATGGGGGATGCTGAAGGGGAGGATGAAGAAGAGACACATGATGAACCCGCTGATGATCTTGGTCGGACCATTGCCGATGCACGGAGAGACTGTGAAACTAAAAAGGAAAGGGAGAAGTTCAATCACATGTTAGAGGATCACAAAAAGTTGTTGTACCCAAATTGCGAAAATGGTCTGAAAGTCTGGGCAAAGACAATCGGAATTGCTGCGATGGAAGGATGAGTGTGCTATATCTGACTCCTCATTTGAAAAGTTGCTGAAAATGATGAAGAATATGCTTCCAAAATATAACTTATTACCCGCTAGTATGTACGAAGCAAAAAAGGTTGGCTGCCCTCTAGGTTTATAGGTTCAGAAGATACATACATGCCCTAATGACAGCATCCTCTACCGCGGTGAGGAGTAAGAGAATTTTGATGCATGCCCGGTATGCACTTCACTTCGGTATAAGATCAGACGAGATGACCCTGGTGACGTTGAGGGCGAGCCCCCCTGGAAGAGGGTTCCTGCCAAGGTGATGTGGTATGCTCCTATAATACCACAGTTGAAACGCCTATTCAGAAACAAAGAGCACACCAAGTTATTGCGATGGCATAAAAAGGAATGTAAGTCAGACGGGATGTTGAGACACCCCGCTGATGGGTCGCAATGGAGAAAAATCGATAGAAAGTACTCGGATTTTGCAGATGACACAAGGAGTTTAAGGTTTGGTCTAAGTACAGATGGCATGAATCCCTTTGGGGAGCAGAGCTCCAGTCACAGCACCTGGCCCGTGACTCTATGCATCTATAACCTTTCTCCTTGGTTGTGCATGAAGCGGAAGTTCATTATGATGCCAGTGTTGATCCAAGGTCCGAAGAAACCTGGAAACGACATTGATGTGTACCTAAAGCCATTAGTTGAAGAACTTTTATAGTTGTGGCACGAACCCGGCATACGCGTGTGGGATGAGCGCAAGCAGGAAGGATTTGACCTCCGAGCATTGCTTTTCGTAACAATCAATGATTGTCCTGCTCTTAGTAACCTTTCAGGACAGTCCAACAAGGGATACAATGCATGCACACACTGTTTAGATGAGACTGAAAGTATATCTTTGGAACATTGTAAGAAGAATGTGTACAATGAGCATCGTCGATTTCTTTTGGCCAAGCATCCCTTAAGAAAGAAATACAATCATTTCAACGGTCTGGCATGTCACCAGACGAAGCCTAAGGAACGTACTAGTGCTGGTATATTTGATATGGTCAAAGATTTGGATCAAATAGTAACCTTTGGAAAGGGTCCTGGCGGAAAATCTGTTCCAAAGGACGCTGAAGGACACACACCCATGTGGAAGAAGAAATCCATATTTTGGGAGCTACCAGTCCACTCTGCAATCGATGTGATACATGTGACGAAGAATCTTTGCGTGAACCTGCTAGGCTTCTTGGGCGTGTATGGGAAGACAAAAGATACACCGGAAGCACGAAAGGACCATCAATGTATGAAAGACCCATATGGCCTGCATCCAGAATGGTTTCAAGGTCATGCCAGCTACGCTCTTACCAAACAAGAGAAGGAAATATTTTTTGAATGCCTGAGCAGTATTAAGGTCCTGTCTGGCTTCTCGTCGAATAGCTGGAGGCGCACAGCGCCTCGGTCTCCTCAAGGGTCAGAATGGCCCAGTAGGCGATGTCCATTGTTCTAAGAGAGGAAGGTGTGGATGTGTGGATAGCCATGGCGCGATCACCCTAAATATAGAGGGAAAGGGCGGGAAAACTTGGCGGGAAGCTTTGGGAAATGGCGGGAAATATCTTTAGTCCCGGTTAGTGACTACAACCGGGACTAAAAGCTCTGGTAAAAAGGAAAGGGCGGGAAAACTTGGCGGGAAGCGATGGAAAATTGCGGGAAATATCTTTAGTCCTGGTTAGTGACTATAACCGGGACAAAATGGATATTATATTAAGATTCTTTATATATTTATAATAATAATAGACATATTATTTGTTTTATTTTGATTTTTACAATAGGAGACATGATTTTCCAAAGTTATATATTTGATTTGAATTAAAAAAGAAAATTTACAAATGAAATAATTTATAAATGATGCAAACAGATGTATGGATATTATATTAAGTTTTTTATATTTTTCTGATAATAATAGACATATTATTTGGATTTTTACAATAGAAGATATGATTTTCCAAAGTTTTATATTTGATTTGAATTAAAAAAGAAAATTTACAAATGAAATAGTTTATAAATGATGCAAACAGATGTATGGATATTATATGAAATTCTTTATATTTTCCTGATAATAATACACATATTATTTGTTTTATTTGGAATTTTACAATAGAAGATATGATTTTCCAAAGTTTTATATTTGATTTGAATTAAAAAAGAAAATTTAAAAATGAAATAATTTATAAATGATGCAAGCAGATGTATGGATATTATATTAAAATTATTTATATTTTTTTGATAATAATAGACATATTATTTGTTTTATTTGGATTTTTACAATAGAAGATATGATTTTCCAAAGTTTTATATTTGATTTGAATTAAAAAAGAAAATTTACAAATGAAATAATTTATAAATGATGCAAACAGATGTATGGATATTATATTAAGATTCTTTATATTTTCTGATAATAATAGACATATTATTTGTTTTATTTGGATTTTTACAATAGAAGATATGATTTTCCAAAGTTTTAGAATTAAAAAAAGAAAATTTACAAAAAACAAACTAGTCATGGTCGTTTCACCCGGGACTAGAGGGTGCTCATGGCCGAAAACGGTTACTAAAAACACACTAGTCCTGGTCCGTGGCTTAGCCCGGGAAAAATATCAAACTTGGTATATTGATTATGTCTCAAAAAAACCTTCACAAAATGACCTATCTCGTTCGAGGTTTCTTGGCTTTCGGGTCAAATGACCAATATTATGGCTAGAATGAAGGCATAGTTTGTCATAATGTGTCCATATTGTGCTTAAGTGTGCATCATGGGATGTCGAACAATGTTTCAGGAGGAAGTTTTCCTTTTCGTCGTACCAAAAAGCCGTTTTCCATTTTCCGAGTGCAAAAAACGAACGGTTTTGTGAAACAACCACCAAATGGCTAATTCAAAATACTACCGTCACATTTTTCAAAAATACTATACCACCTTATATGGATAATGTCATAATAGAGGGATCTCAAACATTTCTGTCTATCCCTGGTGAAAAAGACAAATTCCTGCCGAATCGGTAGGAAGTGGGTCAGATATGAACTACATGTACATGATCGTATGCTCATAATTTTTTACAAAAATCAATTTTAAGTTCAAAATATGTTGTTTCATCATAGATCCATTTCATGTTTAGCGAGTCTCAGCCCCAAGCTAAGAATCTTTATGCGTGCCGTTTTAAACGGGCAAATAAAATTATGATAAAAATCATGGCATAGTTTGTGTTAAGTTGATATTGATATCATGTTTGGATTCCGCTCATTTTTCTAATCAATTTAGACATATTATTTGCCGAATTCCGGTTTACAGATTTAAAGATATTAAATAAAAAATACAAAAAAAATAAAATTATTATATTTTTATTTGAATTCAATAATATTTTTACTTATTCATTGTTGTTTACTTAAATAATTGCTTGTAATTTCGAAAACTACAACCATGTGATATGATGATATAGGAGTTAATAGGAATGATATTATAGTATTGACAACAATGTGTAAATTGCTTTGCGGGAAGGAACAAGAAAGTTAAGCGTGTTAGAGCTGGAGTAGTGCTAGGATGGGTGACCGAACGGAAACTTTGACTAAGACTACAATTTAATCAATTATTAACTATAAATAATGTTAAAATGATTAAAGCGAGTGATTAAGGAGTCAAACAATTAAAAGATTAAAATTTTTTAAAAAATATATAATTTTTTTTAAAAAAATTAGGCTATGCCGACGGCCTGGCCGTCGGGGTAGCTCCATTCCTGTGCCGACGGCCTGGCCGTCGGCGTAGCTCCAGGCTGGACCGTTATCGAAGATGGCCGTTGACTGACACGCGAGGCCCGCTGGAAGACGCTATGCCGAGGGAGGAGGGCTGTGCGTGGCTATGCCGAAGAGGACGTACGCCGAGGGGGCTACGCCGACGGCCACCGTCGGCACAGCCTATGCCGACGGCAATTTGGCGTTATGCTGATGGCAACCGGCCGTCAGCATAGCAAATCTTTCCCGTAGTGATTTATTTTGTAACAAAATATCCAAACATATGAAATTTCTGAACAGCGCTGGCCAAGCACGAACAAATAGGCCACGACCGAACGGGCCGGACCTTCTCCCTATATCGACTGCGGTTCAACCCAAACGAACCATTTGGGGTAATCGAACGAGTCGGCCCGATAAACCTGAAGGAAAATGTTGGCGGACATGCGGAGGGAGCTCCCTCCGTCTTAGTGTGAGAAACGCATCCCTGCGTGGGGGCCCACCATCCCTCCAAATCTCTTTCCCATCTAGAAATACTCCCTCCATTTGGAAATATAAGATGTTTTAGATTTGTTAATGAGATGCATCTAGACATATTTTAGTGTCTAGATTCATTTGAACCTATACACTAAAACATGTCTAGATACATCTCCTTCACAAACCTAAAACGTCTTATATTTTTAAACGGAGGGAGTATACCTGAACGCGGAGGAAGCTAGATACCCAGCCGCACTGCGTGTCGCCGCTGGCTGCCGCCGCCATGCACATCGCACGCCTCCACCGGCTGCCGCCGCCATCCGTGCGGGGTTTGCGCTGCTGCGCTCTGGTGGGCTTCCGCCATGTCCTTGGATTTGCGCCGTCTCGCTCCGGTGTGTTTCTACTGTGTTCTTGGGAGGCTTCCGCCCTGCTCAGACTGCCGATGGGTTGTGCTGCCGCGAGGCCGCATTTGCTACCACTTGGAATTGCATTGTAGGAAGAAAATTTGTGCTACAATCTTTTTTGGATTTGCATCATAGGAATAAATTTTGTGCTACAAACATTCTGTGATTTTGCGTGATACAAATTTTTTTTTGGCTACTATAGTTCTGCAATTTTGCATCATACAAGTCTTCCCTGAGGATCACGCCGGAATTTGTTTGCTACTGTGCTACAATGTCACAAATGTTTTGCTACAATCACTATGGTTTTTTGCTAGAATAGTGCAAATTTTGTACTACAAAATCTATGGCGAGAGTCTCCGGCGAAGTTAGATTGCTACAATAGTACAATGTTTTTGCTCCATACGTTCTGTTAATTTGCATTATTAGAATAACATTTTTACTACATAATCTCCGGCGAGGTCTTTTATGAACTTTTTTTTGCTACAACAGCCGAGCGATTTTGCTACATTAGCATATCATTTTTGCTATGATGATCCCGGCGAGGTTGCAAGTGAGGTCGCCGGCAAAGTCGGACTATTTCTTATGTTTTTATGGACGAACAGGATTTTTTGCTACACTAATATAATCTTTTTGCACCATCACAGCATTTGCGGGATTAGGACAGTGGCAGAGGGCTGTGGAGTCGGAGGCTAGGACACTCCTGTCCACCGTAGGATGCTCAGCGCTTTCCATTCGGTTTATTACGTACTCTCTCCGTCCAGAAATAACAAACATGTTTTTGAAATTTCCCGAGCACCCCCGGGAAATGGCCATCCCCAACAAAATATCCTGGAATATTTGATTTTTTTTTAATTTAAATGTTTGTCTTTCTAGATAAATAGTTTACTACCTTACAATATAACAATACGACGAAGTGGCTTAGCGGTAAGAACGTGTGTACGCTACCTTTAGGTCCGGTGATCGAATCCCACATATGAATATTTTGTTTTGCCGATTATTCTCTACGTGATAGAAATTTGAAAATAACGCAAAAAAAGGACGCAACGGGGGAGTCGAACTTTCTACCAGGCAACGTTGAACTGACGTTAAACCACTGGACCAGCCACATTCCTGTTTAGATAATTTGTTAAAAACTATACTAAACTTGCTACGAATATTTGAATTCAAAATTCATTTGAAAAAAAATTCGGTCGGTAAATGCTCGGGATTTCTCGGTTACCGCGATAACCGGTAATCCCGAGTCCCCTCGGGATTTTTTTCCATTCGGGAACCAAAATCTTGATCTAGACACATTTTAGTATATAGATACGTTCGAATGTAGACAAACCTAAGTCATTTATTTCTAGACGAAGTGAGTAGCAGTATTGATGCTAAATTTGGAACCTTTATTGTGCCGTAGAGCCAAATGGAAAATCATAGTATGTAAATGTCCGAATAACTATACCATAAGGATATTCCAGTACTAGAGCTATTTTGAGAAAGCAAATAGGACAGCACAGTAAAACAGGAGGACACATGTGTTGCACAGGAAACAGTAGCATAGATAGCACATTAGTACCAGGTCTTCGTCATCTTCTCTGTATCTCCACTAAAAACCATCAACACAGAAGTAGTACTCCCACGAATTTGACAAGTGGAGACGCATTAGCTGCACAATTGAATTTGAGACCATGTTACCACCTTTGGATTACCAGTTAACAACTACAACTAGCAATTGCAACAATTGACAACGCAACAGGAAAGTAACTTCATAATAATTATTATTTTTGCTTTTGCAATATTCTTCTTTATTTAGTATGTAACTAGTTAGTAATCAAGTAATTTAACAAAAGTCTCAGTAATTGAAATTAACAGTTAGGAGCATTATATATTGGATATTTGTGGTGGTAGAAGTAGAGGAAAAGACTGAAGACGAGAACAAAATAACTTGCAAGCTACACAAAGGATTAGGATCCTGACCTAGCTTCCACACACAAGAACGAATCAGGCCATTCCCTGCACTGAAGGCTTCGAGGATACCCGATCAACACAAACATATTTCCCAGCTGGACCAACACTTTCGAGAAATAAAACCCTTGGCCACTTAGGGTGCGCCTTAGCTTTTGTTTCCCAGATTTGCTTTGTATCATTTTTGACCATAGAATCTAGAGCGATTTCCTGAAGAGAGACAAAATTGTTCACATCGATGTGATTACAATGATCTTCCAGACCTTTACAAAGCAACTGAAGTGAAACTAAGGGGCTTGGCAAAGCTCCTTGTTGGATTGTGGGAAATCCGGGTTTTTGCAGCACAATGCATAAGCGTTCCAGCTTGGGAAAATTCCCAAGGTTTATCTGTACGCCCTCAAGGTCGACTTGAACCAGTTTGAGATATAGCAAGCGAGGTATCATACTCATCTCTGATAGAGATCGATCATCCACCTTCAGATTAGTAGATGTCAGGCACAGCTCCTCGAGACCAGTCAGGGACTTAACAAACTGAGGGAACCCACTCGGTCTTCCATGCAGTTTAAGGGAGCTGAGAAAACCAGACTTTCTTGATGGTGCATCCAACAAATCTTTGGAGGAATGCTTGATATGAAGTGATAGACAACGGGTGCCTACCGGAGTATCAATTCCATCAGAAGCAAACTTCTGGATGGCATCTGAGAGTAGGGTGTAATTCTTATCTTTGCTAGTGATCTCGCACCATATCTTGACCTTTGTTAGTTTTTTCATGTGATCCATCAGTTGTGGGAATCCAGACTGGTTGTCTACAACAACTCCAGCCAGAGTCTGCAAGTTTAAGTTCTTACGATTCCTGCTAGACACCTTTTTTAGCTTAATCTTTCCAAACAAGTGTGCTAGGTGGGGTAGAGTGATGACTTCCTCTGGAAGTGTCTCTATCTTTGTCTTCCTCAAGTCGAGTGTCTCTAAGCAATGTAGTTTTTCCATTTTATCTGAAAGTTTGGTAACAGAACTCCCGAGGGTGAGATATTTGAGATGCAACAGCTTGTATATGTTATGGAGATGCTTGTCCGTCAAATCAGCGCATTCTTTTAGATCCAACACTCTCAGCAGCTCACAAGTGGTCAAATCTGAATCAGCTTCTCCTGCACTACCATACACTGTTAGGGACCGGGGACGCAGCTGCTTCCCCATGCCACTTGTTGTTGCTGAAAAGGGAATGGTACCATTTCTGTGGTTCTGGTTCTGGATAACCAGGTGACGGCATTTGCTTCGGTTGTTATCACGAAAATATGCAATGAAACCCGAAGACTTGGACCTGTGCAGCATGTACTGGCTCATGATTCCATTGGTTCTGCAAGTCTTTACTTTAGAATCTGTTCTTGCATCTATAGGCTGGATGATATTCCGGTCAATTAGTTTCTCCAAGTTCTCATACGCAACCTCCAGGTCACTTTTCTCATTCGTACCCTCTATGTATCCTTCGGCTGACAATCGCCTGACAAGACTGTTCGTGCTGAAGGGACGATCACTTGGGAATACACTTGAGTATAGTAAGCAGTTCTTATGGGAATTGTCAGGCAGACTGCTGTAGCTATTCATAAGAACTTGCACCAGTTTTGTGAAGTGACCATTCTCGTCCTCGTCCATACGAGAACATAGTTCCTCACTAATATCTTCACACCGCTTTGCTGTTAAGTTGCAACCTTTCAAATCATTGGCAACACTAACAAGAGCAAGTGGGTTACCAGCACATTTGTCCACTATTGCACTTGAACCCCTCTCAAAGGCATGTGAGCATTCATGGACGAAAACCTTCTTCTCCAGATAATCCTTCGAGTCTTTTGCACTGAGAGATCTCATATTATAAACATACCCTCCATGAAAGCTGCAGGTCCTAGCAACTGAGGTCACAGCCGTGGTCACTAGTATTTTGCTCTTTGTTTCCTTCTCCGGCAAGATACGTTCTATTTCACCCCACAGCTTTACCTTGATGTCATCAATTACAATTAAACACCTGCCAGGCAAATTGAGAAATGCAAAGTTACGAGGCCTATCATTTGGAAGCCATGGATTTACTTGCTAATTAAACCACTTCTTATTATATGAACAATTATATAAAAATGTTAAAAATAAATCGAGAGGAAATGCTGGAGGGCATGGAAGACAAACAATGTCTGATCCCTGGTAAATTAAATTCTGCATGTTTGAAAAAATAAAAAAGATAACATGCATGTCTATTGTTGAATGTTGCTGCTAATGTTTCTGGAGAATCATGGCAGAGCTGTTTCTTTGGAAGAAAATATTGTTTTGTGGGCTGTAATGAACGCGCGGTCCTAGAGGGGGTCTCTGGCTGCCATGGGCGGATCCTAGCATGTAAGCTATGGGGGATACTTCCCCCACTCAATTTTCATTAACTTTGTATTATGCTAAGATAATGACTGATTTGCCCCCACTCTCTAAAGACATTTGCTCCACTTAAAGCATTCTTGCCCCCTCTAAAATTTTATCCTGGGTCCGCCCCTGCTGGCCGCCTCAATTTCTTAGGCTTAGGCAGGCCCAGGCCATTGGCAGCCCATCGTCCTCAACCTTACGATATGGCGTCGCGACAAGACAACCGTGGTGGCTGCAAGCTGCCGTCTGCTGTAGGAGGAAGCACGGGCGTGGACAGGGGTCTCCACCCCACCTTGACTTCTCGGTCCAGGGGGCTCATTTCCCTTTCAAGCCGTCGTGGCCACAAGTCATCGTTCGCTGGAGGGCTCCTCCTTCATCAGCATCTTGGTGACATCGTGGATGTCCGACCGCTTTAGAGCCTTCTACCTAGTGTGAGTGTGGGGCCTCGCAGCGATGGTGTTTCTTCTACCTCCTTCACTTCGGCAACACACGGAGTTTGGAAGCCAGAGCGGCGGCCCCGGAAGGTGGTAGCCGTTTGGTGTGCGAGCGAGCCAGTGGCTGAGGTGCTGGCCAGTGACTATAGTCATGAGGTGTCTCTTGTCTTGTATGTCTGTGTGCAATCTTGTAAGCTTAGTTTAGCATCATGTAAATTTTGGTTATCTTGGCGTTATTACTTTAATAAAGTCAGGCTGATGGCCTTTTATCTAAAAGATATTTATATACTCCTTTTTCCTGTTCTCAGATTACTAGCAACTCTGGCAGAGATGTTCTAGGAGTGTACCTTTTTGTCATGTTAACAAAATAAAATGATAATATACGATATCCCTTTATCACTTGAACAGATATTATCCTTTGTGGAATTTTATTTTCGTTAAGTTGGGTGTAACCAAGAGAATATATGTGCCTATCTTTGTTGATATCATTGGCTACTACCAACTCTGTTCCACAATATAAGACATTTTGGTTCCCGTGAATATTTCTTCAGATTCTTTGACATTTTAAAATGTGTTTATTATGAATTTTTCATAATAGGTTTTATCTATACATATGAGCCAAAACAACGCCTCCTTCCAAAATTAGCTTCTCTTATGCCCGACATAATCGTGCCTCCAATGTACAATTTCTTCTCAACAGGCCCATTGCCATTGAACCTTGTCATGAAGAAGTCATTCGTCAAAGCAATCATGATGGACCATGCCTCCAATAAATCATTCTATGTAAAGGACAGCTACGATAGATCACCACGGAAATTCGTGAAAACACCAAGAGGAACATGTAGCCGGGTGGAAACACCGACCATGAACCGAAGATGGCTCGCCCAGCAAGATCTCATAGACCTCTGACCACTCACTCCCCCCGAAGAAGGGAGAGTGAGAGATGAACCTAGAGCTAAAAACAGCGGCACCGGGGGATACTTGACAAAATATAACTTGCAAAATTATGTCAAGGGAGACCCAAGAAGTTGTTTACCCTCAGAGATTCAAGGCACCTAGTCTGGAACAATATGATGGAGATTCAACTTCCTAAATTCTTGGAAGGACATTACATGGCCATTCACACCGTGAAAGGAGAACCAACGGGAATGTGCAATCTATTTTGTCCTGAGTTGCGCTGTTCGCGCAAACTTCGTTCTTTCCAGAACAAGAACTCAATTAGGTCTTGGGACCGTCACAAGGAAGTTTTCATAGCAAACTTTCAAGAAAACTTCATGTAACCCATGTTGCTGAATGAGCTTTCATCCACAAGAAAAGGCATGGTGAACACTTAAGAAGTTTTTTCCAAAGGTTTTCCTTGATTTGAAGCAATATTGTGGATGCTTCAGGCACAATGTTCATTATTGCCTACCCACAAAAAAATTCATTAATGCCTTAATAAAAAACTTGTTCAAAGCAAAACTCAAGCAGGACCTGAATGGCAATCCCAAAGTTGTAGCATGTGGTGGAGGAATATGCATGAGGAGAAGTTGGCGGCAACACCAAACTAGATCTCTCGGCATACAACCATGATTCCTCAATAAAGATTTTCTGAGATATTCAAGCGAGTTTCTTATGTGAATTTCTTTGTACTCTTTACATTTTCTATGTTGTATAATCACTTTTTATGGTTGGGTGTATAAGTAGTTTAGTGTTAGTTCACGATTTAATTTCTAGAACATCCAATTCTGAAAGTAATTTCTAGAGCAACGTACATTGTGTCCGATGAAACCACAAATTTAACCGACAGGGCTCACATGTTTAATCAGAAGAAAGCTAGGTACAATGTTAAGCCTATAACTGGCAAACCATGCAATCCAATTGTAAGGTGTAGTACTATTATGAATGGATAAAATTCAGATGAAAAATTTCCAATTGCATAGGAACAGAGAAATTAGCATATACTAGAACTACCGAATATAGGAATTCTGACCTATTGGTCTCGAGTTGACGCCTGATATGTTGTTGGAGCTGTCCCAGATCCCGTGGCAGGGCTTGTGGTTGGGCTCCGCCGAGAAGACCCTTGAGCCTGGCCGTCAAGCCGCCCAGAGCGCCGTCTTCCGGTGCTTGGGCTCCGCCGAGAAGCCCCTTGAGTATGGCCGTCAGGAGGCCCTGAGCGTTGTCTTCGTCGTGCTCAGACGCCACAACCCAGGCACGGCAGGGGAATCGATCTTTGACTTTTTTGCAGTTGTACACTGCCCATGCGAGTGCCGTTTTTCCCGAGCCCCCAAATCCGACGACGGATATCACCTTCAGCTTGCTCGCTTCGCCGCCAACTAACAAATCCCCAAGCTCCTGCATCGGTTCCTCCATGCCCACCGTGGGACACGCCGGGTAGGTGCGCACCATATCCTGATGAGATGTGGTGCCGGCGGCGTTGGATCTGGCCCGCCGGGCGGAGGCTTGCTTCTCGACATCGTAATTTTCTTTCCGGCGATGTGCTCCATTCAGCTTCTCCCTGAGTGCTGCGATCTCAGCACGAAACTCCTTCCTTGAGCTCTGGACCGTTTCTCCCCCGCATGTGGCGCAGGGGAGGAACCGGTCTAGGCAGTCCTCGATCTCATGTGCCACCTCGCTGAACTCAACCATGGAGACGGTCACTACGGAAGGCTGCTGCTCCGTGTGCGAGAGCTGGTCAGTCATGGCAGCAGAAATCATGGCGAGCTCTTTCTGCAAGTCCTTGATGCCAGCATCGAGTTCCTTGGATTCATTGTCCTTGCCCTTGCACATCTTCTCTGCCGCCGTAAACAGCTTCGATATCACGCTCTTGGCCAAAGCGCCCAATACTGCCCCCGCCACCGCCTCCATACCTAAGGCGATCTGGTGGTGTGGTGACTATAACTTGTTTGGAAAAGCTCGCGTTCACCAGTTTGCCGAAGGCGATAGAACATAAACTAGAACTCTGTGCCTACCGCTTCCTCACCTTGAGTTGGCCGGGGTCTTACCTAGCTCTTACCTTTGTTGCCAACTTGTCTAGTAGAGTATTACATGATGGCGACGGCCTGTCGCGGGCAGTCACATGCTCGCACGGCTCTCGATGGCTAGTGGCCACACTTCACATCTCTATGTGCTGTATTTTTTTTTTTTTGGTAAATCTGACTTTTTCAAAAACTTAAACCGAATCTGACCTCTGGGTCGGCGTCTTTTTACACGGAGCCGAAGTTATACAGGTCAGCACCAACATGTGACAGCAGGAGGCAACGTAGGGAGGTCCGTGCAGTTTTAAACGGAGCCGATCTCATTCAGTTCCGTTTTCTAATGTGTACGCGCCGACCTGTACAACTTCGGCTTCATTTAAAATGACGCCGATCCCAGATGTCAGATTCCGAATTAGTTTCGAGGAGGGGTCTGATTCGGTTGAAGTTTTGAGATTTAGGCAGATTTGTCAAGAAAAATACCCATTTGCTTCCTTTCTCCCACTTTATAAAATATAGGACACATAGCAAAGTGCCGGGCTAGCCCCAGGCTCTCCCCACTCTCCATTATCTCTAAAGTAATTGAGCAAGGCTCCATCCTTCCATAGTGCCTCTCTGCCGAAATAGTCGGCTAGAGTAGGTGTGGGGACGGCGCACTGTAGTAGTTAGGGTAGGTTTCTTTCTCTTCTATAGTGGCCCTTGTGCCTATACCTAGACACGTGCCGTGCAGCTCGCGAGCCTGGCGGGGCCGTGTCACTGACAGGTGGGCCTCTTCAACGGCAGCGGTGGTGTAGGCGGCGCGTGCGCAAGCGGCTGGGTGGCGTCAGAGAGGGGGTGGCGGACAGGAGCATGGCGATGTGGCAGTGCGGGCGGCGCGGTGGTGCAGCCGGCCGACGACATCGTCTCGGCGATGACACGACTTGGACATGGAGTTCACTACTGGACACGACCTGGACATGCTACCTGAACACGACCTAGCAATAAAATGCCTAATTTTTCAATCCGAAAAAATCAGCCCTAAAATCAATTTGAAAAAAATGGTGAGCTAGACGAGTCGGGCCGGGACGAGCCCGAGCTCGCTGCGGTCTAGCAGCGGAGCCTCGGGTCGGTCATGCAACACCAACGGGCCGAGCCCAGCTCGCCCCGAGCTGCGAAAACTCAGGACCAACCCGGTAGCCCGAGTTATACGTCCAGGGATAGTTGCGCCCGGTCGTGGAGCCGAGGATCAAGGCGACCGCATCCTGGCTTTAGGGTTCGTTATCATGGCGCTAGAACTCCTTTTGTTGGAGCTGAGGATCGAGGCGACCACCACTTCCTCCAACAAGAAGTCACATTCTGCCTCCTACTTGTCGTCTTTAGGCTCCCCCATCTCACTCTGGCCGGAAATGGTTGCAAGCGGATTGCGATGATGGGTGCTCACACGCGGGATGTTGGTGGCAGCGGGAGTGTTTTCACTCTTGCGGGTGTGCACGTCGCCGGTTGGTCGTGTGTTTCATCAGCGTTGCTCATCCTTCCTCATCCGTCTAGCCATGGTGGCAAAGAGATTGCGGAGGACTGGCTACGGCGAGTTGGTGACTCCCTTATCTTCTACGTTGCTGGCCGCCACGAGCAGTGGAGCTACTGGCCATCGATGCCCCCCCAGCCAACCATGGTGGTGAGGGGTGGAGGCGACCTGGTGAGATCTCTGCATTAGTTCTAAGGTGGTGCTTCGTGCTGCATCTTCGAGCAATCTACATGGCACCTTTAATTGCCGCCGCGATTTCTGGCTGATGGAGCGACCTGATGGTGACAAGGATATACCCTGTGGGTGCACAAAATTAGTATACCCGGTCCAACCCAAGGAAGGCCCATGCAGAAACTTGCAGTCAGGAGGATTTCGGGTGGCCCAAGACCATGGCGAGTTCGACTACTTGGAAGACAAGTCTAGATATAGATAGAATTTCAAAGGGCCCAAACCCTAATCTGTAACCGACTCGACCTGTCTGGGACCTGGCCTATCTACATAAAGGCCAGGAGGGCGTGTAGAGAAGGATCTGAACACCTCATACACACACCTCTATGCCATATTGCATCTGCGCACCCCTATAACTTTCGGTCCCGCTGTAATCAAGAACAAACAAGCAGGAGTAGGGTTTTTCCCTCCGGGGGCCTGAACCTGGGTAAACCTCGTGTCCCCTTTCTGTGTGCCTGTTAACCGTCTCGCAATTTCCAGCATCCCCATCTTCTCCAAAATCCAAGTCCATAACAATGGGCATTGATGAGATCAAACCTCGTCAATTGGCGCCGTCTGTGGGAACTGGGAACGCTGATCGTGCGGTCATGACGGTCCCATCCGAAGCGATCTACGATTCATCGGCGACGGAGAATCACCTTCTATTCGGTGCTTTTGACTTCACTGTCCACTTGGTGGCCACCCGCAAAGATTTCGAGTTCGTAGGCGACGGATTCGAGATGCTGTTCGAGAGCTTCTGCTTCTAGGTGGGGCAAACCGGCACCCTCCGCCTCCCTGAGCGGGTGCCACTTTCATCAATCAGGCCCGCCTCATGGGTCCCGCCGATCGAGGCCCTGCGCACTGCAACGCTGACAGGCAATTCGGATGACAACACAGCTGAAACTCCGATTTGTGTGATCCCCCTTTAGATGAAGGAACCTACGGTTCCGGATCTGAGAGCTGCGGCAGCAGCAACCCAATCCGTGAGCATTACCTGTGTGTCGTCATCCAGGGTGGTGACGTCAACAACAGGAATGATCCACCACTGGGTGAAAACCCCAATCCCCTTCCCAACCCTCAGGTTGAGAATGCGGGAACCAGGGCGAACCCGGCAAATAGGGGGGCTCGAGGCGCTGGGGGCATAAACCGTCGCCCCAACCAGATCCACCTCAACCAGGAAGGATGGGAGACCGCATACGAAGTCGTTCGGGGAAATCACATCCTACCTGTGGATGCCTCCCGTGACTTGCTGATGGCCTATCACTGGCTCCTGATAGATGAACACAATTGCCAGGTCAAGCTATAGGAAGAGCTCGAAAAGTGCAAGCGGGCAGCTGACGATTCCAACATGCGGCGAGTTGTGCTCTCCGCCACTTTTAGCTCCTCTTCACACGGTAACAACACTAACAAGTACTGCTCCCGCCTGGAGCGCATGGACCCTGCCGCACGGCGCGAGGTCACCAAGGCACTCGACATGTCCTTCATGATGATGGACTCGCAAGGCAACGTCATGCCGAAAACGCCACAGGATGCGATCATGGCGGCCACTACTTATCTCGCGTCTAATCCGCCACCGGCGGGAGACCCGAAGAACGCGATCCAAAAGTCTGCGCTCGCAGGCCTTGGACTCGTTGGAGCTGCGCTCCACGATGAAACTCCCGCGGAGCCGAAGAAAAAGGTCTTGGTCAAGTTCACTCGAAGCCACACACCCTCATCCGAGGAAGAGGAGCATGACCTGCCTCGACGTCGTCGGAGCCCACGATGCCGCAGCAGCAACTACGACGTTGTTAGCGAGCTCATGCAGCGCAAGATTGACAAATCACGTGCTAAGCGTGCATGCTCAAATTGAGTCCAAGGAGGAGGACGACGGATAACTATGCGGAGCCAGATTCTTCAGGAGATCTGTTCGGCAATCGAGGATGCCAAAGAACTTCAAGCTCCCTTCGAACAACCCGAAGTTCGATGGCGCGCAGGAGCCGAAGACCTGGCTTGATGACCATCTGTCATTATTCAAGCTCCACGGTGGGAACAAGAACACCGCCCAACAGTGCCTTCAGCTGCAGCTGACAGGCACAACCAGGGTTTGGCTTAGCAGCCTCCCCTCCGTCTCCATTCGAAGCTGGGAAGAGCTGGCGTACAGCTTCATCTGCAATTTCAAGGGCACCAGCCTGAGGCCAGCCTCAATCGAAGAACTGTGGCCTGCACTCAAAGGGCTAGCGAGTCCATCCGATCGTACATACTATGCTGGTCTCACATCAAGAACTCCGCCACAAACATCTCCGAAGAGAGGGCGATCGATGCCTTCAAGGACGGCGTCAGGCGCCTAGATTTCAAGGAGGAACTCGAGCGCGTCAAGCCCAAAACCCTTGATCACCTCATGGACATCGCCAACCGCTCGGCAGATGGCGAAGATTCCGTCAACCGAACACATTCAGATGATGAAGATGACTTTGGCCGTAGGCGCGAGCGCCGCGGCAAAAGAAGATCACGCGTCTACGACGATCGTGATGGAGTCGACATGGTTGCGACTGGATACGCCGATCGCCGCGACGATGGCAACCACAATAGCGGACACCGCAACAGCAACTACTGCGACGGTGGACGGCCCACACAAACGTGGTAACATCGCAGCCGCGACGACGAGCCTTTGGCATATGACAAGCTATCTGGTCCCTGCACCATCCACTTCTACATCGACAAACAAGATGGCAAGAAGAAGGCCAGCCACATGGTCAAGGACTGCCGAGAATTCCAGAAGCTCAGTGAGAGCCTCACCCAGATGAGGTGCCAGGCGGTGAATCTAGGATTCGCACTAGCCCCATGGGCTGTAGCACACAGAGTACCCCATAGCATCATAACAGACAACGGCTCGAACTTCATCTCGAAGGAGTTCCGAGGGTTCTGCGAAATCCTTGGAATCAACTTGTCATACGCCTCCGTGGCGCACCTACAGACCAATGGACAGGTCGAAAAGGCCAACGGCCTCATCGGAAACAGCATCAAGAAGCATATGCTATGCCCACTCAAAAGGCTTGCGGGAGCCTGGGCAGACGAGCTACCCTCCGTTCTCTGGAGCCTGCGCACAATGCCGAACAGCTCAACTGGCTACACGCCCTTCTTCATGGTGCACGGAGCCGAAGCTATGCTACCTGCCGAGGTACACTACAAGGCCCCTCGGGTCGTTGCTTATAGCAAAGCCGATTCATCGGCCGCACTCGAAGATGTTGTCGAAACGCTGGATGAAGCACGAGATATCGCCGCGGCACACTCAAAAGTGTATCAGCAGAGCCTACGCAACTATCACAGCCATTGGCCGCGTTCAAGGTCCTTCGTCGAAGGAGACCTCGTACTGCGAATCAAGCAGGAAGGGCACAAGAAACTCAAGTCGCCCTGGGAAGGACCCTACATCGTCATTGAAGTCATCCCAGGTGGCGCATACCGCCTCAAAGACGTCGCAACAGGAGTCAAATACTCCAACCCATGGAACGTCACAAAACTGCGACGCTTCTACCGCTAGTTGCATTTTACTTTCAATAAGGTTACTCAGCCAGGCTACTAAGCCAAACAGTGTACCTCTGCATTACGATGAATAAAAGCTAAGTTCCTTAGCCCAAATCTTTCTCCTTTATACTATTTATCTCTTAAACATACTCGGGGGCTGCGCCTCACCTCACGACTTCGTCGACTGAAGCATATGACCTGAGTAACTAACCACATCAGGCTAACAAAAATGATATGCACACTTCAAAAATCAAAGCACTACATGCCAATACATACAACTATTACAAGGGTGTTACTAGCCTACTTGAAAAAAATACAGGTTTTACATTTTTTTCGTTCACATGAATTAACTATGCTAGAGCAGAACATTTGTCCGCTCCTCAAACACATCTACAATTTCTTCGGCGTACTGCATCACAGCTGTATAATGTGGATGCATATCCCACGCCATGCCATCTGGAGGAGGAGGTGGCCCAACCGCTATCTCCACAAGGTTGACATCACGACGATGTAGTCGAACATGAGACAGGGCTGCCTTCACCCCCGCAATCAACTGATGGCGCATCAGCTCTCTCACATGACCTGCATCTCGAAACTTCCCGAGCAGGCCTAAAAATCTAGCAGGTGCAGAATCTAAAGGGAATATGGTGGCACAAATCGCCACGAGTGACGCCCTCGCTCGTTTCAACACCCGAAGAACTTGGTCAACGCGATCTTGCACCATCGCAAGGACGATCGCCCGACCGCGGTCCATCCAGAAGAAACCTCCGGCTTCCAGCTCTTGTTGCGTCAAGAAATTCATTCGAATCGCTACACGTTCCTTCTCTTCCTTCCGAAGAAGATTAACAACTGTAGAAACATAGTGGGTGAGCTGCGATACAACCACACTCGAAGAAACAAAGGGTCAAGATGGCTTACATTGAAGTTGTTCACCCATTTGTCGCAATTCTTCAAGCATAAACTCCTCCCTAGCAACGGCTCGCTCAGCCTTCGACTTCCACACATCCGCGTGACCGCGGATTCTTAGGACGTCCTTTTCCAAACTTCGGACATGGTCACGCAGGAAAGGAAACTGCGATGACTCGCTCAACGACGGGCGAGAACCAGCGGCAGGAGAACGTGTGACAACTGGAGCCTCACCCAAAGGACCCTACGGGTGCACAGTCAAACACGAATATCACAAACATTTTTTACAGCAGTTGAAAGATGGATTCATACATATACATAAATAAGGCCATTGCATGGCAAAGTAAAGCTTGTTCATCCAAAAAGGCGTTACATATGCATCAAAGGAAGAAGGCTAGACTAGCTACAAGGCAACAATGGCCTAAGCGCCAGCACCTGGAGTGGCTTCGAATTCATACTGCCTAATCTTGGCCGCTCGTTGCCGCAACACGTAGTCAGCTAGGAGATCAATGAGCTTAGGCCTGAAATGCTTGCAGCGGGAGGCGAAGGTGGCAAATGCTACCTCGGTGCCATCCGCCATTGTCGGCATCTTGGACGTGACCTGGGCCAAATCCAGTTGATCTCCGGATGCCATCGCCATGGCCAACCCCATAGCAGCGCCGACTCCCTTCTACACGCATTTGTACTTTGCCGGAGCGTCACCCGACTGAGCATCCGCCAGCGAGTCGACATCCTCGACGGCAGCGCCCTTGGGGTTAACCTCCTTGTAGAAGAGTGCAAGCACCTTCTTGGCCTTGTCAAGGGAGCCAACAACAGCGGAGCAGCGGTCCTCGATCGCTACGGCAGCATCTATCAAGAGATCCCCATGCTCGAGTGCGCTACGATCAAATGCGACGCAGAAGCATCTGGCAGAAATAGCAGCAAAAACAATTCGAGTGAGGAACAAGAAGAGGCATCCCAAGACATGGAAGACACAAAAAGAGACAAGGTTGGCTTACCAGATATCGCCTTGGCAGAAGCCATGAACTTCTCCGCCAAAGCTTTCTCCCGAGATGTCGTGGCAGCTGCAAGTTGTTGTTCACGGTCTTCGGCCTCCTTCCGTTCGCTCTCAAGGAACTCTGCAGCATCCGTTACCTTCTTCTCCGCTTGGTCGAGGCTTTTTCGAGAGCGTTCAACCTACGGAGAGGAGCATTGTTCTCGTCTACATCATTGGGAAATAGTGCGTGAATATAAGAGGAAACTTGACGCACTCTAAAAACAAGCATGAGGACACCTACGCACCTCGGAGCTGCTTGAGTTCACCCTCCAGCGACAGATGCTGCTGGATGAAGAGGTTGGCGTTGCGGACAAAAGGCTGTAAAGAGACCAGCAAGTCCGATGAGTAAAGGGCTCGGGGGCTCCCCCTACGCAATGAAAAAGCAACACTTACATGGTCTGGCGTGGACTCCGAAGGTCTTGCTGTTGTCTTCCGCATAACGAGCGCGCAAGCCTCCCGCTTCGCGGAGCTCGAACCCTCGTCGGTGGAGTTGGCCACCATCTTAGGAAACGAAGACGTCGGCTTCGATTCCCTGATCATTTCTTTAGTCCCCTCCTCGAGGGATTCCTCCGAGTGATTACTTCTAGCACTTGCAAGAAACCAAGTCAACAACAGGCTAATACTTAGCATATCAACACAACTACAAAGTTCGGTCAGAACAACTTACGACGGTATGTCTGACAGGTCGAAGACAGGGGCCTCTTTCTCCTGCTTCTTCTTCTTCTTGGCCAGCGGCTGTGGGGCTACCGCCCAAATAGGCACAACAGGAAAGGGTGCAGAGGTCGCACCCTCATCCCCACCATGCTGCTCAAGGAAGGAGGGACCTTCGGTGTTGGCGACATCGCCCCATCCGAAGTTTCGCTTCGCGACCACTTTTGGATTCGCCCTTCGTTGGGCTCGGGGGCTTCCAGGGAAGGAGATTACGTCGGGGTGAGTTTGGAGTCAGACTCCGCCTCCTTGTTGTCCGGCGCATTGGTGTACTTCTCCGGAATAGGGGGCACCATCCATGCTACCTTGTGGCCCTACAAATCAAAGACAAGATGAATAAACAAGATAAGCAATCAAAACAAACAACAACCACTCGAAAAACAGCGTTACACGCAACTAAAAGTTTTCACCTGGGGGACGGCTTTCTTGGCGCTGAAAGGGGTGGTCATGGACTTCCCGGGGAGGTACTCATCGGCCTTGAATTTCAGCAGAGGCCGAAGAGCCTTATCAAGTTCACCCAAAGACATCTCCTCAGGTAAGACCCTTGTCGGGTCGCTGGGGCCGGCGTATAGGAACATCGGATGCGCCCTCGCTTGGAGTGGCTGCAACCGACGCTTGAGGAAGGTGTAGATGATGTCGACACCGTTGACATCTTTGCTGACCACCAACTGGAGAGCCTCCACCCACTTGTAGAGCTTCTCCACCTCTGCAGATTCACCCTCTAAGATTTCGTTCCTCCACGACCTCTTTCGGATGATCTCCTGGGTGGAGTCGAAAGGGGCAAGACCAAAATGCTGACCTTCCAGCTTGATGTCGCGGATGTAGAACCACTTCCTGCGCCATTGCTAGACGGACTCGAAAATGGAGAAAGAGAAGAATTGGATAGTGGAGCAGATAGAGATGATGCAGCCACCTAGTGGATAAACACCACCGGTGCCAGATTGCCTCTTCACGGAGTAGAGCCTCCAGAAGAGGCCAAAGTGTGGCTCGATGCCGAGCCAGCACTCACAAAGAGTGATGAAGCAAGCGATATGAAGGAGAGTGTTGCGATACAGATGATGCAATTGAATCCCATAGAAGAAAAGAAGCCCACGAAGACATTCGTGGGCGGGAAAAGAAAGACCCCGGATGATAAAGACAAAAAACATCACCCGAAACCCTTTGGGTGGGCGAGGAATTACCTCTTGATCGGAGAGGATGGCGGCGCCCTTCTCCTTGGACATCAAGCCATCCTCGTGCAACTTGTGCAAGTCCAACTCGCGCATCTCCGTACACCGCCACCCGCCGTTGGTGGTCCGGTCTGGAGCGGCAGCCTTCATCCTAGCGCCGGCGGCGCTCAACTCCATGACGGCGGCTCAGTTGACTGTAGAGCCTCGTTGCGAGACCCCAAGAGCAAGGTGTGATGAGCACATCAGCAAGTTTTTTCTCAGTTATGAAACCAATGTTATCGAACCACTAGGAGTAAGGAAACAACTCCAAGGTGTTGCTAACAACTTGGAATCCTGCACAACACAAACTCAAGACTTTTACCCAACTTACAGTGAGGTTGTCGATCTCACTGGTTTGCTGAAAACAAAGGATTTAACGTATAGTGTGGAAGGAAATAATTGCTTGTAGAAAGTAAACAGTAACAGTAAATGGAATAACAATGATAAATATTGGACCGGGGTCCACAGTTCACTAGAGGTGTTCTCCTTAAGATAGATAACAAGCTGGGTGAACAAATTACAGCGGGGCAATTGACAGGTTGAGAAAGCATAACAATGCATATACTATACACCATGATTCCTATGAGATTTGATTGGGCATTACAACAATATACATAGACCGTAATCCAACTGCATCTATGACTAATAATCCACCTTCATGTTATCATCCGAACCCCCTCTAGTATTAAGTTGAAAGCAACGGATAATTGCATTAAGAAATGTGTGTAAAGTAAACAATACAATTATTGCATGAACAAAAGATTGTTGTTTTCTCCCTAGTAGCAACAACACATCTACAACCTTAGAGATTTCTGTCACTTCCCCAGATTACTAGAGGCATGAACCTACTATCGAGCATAAATACTCCCTCTTGGAGTCACATGCATCTACTTGTCCAAGATAGCTACTAGCAACGAAGATTATGCAAGATCACAAATAACACATACATGATAGAATCAATAATCAATCTGACATAGTATCTCAATATCCATTGGATATCCACAAACACAACATGTATGATTACAAACAGATGATCTTGATCATGAACGGAGCTCACAAGATCTAAACATGATAGCACAAAGAAGGAGAAACAACCATCTGGCTACTGTATGGACCCATAGTTCAAGGGTGAACTACTCACGCATTATACCGAAGGCTGGCATGGTGATGAAGAAGGCCTTCGGCATGATCTCTCCCCTCCGACATGATGCCGGGAAGAGCTTCAGATCCCCCCATCTAGGGACGATGGTGGCGGCGGCTACGGACTATTTCATGGAGATCTAATCGGGTGCTTAGTGTTTCTGCATCGGGGTGACTTTATAGGCATAGAGGCAAGGCAGGAGGGCGCCCGAGGGGCCCACACCATAGGGCGGCACGCCCCTGGGCCATGCGGCCATAGGGTGTGGCCACCTCGTGGCCCCCTTTCGGCTTCCCTTTGGTCTTTGTGTTCTCTTCAGTAAAATATTTACTTTGGCTTTTGTCCCGTCCAATTCCGAGAATATTTCCTTACTAGCTTGTTAATAGGTTAGTCCCAGAAAATTTATAAAAATACCTCAAAGTGTAGACAAAGCATAGCAAAGTTGATACTAAACAAGCATGGAACATCAAAAATTATAGATACGTTTACGACGTATCAAGCATCCCCAAGCTTAACTCCGGCTCATCCTCGAGTAGGTAAGTGATAAAAGGAATATTTTTTGAGGTGGAATGCACCATCACAATCTTGATCAAACCATTTGCAAAGCATTGAAAGCTGGGATCAAAGTACTCTAAACATGAGCATGAAAGATGTAGTTCTAACAATAAGACATAGCAACTATGTTGCAACATGAAAAAGAGACAAACAAAGATCATGAATAACAATGCATTGAAAGACGTTTGTTTGTTTCACATATAGAAAGCATAGCATAGTGGTATTCGGCTTGTACCTCATGGAGTAGCAAAACATAAATGCATAGGACACCTTAAAAGTTCATAAGGGTGATTAGATACAAATAGTTCAGGAACAGCACACATAGAACTAAGAATGACAACTATGCTCTCTTAATTGGTGCATAAAGATAGAAGGTGGAGACTCAATATAAAAGTAGGAAGAAAGACCCTTCACAGGGAAGCAGGGATTTCAAGTTTCATAAAGAGCTTCCAAAAATTATGGTACTTATTAGATTTCAGCTCTCATTGCCCATATCATAAGCATCTTGAAGTGATTAAGGTTAAAGTGAAACAAATATGGAGTATATGCTTGACAAGTCATAAGTTGGCAAACAAATATGGAGTACGAGGGCTTTTCCTCATTGATACGCCCAATTTTCATCACCTTTCTATATCATAATTTACCTCTGTTCATTGATATTTGTCTTATTATGAGGTATTACTTATGGCTTTTCATCTGTTTATGCATGTTGGATGATTCCTGGAGGATGGACTGCCGGAGTATGGATTCTGATGGAAAAGAAGGCGTTTTGGTGCAATTTCACAAAGATCAGAAAAATACCAGGAAAATATGGAAACATATTATTTCTCCATAAGAATGAGGGAGCCAGAAGGAGGGATGAAGAAGGGCCTCAGGGGGCCCACACCCCCTAGGCGCGGCCCACCTGACCCGCGCCTAGGGAAGGTGTGGCCCACCTGCCCGGCCTTCGACTCCGCCTCTTCGCCTATATCTTTCCTATGGAACCCTAAGCCTCGGGGAGCGACAATAGATAGATTTCCGCCGCCTCTGGGCGGCAGAAAACACCAAGTGAGAAAGATCTCTCCGGCAGACAGATTTCTGCCGGGAGAATTCCTTCCCGGAGAGGGGAGACCATCGCCATCAACACCATCGTCAAGCTAGGCTTCATCGGGATCATCATCATCCACACCATCATCTCCACCAGCACCATCATCACCACTCCGTCCCGCTGTAACAATTGTGTTGGATATTGCTTTAGTTCATTATTGGAAACTTTCCCGGTGTTGATTACTATTGTAGTTAATTCTTGTGAGTGGAACCATTGGAGTATTGTTTGTGTTCAGATTGTTATTCATTACCATATCATCTTTGATCTTGATCCATATGATGTCTCGTGAGTAGTTCATTTAGTTCTTGAGGACATGGGAGAAGGCATGTTGTTAGTAGTGAATCTGTGATGAGTTATTATTCAATGGTTTAGTATTTAAGTTGTGGCGCTATTATTCTAGTGGTGTCATGTGAACGTAGACTACATGACACTTCACCATTTATGGGCCTAGGGGATGCATTGTGTATTTGGCTACTAATTGTGGGGTTGTCGGAGTGACAGAAACCTGAACCCCCGTTAGGACACCTTTGCACAAGGGAGCGTAGGATCTCAGAGTTTAAGGTTGTGGTTAGATTTATGTTTTAATTACTTTCCTGTAGTTACGGATGTTTGCAGGGGGTTTAATCACAAGTATGTATTAGTCCAAGTAAGGTCGGTATGTTAGCACAGGTTCACCCACACAACACTTACAACACCAGAGAAGAGTACTCAACTATTTGAAGCGAAAGCACTTGACAGAATTCCATTGTGTCCTCGAGAACGTTTGGTCCTTATAAGTATTTCCACCGGCTTGTCCTTTGCTAAGAAAGTATTGGGCCACTTTCTCCATTTGTTCGTTACCTTTGTTACTTGCTCCTTGTTTTGTTGCTTTGTCAGAAAACCACTAAAAATCCATTTGCTAAGTATTCATAGGGATTTCCTGCTCCATACCACTGTTCAACACCTTCTGCTCCTCGTGGGGATCGACACTCCTATTTATCAAAAGTACTACGATACACCCCCTATACTTGTGGGTCATCAAGACTATTTTCCGCGCGTGCCGGGGAGTGAAGCGCTATTGAAGAGTGGAACTGGTAAGGGAAACTTTTACTGTGAGTATTGCTCTTGTTACTGCTTGTTACTTTGTTTCCAATATGGATAACCCACTTGGTTTTCTGTTTGGGAAAACTACTACCACTGCTAGGGTAGTAGATGAACCACCTCCTGTTGAGATAGATCCTTTTAATATACCTACAAGTATTGTTAATCGTGTTATGGATAATTATTATTTTGGGGATGGAACCGTCCATCCAGGTGATCACTTGCTTTTTATCCATGAAATATGCGGGTTTTTAAGTGTGCAGGTATCACAACTGAACAGGTGAAGAAGAAGTTACTCTCATATCCTTGAAAGGGAGAGCTGAAGAATGGTATAAGCTACTGAAGAATGGACAATCCATGGAATGGGATGAGATGGCATCTCTCTTTTATTCTAAATTTTATCCTACCAGTGAAATTCATAAGGATAGAAATCTTATATATAACTTTTGGCCTCTTGATGGAGAGAGTACAGCTCAAGCTTGGGGGAGATTGAAGTTACTAATGCTTAAGTTTCCTATTCATGAACTCCCTAACAATATTATTCTCAATAACTTTTATGCTAGGCTTCCTCTTCATGATAAAGATTTACTAGATGCTTCTTGTGCTCGATCATTCACACGTATGAAGGAAAAAGCTAAATGGGATCTCTTAGACCGTATTCAAGATAACACCGAAGCTTGGGAGAATGAAAAAGGAAGAAAGTCAGGTATAAACTATGATTATGAATGCATTAAATCTTTTATGGGAACTTGTCGTGGGAATGGTCACGGCAGATGCTGCAATCGGCAGCGAGTAGTAGAACGAGGGGCAAGGGCGGCCAGCCATCTGCGGTGCGAGATGAGGGCGGAGACACAGGGTTTACCTGTGTTCGCCCTGAGGGTAAAGACCTACTCTGCTAGATTGTATTATGGAGGTGGTACAATGGGCTAGGCGGCGAGTCGCTTGGGTGTATGATGGAACGTATCTCTACACGCCCTGCAGGGAGGTTTATATAGGCTCACCTCCCCTAGGGTTTACATATCTCAACCGAATCAGTTAAGGCTTCGGTACTCGTTAAACCTAATCCGATTGGGCCTATCTACTCGCCTGGGCCTTCAGCTTCTAGTCGCTCGGATCCACCCTGGGCCTTGATCCAGTCGCCGTCCTGCAGGCCCACTCGCCAGGTCTTGGGCCAGTCGGAAACGTCCTGCTAGGTATACCCCGGTAGGCGCATCCCCATCAGTAGTCCCCGAGGCCGTTAAGCGCAGTGGCTACCGGCAATGGAGTATACGGCTTCAGAGTAGACATCCAGTCGAATCGTCGGCGGGCTCCTGTATAAAGGAGAAAACTAATCATCTAGATCGCAGCTTTGGCGAGTCGAGTCGGCGCAACATTGTCGGGTCGGCGAGCCAAGTGGCCGAAGTTGGACCGTTAAACATGGTCAAACTAGCCGTTGGGGTAACCCAACGGTAACTTTTGGCGTAATCACCGCATAGTAACGGCTCCCTGATTTGGCGGGTAACAACTGCTATATAAGGGGAATGGCAGGCGATCAGAGAACCACCTTCTCGCCATTTCCTCCGACTGCGCGCACTTTCGCCTCCCTTCGCATCACGATCCAGCCGACCAGAAATCCTTCGATCCCCCACAAATCTTTCCGCCATGGCCCTCTCCACCGAACCTTGGGGTAGATCTAAGTGCACGAGGGCGCAACTGGCTTCCTTTGAGGAAGCCGGGATCCTGCGAGCCGGCTGCTGGCGCATCCCCGCGGCCGGAGAGGTGACCCCGAGCCCGCGAGAGAAGGAATTCATCTGCTTCACCAGTCATCTAGAGCGGCGGCTAGGGCTCCCCACGTCCCTGTTCTTCCGGCGCTTCTGCGCCTACTACGGGATCCAGCCATCAGATCTGGGTCCCCACAGCATCGAGCAGCTCGCCATCTTCGTGGCGTTCTGCGAATGCTACTTGGGCTGCCGGCCCTACTTCCCTCTATGGCAAGATCTGTTCCACGGACGGATCAACCGCGAGGAGGCGGGCGGCCCAATGCTCGCCGCGGGCGGCCTAACCTTCCAGCTGAAGTCAAAGGCTTCATTTTTCGACTTGATGCTGCCCGCCAAGGCAGCGAGCGACTGGAAGAAGTCGTGGTTCTATGTTGCCGAGGCGACCCCAGAGGGCGAAACGACGATCCCAAGGTACTCCGCCAACCGGTCTGAACCGCGCCGTCTTCAAGCCGGCAAGCTCCCCAGCGACCAGCGGATGGTCGTGGACAAAATGCTCCAAACCATCCGCGGTCTAAAGAAGAAGGGCCTCCAGGCAATCAACTTGTACAATTGCTGGCTCGGGCGGCGGCTCGTCCCGCTGGCTCGGCGCGAGCACTACATGTACCAGTACGCCGGCCGGGAGGACTCGACGAAGTCCTGCCTCGACGAGTGGAATCTCGAGGACTACACCGCGGCACTGAAGAAGATCACCCAGGCGGTGTACCTGGACGCACAAGCTGGGGTCGCCCCGTACACCGCAAAGCGTCCAGCCCCAACGGTAATCACCTCGCTTCATTCGCAGTCGCAGTCTTTGCAGTCGCGGTAATTCTAATTTCATCTTGCGTTCATTGCAGCTATTCCAAGTGGTGGAAGGATGGCTCCCGCCTTCGGACGACGATAATTCGAGCTCTTCCGTCGAGGACATGGGCGAGTCACCTCCCGCCAAAGGCGATTCCGGGAGCGACGAGAATAACGATGACGACGAGTCCAAGGAGGAGGTCGCCCCGCTGGTTCGCAAGACCCGCGGGCAGTGACAGCGCGAGCTTGAGGCGAGTAAAAGCCTCAAGCGTCACGATGACGACGAAGAACTTCCGGAGACCACCTCGCGCCGCCAGGCTACTCCGTCGAAGAAGAAGAAGAAGAAGAAAGAGAAGGAGGCAAAGGCCCCTCCAAAGAAGAAGACGAAACCGACGAGGCCGGCCTCGCCACCGCACTCAGCGAGCAGCTCTGACGCCCCTAGCCCAGCCAAGGACGAGGCGCCGCCGACGACAACCGTGCTCGACACGGCCACCGTCGAGGCGCCACTGGCTTCGATGCCTCCGCCATTCGCCCCAGTCTCTGGGCTGGGGGATGCTCTGGCTGCAGCAGCTTCGCCTCGCAGGGAGGCTCCTGCCGAAGATGTCCCAGAGGCTCCGGTTGCGGCCTCGACGACGAAGAAGCCGTCCATGTCTTGGGCACGCGACGTCCTAGAGATGGGGCTTAGCCGCCGACTAGGCCCTGAACTGGAGAAGCCGGCCGGCCTCCGCACGGGGCTACGCTTCATTCCCGTCGCCAAGTGAGTACACTCACCTTCCTTTGTCTTCCATAGCAGCTTGAATTATCTTGCTTACATGATTGATGTACAGGACCGGAGTGAAGAGGATGGGCCACCCGACCGTGGCTAAGGTGCCATCCGTCGTCAGTGAGGAGGATCCTTCCCGTAAGAGGAAGGCGGACGAGGTCGTCGTCCCTACGGATGGGGGCAAGAAGGCCAAGGGCGATGACGTCGTCACGATCTCTGACGACACGGCGGTCGCGCCGACTGATCCCGTAACAGAGGCGGCCGCGTCCACGAAGGAGGGCGCTCCCTCGCCTGGAATGGCCGAGCCGACCTCCTTCGGGGCGGGTGCCTCCATCGCGACATTCCCGCGCTTCATGGCCAAAGCGGCCGCGGCGAGTGGAACTTCGCCATCGAGCCGTGCACATGGGGTCGCCGATGCGGAAGTCGACCAGCGTCGTGGGTACACGCCAGCTCTCCTCGTGTCTGTGGATGCGATATAACTCCATGGCATGCTTGGCGCAGCCATCCAGGTATGTCCAGTCCCCGAGGATCAGGTCGGTGTTTTGCAGCGGTCTGATTCTTTAAGCATTGTTTTTTTTGTATTATTATTTTCGCAACCAGTCCCCGAGTGCGCACTTGCTGAATTTCAGTGGGTGGGCACTTAGGATTTCTTGATTGCCAGACCCCGAGTGTGCACTCGCTGAGTTTCAGTGGGTGGGCACTTAGGATTTTTCGCATCCAGTCCCCGAGTGTGCACTCGGCTGATGGGCGAGCCAAGGCCGCCATTACGGCCGCCGAAGAAGATCGTAAAGTGTCGGACGCCCTTGTTGCTGGGCTTCAGGACGACCACACTTCGCTTCAATGCTTCATCATGGATCTCGCCCGCCCGTTGATTGGTAAGTGCATCTTCCTCTGCCAGTAGTGTGTGCCTTTTCGTGACGTCCGTCGTATTCATTATTGTCTTCTACTCGCAGGTCGCATCATTGATAGCGCGGAAGAAGCAAACTCATTCGACGCGCGGCAGTGTGTAACCACTCTCGTCGACTCGGCGACGTTGTCGGCGACGTGCATCCGAGCCTATCTCCAGGAGATATCGCCCACGGAAGTAATTCCTAGCGACCTCGTCGAGGTGTGGAAGTACTTGGAGAAGGCGCCCGCGGTCGTTGAGTTCATGACGCGATCGGCGTTTCGGCGCGGAGCAGCGACGGCGCTTAGCCTTGGACTTGCTCACTTCCCGGAGGACTTCGACCTCGACGATGTGACGAGCGGCTATCCTTCGTCGACTGGCGCAGTGGAGCTTTCCGAGGTGCTCAAATTGACGGACCGCGCCGCGAAGTACTCCGAGCGTGTTTGGGCAATGGGCGACCTCCTTCCGTACCAGGAGACGGTCGTCGCGCCCAACGACCCCGAGCCACCACATCAGGATTTCAAGGTTGAGCAGCCCTTCCGCGCGGCGATGGCGGGTGAGCTTACGATGTATCCGTCGAACCCGTACACGCCGTTCATCCACAATCGCCGAGGTGTTGGCGAGTCGTCGTCGAGGCCTGCAGAATAGGACAGTTTGCCCTGGGGCATTAGTAGCAGGTCTGCCATATGGGCATATTTTGTAATTTGAGACAATGCGACATGCTATTGAATGAGACATCGTGTCTATTTTGGGATTTGTCATGTGTTTTGTGATTGAGTTTTGAACGAGTCCCCGAGCGCGTCCGCCCTTTTTTGGGGTTTACCTCGTGTTTAATATGTTTGTTGTTTTTGAATGTTTTGTGACTGTGGTCTACTCGCCCGGACTCGACGAGCCAGTCGCAGGGCGACTCCCTTGAACGCTCTGTACTTCACCGTTTTCCCTTGCGCGAACGGGGTCAGGTGGCCGAGTCCCCGAGCGTGGTACTTGGTTGTTCTAGGCGCGACTCGAGGGTGGGTGAGGACTTGGCGCGTTAGTTTGGGCGCGTCGCTCCTGCCTGTCCCGTTGGGTCAGTCGCGTGGCGAGTCCTGGGCATGCTCTCCTACTTGGCGTTTTCCCGGGCCGCTCGCGATGAACTGGTCATCAGTCCCCGAGCGTGGTACTTGGCCGTTCGAGTCGCTATGTCGAGGACACGGAGGATCGTTGGTCGCTGTGAGAAGCGAAGGCAGTTGTCTTGGCTCGTAGAGCCAGTCGAGCTAGGCGACTCCAGTGGGGCTCCGGGTAGGCGTTGCTGATTTATGTACAACCTGGGTGACCCGGTTGTGCATCGCACTACTTAGCCGTGCCGATCGCTTGACCAAAGGTTGACTTCTGCGGTTAGCTTGACGCTGTTATTACGAGTGCGAGTGGCACAAGACACGGAGAGTAGGCGCAATTTGCGATAACCGATTATTTTTATTTCATAGCGACTGGAGAGTACATATGTGGGGTTTTAGGAGTAGAACTTTCGTAAAAGGTTTACATTCCATGGTCGCTTGACGTCGAGTTCGCCGTCCCCGCGGACGTCGATGAGGTAGTAGGAGTCGTTGCCGAGTACTCGCCCGATGGCGAATGGCCCTTCCCACGGAGGGGAGAGCTTGTGCATGCCCTTCTTGTCCTGGATGAGGCGCAACACCAGGCTGCCTTCTTGGAAGGTGCGAGTTTTCACCCGCCGGCTATGGTAGCGACGGAGTCCCTGCTGGTAGATGGCGGTGCGTGACCGAGCGAGGTCGCGTGCCTCGTCGAGTTGATCGACTCCGTCTTGGCGGGCGAGTTCGTTTGCGGCCTCCGTGTAGTGAACGACCCGTGGCAAGTCGTGTTCGAGGTCGGTGGGCATGACTGCCTCGGCGCCGTATACCATGAAGAAGGGGGTGAATCCTGTCGACCTGTTGATCGAGGTGCGGATCCCCCAGATGACAGAGGGCAGCTCCTCGACCCAGCACCCGGCGGTGCGCTCGAGTGGTACTTGGAGTCGCGGCTTCAGGCCGTGGAGGATGCTTTGGTTGGCCCGTTCCGCCTGGCCATTGGATTCCGCGTGGGCGACCGACGCGAGGTCGAGCCGGATGTGGTGCTCTTCGCAGAAGTCGGCCATGGCTCCTTTGGCGAAGTTGGTGCCATTGTCCGTGATGATGCTGTTTGGGAACCCGTAGCGATATATGAGCTCGCGTAGGAATTTGGTGGCGGTCTTCCCGTCGCACTTCCGGACTGGCTTGGCCTCTACCCACTTTGTGAATTTGTCGACCGCGAGCAGGAGGTGGGTGTAGCCGGAGGGAGCCTTCTTGAAGGGGCCTACCATGTCCATGCCCCACACAGCGAATGGCCAGGTGATTGGAATTGTTTTGAGAGCTGAGCTCGGCACGTGCGTCTGGTTGGCGTACTTCTGGCACCCGACGCACCGCTGGACAATGTCGACAGCATCGGCGTGTGCGGTGGGCCAGTAAAAGCCATGCCGCATAGCCTTGGCGACCAGAGAGCGGGCGCCGGCATGGTGGCCGCAGTCACCGGAGTGGATATCGTGGAGGATCTTGCGTCCTTCGGCGGGTTGGACGCAGCGTGGGACCACGCCGGTGACGCTGCGCTTGTGGAGCTCGCCGTCGATGATGGTGTAGGCCTTACATCGGTGGGCGATCATCCGAGCGTCCGTCTCTTCTGCCGGCAAGGTGCCGGCCTCCAGGTAGGCGATGTAGGGTTGGTCCAGTCGTCTGGCTCGGTGACGAGTGCGACCAGGGCTGCCTCCGGCTGCAACGGGACTCCGATGTCGATCTCCCTCGGGGAAGAGACTGATGGCTTGGTTATTGTGTCGAGGAAGACGCCGGCGGGTGGTGCGAGTCGAGCCGACCCAATGCGAGAGAGGGCGTCGGCCCTCGTTCTTCCGCCTGTCGATCCACTCGACGGAGTAGCCTGTGAAGTGTCCGCCCAACTTGTCCACTGCTTGGCGATACACCGCCATGGTGGGGGAGACGGCGTCGCAGGTGCCAGCGACTTGCCCCGCGACGAGGTCGGAGTCTCCGTAGCAGCGTAGGCGGTTGACATTCATCTCCTTGGTAGCTCGCATGCCGTGGAGCAAGGCCTCATACTCGGCCATGTTGTTGGTGCAGGGTGTGAAGTCGAGGCAGAGGATGTAGCGGAGCTTGTCGCCCTTCGGTGAAGTTAGCACGATCCCTGCGCCTGCGCCGTCCGCGTTCTTGGAGCCGTTGAAGTGCAGGCTCCAGTAGTGGAGGTATGGCAGCTTCTCTGGCTGCTGGGCCTCTTCCCAGTCGGCGATGAAGTCCGCTAGGGCCTGCGACTTGATTGCTTTTCGTGGCTCGTATTTGATGTTGTGGATGCCGATCTCGACGGCCCACTTGGCGACCCGCCCGGTCGCCTCGCGGTTGCGGATGATATCTTGCAGTGGTGCTGAGGAGACGACCGTGATCGGGTGCTCCTGGAAGTAGTGCGGCAGGCGTCGCTGAGCTCTGAAGAGCGCGTATACCAGCTTTTGGTACTGCGGGTACCGCTGGCGCGACTCGGTAAGGACCTCGCTGATGTAGTACACCGGTCGCTGTACTGGGCGCTCCTTTCCTTCCTCCGGTCGCTCGACGACCATGACGGCGCTGACGACGCGCTCGGAAGCCGCGACGTAAACCAGCATGGGTTCTTTGTCGGCGGGGGCGGTGAGTAGCGGTGCGGCGAGTAGCACCTTCTTGAGGTCGCGGAGCGCGTCATCCGCCTCCTTGTCCCACTGGAAGGTGGGGTTCTTGTGCATCAGGCGGTATAGGGGCATCGCCTTTTCGCCCAGGCGGGGGATGAAGCGACTGAGAGCCGCTACTCGCCCGGCCAGTTTCTGGACGTCGCGCAGGCACTCGGGTTTGCCGAGCCAGGCGATCGTGTCGATCTTCGTGGGGTTCGCCTCGATTCCTCGCTTGGATACGACGTACCCCAGTAGTTATCCTGCTGGTACACCGAAGGTGCATTTACCTGGGTTAAGTTTTATCTTGTATTTGCGCAAGTTGGCTAATGTTTCCGCCAGGTCGGCGAGTAGGTCACCCTGGCGAGCGGACTTTACGACCACGTCGTCGATGTAGACGTGGATGTTGCGGCCAATTTGGGTTGCGAGGCACTCTTGCATGCACCGCTGGTAGGTCGCCCCGGCGTTTTTGAGGCCGAAGGTCATGGCGGTGTAGCAAAAGGCTCCGAATGGCGTGATGAACACCGTCTTATCCTCGTCTTCGACGGCCATTTTGATCTGGTTGTACCCAGAGTAGGCGTCGAGGAAACGTAGCGACTCTGAGCCCGCGGTGGAATCGATTATTTGGTCGATCCGCGGGAGGACGGACTGCTCTTTTGGGCAGGCGCTGTTTAAGTTTGTGTAGTCGATACACATCCTCCAGGTCCCGTTCTTCTTCTCGACCAGGACTGGGTTTGCCAGCCATTTGGAGTATTTGATTGGCCGGATGAAGCCTGCAGCGAGTAGACGCTGCACCTCCTCGGCGATTGCTCGGCGGCGCTCTTCATTGAAGGGCCGCAGCGACTGTTTGACGGGTCGCACTTTGGGGTCGGCGTTTAGCTTGTGCTCAGCGAGCTCCCTAGGGACACCAGGCATGTCAGAGGGCTTCCATGTGAAGATGTCCCAGTTCTCACGGAGGAACTCGATGAGCGCGCCTTCCTATGCTGGGCTCATGCCCGTCCCGATCGTCACCGTCTGGCTGGAGTCGCTCGGGACCAGCTCGACGGTGCGGGTGTGCGTCGTCGCCTCGAAGGTTGAGGTGTTTGCACCCTCCAAGTTGGGCTTCTTGAGTATGGTGGGGTCGTCGTTGTTGACCCCGCTCGCGTACTTGGCGAGCTCATCGGCGTGGTTGGTCTCCGCCGCGATGACGGCGTCGTGAAGTTCGCCTTTGGCCTCGCACTCGGCGGCCATGTCGGGGTCGCCGTTGATGGTGATGACGCCGCACGGCCCGGTGAGCTTCATCGCGTTGTACGCGTAGTGGGGCGTTTCCATGAACTTGGCGAACGCCTGGCGCCCAGACGCAGGTAGGGGTCGAAGGGCACCAGCTCGAAGACGATCCGCTCGGTGCGGAAGTTTTCTGGTGTGCCGAAGGTGACTGGCAGCGTGACCTTGCCGATCGGGTACGCCTTCCGACCGGGGACAATGCCATGGAACGTGGTGTGGGTCGTCTCGATCATCGACTGCGGGAGCCGCAGCCGCCTGAAGGTATCCAGGTATAGGATGTTGATGGAGCTGCCGCCGTCCATCAATGTCTTGGGGAGCCAGTAGTCGCCGACCTTAGGCTTGACCACCAGGGCGACTCGTCCTGGGTACTCGATGCGTGGCGAGTGGTCTTGGCGGCTCGAGGTGATGGGCTGCTCCGACCAGTTGAGGAACTGGGGAACGTCCACCTGGGCCACCGCGTTGACGGCGATGGCGCGGGCGATGACCTTCTTCTCGCGCTTCGTGTTGAAACCTGTGAAGGTGTGGAGCGAGCCGGCCACTTTGCCGAATTTTCCGCCGTTTGGCGGGTCGTTGTCGGGGTCCTCCCGTGCTCGCCGTGCTTTCTCGATCTCCCTGAGGGTGTGGCAGTCGGCGGTTGTGTGTGTTGCGGGCTTCCCTTCCCTGCTATGAAACGCACACGGTTGTTTAAGGAGGGCCGCGGGGTCGAACCTTGGCTTGGCCTTGTAGTTGCCGCCGTCGCGGCGTTGTCCTCCGTCGCGGCGGAAGCTCTTGGGCTCGCCAGCGTGTTCGGCGTTGGCGACGAAGTCGACTCGCCCGTCACTGCGGCGCTTGCCAGTGAGGCGAGTGTTGCTGTAGCGTAGGTCGGACCGTCGTACGCTGTCGTTGCCGCTCGTGCATTTTTGACCTCCTGACTCGTCGTCAGTTTCCTGGTTTGGATCTTCCTCCGTGTACCGTTTGGCGATCTCGAGGAGGTCCGGGATCTTGAGCTTGGCGACCAGGGGCTCGTAACGGCACGAGGTCTTGAAGCAGTGGATCGCGGTATCCGGGTGGATGCCGACCGCGTTGTACCAGAGTTCTTGCCACCGTTGGACCCAGTTGCGGGTCGAATCACGGGGTCCCTGGACGCATCTCTCCAGGTCCTCGATGGTGGTGGCGCGGGTGTAGGAGCACTCGAAGTGCCTGACAAAGGCGTCGCGCATCTCCTCCCAGGAGTCGATACTGTCCTGGGGGAGGGTGTTGATCCACTGCCTGCACGTCCCTTCCATCATCAGGGGGAGGTAACGGGCGGCTAGCAGGTTGGTGTGGCCTGCGATCCCCATCGCCATGAGGTATGTATCGAGCCAGATGGCGGGTACTTCTCGCCTCGGATCATTGGTCCGAAGCACTTGGGGCCGAGTCGACTGAGCGACCCCATGGGCTCGCCGTCACGGCGATTGGTCAGGGTGTGTCGCAGGTCATCGGGCTGGCGAGCGCGCCAGCTTTGGTTGTTGATGATGTGAGTGCGGGCGTCGATGGGTTGACCGTTGGCGGCGACGAAGTTGGTCGCTGGCCTGGGGTCGTTGGTGGAGAGTGCCGTGTTCGTGGGTCGGTGTTGGAGCTGTAGTGGCTCCGGTGGCGGGCAGTTGAGGGTGTTTGCCGCCATTGGGCGGCCGCTTAAGGCCTCTCTGCTTCCCGAAGAACGCGAGTATACTCGACCCTGCGAGTCGGCGCCCGCGTTTTGCTGCTCGACGGCCTTTGCGAGCAGGGCCCTGACGTACTGGATCTGTAGGGCGCCGTCGCCGGTAGCCGTGATATTGTCGGCTGCTGCTCGGCCTGCCACGAGGTTGTCCATCGGGGTGGAGAATAGTGGGAGGCCGTTTGCGTCTCGCTCCCGTGAGGAGACTACTATCCGCGGCTGGTCCCTGGGAGGTGTGCGGTTGGGTGGAGGTGGGGCGCCCATTGCCGTCGAACCTGGCGGGGGTCGGCCGCTTCCTCCTGGTGGCGCGTTCTCGCAGATCGCGCGCTCGGCCACACGGGCTGTGTCGTTTTCGTCGTCGAAGTTCAGGGCGCGCCCCTGAACGTTGGGGTTCAGGCGCGACCTGATCCGCTGCTGATGGTAGCGCGATAGTTCCTGCGCCGTCACCTGCTCGAGGCGAAATTTTTCACGCTCGGCTTGTTCCTTGCGCACCGCGTCCGCCAGTTTCAGGCGGAGTTCCTCGACCTACGTCGCCGTGGTGTTAGGAGGAATTGGGGTGGAGAAGTGGTCCTCCGGCGGCTCGGTGCCGGTCGCCATGTAGGTCGCGGCGTGGCGACCGGTTCCGTCGCGGAGGTCGGCGGAGTTTTCCGATCCAGAGTCGAATTCGAAGATCCCGAGGATGGAGGGGTCCTCGAAGTCTCCCATGTTGGAGACCTGGGTGATGGAGCCCGCGGGTGAAGCCGCGGTGATGGACCCGGCGAGTGACGCCGGGGTCGCCGAGTCGGCGTCGTCGTTGAGGGCCGCATCTTCTGCGGCCGCTGAGTTTTCGGCCACGTCGCTGTGGGCCGAGTTGTACTCGGAGGCGAGGCGATGGATCGTGCGGATCTGACTCTCGGAGAGACGATCGCATAGCGGTGACTCGCGGATGCGAGCCGAGTCCTCCGAGACGATGACGTCGGTGAGGCTGACGAAGAGGCTGATCGTGCCGACCGGCAGGATCACGCTGTGCGTGACGGGTCGTGCCGCCGGGACGTAGCTGCTCGGCAAGATTTGGAGCATCTCGCCGATCGCTATCATGCGGCCGGTGGCGACCGTCTCGTTGATGGGCAGATTGGATCTCGCCGCAGAACACCGGCCAGACCGGCCAGGCCCCACGGTGGGCGCCACTGTCGTGGGAATGGTCACGGCAGATGCTGCAATCGGCAGCGAGTAGTAGAACGAGGGGCAAGGGCGGCCAACCATCTGCGGTGCGAGATGAGGGCGGAGACACAGGGTTTACCCAGGTTCGGCCCCCCGGAGGGTAAAGACCTACTCCTGCTAGATTGTATTATGGAGGTGGTACAATGGGCGAGCTCGGCGGCTAGGCGGCGAGTCGCTTGGGTGTATGATGGAACGTATCTCTACATGCCCTGCAGGGAGGTTTATATAGGCTCACCTACCCTAGGGTTTACATATCTCAACCGAATCAGTTAAGGCTTCGGTACTCGTTTAACCTAATCCGACTGGGCCTATCTACTCGCCTGGGCCTTCAGCTTCTAGTCGCTTGGATCCACCCTGGGCCTTGATCCAGTCGCCGTCCTGCAGGCCCACTCGCTAGGTCTTGGGCCAGTCGGAAACGTCCTGCTAGGTATACCCCGGTAGGCGCATCCCCATCAGAACTGATGACTTCCGTGATATTGGTAATGAGTTTGGTCTTGATTCCCAAAGTATTGCCAACTGTTTTAAGGCCTTTGCCTCTTACATAGAAATTCCCAAGAAGAAGTGGAATAAGTACCATGCTCCGTATAAAGATGTTGTTAATCATGCTCCCGTTAGAAGTACTCAAGTTTGTACTACTAATCATATTGTGCCTGAACCTCATGTTGATAAAATGCCTTTACCAGCTAAGGTAAAGGAGTATTCAATGATTATTAGTGCAAATAACAAAGGTACAATGAAAACTGTGGAGCCTGGTAAGCATTTGAGTGATAAACATGTGGTAGCTATTATGAAAGACACTGTCACTAGAAATATAGAGGATGAGCATATTGTCTTCTGTGAAGATGCTTCTAATATTATCTCTCATCCTAGTAAGGTTAGAAAAGCTAGTGTTCCTATGCTTTCTATTAAAATTGGTGATCATTGCTTCTATGGTTTATGTGATATTGGTGCTAGCTCTAGTGTTATTCCTTATGAGCTTTACAGGGAAATTATGCATGAGATTGGTCCTTGTGAGCTTGAGGACATTGATGTGGTTATTCACCTTGCTAATAAGGAAACCATTTTCCCCATTGGCATTGTAAGAGATGTGGAGGTTCTCTGTGGTAAGATCAAATATCCTGCCAATTTTCTAGTGCTTAATTCAGCAGCTAGCAAAACATGTCCTATCATTTTTGGTAGACCTTTCTTAAACACTTGTGGAGATATTATTGATTGTAAGAAGGAAAAAGTTTTGACTAAGTTTGATGGAGATTCTTATGAGTTTAAATTTTCCAAATTTGCTAAAGCTCCTTGTGAAAATAGCTTGCATAATAAAGATTTCAGGATGGAACAACTTGCTTCTATTGATCCGGTTTATGACCTTGGACCTCTTTTCGATGACTGTATCTATGCTTATTCTGATGATAAAGTTGTTTCCAGTGACAGTTATATTGTCAACTTTATTCAAAGTGCTACTGAAAGTTATTATGAGAGAGGGAAACACGGTTTTATGCATCTCAATAATGTTAAGTTTCCCCGTTTTATGTTGAAAGCTTTGAAGTTGCATCTGTTTTGTCGTCCTATGTTGGTGGTTTTTGTTTCAACAATTCGTTTTATCATGATACCCCCATGCATAGGAAGTGGGTTAGACTCAAGTGTGTTGGCTATTTGCTTCTTGGTGCTCTCTTTCACTTCAAATATATATCTCCATTGTGAGCATCTTTGGAAGTTTCAAGCCTAACTTATAGGCATTAAAGAAAAGTACTTGTTGGGAGATAACCCAAGAGTTTTGTCGAGTCTTGGAAGTTATTACCTCTGTAATAACCGCTCCTTATCCTTTTGTTTTGGTTTTTGTGTCAAGTTCAACTACTTTTGTGAAGTAGAGGAGTTGTGAAAAGTGGATGTCCTGGGGCAGATTTTTGTGCTGCATTGTAAAAATTCATGAGGGAGCTCAGTACTTCGGATGGATCTGCATTTTTCTGAGCTTGTTCTCCAAGTTGTTACACAACTTTCATCAGTTCTGAACTTTTTGATTTGAGCGACAGGAGGTCTTCGAAAAAAATTAATCTTTACCCGCTGGTCTATTTTGATAGATTTCTGCCATCATTTGCATTTGCCTCTTACAGAAGCTTTTGTTTTGATGGGTTTTCAGTTGAAGTGTTTACCAAAGGTTTATTGTTTTTGCTTACACTAATGTTGTCACTGAGTTTGTGCAAGGGTTTTGTAAGAAGGAAATTTTCCGGAGAAAGAGAAAAGGAATCTGCAGAGTTCGTCTTTGAATAGGTAAAAGTGGTGAAAATAGAAGGTTCGTGAAACCCCAATCTTTTAATATTTTTTATGTTTTTAATACATAAGGGAAGTTGCGAGATGAAACTAAAGAGGAAATGGAGCCCGGGTTGGACAAAACCACCCCAGGCGCGGGCCCAGCTTGGGCATGCCTGAGGGGGGTGTTCCCCCCTCGAACTCTGTCTCCGCCTCGTTTTCGTGTCAAAACCTTCCTTATGCATTGAAACTTCATAATATATAACCCCCTAGATCCCCCGAGGTTCGTGCATCGTGTTCTCGTCGTGTTTTCATTTCGATCTGTTTCTGTCAGGAAATCTTCTCAAGTTTAGAGCGCCATGGCCTCCGCCAATGACAAAGGCAAGGAGCCCGAGAAAGAAGAACCTCAAGTACTCAAGGAGGAGGAGATTTCAGTAGGGTATGAAGGTGACATGGATGAGGACAAGCAACCGGACACTCGCGCTACCGTCGCAAGCATCGGTTTGGTGGCACGACCTACCAAGCTTATGAGGACAGCACGGATGTCTACAGGAAGGAGAACTCCGCGGCATATCCTCGCTCCACGCACACTTCCTCCTAGTACCCCTTGTTCTAACCATCCAGGGAAGAAACACTCTAATTTGGAAGAATGGAGAAAGAATAACAAGGACTGGGATCCTCGGTCTGAGTTGATCATGGGCTGCATTGAGCATAAATCGGAGTTAATTCATACTCTGACCTTCGATATGGAGGATTTGAATAAACTTATTGAAGAGCTTATCAAGAGAACACCACCACCACCAAAGGAGTAATTCATCATCAGGTTTGGCATCCCCTTGGCTTGTTCCAAGCGTGGGGGAGTGCCGCGGTATCACCACCATTATCTTTTATCTTTTACCTTTTTAGTGGATTCATATATGTGGTAGAGGGGTTATCTTATAGTTTGGTTTGCATGTGCAAGTATCTCTCCTTTAGTTGATTATCTATGTATCCCTTGGTGTGAGTGCCTTTATTGAATATTAATGAGAAGTCTCATCTTTTACTTTTTGCACTTCTTATTTTAGTTTGCAATCTCTATTATATTATGGATCTTGTTGATCAGTATTGGCACCACTTTGGGATCATCAAGTGGATCTAAATTGGTTTTGGCAAACCGAGTTCTGGTCATTAGCATTACTATGAAAGAGAAAAAGAAAGAAAAAAGCTTACAGGTATTTTGTATCATTTGTTTTCTTTCTTGTTGGCTCATAAGCTTAGTATTATTTATTTAAGATCTTTTATGTCTTCAAGGAAGATTGAATGTTTGGCTTTATTACTTGTATGTTTGCTTGTTTATTTCAACTCTCTTGCTTGCTACCCAGCCTTGCTAGCCAAAAACCTGTTTTGAGAAGGCATACTTCTCATGTTCCCAAATCCCTTTGAACCAAAACTTTTGCCACTTGTGTCCACCATATCTACCTAGTAGCATTGTTGCTATTCCAAGAAAATTCTCAAGCTTCATCTACCTTTCGAATTAAAAAGTATTTTGTTATGAGAAAACTAGTTAGTAAAGCTCTCACGAACTTGATGGCATACCTTATTTTCTTGCCCCTAATAGACTTGAACCATTGTGAACATCGAAGTTGTATATGCTTGCATCTATACGTTGGAATTAGCAAAACCGTGCTATCACGGGGAACGTTTTCAACATTGCAATTGTACTTTGTACACAGTTGATATCGTGCTCTTTCGTCTATGGATGTCAACGGTGTCAAATAAAGAGGGAACTTGTAAGTCCATGGAGTTTGTATCATGTGTTAGAGAAACGCCTTAGCCGCTAGCCTAAGCCATGCTTAATCATGGTGGAAACTTGCAGCATCACCATAGTGAGTCATCTATGAAGCATCCTCAATAAAAAGCTATGCACATAGTAAATAAAAAGATCGCTAAGATGCTTATTGTCTGCTTGTCTTGTCATTTTGATTATGGGAAAGCTCATGTACCATGTGCAAGGGGTACCCCGTTGGCGGTTCTCAATGATATGCAAATACTTACAATGACAAGAACTTACCTGTGAACAAAATTGAGTAGCATGAGGAGTGGCCCTCATATTCAAGGGACATGAGATTTCCAACTTATATTTCGTCAAGCATATACTCCATCTTTGTTCACTTTAACCTTAATCATCTCAAGATGCTTATGATAGGGGCAATGAGGGCTCAAAGCTAGTAAGTACCATAATATTTTGGAAGCTCTTTATGACTTGTAATCCCTCTACCCTCTATGAAGGTACCTTTCCCCTAGTTACCAGTTGAGTCAGTAAACCTAATTCCTCTCTTTCTCCAGCAAGCATTTGAATTGTTGTGTTTCAAGCATTCATATGGTGATTTATTCAATCATGTTCTTTATCTTCCTTGTTTGCACAAGACTCTTATCTATTGATTATTACTTTGAAAGCCTTCACTTGTGAAAAACCTTTTTGAGCAAAGAGTGCTCCTGTTTTGAAACTTCTAAAAAAAGCTTTTGTGAAACTGTTTGCCAGGTGTTCTCCGACCAAGAACAAGTTTGCCAATTCTAATTATGATTTATCTTTATGCATCTCTATTGTGACTGATGTACTTGGTTGCAAGCTAAGTTATATAATGGTGAGTTTCTTTCTTCTATGAGTTGTGCAACGGTAAGTGTGATGCTTCTTGTTCGTATTCTTTTATCGACACTCCACTCCATAAACTTGTGGACATGTTTACTGAGCTCAGTTTTCGCTTGGGGACAAGCGAAGTCTAAGCTTGGGGAGTTGATACGCCCAATTTACATCACCTTTCTATATCATAATTTACCTCTATTCATTGATATTTGTCTTATTATGAGGTATTACTTATGGCTTTTCATCTGTTTATGCATGTTGGATGATTCCTGGAGGATGGACTACCGGAGTCTGGATTCTGATGGAAAAGAAGGCGTTTCGGTGCAATTTCACAAACATCAGACAAATATGGAAACATATTATTTCTCCAGAAGAATGAGGGAGCCAGAAGGAGGGACGAAGAAGGGCCTTAGGGGGGCCCCACACCCCCCTAGGCGCGGGCCCACCTGACCCCGCGCCTAGGGCAGGTGTGGACCACCTGCCCGGCCTCCGACTCCGCCCCTTCGCCTATATCTTTCCTACGGAACCCTAAGCCTCGGGGAGCGACCACGGATAGATTTCCGCCGCCTCTGGGGGCGGAAAACACCGAGAGAGAAAGATCTCTCTGGCAGACAGATTTCTGCCGGGGGAATTCCTTCCCGGAGAGGGGAGACCGTCGCCATCAACACCATTGTCAAGCTAGGCTTCATCGGGATCATCATCATCATCATCATCCACACCATCATCTCCACCAGCACCCTCATCACCACTCCGTCCCGCTATAACAATTGTGTTGGATATTGCTTTAGTTTATTAGGGGGAACTTTCCCGGTGTTGATTACTATTGTAGTTGATGCTTGTGAGTGGAACCATTGGATTATTGTTTGTTTTCAGATTGTTATCCATTACCATATCATCTTTGATCTTGATCCATATGATGTCTCGTGGTTAGTTCGTTTAGTTCTTGAGGACATGGGATAAGTCATGTTGTTAGTAGTGAATCTGTGATGAGTTATTATTCAATGGTTTAGTATTTAAGTTGTGGTGCTATTCTTCTAGTGGTGTCATGTGAATGTCGACTACATGACACTTCACCATTTATGGGCCTAGGGGGATGCATTGTGTATTTGGCCACTAATTGTGGGGTTGCCGGAGTGACAGAAACCTGAACCCCCGTTAGGACACCTTTGTACAAGGGAGCGTAGGATCTCAGAGTTTAAGGTTGTGGTTAGATTTATGTCTTAATTACTTTCCTGTAGTTACAGATGTTTGCAGGGGGTTTAATCACAAGTATGTATTACTCCAAGTAAGGTCGGTATATTAGCACAGGTTCACCCACACAACACTTACAACACCAGAGAAGAGTACTCAGCTATTTGAAGCGAAAGCACTTGACAGAATTCCCATGTGTCCTCGAGAACGTTTGATCCTTATAAGTATTTCCACCGGCTTATCCTTTTCTAAGAAAGGATTGGGCCACTTTCTCCGTTTGTTCGTTACCTTTGTTACTTGCTCCTTATTTTGTTGCTTTGTCAGAAAACCACTAAAAATCCATTTTCTAAGTATTCATAGGGATTTCCTGCTCCATACCACTGTTCACCACCTTCTGCTCCTCGTTGGGATCGACACTCCTATTTATCAAAAGTACTACGATACACCCCCTCTACTTGTGGGTCATCACTCATGCTACTCAACTTTACTCACAAGCAAGTTCTTGTCATTGTAAGTATATGTGTATCATGGAGAACCGCCAACGAGGTACCCCTTACCCCATGATACAGGAGCTATCCCATATCAAAATGACAAGGCAACAGACAGTGAGCATCTCAGCGATCCTTTTATTAACCATGAGCATGGTGCATATATTTTTTTTTCTCTTCTCTCTTTTTTCTATATTTTTTCTAAGGATGCTTCATGGATTGCTCACTATGGTGATGCTGCAAGTTTCCACCATGATTAGGCATGGCTTAGGCTAGCCACCCAGGCGTTTCTCTAACACATGTACATAACTCCATGGACTTACAACCTCCCCTTTTATTTCACACCGCCGACATCCATAAACAAAGTATCATGATATCAACTGGGTAATATGTACATGTGTTGAAAGGATTCCCCATGACAACTTGGTTCTGCTAATTCCCAACTTATAAGTGCAAGCATATAGAACATAGATGACACAATGGTTCAAGTTTATTAGGAGCAAGAAAAATAAAGTGTGCCATCAATTTTGTGAGAGCTTTATAATCACTAATTTTCACATAACAAAGTAACTTTTTAATTGGAAGGTAGATAAAACAAGAATTTACTTGGAATGGTGTAACACACCATCCGTAGGAATTTACAGTGGACTCTTTGGAATAACTTGGTTTCTTGGGAGTTGGATGCATGAGTAGAGCTTAGTCAATACAAGTGGAGTCTAGCAAAAGACTGGGAGCGACCAACTAAGCTAACAATAATGACAATAATCATGAAGAGCGACAAAACATTATCAATCAAAGCATAAAGTGGTATCACAAGTCAAAAACTAAATGATCATAGAGTCTAAGGTGACTGGTTCATAGTCATAATATGGTGTGAGCATGTGCCAAGTCAAACCAAACAAAGCATCAAAGGAGAATACCACAATATTATGCTTTTGTATACTAAAACAACACATATTTTAAGGAACATTAAGCAATCTCAATTGTTTGGACCAAATCATGCTACAGCAAAAATCACTAAGCATAAGGTCAAAAAAACATCTAGCATGACATGATAAAGTCTAAGCCACATTCAAACCAACCTCTCTTTTGTACCACTTAAGCATGAAACTTTCTACTCTTTTCCAACACCAATCAATTTATTTGAAACAAAATAGCGAATGCGGGGGTCCAACTAATTTATTCTAGAAAACTAAGCAAACAAAAACCAAAAACTAAAACTAAGACGCTCCAAGAACAACACAGCAGTGCATGAAACAATAAAAACAAAGTGTCTAGAAAGATACCTGAGATTTTTATTGATGAAGAAGGGGATGCCTTGGGCATCCCCAAGCTTTGACGCTTGTACATATTGAATATTTCTTGGGGTGACACGGGGTAGCATCCCCAAGCTTGAGCTTTTGTCCATTCCTCATCTCATCACATCATTCTTCCCCTACACTTGAAAATTTGCTTCATACAAAACTTCACACAATCTTCATTAGCAACATTAGTGCATTCAAAACAATAAACCTTGGGGTTTAGTTTCAACAAAAGTAAAACTTTCATTAAAACATAAGATACTGTAGCAGTTCCTTTAAGAAGCTCAAGTGATCAAGAAGAACTCAAAAAGAAACTGATTAAGAGGAAATGCAAATAATGGCAGAAATATGTCAAAACAGACCAGCAGGTAGAAACCGATTTTTTCGAAGACCTTCTGTTGCTCAAATCGAAAAGTGTTGAACTAACAAAAGTTAGATAACAACCTAGGGTATTTACTCAAAACATTACAGCTCAATCAAACATACAGAGATTTTTCACAAATTTTTATAGTGAAGCACAAAAATCTGTTTCGGGACAGCAACTTCCCCAAATCTTACTTCTCTCTTATTAGAGGCTATTCTTGGCATACAAATCACACAAAAAGGATAAGGAGATGTTATTATAGAAGTAGTAACTTCCGAGACTCAATAAAACTATTGGGTTATCTCCCAAGAAGTACTTTTCTTTAACGCCTTTAAGTTAGGCACAAGAAGCAAGAATCAAGTATTTTCAAATGAAGAAGCATTAACATCAAATTTTGCTTTAAAAGGAGGAGCAAAAGGTAACTTCTCTTTCCTTATAGGGAAGTGTTCTATACCTTTCTTGAATGGAAATTGATATTTAATGGTGCCTTCTTTCATATCAGTAATGGCACCAATAGTTCTAAGAAAAGGTCTTCCCAAAGTAATAGGACAAGAAGCATTGCATTCAATATCCAAAACATAGAAATCAACAGGGACATATGTTGGGGATATGCTATATGGGTATCCTCATAGCATGTCTCTTATCCGACTAACCCGGGTGGCCCATAGTCGGTAGCATGACCAATGGTCTGCTGGGCGGCCCAGTTAGGTGGATCCAGAAGGGAGGCCCATGCCGAATAAAGGAAGACTACGGTGGAGTCACCAGTGTACCCGGAGCCTTGGAGTGCAAGATACACAAGACTAGTGATAGACGATGTAGGACTCTGTAACCTGTCTGGCTAGGACTTTTTCCTGTAACCCTAGGATCTGACGACTATATAAGTCGGACCTATGGGAGCCTTTAGGACACGATCATAAACAATCTCATTGAACCTCGCACAACGAACCTATCTCTGTAACTCGGCGTATTGCGCCTGTGTAGGATATAAAGGTGGAAGATCACTGCAAATCCACCGGCTTTGTCCGCGCGTCTGGACAGCAAAGATCCAAGTTCGTCCGGGCCGACCTAGCCAACTACCCCAATGATGATGCTATCTATCACTTTGTGGAAGGACTGGACCATGGCACGCTTCTCCGACATTCTCTAAGGCGGTAGCAGGCGTCAGGACGCCTTACCTTCGAAGGCATGGTGAACACCATCAACAACTACGCGGAGGCCGAAGTGGCAGCTCAGACAGCGCTTGCGCTCATTGACGGAGCCCCTCCGGTTCAGCCACCACCACCGCCTTCGTCCGCCATCGTCGTAGCAACACCACCACCTCCAGTCATTGTCGAGGCCGTTGCACCTCCACCGCCTGTCATCGAGGAGGTCATGGCACCCTCCGACTCTGTCATTGACGCACTTTATGCTGATTTCAGTGCAGATTCAGAGGAGATAGACTTCAGTTCAGAAGAGCTAGACTCTGCTATGCAGGAGATGGAGGAGGAGTACTCGCGCGACGAACAAGCTAACAACACCGTCATGTCTCTAGGGGTGTTCATCACCATTGGGATGGCGATGGACGAAGATCAACCCGGGCAAGCTCCGCCTACGGCGCTGGAAAAGGGGAAGGGGCCACTTATTGCAGCTGACGATGATCGCGCAAAGGTCATGCCTCCTCCGCCTAACCTAGTGCAGCAGCCGCAGGAACTCGGCACCGGCCCGAGCAACAACAACACCGCAAACTTGCCGCCTCCAGCATCCACGTCAGCAGCAGCCCATGTTACTCCAGCTGATAGAGTGATGTACGGCAATCTCCTCGTCGAGCCACTAACCGTTGCTCATATCCGGAACGTGACTCAGCTTGATGAGAAGCGCCAGCAGCTGCTGGAGGAGGCGCAAGCCATCACGGAGCAAGGCGCTAAACTAGATCGAGATCTGGTCAACACGTAGAAGTCTATAGAGAAAGCTAGAGCAATGGAGGCCGAGTACAAGACCCTGCTACAACAGCAGAAGGCTAAGAAAGCTCCGGCTCGCATCATCAACGATCCTGGTGTACGGCGCAACCTAGGATGGGCTCCTCAAGCGAAGCCGCAAGCCATACATTGATAGTGAAGGCAAGCAGGTGTTGCCCACCCCACTCCTTAACCTCGCCGTCGCCAAGACCCTTCTGGAGCAGGATAGATCGCCTGAGGCAGTAGAACAGGTCTATGACCTAGTGGCCAAGGCGGTAAAGCAGCAGGAAAATGCCACCTCTCAGAGGCTTGAGTCTGACCCAGCGCTCTGCCGATCTAGCCAATACAAACCGCCAAGGGACAGATCTCCTCAGGATGTCGGATCACAGACGGGTTCATCAGAACGAAGACGGAGGGATGCGCGCAACAGGAAGGACGCTATTCCCATATCCTCCGACCACGGAGAAAAAGCCCGACCTCGCCGCCCATCTCCACCGCCCCGAACCCCCGACGTCAGGAAAATTATAAGGCTCATCATCGTACGGATATGCCTCATCCAAAGAAGTGTGGCATCATCATTCGCGACAACGCGGCACAGACCCGTCATGATGAAGAGCGTCACCAAGGACACAAGAGCAGGTCACACCACGACCCTCCGCGTCCGACAAGCAACCATGACAGGCGTGAGGCGTCACAGGAGGGTAACAGCAAGAGGGCTAACCCACCGCCACCTCCGCCTCCGTCGCTGCCAAGCAGTCACCATGGCGGAAGAGGCCCGCGTCGTTCGCGCGGCCCATCCCCTGTTGACAACAAGAAAAAGAACCCGGAGCCGTACAACGCACGTTCGCAGATCGATAAGATCCACGAGGCCCGGGAAGGACCATACCTAGGACCACGTTGTTTTGGACCTGCAATACGGTCCGCAACTTACCCCAAAGGTTTTCGGATTGACAAGACCATCAAGCCCTATGACGGCACAGCCAAACCTGCCACATGGTTGTAGGACTACGGCAACGCGGTGGAGATTGCCGGAGGCAACCCCAACGTCGTCGTCAAGTACCTCCCGTTAATGTTGGCGGGCACGGCCCGTCAATGGGTCGATGACTTGCCGGAGAGATCTATCTACAACTGGCTGGATATGCAAGAAGCATTCACCAAAAACTTTGAGGGTACATACAAGCGTCCCTGCACTATGGGCGATCTACAGCGGTGCATGCAAGAAAAAGACGAGAGATCTCGCGCCTACCTCTCCCGCTGGCTGGATATGAAGAATTCCTGCGCAGGAGTGCATGCTCAGACCGCCATGGCCGCCTTCATCGATGGATTGGAAAGGGGCACGATGCTCCGACATAAGCTGAAGCGCTTGCAGGACAATCATCAGCTTGACTTTAATCAGATGATTCAGTTAGCTAGTGAGTTCGCAATACGCTGACGATGCTCGTGGCTCTTTGCCGGCAACGGCCGTTCCAACTCAAGCTCGGAGGAACAGCAGTACAAAGCGGAAAACCGCTCCAGAAGAAAAGCAATCTACCGACATGGTCGCTATGAATTTTGCAGGATGAGGAGAAGGCGGACAACGTGGCCGAGGAAGGGGAGCAGGCCGCGGGCAGCAGCGAGGAAGTGAAACCAACTCGGCGCCGCTCCGCGTTCCCCAAACATACGAAGAGTACCATGATATGCCATGCCTCGTACACCTCGACGCCAATGGCAAGGCCACCCATACCAATCGACACTGCAAGTTCGTCAACGACCTCATGGAAGACCCGGAGTCTGGCTACAAGCAAAGTCGGAAGAACAGACCGCGAGGCAAGGGCAAGGGAAAGAAAAAGGAGGAGGAGTCCAAGGATTCAAGTGACATGGACGAAGACGTTGACCCCAAGCACGCCGCCAAGAGCGACGACAAGGGCAAGAACCCCTTCGCAAAGAAGGGCCCAGTCTACCACACTTTCCTTGGCACCCCCACCGTCCGACAACAGAAGACCTCTCTAAGGATCCAGATGGACATTCTTCCCCCAGTTTCCCAGTACCTGCGCTGGTCGGAGGTTCCAATAACTTGGGACAGGACGGACCACCCAGACCTTGTGCCCACGGAGAACCAGTACGCCATGGTCATCAACCCATTGATTGACAGCGTGGAGTTCACCAAGTGCATGGTGGATAGTGGAAGTAGCATCAACATCATGTACCTGGATACACTGCAGAAGATGAACTTGACGGAGGCAAACCTAAGGCGGACCAACACCGTTTTCCATGGCGTAGTTCCTGGTTGGGAGGCTCGGTCCCTTGGGTGCATTACGCTTCAGGTAGCCTTTGGCGACGTTAATAATTACCGCCAAGAGCGCATGACCTTCGAGGTGGTCCCCTTCAAGAGCGTGTACCACGTCATATTCGGCCGCGACATATTCCACACGTTCATGGCCAATCCATGCTTTGTCTACAACAAACTCAAGATACCCGGACCAAACGGTTTCATCACCGTATCCGGAAGCTTTACCAAGGCAAGGGACTGCGAGATCAGCAAGCTTGTTGCGTAAGCCTCTCTACAACGAAGAATTCAAGGAGATCCAGAGCAAGGTCGATGACTCAGAGATGACCACGTCGAAGAAGCAGATCTTCGACTCCGCTCCTGCATTCAAGGCCGCCATCGAAACCAAGCCGGTGGAACTTGTGGTAGGCGATGCCTCCAAGACCGTCGCCATTGGGACGAACCTGGATCCCAAATAGGAAAGTGCGCTCGTCGAGTTCCTCCGTGAGAATAGGGACATCTTTGCCTGGCAACCTGCCGACATGAAAGGTGTACCTAGGGAACTTGCCGAGCACAGCTTAAACATAGATCCAAAATGTAAACCAGTAAAACAACCTCTACGACGCTTCAGAGATGAGAAGAGACGCGCCATTGGCAAAGAGATAGCTAGGTTACTTAAGGCTGGGTTTATCCGAGAAGTCCTTCACACCCGATGGGTGGCCAATCCTGTACTTGTCCCCAAAAAGGGAACCAATGAATTAAGAATGTGCGTTGATTACACCTGCTTGAACAAAGCATGCCCCAAAGATCCGTTTGCTTTGCCTCGCATTGACCAAGTCATTGACTCGACGGCTGGCTCGGAACTTTTGTGTTTTCTCGATGCATACTCAGGATACCACCAGATCAAGATGAGGAAGTCGGACCAATTGGCCACTTCGTTCACTACCCCATACGGCACGTTTTTCTACGTCACGGTGCCCTTTGGGCTAAAAAACGCAGGTGCTACGTACCAGCGGACAATGCAATGTTGCCTTCACGACCAAATGGTAGGAACGTTCACGCTTATGTGGACGATATCGCGGTGATGTCTAAAAAATCAAACGACTTAATCTCCGACTTGAAAGAAACCTTTGATAATCTCCTTAAATACAACATGATGCTCAACCCTAGGAAGTGCGTCTTCGGGGTTCCAGCCGGCAAATTTTTGGGCTTAATCGTTTCCCAGCGTGGAATCGAGGACAACTCGGAGAAAATCAAGGCCATCTTAAACATAAACCGTCCGACATGCCTAAAGTACATTCAACGACTAACAGGTTGTGTTGCAGCAGTTAGTCGTTTCGTCAGCCGACTTGGAGAGAAGGCTTTGCCGCTGTACAAGTTGCTGAAGAAGGCGGACAAATTCATGTGGACGGATGAAGCAGATGCAGCATTGAAGCAGCTCAAGGATTTTCTCTCCTCAGCGCCCATCCTTGCAGCACTCGAGCCTGGTGAGCCCCTGTTAATTTACATGGCGACAACCAACCGGGTTATCAGCATCATCGTCATCGTAGAGCGGAAGGAACCAGGCTATGAGTATGGAGTTCAACGACCAGTTTACTATGTAAGCAAGGTCTTGACGGAGTCCAAGCTGCATTACCCACACTACCAAAAGATAGCTGATGGGGATATGCCTACCGGGGTATACCCAGCAGGACGTTCGACCGCCCACGACCGGCAAGTGGGCTCAAGACGACGGCGACTGGATCAAGACCTGGCATGGATCCAAGCGACTGGAAGCTGAAGGCCCAGGAGAGTAGATAGGCCCAGTTGGATTAGGTTAAACGAGTACCGAAACCTTAACATATTCGGTTGAGATTTGTAAACCCTAGGGAGGGTGAGTCTATATAAACCTCCCTATAGGGCGTGTAGACGTACGTTCCATCATACACCCAAGCGACTCGCCGCCTAGCCGCCGAGCTCGCCCCATTGTACCACCATCATAATACAATCTAGCAGGAGTAGGTCTTTACCCTCCGGGGGGCCGAACCTGGGTAAAACCCTGTGTCTCCGCCCGCATCTTGCACCGCAGATGGCTGGCCGCCCTTGCCCCTCGTTCTACTACTCGCTGCCGATTGCAGCATCTGCCGTGACCATTCCCACGATAGTGGCGCCCATCGTGGGGCCTGGCCGGTGTTCTACGACGAGATCCAATCTGCCCATCAACAAGTCGGTCGCCACCGGCCGCATGATAGCGATCGGCGAGATACTCCAGATCTTGCCGAGCAGCTACGTCCCGGCGGCGCGACCCATCACGCACAGCATGATCTTGCCAGTAGGCACGATCAGCCTCTTCATCGGCCTCACCGACGTCATCGTCTCGGAGGACTCGGCTCGCATCCGCGAGTCGCCGCCACTCGACTGGCTCGCCGAGAGCCAGGTCCGCACAATCCATCGCCTCGCCTCCGAGTACAACTCGGCCCACAGCAATGTGGCCGAAAACTCCACGGCCGTAGAAGATGCGGCCCTCAACGACGACGCCGAATCGGCGACCCCGGCGTCACTCGCCGGATCCATCACCGCGGCTTCACCCGCGGGCTCCATCACCCAGGTCTCCAACATGGGAGACTTCGAGGATCCCTCCATCCTTGGGATCTTCGACTTGACCCGGTCGGAAAACTCCGCCCGATCTCGCGACGGGACCGGTCCACGCCGCGACCTACATGGCGGCGCACCGATCCGCGGAGGATCCCTTCTCCACCCGATCCCTCCCAATGCCATGGCAATGGTAATGAAAAACAAGCCGAGCGTGAAAAATTTCGCCTTGAGCAGGTGACGGCACAGGAGCTGTCACGCTACCACCAGCAGCGAATCAGGTCGCGCCTGAACCCCACAGTCCAGGGGCGCGCCCTGAACTTTGACGACGAGAACGACCCGACCCGCGTGGCCGAGCGCGCGATCTGCGAGAATGCGCCACCAGGAGGAAGCGCCCGACCCCCACAAGGGTCGACGGCGATGGGCGCCCCACCTCCACCCAATGACACGCCAGGATCAGCCGCGGATAGTGGTCTCCTCACAGGAGCGAGACGCGAATGGCCTACCACTGTTCTCCACCCTGATGGACAACCTCGTGGCGGGCCGAGTAGCGGCCGACAACATCACGGCCACTGGTGACGGCGCCCTACAGATCCAGTACGTCAGGGCCCTACTCGCAAAGGAGGTCGAGCAGCAAAACGCAGGCGCCGACTCGCAGGGTCGGGTGTACTCACGTTCTTCGGGCAGCAGAGCGGCCTCAAGCGGCCGCCCATTGGCGGCAAACACCCTCAACTGCCCGCCACCAGAGCCACTGCAGCTCCAACATCGACCCGCGAACATGGCACTCTCCACCAACGACCCCAGGCCAGTGACCAACTTCATCGCCGCCAACGGTCAACCCATCGACGCCCGCACCCACATCATCAACAACCAAAGCTGGCGCGCACGCCATCCCGACGACCTGCGACACACCCTAACCAATCGCCGCGATGGCGAGCCGATGGGGTTGCTAAGCCGACTCGGGCCCAGGTGCTTCAGACCGATGATCCGAGGCGAAAAGTACCCGGCGAACTTCAAGGCGCCGAAGGAAATAGAGAAGTACGACCCTTCGTACGACCCTTCCGTGTGGCTGGATACATACCTCATGGCGATGGGGATCGCTGGCCACACCGACCTGCTAGCCGCCCGTTACCTCCCCTTGATGATGGAGGGGACGTGCAGGAAGTGGATCAACACCCTCCCCCAGGATAGCATCGACTCCTGGGAGGAGATGCGCGACGCCTTCGTCAGGCACTTCGAGTGCTCCTACACCCGTGCCACCACCATAGAAAACCTGGAGCGATGCGTCCAGGGACCCCGCGAGTCGATCCGCAACTGGGTCCAGCGGTGGCAAGAACTATGGTACAACGCGGTCGGCATCCACCCGGACACCGCGATCCATTGCTTCAAGACCTCGTGCCGCTACGAGCCCTTGGTCGCCAAGCTCAAGCGACATTCTCGCACGCTCGACAACATACCGGACCTCCTCGAGATCCAAACCAGGAAACCGACGACGAGTCGGGAGGCCAACACCGCACGAGCGGCAACGACAACGGACGATGTTCGCAGATCGATAAGATCCACGAGGCCCGGGAAGGACCATACCTGGGACCACGTTGTTTTGGACCTGCAATACAGTCCGCAACTTACCCCAAAGGTTTCCGGATTGACAAGACCATCAAGCCCTATGACGGCATAGCCAAACCTGCCACATGGTTGCAGGACTACGGCAACGCGGTGGAGATTGCCGGAGGCAACCCCAACGTCGTCATCAAGTACCTCCCGTTAATGTTGGCGGGCATGGCCCGTCAATGGATCGATGACTTGCCGGAGAGATCTATCTACAACTGGCTGGATATGCAAGAAGCATTCACCAAAAACTTTGAGGGTACATACAAGCGTCCCTGCACTATGGGCGATCTACAGCGGTGCATGCAAGAAAAAGATGAGAGATCTCGCGCCTACCTCTCCCGCTGGCTAGATATGAAGAATTCCTGCGCAGGAGTGCATGCTCAGACCGCCATGGCCGCCTTCATCGATGGATTGGAAAGGGGCACGATGCTCCGACATAAGCTGAAGCGCTTGCAGGACAATCATCAGCTTGACTTTAATCAGATGATTCAGTTAGCTAGTGAGTTCGCAGCTGCCGACGACGATGCTCGTGGCTCTTTGCCGGCAACGGCCGTTCCAACTCAAGCTCGGAGGAACAGCAGTACAAAGCGGAAAACCGCTCCAGAAGAAAAGCAATCTACCGACATGGTCGCTATGAATTTTGCAGGACGAGGAGAAGGCGGACAACGTGGCCGAGGAAGGGGAGCAGGCCGCGGGCAGCAGCGAGGAAGTGAAACCAACTCGGCGCCGCTCCGCGTTCCCCAAACATACGAAGAGTACCATGATATGCCATGCCTCGTACACCTCGACGCCAATGGCAATGCCACCCATACCAATCGACACTGCAAGTTCGTCAACGACCTCATGGAAGACCCGGAGTCTGGCTACAAGCAAAGTCGGAAGAACAGACCGCGAGGCAAGGGCAAGGGGAAGAAAAAGGAGGAGGAGTCCAAGGATTCAAGTGACATGGACGAAGACATTGACCCTAAGCACGCCGCCAAGAGCGACGACAAGGGCAAGAACCCCTTCGCAAAGAAGGGCCCAGTCTACCACACTTTCCTTGGCACCCCCACCGTCCGACAACAGAAGACGTCTCTAAGGATCCAGATGGACATTCTTCCCCCAGTTTCCCAGTACCTGCGCTGGTCGGAGGTTCCAATAACTTGGGACAGGACGGACCACCCAGACCTTGTGCCCACGGAGAACCAGTACGCCATGGTCATCAACCCATTGATTGACAGCGTGGAGTTCACCAAGTGCATGGTGGATAGTGGAAGTAGCATCAACATCATGTACCTGGATACACTGCAGAAGATGAACTTGATGGAGGCAAACCTAAGGCGGACCAACACCGTTTTCCATGGCGTAGTTCCTGGTTGGGAGGCTCGGTCCCTTGGGTGCATTATGCTTCAGGTAGCCTTTGGCGACGTTAATAATTACCGCCAAGTGCGCATGACCTTCGAGGTGGTCCCCTTCAAGAGCGTGTACCACGTCATATTCGGCCGCGACATAGTCCACACGTTCATGGCCAATCCATGCTTTGTCTACAACAAACTCAAGATACCCGGACCAAACGGTTTCATCACCGTATCCGGAAGCTTTACCAAGGCAAGGGACTGCGAGATCAACGAAGCGACCGCTGCGATCGCCTCTATAGCGAAGAATTCAAGGAGATCCAGAGCAAGGTCGATGACTCAGAGATGACCGCGTCGAAGAAGCAGATCTTCGACTCCGCTCCTGCATTCAAGGCCGCCATCGAAACCAAGCCAGTGGAACTTGTGGTAGGCGATGCCTCCAAGACCGTCGCCATTGGGATGAACCTGGATCCCAAATAGGAAAGTGCGCTCGTCGAGTTCCTCCGTGAGAATAGGGACATCTTTGCCTGGCAACCTGCCGACATGAAAGGTGTACCTAGGGAACTTGCCGAGCACAGCTTAAACATAGATCCAAAATGTAAACCAGTAAAACAACCTCTACGACGCTTCGGAGATGAGAAGAGACGCGCCATTGGCAAAGAGATAGCTAGGTTACTTAAGGCTGGGTTTATCCGAGAAGTCCTTCACACCCGATGGGTGGCCAATCCTGTACTTGTCCCCAAAAAGGGAACCAATGAATTAATAATGTGCGTTGATTACACCGGCTTGAACAAAGCATGCCCCAAAGATCCGTTTGCTTTGCCTTGCATTGACCAAGTCATTGACTCGACGGCTGGCTCGGAACTTATGTGTTTTCTCGATGCATACTCAGGATACCACCAGATCAAGATGAGGAAGTCGGACAAATTGGCCACTTCGTTCACTACCCCATACGGCACGTTTTTCTACGTCACGGTGCCCTTTCGGCTAAAAAACGCAGGTGCTACGTACCAGCGGACAATGCAATGTTGCCTTCACGACCAAATGGTAGGAACGTTCACGCTTATGTGGACGATATCGCGGTGATGTCTAAAAAATCAAACGACTTAATCTCCGACTTGAAAGAAACCTTTGATAATCTCCGTAAATACAACATGATGCTCAACCCTAGGAAGTGCGTCTTCGGGGTTCCAGCCGGCAAATTTTTGGGCTTAATCGTTTCCCAGCGTGGAATCGAGGACAACCCGGAGAAAATCAAGGCCATATTAAACATAAACCGTCCGACATGCCTAAAGGACATTCAATGACTAACAGGTTGTGTTGCAGCAGTTAGTCGTTTCGTCAGCCGACTTGGAGAGAAGGCTTTGCCGCTGTACAAGTTGCTGAAGAAGGCGGACAAATTCACGTGGACGGATGAAGCAGATGCAGCATTGAAGCAGCTCAAGGAGATTCTCTCCTCAGCGCCCATCCTTGCAGCACTCGAGCCTGGTGAGCCCCTGTTAATTTACATGGCGACAACCAACCGGGTTATCAGCATCATCGTCGTCATAGAGCGGAAGGAACCAGGCTATGAGTACGGAGTTCAACGACCAGTTTACTATGTAAGCGAGGTCTTGACGGAGTCCAAGCTGCATTACCCACACTACCAAAAGATAGCTGATGGGGATATGCCTACCGGGGTATACCCAGCAGGACGTTTCTGACTGGCCCACGACCTGGCGAGTGGGCCTGCAAGACGGCGACTAGATCAAGACCTGACATGGATCCAAGCGACTGGAAGCTGAAGTCCCAGGAGAGTAGATAGGCCCAGTTGGATTAGGTTAAACGAGTACCGAAACCTTAACATATTCGGTTGAGATTTGTAAACCCTAGGGAGGGTGAGTCTATATAAACCTCCCTATAGGGCGTGTAGACGTACGTTCCATCATACACCCAAGCGACTTCGCCCGCCAGCGAGCCCATTGTACCACCATCATAATACAATCTAGCAGGAGTAGGTCTTTACCCTCCGGGGGGCAGTACCTGGGTAAAACCCTGTGTCTCCGCCCTCATCTTGCACCGCAGATGGCTGGCCGCCCTTTCCCCTCGTTCTACTACTCGCTGCCGATTGCAGCATCTGCCGTGACCATTCCCACGACAGTGGCGCCCATCGTGGGGCCTGGCCGGTCTGGCCGGTGTTCTACGACGAGATCCAATCTGCCCATCAACAAGTCGGTCGCCACCGGCCGCATGATAGCGATCGGCGAGATGCTCCAGATCTTGCCGAGCAGCTACGTCCCGGCGGCGCGACCCATCACGCACAGCATGATCTTGCCAGTAGGCACGATCAGCCTCTTCGTCAGCCTCACCGACGTCATCGTCTCGGAGGACTCGGCTCGCATCCGCGAGTCACCGCCACGCGACTGGCTCTTCGAGAGCCAGGTCCGCATGATCCATCGCCTCGCCTCCGAGTACAACTCGACCCACAGCAACGTGGCCGAAAACTCCACGGCCGTAGAAGATGCGGCCCTCAACGACGACGCCGAATCGGCGACCCCGGCGTCACTCGCCGGATCCATCACCGCGGCTTCACCCGCGGGCTCCATCACCCAGGTCTCCAACATGGGAGACTTCGAGGATCCCTCCATCCTTGGGATCTTCGACTTCGACTCCGGGTCGGAAAACTCCGCCGATCTCCGCGACGGGACCGGTCGCCACGCCGCGACCTACATGGCGACTGGCACCGATCCGCCGGAGGATCCCTTCTCCACCCCGATCCCTCCCAATGCCACGGCAATGGAGGTCGAGGAACTCCGCCTGAAGCTGGCGGAGGCAGTCCGTAAAGAGCAAGCCGAGCGCGAAAAATTTCGCCTTGAGCAGGTGACGGCACAGGAGCTGTCACGCTACCACCAGCAGCGAATCAGGTCGCGCCTGAACCCCACAGTCGGGCGCCCTGAACTTTGACGAGCGAACGACCAGCGTGGCGGCGCGATCTGCGAGAATGCGCCACCAGGAGGAAGCGCCCGACCCCCACAAGGGTCGACGGCGATGGGCGCCCCACCTCCACCCAACAGCACACGCCCAGGGATCAGCCGCGGATAGTGGTCTCCTCACGGGAGCGAGACGCGAATGGCCTACCACTGTTCTCCACCCTGATGGACAACCTCGTGGCGGGCCGAGTAGCGGCCGACAACATCACGGCCACTGGTGACGGCGCCCTACAGATCCAGTACGTCAGGGCCCTGCTCGCAAAGGAGGTCGAGCAGCAAAACGCAGGCGCCGACTCGCAGGGTCGGGTGTACTCACGTTCTTCGGCAGCAGAGCGGCCTCAAGCGGCCGCCCATTGGCGGCAAACACCCTCAACTGCCCGCCACCAGAGCCACTGCAGCTCCAACATCGACCCGCGAACATGGCACTCTCTACCAACGACCCCAGGCCAGCGACCAACTTCATCGCCGCCAACGGTCAGCCCATCGACGCCCGCACCCACATCATCAACAACCAAAGCTGGCGCGCACGCCATCCCGACGACCTGCGACACACCCTAACCAATCACCGCGACGGCGAGCCGATGGGGTTGCTAAGCCGACTTCGGGCCAGTGCTTGGACCGATGATCCGAGGCGAAAAGTACCCGGCGAACTTCAAGGCGCCGAAGGAAATAGAGAAGTACGACCCTTCGTACGACCCTTCCGTGTGGCTGGATACATACCTCATGGCGATGGGGATCGCTGGCCACACCGACCTGCTAGCCGCCCGTTACCTCCCCTTGATGATGGAGGGGACGTGCAGGAAGTGGATCAACACCCTCCCCCAGGATAGCATCGACTCCTGGGAGGAGATGCGCGACGCCTTCGTCAGGCACTTCGAGTGCTCCTACACCCGCGCCACCACCATAGAAAACCTGGAGCGATGCGTCCAGGGACCCCGCGAGTCGATCCGCAACTGGGTCCAGCGGTGGCAAGAACTATGGTACAACGCGGTCGGCATCCACCCGGACACCGCGATCCATTGCTTCAAGACCTCGTGCCGCTACGAGCCCTTGGTCGCCAAGCTCAAGCGACATTCTCGCACGCTCGACAACATACCGGACCTCCTCGAGATCCAAACCAGGAAACCGACGATGAGTCGGGAGGCCAACGCCGCACGAGCGGCAACGACAACGGACGACGTTCGCAGATCGATAAGATCCACGAGGCCCGGGAAGGACCATACCTGGGACCACGTTGTTTGGGACCTGCAATACAGTCCGCAACTTACCCCAAAGGTTTCCGGATTGACAAGACCATCAATCCCTATGACGGCACAGCCAAACCTGCCACATGGTTGCAGGACTACGACAACGCGGTGGAGATTGCCGGAGGCAACCCCAACGTCGTCGTCAAGTACCTCCCGTTAATGTTGGGGGGCACGGCCCGTCAATGGATCGATGACTTGCCGGAGAGATCTATCTACAACTGGCTGGATATGCAAGAAGCATTCACCAAAACTTTGAGGGTACATACAAGCGTCCCTGCACTATGGGCGATCTACAGCGGTGCATGCAAGAAAAAGACGAGAGATCTCGCGCCTACCTCTCCCGCTGGCTGGATATGAAGAATTCCTGCGCAGGAGTGCATGCTCAGACCGCCATGGCCGCCTTCATCGATGGATTGGAAAGGGGCACGATGCTCCGACATAAGCTGAAGCGCTTGCAGGACAATCATCAGCTTGACTTTAATCAGATGATTCAGTTAGCTAGTGAGTTCGCAGCTGCCGACGACGATGCTCGTGGCTCTTTGCCGGCAACGGCCGTTCCAACTCAAGCTCGGAGGAACAGCAGTACAAAGCGGAAAACTGCTCCAGAAGAAAAGCAATCTACCGACATGGTCGCTATGAATTTTGCAGGACGAGGAGAAGGCGGACAACGTGGCCGAGGAAGGGGAGCAGGCCGCGGGCAGCAGCGAGGAAGTGAAACCAACTCGGCGCCGCTCCGTGTTCCCCAAACATACGAAGAGTACCATGATATTCCATGCCTCGTACACCTCGACGCCAATGGCAAGGCCACCCATACCAATCGACACTGCAAGTTCGTCAACGACCTCATGGAAGACCCGGAGTCTGGCTACAAGCAAAGTCGGAAGAACAGACCGCGAGGCAAGGGCAAGGGGAAGAAAAAGGAGGAGGAGTCCAAGGATTCAAGTGACATGGACGAAGACGTTGACCCCAAGCACGCCGCCAAGAGCGACGACAAGGGCAAGAACCCCTTCGCAAAGAAGGGCCCAGTCTACCACACTTTCCTTGGCACCCCCACCGTCCGACAACAGAAGACCTCTCTAAGGATCCAGATGGACATTCTTCCCCCAGTTCCCTAGTACCTGCGCTGGTCGGAGGTTCCAATAACTTGGGACAGGACGGACAACCCAGACCTTGTGCCCACGGAGAACCAGTACGCCATGGTCATCAACCCATTGATTGACAGCGTGGAGTTCACCAAGTGCATGGTGGATAGTGGAAGTAGCATCAACATCATGTACCTGGATACACTGCAGAAGATGAACTTGATGGAGGCAAACCTAAGGCGGACCAACACCGTTTTCCATGGCGTAGTTCCTGGTTGGGAGGCTTGGTCCCTTGGGTGCATTACACTTCAGGTAGCCTTTGGCGACGTTAATAATTACCGCCAAGAGCGCATGACCTTCGAGGTGGTCCCCTTCAAGAGCGTCTACCACGTCATATTCGGCCGCGACATATTCCACACGTTCATGGACAATCCATGCTTTGTCTACAACAAACTCAAGATACCCGGACCAAACGTTTTCATCACCGTATCCGGAAGCTTTACCAAGGCAAGGGACTGCAAGATCAACGAAGCAGCCGTTGCAGAAGCTGTCCTCTACAACGAAGAATTCAAGGAGATCCAGAGCAAGGTCGATGACTCAGAGATGACCGCGTCGAAGAAGCAGATCTTCGACTCCGCTCCTGCATTCAAGGCCGCCATCGAAACCAAGCCGGTGGAACTTGTGGTAGGCGATGCCTCCAAGACCGTCGCCATTGGGACGAACCTGGATCCCAAATAGGAAAGTGCGCTCGTCGAGTTCCTCTGTGAGAATAGGGACATCTTTGCCTGGCAACCTGCCGACATGAAAGGTGTACCTAGGGAACTTGCCGAGCACAGCTTAAACATAGATCCAAAATGTAAACCAGTAAAACAACATCTACGACGCTTCGGAGATGAGAAGAGACGCGCCATTGGCAAAGAGATAGCTAGGTTACTTAAGGCTGGGTTTATCCGAGAAGTCCTTCACACCCGATGGGTGGCCAATCCTGTACTTGTCCCCAAAAAGGGAACCAATGAATTAAGAATGTGCGTTGATTACACCGGCTTGAACAAAGCATGCCCCAAAGATCCGTTTGCTTTGCCTCGCATTGACCAAGTCATTGACTCGACGGCTGGCTCAGAACTTTTGTGTTTTCTCGATGCATACTTAGGATACCACCAGATCAAGATGAGGAAGTCGTACCAATTGGCCACTTCGTTCACTACCCCATACGGCACATTTTTCTACGTCACGGTGCCCTTTGGGCTAAAAAACGCAGGTGCTACGTACCAGCGGACAATGCAATGTTGCCTTCACGACCAAATGGTAGGAACGTTCACGCTTATGTGGACGATATCGCGGTGATGTCTAAAAAATCAAACGACTTAATCTCCGACTTGAAAGAAACCTTTGATAATCTCCGTAAATACAACATGATGCTCAACCCTAGGAAGTGCGTCTTCGGGGTTCCAGCCGGCAAATTTTTGGGCTTAATCGTTTCCCAGCGTGGAATCGAGGTCAACCCGGAGAAAATCAAGGCCATCTTAAACATAAACCGTCCGACATGCCTAAAGGACATTCAACGACTAACAGGTTGTGTTGCAGCAGTTAGTCGTTTCATCAGCCGACTTGGAGAGAAGGCTTTGCCGCTGTACAAGTTGCTGAAGAAGGCGGACAAATTCACGTGGACGGATGAAGCAGATGCAGCATTGAAGCAGCTCAAGGAGATTCTCTCCTCAGCGCCCATCCTTGCAGCACTCGAGCCTGGTGAGCCCCTGTTAATTTACATGGCGACAACCAACCGGGTTATCAGCATCATCGTCGTCGTAGAGCGGAAGGAACCAGGCTATGAGTACGGAGTTCAACGACCAGTTTACTATGTAAGCGAGGTCTTGACGGAGTCCAAGCTGCATTACCCACACGACCAAAAGATAGCTGATGGGGATATGCCTACCGGGGTATACCCAGCAGGACGTTTCTGACTGGCCCACGACCTGGCGAGTGGGCCTGCAAGACGGCGACTGGATCAAGACCTGGCATGGATCCAAGCGACTGGAAGATGAAGTCCCGGGAGAGTAGATAGGCCCAGTTGGATTAGGTTAAACGAGTACCAAAACCTTAACATATTCGGTTGAGATTTGTAAACCCTAGGGAGGGTGAGTCTATATAAATCTCCCTATAGGGCGTGTAGACGTACGTTCCATCATACACCCAAGCGACTCGCCGCCTAGCCGCCGAGCTCGCCCCATTGTACCACCATCATAATACAATCTAGAAGGAGTAGGTCTTTACCCTCCGGGGGGCCGAACCTAGGTAAAACCCTGTGTCTCCGCCCTCATCTTGCACCGCAGATGGCTGGCCGCCCTTGCCCCTCGTTCTACTACTCGCTGCCGATTGCAGCATCTGCCGTGACCATTCCCACGACAGTGGCGCCCATCGTGGGGCCTGGCCGGTCTGGCCGGTGTTCTACGGCGAGATCCAATCTGCCCATCAACAAGTCGGTCGCCACCGGCCGCATGATAGCGATCGGCGAGATGCTCCAGATCTTGCCGAGCAGCTACGTCCCGGCGGCGCGACCCATCACGCACAGCATGATCTTGCCAGTAGGCACGATCAGCCTCTTCGTCGGCCTCACCGACGTCATCGTCTCGGAGGACTCGGCTCGCATCCGTGAGTCGCCGCCACGCGACTGGCTCTCCGAGAGCCAGGTCCGCACGATCCATCGCCTCGCCTCCGAGTACAACTCGGCCCACAGCAACGTGGCCGAAAACTCCATGGCCGTAGAAGATGCGGCCCTCAACGACGACGCCGAATCGGCGACCCCGGCGTCACTCGCCGGATCCATCACCGAGGCTTCACCCGCGGGCTCCATCACCCAGGTCTCCAACATGGGAGACTTCGAGGATCCCTCCATCCTTGGGATCTTCGACTTCGACTCCGGGTCAGAAAACTCCACCGATCTCCGCGACGGGACCGGTCGCCACGCCGCGACCTACATGGCGACTGGCACCGATCCGCCGGAGGATCCCTTCTCCACCCCGATCCCTCCCAATGCCACGGCAATGGAGGTCGAGGAACTCCGCCTGAAGCTGGCGGAGGCAGTCCATAAAGAGCAAGCCGAGCGCGAAAAATTTCGCCTCGAGCAGGTGACGGCACAGGAGCTGTCACGCTACCACCAGCAGCGAATCAGGTCGCGCCTGAACCCCACCGTCCAGGGGCGCGCCCTGAACTTTGACGACGAGAACGACCCGGCCCGCGTGGCCGAGCGCGCGATCTGCGAGAACGCGCCACCAGGAGGAAGCGCCCGGCCCCCACAAGGGTCGACGGCGATGGGCGCCCCACCTCCACCCAACAGCACACGCCCAGGGATCAGCCGCGGATAGTGGTCTCCTCACGGGAGCGAGACGCGAATGGCCTACCACTGTTCTCCACCCCGATGGACAACCTCGTGGCGGGCCGAGTAGCGGCCGACAACATCACGGCCACTGGTGACGGCGCCCTACAGATCCAGTACGTCAGGGCCCTGCTCGCAAAGGAGGTCGAGCAGCAAAACGCAGGCGCCGACTCGCAGGGTCGGGTGTACTCACGTTCTTCGGGCAGCAGAGCGGCCTCAAGCGGCCGCCCATTGGCGGAAAACACCCTCAACTGCCCGCCACCAGAGCCACTGCAGCTCCAACATCGACCCGCGAACGTGGCACTCTCCACCAACGACCCCAGGCCAGCGACCAACTTCATCGCCGCCAACGGTCAGCCCATCGACGCCCGCACCCACATCATCAACAACCAAAGCTGGCGCGCACGCCATCTCGACGACCTGCGACACACCCTAACCAATCGCCGCGACGGCGAGCCGATGGGGTTGCTAAGCCGACTCGGGCCCAGGTGCTTCAGACCGATGATCCGAGGCGAAAAGTACCCGGCGAACTTCAAGGCGCCGAAGGAAATAGAGAAGTACGACCCTTCGTACGACCCTTCCGTGTGGCTGGATACATACCTCATGGCGATGGGGATCGCTGGCCACACCGACCTGCTAGCCGCCCGTTACCTCCCCTTGATGATGGAGGGGACGTGCAGGAAGTGGATCAACACCCTCCCCTAGGATAGCATCGACTCCTGGGAGGAGATGCGCGACGCCTTCGTCAGGCACTTCGAGTGCTCCTACACCCGCGCCACCACCATAGAAAACCTGGAGCGATGCGTCCAGGGACCCCGCGAGTCGAATCGCAACTGGGTCCAGCGGTGGCAAGAACTATGGTACAACGCGGTCGGCATCCACCCGGACACCGCGATCCATTGCTTCAAGACCTCGTGCCACTACGAGCCCTTGGTCGCCAAGCTCAAGCGACATTCTCGCACGCTCGACAACATACCGGACCTCCTCGAGATCCAAACCAGGAAACCGACGACGAGTCGGGAGGCCAACGCTGCACGAGCGGCAACGACAACGGACGACGGTCCGACCTACGCTACAGCAACACTCGCCTCGCAGCAGCGCCAGTGACGGGCGAGTCGACTTCGTCGCCAACGCCGGGCACGCGCAGCGCGAGCCCAAGAGCTTCCGCCGTGACGGAGGGCAACGCCATGACGGCGGCAACTACAAGGCGAAACCAAGGTTCGACCCCGCGGCCCTCCTTAACCAACCTTGTGCGTTTCACAGCAGGGAAGGGAAGCCCGCCATGCACACGACCACCGACTGCCACACTCTCAGGGAGATTGAGAAGGCACGGCGAGCGCGGGAGGACCCCGACAACAACCCGCCAAACGGCGGAAAATTCGGCAATGTGGCCGGCTCGCTCCATACCTTCACAGGCTTCAACACGAAGCGCGAGAAGAAGGTCATCGCCCGCGCCGTCGCCGTCAACGCGGTGGCCTGTGGGCGTTCCCGCCTCAACTGGTCGGAGCAGCCCATCACCTGGAGCCGCCAGGACCACTCGCCACACATCGAGTACCCAGGCCGAGTCGCCCTGGTGATCAAGCCTAAGGTGGGCGACTACTGGCTCCCCAAGACATTGATGGACGGCGGCAGCTCCATCAACATCCTGTACCTGGACACCTTCAGGCGACTGCGGCTCCCGTAGTCGATGGTCGAGACGACCTACACCACGTTCCACGGCATCGTCCCAAGTCGGAAGGCGTATCCGATCGGCAAGGTCACGTGCCAGTCACCTTCGGCACACCAGCAAACTTCTGCACCGAGCGGATCGTCTTCGAGCTGGTACCCTTCGACAGCCCCTACCACTGCGTCCTGGGGCGCCAGGCGTTCGCCAAGTTCATGGCAGCGCCCCACTACGCGTACAACGCGATGAAGCTCCCCGGGCCGTGCGGCGTCATCACCATCAACGGCGACCCCGACATGGCCGCCGAGTGCGAAGCCAAAGGAGCCGAACTCGCCGACGCCGTCATCGCGGCAGAGACCAACCATGCCGACGAGCTCGCCAAGTACGCGAGCGGGGTCAACAACGACGACCCCACCATACTCAAGAATCCCAACTCGGAGGGCGCAAACACCTCAGCCTTTGAGGCAACGACGCACACCCGCACCGTCGAGCTGGTCCCAGGTGACTCCAGCCAGACGGTGACGATCGGGACGGGCATGAGCCCAGCCTAGGAAGGTGCGCTCATCGAGTTCCTCCGTGAGAATAGGGACATCTTCACATGGAAGCCCTCTGACATGCCTGGTGTCCCTAGGGAACTCGCTGAGCACAAACTAAACGCCGACCCCAAAGTGCGACCCGTCAAGAAGTCGCTGCGGCACTTCAATGAAGAGCGCCGCCGAGCTATCACCGAGGAGGTGCAACGTCTACTCGCTGCAGGCTTCATCCGCCCAATCAAATACTCCAAGTGGCTGGCAAACCCAGTCTTGGTCGAGAAGAAGAACAGGACCTGGAGGATGTGTATCGACTACACAAACTTAAACAGCGCCTGCCCGAAGGAGCAGTTCGTCCTCCCGCGGATCGACCAAATAATCGACTCCACCGCGGGCTCGGAGTCGCTGTGTTTCCTCGACGCCTACTCTGGGTACAACCAGATCAAAATGGCTATTGAGGACGAGGAAAATACGGCGTTCATCACGTCATTCGGAGCTTTCTGCTACACCGCCATGACCTTCGGCCTCAAGAACGCCGGGGCAACCTACCAGCGGTGCATGCAAGAGTGCCTTGCGAGCCAAATTGGCCGCAATATCCACGTCTACATCGACGACGTGGTAGTGAAGTCCGCTCGTCAGGGTGATCTACTCGCCGACCTGGCGGAAACATTCGCCAACCTGCGGAAATACAAGATAAAGCTCAACCCTGGCAAGTGCACCTTCGGTGTACCAGCAGGACAACTACTGGGGTACGTCGTCTCCAAGCGCGGGATCGAGGCGAACCCCACCAAAATCGACACGATCGCTCGACTCGGCAAACCCGAGTGCCTGCGCGACATCCAGAAGCTGGCCGGGCGAGTAGCGGCTCTCAGTCGCTTCATCCCCCGCCTGGGCGAAAAGGCGATGCCCCTATACCGCCTAATGCACAAGAACCCCAGCTTCCAGTAGGACAAGGACGCGGACGACGCACTCCGCGACCTCAAGAAGGTGCTACTCGCAGCAGCACTACTCGCCGCCCCCGTCGACAAAGAACCCATGCTGGTTCACGCCGCTTCCGAAAGCACGTCGTCATGGCCATGGTCGCCGAGCCGGAGGAAGGAAAGGAGCGCCCGGTACAGCGACCGGTGTACTACATCAGCGAGGTCCTCACCGAGTCGTGCGAGCGATACCCGCAGTACCATAAACTGGTATACGCGGTCTTTAGAGCACAGCGGCGCCTGCCGCACTACTTCCAGGAGTACCCGATCACGGTCGTCTCCTCAGCACCGTTGTAGGACATCATCCGCAACCGCGAGGCGACTGAGCGAGTCGCCAAGTGGGCCGTCGAAATCGGCGTCCAAAACATCAAATATGAGCCACGAAAAGCGATCAAGTCGCAGGCTCTAGCGGACTTCATCGCCGACTGGGAAGAGGCCCAGCAGCCAGAAAAGCTGCCATACCATCTTTGGAGCTCGCACTTGACGGCTCCAAGAATGCGGACGGCGCAGGAGCAGGGATCGTGCTGACTTCACCAAAGGGCGACAAGCTCCGCTACATCCTCTTCCTCGACTTCACCCCCTGCACCAACAACATGGCCGAGTACGAGGCACTACTCCACATTGCGCGAGCCAAGGAGATGAATGTCAACCGCCTACGCTGCTACGGAGACTCCGACCTCGTCGCTGGGAAAGTCGCTGGCACTTGCGACGCCGTATCTCCCACCATGGCGGCATACTGCCAAGCAGTAGACAAGCTGGGGGGACACTTCGGAAACTACTCCGTCGAGTGGATCGACAGGCAGAAGAACAAGGAGGCCGACGCACTCTCTCGCATCGGGTCGGCTCGACTCGCACCACCCGCCGGTGTCTTCCTTGACACGATCACCAAGCCATCAGTCTCTCCCCCAAGGGAGATCGACATCGGAGTCCCGCTGCAGCCAGAAGCCGCCCTGGTCGCACTCATCGCCGAGCCAGACGACTGGACGAAGCCGTACATCGCCTACCTGGAGGCTGGCACCTTGCCGGCAGACGAGACAGACGCCCGGATGGTTGCACGCTGATGCAAATCCTTCACCATCATCGACGGCGAGCTCCACAAGCGCAGCGTGACCGGCGTGTTCCAACGCTGCATCTAACCCGCCGAAGGACGCAAGATCCTCCACGACATCCACTCCGGCGACTGCGGCCACCACGCCGGCGCCCGCTCTCTGGTCGCCAAGGCTATGCGGCACGGCTTCTACTGGCCCACCGCACATGCCGATGCCGTCGACATTGTCCAGCGGTGCGCCGGGTGCCAGAAGTACGCCAACCAGACAGACGTGCCGAGCTCAGCCCTCAAGACAATCCCCATCACCTGGCCATTCGCCGTGTGGGGTATGGACATGGTAGGCCCCTTCAAAAAGGCCCCCTCCGGCTTCACCCACCTCCTGGTCGCGGTCGACAAATTCACAAAGTGGGTGGAGGCCAAGCCAGTCCGGAAATGCGACGGGAAGACCGCCACCAAATTCCTACGCGAGCTCATATATCGCTACGGGGTTCCCAAACAGCATCATCACAGACAACGACACCAACTTCGCCAAAGGAGCCATGGCCGAGTTCTGCGAGGAACACCACATCCGGCTCGACCTCGCGTCAGTCGCCCACCCGGAGTCCAACGGCCAGGTGGAACGGGCCAACCAGAGCATCCTCCACGGCCTGAAGCCGCGACTCCAAGTACCACTCGAGCGCACCGCCGGGTGCTGGGTCGAGGAGCTACCCTCCGTCATCTGGGGCATCCGCACCTCAGTCAACAGGTCGACAGGGTTCACCCCCTTCTTCATGGTGTACGGCGCCGAGGCAGTCATGCCCACCGACCTCGAGCACGACTTGCCAAGGGTCGTCCACTACATGGAGGCGGCGAACGAACTCGCACGGTAGGACGGAATCGATCAAATTGACGAGGCACGCGACCTAGCTCGCTCTCGCACTGCCGTCTACTAGCAAGGACTCCGCCGCTACCATAGCCGGCGGGTGAAAACTCGCACCTTCCAGGAAGGCGACCTGGTGCTACGACTCATCCAGGACAAGAAGGGCATGCACAAGCTCTCCCCCCCATGGGAGGTACCATTCGCCATAGGGCGAGTACTTGGCAACAACGCCTACTACCTCATCGACGTCCGCGGGGACGGCAAACTCGACGTCAAGCGACCATGGAATTTAAACCTCCTACGGAAGTTCTACTCCTAGAACTCCACATATGTATCCTCCAGTCGCTATGAAATAAAAAATATTGGTTACCGCAAATTGCGTCTACTCTCCGTGTCTTGTGCCACTCGCACTCGTAATAACAGCGTCAAGCTAACTGCAGAAGTCAACCTATGGTACAGCGATCGGCACGGCCAAGTAGTGCGCTACAAGGGCACTGGGTTACCCCAGGTCTTGTAACGTCCATGAAAAACGCCTACCCGGAGCCCCATTGGAGTCGCCTAGCTCGACTGGCTCAACGAGCCAAGACAACTGCCTTCGCTTCTCACAACGACCATGATCCTCCGCATCCTCGACATAGCGACTCAAACGACCAAGTACCACGCTCGGGGACTGACGACCAGTTCAGTGCGAGCTCGGGCGAGTCGACATCAATAACAAAAAATTCCAATCACAAACACATAATAAATGAGGTAAACCCCATAAAAAAGGGCGGACGCGCTCGGGGACTCGTTCAACCCTCAATCAGAAACACACGACAATTTACAAAACAACACGATATTTCATTATAGCATGTCGCAATTGTCACAAAATACGAAGTATGCCCAACGGCAGAACTGCTACTAACGCCCTAGGGCACAATATTTTACTCCGCAGGCTTCAACGACGACTCGCCACCACCCTTGTGATTGCGAATAAAAGGAGTGTACAGGTTTGATGGGTACGTCGTCAGCTCACCCGCCATCGCCGCACGGAAGGGTTTCTCGATCTTGAAGTCCCGGTGCTGCGGCTCGGGGTCGTTGGGTGCGACGACCGTCTCCTGATAACGAAGGAGGTCGCCCATCGCCCAGACGCGCTCGGAGTACAACTTCGCGCGGTCTCTTCAACTTCAGCGGCCAACTTCAGCACCTCGGAGATCTCCACCGAGCCAGTCGACGACGGGTAGCCACTCGTCACGTCGTCCAGGTCGAAGTCCTCCGAGAAGTGAGCGAGCCCAAGGCTAAGCGTCGTCGCTGCTCCGCGTCGAAACGCCGATCGCGTCATGAACTCGACGACCGACGGCGCCTTCTCCAAGTATCGCCACACCTCGACGAGGTCGCTGGGAATTACTTCCGTTGGCGACATCTCCTGAAGATACGCCCGTATGCATGTCGCCGACAACATGGCCGAATCGACCAGCCTGGCTACACATTGCCGTGCGTCGAACGAATTCGCCTCTTCCGCGTTATCAATGATCCGACCTGCGGACAGAAGTTGATAGTGAATACATCAAAAATTACACAATGCATATGTTACAGGCAGAGGCAGGCACACTCACCAATCAAAGGGCGGGAGAGCTCCGTGATGAAGTTTTGTAGAGCGGAGTAATCATCTTGAAGCCCAGCAACAAGGGCATCAGAAACCTTACGCTCCTCAGCGGCGCCCGTAACAGCAGCCTTGGCTCGCCCATCCGCCGAGGTCACTTCCTCCTTCGCTTCCTTCAGCTCGCGCTCAAGGTCGGCGATCCGCTTTTCCGCCAAACTCAACGCCGATTGCATCGCCGTCAGCTCACTCGCCGGGACAAGGCCCTGGCGAACCTCTTCTGCCTTCGCAGCAATCGCTTGGAGTCCCTTGTTCGCCTCTTGAACGGCGACAAGTTCCTTCTCCAGCGACGCAGCCAGCCGGTCGGCTGATTCACGCTGCAAACCCTGTGCAAAAGTGAAACAGTTAGCAAAACAAAATCCTAAAGTGCCCACTCGCTGAAATTCAGCGACTGGACACTCGGGGACTGGCAATCAAAAAACCTAACTGCCTACCCGCTGAAATTCAGCGACTAGACACTCGGGGACTGGCGATCAAAAATACTGAGCGCCCACCCGCTGAAACTCAGCGAATGCGCACTCGGGGACTGGGCGCAAAAAATAAAAGTACAACACTAACAGAATCTGACCACTGCAATTCAGTGGCCCGATCCTCGGGGACTGGACATACCTGGATGGCCGCGCCCAGCATGCCATGAAGTTGTAGTGCGTCCACGGAGGTGAGAAGGGCCGGAGTATGCCCGCGCCGTTGCTCGACCTCCGTCTCGGCGACTCCAGGTGCACGGCTCGATGGTGTGGTACCACTCGCCGTGGCTGCTGTAGCCATGAAGCGCGGGAAGGTCGCGATGGATGCGCCGGCACCAAAAGAGGCCGGCTCGGTCACCCCTGGCGAAGGAGCACCCTCCTTGATTGCCGAGGCCACCACCGCCACAGGATCACTCATGGCCACCATCGTGTCGTCAGACACCGTGACGACCTCGTCGTTCTTGGCCTTCTTGGCACCGTCTGTGGGGGCAGCGACCTCGTCAGCCTTCCTCTTCCGAGAGGGGTCCTCCTCGGCGACGACTGGCGGCACCTTGGCCACAGACAGATGGCCTATCTTTTTAACCCCAGTCCTGCAAATCGAGAATATGAGCAAAGTCGTTCGACTACGAGGAAAAATAAAGCAGGTGAATAAAACTCACTTGGCGACTGGAATGAACCGTAGCCCCGTGCGGATGCCGGCCGGCTTCTCCAGTTCGGGGCCCAGTCGCCGACTGAGGCCCATCTCCAGGACATCGTGCGCCCAAGACACAGACGGCTTCTTTGTCGTCGAGGCCGCGACAGGAGCTTCAAAGCGTTTGGCGGGGAGCTTCCTTGGGCGTGGCCATGACCGAGCAGCCCCCGACCCAGAGACTAGGGCGAATGGCGGAGGCATCAAGGACAGAGGCACCTCGCTCAGGACGGCGGTGATATCTGGCGCCGCCATCGTCTGTGGCGCTTCGTCCTGGCCAGACTGGTGGCGTCGGAGCTGCTTGGCGAATGAGGCGGAGACGCCTGTCTCGCTGGCTTCGTCTTCCTCTTCGGTGGGGACTTTACCTCCTCCTTCTTCTTCTTCTTCTTCTTCTTCGACGGAGTGGCCTCGCGACGCGAGGTGTTCTCGGGGAGCTCGTCGTCATCATCGTCATGACGTTCGAGGCTTTTGCTTGCTTCGAGCTCACGCTGCCGCTGTCCGCGAGTTTTCCGGACCAGCGGGGCGACCTCTTCCTCGGATTCGTCGTCATCGCGACTCCTGTCACTCTTGACGCCGCCCCTTGCTGGAGGCGATTCGCCCCCCTCCTGGACGGACGAGCTCGAATTCTCGTCGTCCACGGGCGGAAGCCACCCTTCCACCACTTGAAATAACTGCAATAGGCATAAGACAATGTCAGTATAACCACGACAGCATTAACTACGACTGCGAATGATAGAAAGATGACTTACCGTCTGGGCTGGATGCTTGGCGGTGTAGGGGGCGACCCCAGCCTTCGCGTCGAGGTACGCCGCCTGGGTGATCTTATTCAATGCCAGGAGGTAATCCTTGAGCTGCCACTCGGCGAGGCAGGATTTCGTCGAGTCCTCCCGGCCCGTGTACTCGTACATGTAGTGGTCACGGCGGGCCAGGGGGACGAGTCGCCGCCCGAGCCAGCAGTTGTACAAGTTGATGGGCTGGAGACCTTTCTTCTTCAGGCCGCGGATGGTCTGAAGCATTTCATCCACCACCATCCGCTGGTCTGTTGGAAGCTTGCCGACTTGGAGTCAGCGCGGTTCGGGCCGGTCGGCGGAGTATCTTGGGATCGCCTCGCCGTGCAGGTCGCCTCGGTGACGTAAAACCAAGACTTCTTCCATTCACTCGCCGCCTTGGCGGTAGCATCGATCGAAAAAAGGAGGCCTTCGACTTCGTTGAAACGTCGGGCCCCAGCAAGCATCGGGCGCCGCTTCTTCCGGGATTGATCCGCCCGTGGAACAGATCTTGCCAGGGGGGGAAAATAGGGCCTGTAGCCAGTAGCACTCATGAGCATACGAAATTGGCGAGCTGCTCGATGTTGTGCGGGCCCAGGTCGAGTTGGATCTGTAGAAGGCGAAGCGAAGAAAAGAGATGTTGGGAATCCCAGCCCCCGCTCTAGGTGGCTGGTGAAGCAGACGAACTCTCCCTCGCGTGGGTCCGGAGTCACCTATCCGGCGCGAGGATCGCCACCCGCCGGCGTGGGATCCCGGCCTCCTCGAAGGACGCCAGTTGCGCTCTCGTGCACTTGGACCTGCCCCATGGTTCGGTGGAGGGGGCCATTGGCGGAAGGATTCGTGGGGGTCGGAGGATTTCGGTTCGGCTGGATCGCGATGCGGAGGAAAACGAAGGTGCGCGCAATCGGAGGAAATGACGAGGAGGTGGTTCTCCGATCGCCTACCATTCCCTTTATATAGTGGTTGTTACCCGCCAAATCAGGGAGCCGTTACTACGCGGTGATTACGCCAAAAGTTACCGTTGGATTACCCCAACGGCTAGTTTGACTGCGTTTTGACGGTCCAACTTCGGCCATTCGGCTCGCCGACCCGATCACTACAACAGTGACTGAATATTTCGCCGACCCGATTCGCCAAAGCTGCGACCAGAATGACTAGTTTCCTCCTTTATTCAGGAGCCCGCCGTCGATTCGACTGGATGTCCGCATTGAAGCCGTATGCTCCGACTGCCAGCAACCACCTGCGTCCAATCGACAACGGCCTCGGGGACTACTGATGGGGATATGCCTGCCGGGGTATACCCAGCAGGACGTTTCCGGCCAGCCTAACTGGCGAGTGGGCTCGCAAGGCGGCGGATCAAGACTGGCGTGGATCAGCATTTGGAAGCTGAAGGCCCAGGAGAGTAGATAGGCCCAGTCGGATTAGGTTAAACGAGTACCGAAACCTTAACAGATTCGGTTGAGATTTGTAAACCCTAGGGAGGGTGAGTCTAGATAAACCTCCCTACAGGGCGTGTAGACGTACGTTCCATCATACACCCAAGCGACTCGCCGCCTAGCCGCCGAGCTCGCCCCATTGTACCACCATCATAATACAATCTAGCAGGAGTAGGTCTTTACCCTCCGGGGGCCAAACCTGGGTAAAACCCCGTGTCTCCGCCCTCATCTCGCACCGCAGATGGCTGGCCGCCCTTGCCCCTCGTTCTACTACTCCCTGCCGATTGCAGCATCTGCCGTGACCATTCCCACGACAATAGCTTATGGAGTATTCCTTGCTTCACGGAAGCTGAGGCATTACTTTCAGGAGCACCCAATCACAGTGGTGAGCAAGACTCCACTGTCCGACATTATCAATAACAGCGATGCTACAGGAAGGGTCGCGAAGTGGGGCATTGAACTTGCCGCCTTCGAGATCACCTACAAGAGACGCGACGCTATCAAGTCACAAGCCTTGGCGGATTTTCTTGCAGATTGGACGGAGATGCCAGATGCTACTCCGTTGCCAGAACCAGAGTATTGGGTGATGCACTTTGACGGATCAAAGTTGCTCAATGGCTCGGGGGCTGGTGTACTGCTACAATCACCAAAAGGAGACAAGCTACACTACATTATGCAGATCCACTTCGAGGCTACAAACAACATGGCGGAGTATGAAGCACTCATTCACGGACTACGTGTAGCCAAGGATATTGGCATCAAGCGCATAGTTTGCTGTGGAGATTCCAACTTGGTTGCCCAGCAGGTGGCTGGCACCTGGAATGCGCGGAACCCTATGATGGCGGCATATCGAGACGAAGTGGACGAGATAGCCAAGAGCTTCTTGGACTACGAAGTCAAGTATGTGCCTAGGGAACAAAACGATGAAGGGAATATGCCCGAGAGGCAATAATAAAGTGGTTATTATCGTATTCCTTGTTTATGATAAATGTTTATTTTACATGCTATAATTGTATTAATACGGAAACATTAATACATGTGTGTTTAATAAACAAAAAGGAAGTTCCTAGTTATGCCTCTCTCATAAACTAGCTCGTTGATTAACAAGATGATCAAGGTTTCCTGATCATGGACATTGGATGTTGTTAATTACGGGATCACAACATTAGTGTAATGGTGTGATGAACATTCATCCGAAGTATAGCATTATGATCAACTTACGAAGTGATCCTAATCCTTAGACCATGAGATCATGTCAATCACTAACACCGAAAGAGTTTCTTGATAACATCAAACATGACACCGTAACAGGGTGATTATAAAGATGGATTTAGAACTAATAAAGTGTTATGTTGAGGCCCATGGATCGAGAGTGGAATTTGTTCATCCCGATGACGGATAGATATACTATGGGCCCTCTCGGTGATATCACATTGATTAGCTTGCAAGCAAGTGATTTGATCACTAGAATGTTATATCACGGGAACGAGAAAAGAGTGCATGTCAGTAACGAGATCAAACTAGGTATGGAGATACCGATGGTCGAATCTCGGACATGTAATATATCGTGAAACAAAGGGGTTAAGATACTAGCGTAAAAGGTTCCGTCGATCACAAGAAAGTCATCGTTGAATGTGTGGGAGTCAGTATGGGTCTCCAGATCCCGCTTCTGATTATTGATCTGAGAGAGGTCTCGATCATGTCCACATTATTCACGAACCATAGGGTGACACACTTAAGAGACACCGACATCCAATTGGAGCAAAAGTTTCATGCCGAAAGAATGAACAAGTGCAGGAATTTATTTCACTAGATACCGAAACAAGTTTTCGGGTGAAATTGCATAAAGTGGTTATGCATGTGAAATAGAATTCTAGCAAGGGGTTATTTGTGAATGTTTGTCATTAAAGTAGTTAACAAAATTCTGAATAAAATAAAATAGTTTTATTTAATGAGAGTTTGCATTAAATTTGGTGAAAATTTAATGGGAATTTGAGTGGAGAAAATTGAAGGGCCATTTTGTGAGTGGAGTGTCCACCCACATGAATGAGGGAGAGGTGGGGGCACCCTCCATGGCCGGCGGCCATGCCCCCTTGGGCTGCCCCCTCCCCTATATAAGGAGCCCCTCCTCTCACTTCTCACCCACACCTCCTCGTGAAGGATCTCTCTCCTCCTCTAGAATTTATTCCCCATGGTCTCGGACTAGCAAGATACATGTTCCCGGTGGCTATTCGGCAAGAAAGAGTTGTGCTTCCGCTGCATCGCTGGAGCGAGGAGGCGGAGGTTTCTCGGTGCCTCGAACGTGTGTGCGAGCACGGATGCGCTGCAGTTTTGCGGCGCTAGGACCTCCTCTCGATCTTGAGATCGGCAAGAGATCGTCTACATCAACCACGAGTTTGGACTCGTTAAGCTTTGTCGGTCTTCAAGGGTATGTTCTCTACGGATATACATCCGCCCGTTGTTTGTATCTAGTAGATAGATCTTGGTACATAGTTGTTCCCATCGTAGGAAATTTTTTGTTTTCTAAGCTGCGAACCCTACAGTGGTATCAGAGCCGGATCTATGCGTAGATACTTTGCGCGGGTAGTACACATATGAGTATGTGGGCGATGATGATCATTTTATTGCTTCTTAGTTGTACTTTGGATATTGGTGGCATAGTGGGATGAAGCGGCCCGGACAAACTTTACATGTCCTCGCACATGAGACCTGTTCCACGCTTGACATGCAACTAGTTTTGCATAAGTGGCTAGCGGGTGTCTGTCTCTCCTACTATAGTCAATATCTATGATGGGATAAATTTTTGACTTGCAATGGATAAATTAGAGGCGTCTAGTTTAGATTGTTGCTGGGCTAATGTTATGATATGGTGATGTTGTAAGTAGAAGTATGAGATGATACTGTTACAACACACATAGCGTGTAAGTTCCATAGACCTTGGCCTTACACATAAAGGTATGATTGAGATCATACCACGGTGCACATGATGGAAATCATATGCGGGAACCATATCATTTCACTTATTAACATGTGATGTTTATTGCATCTTATATTGCTTGTTTGGCATTTTATTAGCATAATACGATGATCCCTCATTTAGATATCAAGATAAGAATGTGTTCTTCCTTAAGTATGCACCGACAATGTTTCGTCGCTTCAAGACATCACGTGATGATCGGGTGTACTTGAATACATGAGCATATCTCGGGTATAAAACAGTTACACACGCGAATACTAAGGTTCTTACTTGGCGAGCCTAGCATGTACAGACATGGCCTCGGAACACGGACCTAAAGGTTAAGCATGAGTCATATGTTTTGATATGATGACCATATGGATGCTCGCCTTTGAAGCTACACCGACTCATGTGATGATCGGACTTGGTGTAGTGGATTTGGTTCATGTAATCACCAAAAAGATACGAGGGATGTCATTTTTGAGTGGGAGTTCATTTCTAATTTGGATTAGTAGAACTCAATTTATCATAAATTAAATCAAAGTGAATTTGCATAATTTGTTGTAGTCACTGGCATTCGTTCACTACCTTATGCATAGTTGTAATTGAGATAATAGAACTATAGAATTCTAGATATTTACTTTACGAACTGGTATCATATTGTGTTGAGTGTCAATCAAAGTTTAAAGTCCTATTGCAAACTTTCAGCAAACTCTATTTACTCTGTGAAATTTAATAGTTGGTATTAAATCGAGAGTAACAGTTCTAGTGTTAGTATCTTAAGTATCATGTTTGCCTCCATGATTCTTGATTGTTTTAATATCAAGTTTATCTAGGAGCTGAAAGAATTGTTTCAGAAACCATCATGTGTGGCAGATATAACGATATCTAAAACAATGTTTTGGTTGCAATATGATAGAGTATAATATATGTTCTCATATTGTATGAGAATTTACGAAGGTTGGAGATGCTAGACATCCTAATCATCCAAAGGGGTTTTGGAAAGTAATGTTATACTCACGATTCGCCTTTATAAGCTAAAGTAGCTTGATCATGAAAGTCGTCATGATAAGGGTGAATAGAATATGTATGTAAAATGTTTACTACACTAAAAGATTACTAAAGAATGGATTTTGAAAGAATACCGATCATTTTTTATGATGGTGATCTACTTCAAAGTGCAAGTCCAAAGGTATTATTATTTGAATATACACGCTTTGGACTATGTGTCATGTATATGGCGCCACTTTTGATGTTGATAGATTCTTTTAAAAGAAAAAGGAAATGCTGGAAGAGAATCTATAAAATATATTTGGCAGAAAAGAAAAGATTGGAAATATCCAATTTGCGTATATATATGATATACATGTTATGGTTGTATTATTTGCTTGTTAAACAATGTGGTTCTTGGGTATTGGATACCGAATTGGTTGGTATGAAATGTCATACAGAATGACGCAATTCATGAACTACAATGGCCTAAGTAACTAGCAAGAGAATATGTGATGATGTTCATCAAAAACAAACAAACCGTTGTTTGTATTTCTCGTTGACATCAAAGTTTGACTTCAAGATTTGTTTTAATAATTGTTATTTAAATCATGTATTATGAGAACAAAGGTTGTTCAAATAATTACCGTATTCCATATAAGATGGATGATTTACAAATCTAGTTGGAGAAATCACATCCATAAAGCCTAATGCTAAAATGTCGCAAGACAAATGATTGGAAGATCACTTACGAAGTGACATCACCGTTTAAATTATATTGGAAATAAAACATGAAGAAACTCCATTTTCATGGATTTTGGAGTCTTTGATTTGATCATGTGACGCTTGTGAGACTTTCCTCGGGATAATTAAAACTTCGTTCAAAGGCCAAAGAAGAACGAACGACTAAAATATTGGAATTTATACATATCGATGTATGTAGTCCATTATGTATAGTCATAAGCGATGGATTTCATCTTCATATGCTTTCTCCGGAAATTTGTGTGAATGTTCCCTTAATGAGAAAGAAGTATGAAATATTTGAAAACGTTCAAAGACTTTCAAGATGAAGTGGAAAATCATTGTAACAAGAAAATAAATGGTTTATGATTTTATCATATGGGATTTATTTGAGTTACAAGTGTAACAATAAAAATAAATGAATTATGATTTTATCATAAAAGGGATTTATTTGAGTTACAAGTTTAGCAAAACACCTAGATTTACATCTCCCGAAACACCATAGGAATATGGAGTGTTTGAGATTTGTAATGAAACCTTGTTTGACATGGTTGGATCAAAGGTGTTATTGATAAAACTGCCATTATGTTTTAAAAGATTAAAGCTTTAGAGACTTCCGCTTTTACACTGAAAAGAGCTCCATCTTGATCCGTTGAAATGACACCATGGAAGTTATGGTTTGGGGTAAAACCCAAGTTGTCATTTCTTAAAATTTGGTACGCTAAACATAAGTAAGATGTTTACAACCGAAGTCGGATGAGCATGTCTTTGTAGGTTATTTCGAATAACAATTGGTTATTCCTCCATAACACCAAGGAAAAAAGGGTCTGTCGCTTGAAACATGAAGTTTCTTGAAGAAGGAATTTTTCATAAAAGTTAAGTGGGAGGACAATAGAACTTTGATAAGGTTAACGAACCTTAGCTAAATGTGCTAAGTTGCGCAGCACCGAAAATCGTTCCGGAGGCTGCCATAATGCTCATAGCTTATGTGCCTCAAAGGTTGAGGTCACGGAGATCTAAGTTCCTATTGAACCAAGTAGGTCGGATAAACAATCAAATGCTAAGATTTGAGAGTAAATCATTATTGTTTGACAATGATGAACCGACTACATGCAAAGAAGCGATGATGGTCCCTGACTCCGTCAAATGGCTTGAAGCCATAAAATCCGTAATAGTTCCATACACGAGAAATCAAGTTTTGAACTTGGAAGACCCTCCGGAAAGGTGTAAAAACCTATCGATCGTATTTGGATCTATAAAGAAACAGACATGGATGTTTCACATCTATGAAATAGTCGTCATGTCGTAAAGTATTTTATGACAATGTTCAAGGAGTTGACTATGACAAGATTTGATCTTTCATAGCGATATTTAGTCTGGACGGATTAAAGTAGCAACCACTACATATAATTTGGTATATGGTAGATGAATAAACAAAACAAATTTCTTCTAATAGAATGGTTACCCAGGACGTGTACATGACACGGTCCAAAGGGTTTTGTTAAATTCAAAGGATGCTAAAAGGGCATGCAAACTTCAATGGTTGAAGTAAGCATCGCGGAGTTGGAATCTTCACCATGATGAAAAATGAGTTTTTCATCAGGAGACGATGAAGATGCTTGCATTTGCAAGAAATTAAGTGGGAGCGCTAAGACATATTTCTAATACATTATGTGGAGGACATCTTGTTGATTAGAAATGATGTATATTTTATTGACAAAGGTTAAGAATTTCATTTCGATGAAATACTTAGGCAAAACCCGAATATTTAGCGTGAATGTCTATAGTGGATAGACTGTGACGCCAATATGGTTGTGCCAAACGTACATATATGAGATATTAAAGGAGTTCAATATAGAAACGACAAGAAACAGTTCTTGTTGCATGGAAAGGAATTGAATCAAGATTCAAGTGTATAGACACTTGATAAGTGAAACAAGAATCAAGTGCTTTGACAGTTGATGAGTAAAATCACAAGAATGATTTGATCAATCATACCATGATATGTACACATCCAGATATGTCCTATGCTCTAAGTGTTATGAGCATATACCAGAATGAATCATAAAATGATCATTGGACAATAGTAAGGAAATTCTTATGATCTTTTGGAAGAACTAAGAATATATTTTTGTAGAGGTGACAAACAATTACAAATAGTTCATTGTAAAGCGTTACATTGATACTAGTTTTGTCACAAGATACAAATTAATTTTATCTCAATTTAAACTATGGGTGGCACAATGTAATGGAAAGAAGATTCCATGATGTATTTGGATGAAATCCATAGTTAAGACATTGTGACGAATACTACAACAAAAAGGCTAAGTATATGACTGCTATAGTAGCAGCAAAGGAGGGAATTTGTGTCAAGAAGTTTGTTATCAAACTAAGGTGTAGTTCGCAACGGGATAACACTAAAGATATATTGTATGACAATAGTATCGACATGATTTAACCCCAAGGAACTAAAGGTCTCACCAAAAGACCAAATTTATACAATGCCATCTCATTGGAGAATGAGTGATGCGTGGTGACGCAAAGACATGCAAATACACACGGACCTGAAAGTGTCAGATCCGTAGATTATGTTAACCACTTGCAATCGCGTATATGGAACACCGGAAAGCCATAAATGTTCAATACGCAAAGTTTTCAAACTAGATTATTGTCTCTAGTGCAAGTGGGAGACTGAAGGGAATATGCCCGAGAGGCAATAATAAAGTGGTTATTATCGTATTCCTTGTTTATGATAAATGTTTATTTTACATGCTATAATTGTATTAATACGGAAACGTTAATACATGTGTGTTTAATAAACAAAAAGGAAGTTCCTAGTTATGCCTCTCTCATAAACTAGCTCGTTGATTAACAAGATGATCAAGGTTTCCTGATCATGGACATTGGATGTTGTTAATAACGGGATCACAACATTAGTGTAATGGTGTGATGAACATTCATCCGAAGTATAGCATTACGATCAAAGTCATTGAGTTTATATTGCTATAACAACTTACGAAGTGATCCTAATCCTTAGACCATGAGATCATGTCAATCACTAACACCGAAAGAGTTTCTTGATAACATCAAACATCACCGTAATAGGTGATTATAAAGATGGATTCAGAACTAATAAAGTGTTATGTTGAGGCCCATGGATCGAGAGTGGAATTTGTTCATCCCGATGACGGATAGATATACTCTGGACCCTCTCGGTGATATCACATTGATTAGCTTGCAAGCAAGTGATTTGATCACTAGAATGTTATATCACGGGAACGAGAAAAGAGTGCATGTCAGTAACGAGATCAAACTAGGTATAGAGATACCGATGATCGAATCTCGGACATGTAATATATCGTGAAACAAAGGGATTAAGATACTAGCGTAAAAGGTTCCGACGATCACAAGAAAGTCATCGTTGAATCTGTGGGAGTCAGTATGGGTCTCCAGATCCTGCTTCTGATTATTGATCTGAGAGGAGTCTCGATCATGTCCGCATTATTCACGAACCATAGGGTGACACACTTAAGAGACACCGACATCCAATTGGAGCAAAAGTTTCATGCCGAAAGAATGAACAAGCGCAGGAATTTATTTCACTAGATACCGAAACAGGTTTTCGGGTGAAATTGCATAAAGTGTTTATGCATGTGAAATAGAATTCTAGCAAGGGGTTATTTGTGAATGTTTGTCATTAAAGTAATTGATAAAATTCTGAATAAAATAAAAGAGTTTTATTTAATGAGAGTTTGCATTAAATTTGGTGGAAATTTAATGGGAATTTGAGTGGGTTTTTGAGTGGAGAAAATTGAAGGGCCATTTTGTGAGTGGAGTGTCCACCCACATGAATGAGGGAGAGGTGGGGGCACCCTCCAAGGCCGGCGGCCATGCCCCCTTGGGCTGCCCTTCTCACCTATATAAGGAGCCCCTCCTCTCACTTCTCACTCACACCTCCTCGTGAAGGATCTCTCTCCCCTCTAGAATTTATTCCCCATGGTCTCGGACTAGCGAGATACATGTTCCCGGTGGCTATTCGGCAAGAAAGAGTTGTGCTTCCGCTGCATCGCTGGAGCGAGGAGGCGGAGGTTGCTCAGTGCCTCGAACGTGTGTGCGAGCACGGATGCGCTGCTATTTTGCGGTGCTAGGACTTCCTCTCGATCTTGAGATCGGCAAGATATTGTCTACATCAACCACGAGTTTGACTCGTTAAGCTTTGTCGGTCTTCAAGGGTATGTTCTCTACGGATATACATCCGCCCGTTGTTGGTATCTAGTAGATAGATCTTGGTACATAGTTCTTCCCATCGTAGGAAATTTTTTGTTTTCTATGTTGCGAACCCTACAAACGAGGCGGTTGATCTGTTGTATAAACTGGGATCAGGCCGAAAGCGAATTCCGCCAGGAGTTTTCCTAGAGCATCTACGCACACCATCCGTTAAGGGCGCCGACATCGACAACCCGGATAGAGCTGACTCTTTCGTCAACATGGTGACAAAGATCCCTCCGACTTGGACAAAACCGTTCATGGAGTATCTCGAACACAAAACTTTGCCCGACGACAAAGTCGAAAGATGGCAAATAGTACGATGAGCAAAGGGTTATACCATAATCAATGGGCAACTCTATAAGAGGAGCACTACTGGTGTATACCTAAAGTGCGTTTCCCAGCTAGAAGGTATGGAAATCCTACGCGAAATCCATCTCGGAGATTGCGGGCATCACACCACTCCTCGATCTTTGGTCGCGAAAGCCTTTCGGCAAGGATTCTACTGGCTGACCGCGAAGGCGGACGCTGACAAGCTGGTTGAGACATGCACAGGATGCCAGTACTATGCCTGACAACCACATGTTCCTGCTGAAGAATTGCGAACAATACCAATAACTTGGTCGTTTGCAGTCTGGGGGCTAGACATGGTGGGGCCGTTACATATGGCACCATGTGGATTTACGCATCTGCTCGTAGCAGTTGACAAATTCACCAAATGGATAGAAGCTAAACCCATTAGAAAGCTTGATGGGGCAACTGCCCTCAGGTTCGTACGGGATCTAGTGGTGAGATTTGGTCTCCCACATAGCATCATCACCGACAACATAAGCAATTTATCACTCGGAGAAGTAGAGGCCTATTGTTGGGACAAAGGCATCCGACTTGACCTTGCGTCTGTGGCACACCCACAATCCAATGGTCAGGTTGAGCGAGCCAATGGATTAATTCTGCAGGTAATAAAGCCACGTCTTGAGGCACCGCTACATAGAGCAGCTGGAGCCTGGGAGTAAGAATTGCCATCTGTGCTGTGGAGTTTACGAACTACACCCAACAGATCCACCGGCTACACCCCTTACTTCATGGTATATGGAGCAGAAGCCATCCTACCTTCCGACATCCTCCACGATGCGCCAAGAGTTGCCGCATACGACGAAGATGACGCTGAAGGATCCAGACGCCTAGATGTGGACCTTCTCGAGGAGGAGCGTGTTTTGGCATGCCAAAGATCCGCCATATACCATAAGAAGCTACGCAGCTACCATAGTCACCGCGTCCGGCATCGCTCGTTTAAAGAGGGGGATTTGGTGCTCCGACTTAAGCAGAAGAAGTCACACAAATTATCCCCGCCATGGGAAGGACCGTTCATCATAAGCAAGGCGCTGCTCAATGGGTCTTACTACCTTGTCGACAATCGTGAACTCAAGGATAGACCCAACGAGGATCATAAGCGTAAGCGACGTGACCCGGATGATGACTACCCGGAGCTTGATCGGCCATGGAACATAGCACAGCTACGTCCTTTCTACACTTAGCATTTTTTATCTAATTGTGTACCTCTTATATGATCAATGAAATAAAGCTCTTTGGTTCACTCATATTGCTGAGTCTTTTACCTCCTTTAGTGTTCATTTTTGGATCATGTAAAACTTTTATGCACAAGTCTTGCGATTGCACTTGTGAAAATTCCGCCTACGGGCGTTAGCTTAAGTTTTCTGGTCTACACGTTCTTTGTTGTTTTTATGTGGATTCTGGAGTAGTGACTTTTGGCCCTTATTGTCGGCGATTTTGTGCTCAGGTTATTGACGGTGCCATTGGGCATCATCACCTAAGCGCATGGTTCCGACAACGAGTATTCCGACTCACGAAAAGTCAAGCATAAAAACCAAAGTAATGGATAAGCCAGCACTTGCTTAAAAAATATATACATACTGGGAATTAATTCTTAAGTAGCAGGATACGACAACCACTGTTTTCCGCCTTAAGATTATATCACCAAGTTTTTTCCATACGCACTTCAAAGGTGAAACAAGAATTACAAAGTGTTTTTTCACTCTTTGGGCGCAGGGGACTTGGAGGCCGCATCATCACCAGCCGGAGAAACACCCTCGGTGTCAGCGCTGTGATGAGACTCGGAGGAATCATGGTCGACGTTGTCGATGAAGTTCCTGGGCACGAAGACGTCCACATCCACCAACTCGGCAACCCTGGTATCATACCCCGCGAGTGATGACAGGATGGCTTCGTGATTGATCTCCTTGCCGTCATCATCCACGTCGGGGATACCTGAGGTTACCGTGTCGATGTCGTCATCTTCATAGTGTGCCTTCACCATCGACAGCGCCATCCTTGCGCCAGCCCGTGCACAAGAAGCTTTCCAGCTTGCGACACGCTTGGGGGCTCGGCGCAGGATCTCCGAGTACTTCGTGGCAATCTCCTTGGCTTGGGTAAAGGCGGTGTTGATGAAATTGCCGGCAAGAACCATACATTCCTTGTCCGAAGGAGGCGAGCGGGTTAAACCCATTGGAGCTGCAAATTCCGACAAAGAGTGCATGAGTTCAATAAACTCTAAGTATCCAGACTGACAGAAGTTCAAGGCGGAGGCAACTTACTGAAGATGCTGGCCTTAGCTTGCCAAAGGATCTCCGCCAAGGATTCCTTCTCTTGTTGGAGGAGCTTAAACGCCTCGCTATGGCGAAGGTTTTGCTCATCGGCAGCTTGCTTCTGATCCTTTAGGATCGCAAGCTCCTCCTTCAAGCGATTGATCTCCGCGGAGGCGGAATCCTGCAAGGATTTCATGGAGTCCTCGTGCATCTTCAGCATCTCCTTCCTCTCCTCCTTCAGGATCTTGTTCTCGCTGTCCAGCTGCTGGATATGCTTGGACTGCTCAACAATATCCTTGGCCTTGGCGACATGTCCTGCAAGTCGGAGAAAACACAGTACATAGTGAGTACTCGGAGATTATGGGCACAAAAATAAGACGGAAATGCGTAATAAGAAAACAGACTCTTGTTTTTGATGATCTGTTCCTTCAAGATGGATGTTTTACCCTTTTCAGCTTCAAGGGCCTGCGCGCATCTTCTGGTACTTGTCGTTGGCCATACCCCTCCGAGCATTCTCGTTATGTGGAAACAAATACAAAGTTAAATCGTTGTTTGGTCTGCTTGGAGCTTCTAGTCGGAGATTTTCCACCTAGATGCTCGGGGGCTACAACGAGAGTTTTTAACTTGGCAAATATGCTTAGATTTTCTTTAAGCATCTAGTCGGAACTGATTCAGTTACAACTAGAAGCTTGGGGGCTACAACATTGAAAATTATGAACACTGCTTGTGCTACTCTTAAAGCATCTAGTCGGAATAATTCATTCCATCTAAAGGCTTGGGGGCTACAGTGAGAGTTTTTTCTAACTTAGTCACTCTTAGAGCATATAGATGTAAAACCTATGGTTTTCCGTCTACATCCTCGGGGGCTACAGTGGGATACTCATATGAAATATAGAAGGCAAAGTAAAAACTTACAAGTGCAATGATCTTGAGGTTTGTAGCACTCTCGGCTAGCAGCTTGCCGAAGGAAATGCTATTTCCTCGCAGTATATCTGCTTGTCGGAGTAGCTCCTCAAGACTGCACGTCGGAGATGATGGCACTCCTCCAGCAACCATAGTAGTGGTACTCGGCAGAAGCGCCGGGTAAACTATCTTTGGGAACTCGAAGGGTTTCTGGGGAGTAGGGGCGCCGCCTTCGGCAGAGGTACCAGCTCCCACCACCGCCTTGACGCTACCGATGGCATCCTTAGTCGGAGCTTAAGCCATTTGAAGAGCAGCGCTCTCCTGCGTCGCCTGCTCGCCGACAATAGCGAGCTCGGTAGAGGCGCCAGAATCCACTTCCATGGCGGAAGGGCCTGGTGCCTCCTGGACTTGAGAGCTTGTCGGAGCGGAGGAGGGCTTGACGACAGGAGTGGAAGGGGCAATGGCGGGGGAGGAGTCACGATGCAGCATTTCTTTGATATTTCTAGAAGCCCCAAGAGTCTTGGCGGACTTCTTGAGGCTGGTTGTGGCTTTCTTCCTGAAACGTGCAAAATGCATAAGTACAGGAACAAGACAGATAAATAGACAATGTGAGGGGCTTACACTAGGGGGGTCGCTTTGGCAAACATCCTGGTGGCTTTTCTATTTTCCGCCTCCAGGGCGGCGGTAGTCTTCTTGGAGGCTCCACCCTCCGTCTTCTTCTTCTTACCTCCGTCGGCAGCGTCAGAGGTGGATCTCTTCCGCTTTCGCGCCAATGGGACATCATCGTCGGACACGACCGTGACTTCCTTCATCTTTGGATCATAGACTTGGGCAGCCAGGTTTCCCTCGTCTAGATCGCTAAGCTGTCAAGTGAGAAATCATCGTGTTAGACAAGATGGAATTAGCAAGACGGAAAAACTGGAGCAATGTCATACACGGAGAATAAATATCTACCTTTGGGCACTTGCCGTCTACGAACATGTCGTAGGTGAGGGTGAAGCCACGCTTCTTATCCTTCACCTTGACGATGTCCTTAAGGCGGAACTTGACGGAGTCGCTCGAGAAGTTGTCCTAAGAGATCTAGAGGGTATCCCTTCGGTCGCCGGTGTACTCGTGCATGAACTTCGTGTGGTGCTGCAGAGCTTGGATCCGCCTGATAAACCAGCACATGGCTAGGTCCAAGCCGGTCAGACCCGTCTCTATGAACCACTCAATCCGCCTTATTGCGCGAGAAGCGTCGAGGTCGGAGGGAAGGGAGGCATGGGATCTCCATGTGGAGACTTCAGCGGCGGCTCCATCCACGAAGTCCGGGTACGTCAATTCTCGGCCCGCCAAAGGAATGTCGGGGCCGTAGAAGTACGTCCGCTGCCAGTTTTTGCACGACTCGTGGCCGACGATGTCGGGGAACCGCTGGCCAGGTCGGATCTTGATGCTTATGGTGCCGCAGTTCCTAAGCTCCTCCCTACTATGTTCGGCTTCACGTTTGATGGTAAAGAAGTACACAAACAAATCTAACCTAGGCCTAATCCCTAGGTAACCCTCACAAAGTGCCGCAAAGTTGCTAAGCACTAAGATACTATTGGGGGAGAGGTTATGGGGTTGGACCTTGAAGTGATTCAAGACGGACAGAAAGAAGTGGGAGATGGGCAGAGAAACGCCGCGTACCAATTGGGCCTTGAGGTACACCTTCTCTCCGGCTTGGGGAGAAGGAGTCACCTCGCCGGCCGGTGCCGCCCGCCAGGCGAGCCCCTCCGTCGCGGGAAGGTAGCCTTCAGCGACCATCTCTTTGATGTCGCGGGCGGTGATGTCCGAGCTGCGCAAGTCGCCTTTGTGCGAGTCTGGTTCCTCTTCCAGAGGCTCTAGCACCGCCAGATTATGGTCGCCGCCGGTGGATTCAATGACTGCTGACGCGGGGATGACCAGGCCCTCTGGGGGCACGACGACGGAGCTCGCCGGCTTCGCCGTGGCTTCTCTCGACGCCGCCATCGACGGGGATGAACTGCTGCTGGCCATGGAGGAATGGAAGAGTGCGACTGGTGCGAGGAGAGGCTAGGGTTTCTTCGAGGTTTTCCGCGGAGAGCTTGAGGAGGCGTGCGGCTGGAGGAAGAAGAAGATGACGCGAGAGAATGGGGTGAAAAGGTGGCAAGTGTCCCACGGTTACTATTTATCTTACTCTGCGTCAAGATTCGTGCAGCTAATAGGACGGTTGCCGCGTAGACGACGTGTTCGTGAACGTGCGCGGTAATTTCGGCACGTCTCCAACCGTCGCCACCAACGGTTCGTATCGCTCGCGCGGGAAAATCGGCTATGATTATGTTCTATGCATGTGTGAGTTACGAGGCGTCGCTAACCTAAGCCTACGTCGTCATAACTGACATGGTAGATGAGCCTTCACATCGAAGATTCCGGCATGGACGGACTTAATCCGACTAGTGGAAGAGTACGATGGAAGATTCAGCATTTCTCCGACTTACTAATGGAAGATGGAGAAAACTTTGTAGGGTTCTTTGGGAGGACTACAAGATGTTGCTTGACGATTTGCCGACATCCATCCAGACGGAGCATTCCATGTGAGGAGGCAAGACGGCGCAAGATCTCGGAGTTCTCCGGGGGCTACTGTTGGGGATATGCTATATGGGTATCCTCATAGCATGTCTCTTATCCGACTAACCCGGGTGGCCCATAGTCGGTAGCATGACCAATGGTCTGCTGGGCGGCCCAGTTAGGTGGATCCAGAAGGGAGGCCCATGCCGGATAAAGGAAGGCTACGGTGGAGTTACCAGCGTACCCGGAGCCTTGGAGTGCAAGATACACAAGACTAGTGATAGACGGTGTAGGACTCTGTAACCTGTCCGGCTAGGACTTTTTCCTGTAACCCTAGGATCTGACGACTATATAAGTCGGACCTATGGGAGCCTTTAGGGAACAATCATAGACAATCTCATACAACCTCGCACAGCGAACCTATCTCTGTAACTCGGCGTATTGCCATTATAGTGATTTATAGCAGGAGTAGGATTCCGCCACCGCTAGGATCTCGAACACAGGTAAGCTGTGTTATCTCGTACCCGTCAACCGTCCGCCTTACCCCACGTCTCTAAACACGCACTGTGAGGACCCCTCCATGGCATACTCGTCGGCAATACCACGACAACATAGGCATTGTTAACCATAATAAGAACATCATTAACACTCCCCATAAGTTTCTTTTTAGCATTATCATAAAGTGGAACATCTAAATAGCAATCTTCAAAGGTGGCAAATTGTAACATCCCAAAAATATTAAACATGGATCATCAAACTCTAATCATCAAAATTAGGGCTAACAAAAACTTTTCCAACTCAAAATATGAAAGCATTCATATGTGTGGTATTAAAATTTGGATTCTTTTGAATTGCCATGGTTCTGTGTTTCTTTGCTTGTAAAATGATTCTTAGGTGAAATAAACATCATCTAAATAATCCCCACACTTTTCCCAAAGACAAACAACTCAAAATAAACAAATGAAGTGGATTGTCACTTTGGCCAAATTAACTCTCATGCCTACTTTATCTATACCTAACTTTAAGAACTTAACAGAAACATCTGTGGATCTTTCCACCCCTTGTTAATACTCATAATAAGATACCAAGGCGCACTTTGTGATCATCCAAAAACATTCAAATACCAAGTTTATAATGACAGTTTAAATTTGAATCTATCTCATATGGGAATATCCCACTATTTCAAAAACCACTCAAACAAGTTCAATTTTCAAAATCCAAGCACCCACAGAATCCTCGGCACATGCCTAGCACACCCACCAAAAATCTTTTCAAAATTCAAAAGTAAGTTTCTTGCGGCCATTTCATCAAACAGCTTGCAGATTCAAATCATACAAATCACAAACACTATAGTGTGCAGTGAATTTGGCATAACTTGTTCCCTCTCTGGTTGCAACTAGTCCTTAGTAGATCATCTAGATCCTTTAACTATCCTTAGCATCACTGTAAGCAAGCCTAGCCATCAATGGTGAGCAGGCTGAGAGCAAACTTGCCACCCCGTTGTCGCCGGCGAGCTAGAGGCCACACTAGCCTCGCCAACCTTGTCTGGGAGCAAGCCTGCAGCCCACCGCCACTCCCTGTCCCAGCCTCGAGCAATGCCAGTGTAGCACCCCGGGTAAAACCACTACTAGAAAATCGCTGTTGTTTTTATTATGTGAATCATCATGACATCAACCTGCATCTGTTTGCCTAAAACTATTTTAAAAAAGCCTATTTTGTTTTCTAGATATTCCCCTCTTTGTTTAAATACAAACCCTAGATCTGTCCGGATCTTTTATTGTCTAAAACCCTTTTACAAATGTTTTGTTTTAAAAGAAAGAAAAATAATAAATAATAAATCTATTTTGTTCCGAGGAAGGCCGCCACCGGCCAGGCCCAAAAGGCCCAGCTGACAGCAGCCTACTACCCCAAATAAATATCTAGACCTAAACCCTAATCTAACCACCCCAAACCCTAGTTCCCACCACCTGATCCTACCGCCCCGTCGCCGCCAGGCACAACCCCACCCAGCCGCCACACCACCTACCAACTCCACCCCACCCCGCCGAACACCACACACGCATCCAACCCCGGCCCCTGCAGCCGATCGACGCCCACCAAACCTCTCTTTCCCCACGCCACCTCCTCCTCCTCCTCCGTCTCGATAAGCACCCGCCGCCGCCGCCTCATCTACTGCGGCCGGCCCCTTCGCTGCTCACCGCGCTTGCCCTGGCCCTCTGCAGCGCCTCCCCGTCGCCAGCAAAGACGACGTCGGCCGGCCACCTTGTCCTTTGCTTGTCTCCATCACCGACGGTGTCGGCCCTCTGCCGAGCCTGGCTCCATCCTGGAGCCGGCCGCTACCTTCTCCTCTGCCTACGCCAAGGCCGGCCACCGCTGCCCCTTTTCTCCAGGCGGCCTCCGCTCCGTCTAGATTCTCCGCCGCTCGTCGCCGCTTTCGCTGCCACGTCATGTACTGCGGTCGCTGCCGCCGTGTCTCTCCTCCGAGCGCAGCTGCAACGGTTTCTATAGTGCTTGACCGTGCTTCCTTTGCTACCGGACGGCACTGCCCTCCGAGCTCTTCCGTCGACCTCGGTTGTTCCCCATGTATGCTTGCATACGGTTAGTCAGTGATGCATGTAATCCTCAACCGTGTCTGCACATGTTTATTCATGTGCTTGTGTGTACTAGGTCTCGGCGCCTAATTTGTTCGTGTGCACACTTCATGTTGATGTAGTCAAGTTCGACCGATGCAAGTGCAACATCGAGTGAAGATCAGTCCACACATTTAGTAGCCGAAACCAATGAACACTGAACCACAGGGGTTACCTAGTCCACCATCGAGGGCATGTATAAACCGAAGAGCAATGATGCCGATCTGAAGATCCACCGACAAGTTCTTCACCGACCCATAACAAGTTCCTCGAAGCCCCGGCGCCGGATCCGATGGTCGAGACCCGAAGATTCCTGGAACTACAAGCTCTCCTTCACGGAATCCGAAGACCTCGATCCTCGAAGTTCGAAGACCGATCCGTGTCGAACCCTGAGAACCCTGAACCAAGACCGCCAAGTCCCCAATGTGTGACCCTTCTCCGAGCCCCTATTTTTATAAATGTTATATACATCTTGTGCATATAAATTGTTCATACTTGCATACATTGTGTGGTTTGGGGGCATTATACCGATTCACCTCATAATTAAATATGGAGCGCATATGCGGGCTAATCTAGTCTTAGTTTGTCTTCATTTAAAATTGCATAGCGAACCGATGCCATGTTTTGTCTTGTTAAGGAAACATTTAAAATTGCGGGGTATCTAAACAACATGAACCTAACAATTAATTGTCGGGACCCCGGTTCCGCTTAATATTGCCTAGTTGCATCGCACCTTTGCCATGTCATACATCATACATGCATCATGCCCGATCTTCTGCCATGGTATTAAATAGTGCATCCGGTGTTTGTGCTGTGCTTTGCTTCTTCACGGATTAGACCGATGAGTTGATGCGAGTATCGACCCGATCTTCGGATGAAGCTTCAGCAATGTTTTCAGGCGATCATTCTTCCTCTTTCTACTTATTTTGCATTTCTAGTCTTTATTTCCTCCTGTTGATATATTGCTATCCGTGTTGCGATGCTTTAGTTTCCGTACCCCTGTTATATTATATGCAGCCTCTATATTTCCTCGGACACCTCCTATTGCCTGTTGGTTGATAGACAGTCGGCCTTGCGAGTCGTAGTTGCTTGCTCAGGTGCTGCTTCGTGTCGTCGATATTCCACAGTTGTTGGGGGGTTGGCATATTCATAAAGGTGGAGATGACCGTGGTTTCAATTACACATGGTTACTTAAATACTAAAATTGTTATAACTAATGAAGAGGCACCGGTGGGTAATAGTTGAGATTTGGTTGTTAACCGCCCACTTGTGTCCACCTAGGACCTGAGTTCTTGACACTTGTTCCGAGACTGAGCGCGCTAACCACATGTGGGGTGTGTGGGCACCCCTATCGGCCTACTACCTGATTTCAAAGTAATGTACTAGGGGCCACAAACTAGTTTGACGTTTTCATGCCATGTTATGCCATGTTTATTCTCTGTTGCTCGATGAGCGTTTACTACTGTACTGTTTAGGATGTGGGTCGTTATGTTGAGGATTATACCTATGGCCTCTGATCTCTTGGCCGATCTCGCAACCTCTGGGTCTGTCTTCGGAGCTCGGCCGACTTCGTTACGGGTAGCTTATTGGGGTGGCCCCCATGTACTTGCTTTGGGTCTGGGAAGCATCGTGTCCTAGGCCCCGCCGACATACCTATGGAATTATGTTAACTGATCTGGCAACAAGGGTCGAAGTGCGTGTGGAAACTTTGGTGCACCCCTGCAGGGTTAAATCTTTTCGAAAAGCCGTGTCCGCGGTTATGGACGACTTGGAGCACAGTATCTCGATCATAGACAACTATAACTAAAGTTTACTGTTATAAATTTGACTTGTACCTGATATGACCAGTAAGTTGGATAACCACCATTGAATGAATGAATAAAACTGCCAACGGTGTGAGTTTCCTCGGATTAACTTCCTCGTTTGGTCTCAAGGGGGAAATACCAGGATGGGTATGATTGGTGGTAGTATCAGGTTGGTCCCGAATAGGTCTTTCTCATCTCTCTCTGATAGCCGACAAATATATATAGAGTCTCTATAGGTTTTTTAGCGCATGCTTCGCTGCCGCTTCAGTCCACCATACCTATGTAGGCGAGGACTGCCGAATTCTAGTCTCACCGTGTACTGGCCTCAGTACTGACCACTCTCTTTTTTCATTTGCCCTTTGCCGGCACCCCTTTTGTTTAAGCAGGTTTTGAGATCGACGTCGTTAGCAGGGTTACCCTTCTGGCCTGGCCTGGGCAGGGTTATGGACGCCATTGGTTATTCTTCAGGGCTCTTAGCTCAATTTGCATCTTGTCCGTACTCGGACGCTGTATTGTTTTAAAGGTGATTTGGATCTTTGTATTGTATATCTGTATTCTTGACTCTTTGAGTCATTGTTGTATATATCTGTTCTATGGGTCCCATCGTGGACTATTGTGTAATGATATTACTTCGTTTCCACCCGCACGCAAGTTCCTGGTGGGCACCTTTGAATCATTTTTATGCCGGTTTGGCGGGAATCGCTGAAACTTGCATAGGGCCGATCCGAGGGTGTTATAGAGTGGTATCAGAGCACAGCAGTTACGATACCCCACTGGTCCAGCCTATAGGATAACCTAGCTAACGGCCGATGTAGAGTGTCAAAACTATTTTGGAAAATCGGTTGGATAGATCTAATTAGGTCTGATTTTACTTTTTACCCCGCTACTATTCTCCTCTTACCTTTGCGTGTTTTGAATCTACTCTCTTATCTTCTCTTCGAGTCCAGGAATTTTCGTGGTTGGGTTTCAATCGTCCTTCTGAGGTTCGCTTTCAGGTTTTCCTCCTTTGGTAACGCAGTTTGACTAACCGGTCTTCACGCTATCTGAGGAAACTTTATTTTATCTTTCAGTGGACCAAAAATTCACTAAATTGTTTTCTTTGTATCCTTTGGTGTTTCATCATCATCTGCATCAGATCCGATGAAGAGCTTGCATCGCTCCTTTGTTTCCAAATTGTGTTTATCAAGATCTTCAGTCTGAATCCCGAAAGTTGGCTGCATAATCCGTCTGTTCGTGTACAGAATAATGCTTTGAGTGCGGGATGGAGTCGCGACCATACCACTACTCTTATCATTCGCTTTTGTACACTGAATGGTGGATCGATGCAATTCTTACTACTTCCACAAAAGATAGAGGTGGCCTTACCTCATGATACCTTTACATTCGTCCTTGTCTCTCCGGTGTGTTCTCTCGACGAACGTGAGAAACGTCCTCTTGTTGGTGGTGTCGCCAAATTCAATATGAAGAAAGAATCCTTGTTAGTGGTGTCGCGAGGATCTACACGAAGCGAGAAGATTCAGATCGCCGGCTTTCTTCCCTATACCATGAGGCGGATCTCGAGGGCGATATCCATTGTTAGTGGTGTCGAATTGTAGCACCCCGGGTAAAAGCACTACTAGAAAATCGCTGTTGTTTTTATTATGTGAATCATCATGACATCAACATGCATCTGTTTGCCTAAAACTATTTTATAAAAGCCTATTTGTTTTCTAGATATTCCCCTCTTTGTTTAAATCCAAACCATAGATCTGTCCGGATCTTTTATTGTGTAAAACCCTTTTACAAATGTTTTGTTTTAAAACAAAGAAAAATAATAAATAATAAATCTATTTTGTTCCGAGGAAGGACGCCATCGGCCAGGCCCAAAAGGCCCAGCTGACAGCAGCCTACTACCCCAAATAAATATCTAGACCTAAACCCTAATCTAACCACCCCAAACCCTAGTTCCCACCAACTGATCCTACCGCCCCACCGCCGCCAGGCACAACCCCACCCATATGCCACACCACCTACCAACTCCACCCCACCCTGCCGAACACCACACACGCATCCCACCCCAGTCACGCGAAACTCTCCCGCACCCCCGGCCCCACCTGCAGTGACCGACGCCCACCAAACCTCTCTTTCCCCACGCGCCCCACCTCCTCCTCCCTCCTGTCCCCGATAGCACCCGACACCGCCGCCTCATCTGCTGCGGCCGGCCCCTTCGCTGCTCACCGCGCTCGCCCTGGCCCTCTGCAGCGCCTCCCCATCGCCAGCAGAGACGATGTCGGCCGGGCACCTTGTCCTCTGCTCGTCTCTGTCACCGAAGGTGTCGTCCCTCCTACCGACCCATGCGGCTCCGCCCTGCCCCGACGCCGCCGTCCTCTGCCTCCCAGCGCCGTCAAGCCCGTCCGTCTTGGAGCCGTCCACTGCCTGTGCCAAGGCCGGCCACCGCTGCCCCTTTCTCCGTGCGGCCCCCTCCGTGTATGCGTATCTCCGGCCGCCAGCGTCACCTTCGTGTCGGCCACGTCCTGTACTGCGGTCGATGCCGCCATGTCTCACCTCCGAGCGCAGCTGCATCGGTTTCTGTAGTGCTTGACCGCGCTTCCTTCGCTACCGGACGACACTTCCCTCCGAGATCTTCCGTCGACCTCGGCTATTCCCCATGTCTGCTTGCATACGGTTAGTCAGTGATGCATGTAATCCTCAACCGTGTCTGCACATGTTTATTCACGTGCTTGTTTGTACTAGGTCCCGACGCCTAATTTGTTCGTGTGCACACTTCATGTTGATGTAGTCAAATTCGACTGATGCAAGTGCGACATCGAGTGAAGATCAGTCCACACATTTAGTAGCCGAAACCAAAGAACACTGAACCACAGGGGTTACCTAGTCCACCATCGAGGGCGTGTATAAACCGAAGAGCAATGATGCCGATCTGAAGATCCACCGATGTCATGGTTTTGCCGACGAGTACGCCATGGAGGGGTACTCACAGTGCGTGTTTAGAGACATGGGGTAAGGCGGATGGTTGACGGGTACAAGGTAACACAGCTTACCTAGGTTCAGATCCCACAATGGTGGCGGAATTCTACTCCTGCTATAAATCACTATAATTGCAATATGCCGAGTTACAGAGATTAGGTTCGCTGTGCGAGGTGACTAGAAGGTCTAAATTATCGTTGCCCTAAAGGCTCCCATAGGCCCGACTTATATAGTCGCCAGGTCCTAGGGTTACAGGGAAAAGTCCTAGCCGGACAGGTTACAGAGTTCTACACCGTCTATTACTAGTCTTGTGTATCTTGCACTCCAAGGCTCAAGCATGGGTGACTCCACCGTAGCCTTCCTTTATCCGGCATGGGCCTCCTTTGGATCCACCTAATCGGGCGCCCAGCAGGCCATAGGCCATGCTACCGACTATGGGCCACCCGGTTAGTCGGATAAGAGACATGCTATGAGGATACCCATATAGCATATCCTCAACAAGAGCCCCGGAGAACTCCGTGATCTTGCGCCGTCTTGCCTCTTCTCGTGGAATGCTCCGTCTAGATGGATGTCGGCAAATCGTCAAGCAATATCTTGTAGTCCTCCCAAAGAACCCTGCAAAGGTTTTCTCCGTCTTCTATGAGTAAGTCGGAGAAATGCTGAATCTTCCACCGTACGCTCCTGTTGACGGATTAAATCCGTCCATGCCGGAATCTTCGATGGGACGGCTCATCTACCATGTCAGTTATGACAACGTAGGCTGTAGGTCAGCGAGGCCTCGTAACTCACACATGCAGAGAACGTAATCATATCCGATCTTCCCGCGCGAGCGATACGAACCGTTGGCGGCGACGGTTGGAGACGTGGCGAAATTACCGCGCACGTTCACGAACACGTCGTCTACGCGGAAACCGTCCGATTAGCTGCACGAATCTTGACGCAGAGTAGGATAAATAGTAATCGTGGGACACTTTCCACTTTTTCACCTCATTCTCTCGCGTCATCGTCTTCTTCCTCCAGCCGCGCGCCTCCTCGATCTCTCCGTGAAAACCTCAAGAAACCCTAGCCTCTTGCCTGCACCAGTCGCGTTCTTTTCCTTCCTCCATGGCTAGCAGCAGCTCATCCCCGTCAATGGCGGCGTCGAGCGGTTGCATGGCCGGGCGTAGCTCTCATCGTGCCCCCAGATGGTCTGGTCATACCCGCATCGGCGGTGATAGAAACCACCAGGGGCGACCATAACCTGGCGGCGCTGGAGCCCCTGGAAGAGGAGCCAGACTCACACAAAGGCTACTGGCACGGCTCGGACATCACCGGTCGTGACCTCCAAGAGATGGTCGCTGAGGGTTATCTCCCTGCGATGGAGGGGCTCGCCTGGCGGGCGGCGCCGGCCGGCGAGTGACCCCCTCTCCCCAAGCCGGAGAGAAAGTATACCTCAAGGCGCAATTGGTACGCGGCGTTTCTCTGCCCATCTCCCAATTCTTCTTGTCCGTCTTGAATCACTTCAAGGTTCAACCCCACAACCTTTCCCCCAATAGTATTCTAGTGCTTAGCAACTTCGCGGCACTTTGTGAGGGTTACCTGGGGATTAGGCCTAGGTTTGATTTGTTTGTGTACTTCTTCACCGTCAAACGTGAAGCCGGACACATCAAGGAGGAGCTTAGAAACTGTGGCACCATAAGCTTCAAGATCCGTCCTGGCCGGCGGTTCCCCGACATCTTCGGCCACGAGTCATGCAAAAATTGGCAGTGGACGTACTTCTACGGCCCCAACATTCCTTTGGCAGGCCGAGAAGTAACGTATCCGGACTTCGTGGATGGATCTGCCGCTGAAGTCCCCACATGGCGGTCCCATGCCTCCCTTCCCTCCGACCTCAACGCTTCTCATGCAATAAGGCGGATAGATTGGTTTGTAGAGACGGGTCTAACCGGCTTGGACCTAGCCATGTGCTGGTTCATCAGGCGGATCCAACCTCTGCAGCACCGTACGAAGCTTATGCACGAGTACACCAGCGACCGAAGGGATACCCTTCGGATCTCCGAGGACAACTTCTCGAGCGACTCTGTCAAGTTCCGCCTCAAGGACATCGTCAAGGTGAAGGACAAGAAGCGTGGCTTCACCCTTACCTACGACATCTTCGTAGACGGAAAGTGCCCAAAGGTAGGTATTTATTTTCCGTGTATGACATTGCTCCATTTTGTCCGTCTTGCTAATACCATCTTGTCTAACACAATGATTTCTCACTTAACATCTTAGCGATCTAGAGGAGGGCAACCTGGCTTCCCAAATCTATGATCCAAAGATGAAGGAAGTCACGGTCGTGTCCGACGATTATGTCCCGTTGGCGCGAAAGCGGAAGAGCTCCACCTCTTACGCTGCCGACAGAGGCAAGAAAAAGAAGACGGAGGGTGGAGCCTCCAAAAAGAGTACTGCCGCCCTGGAGGCGGAGAAGAAGAAAGCCACCGGGATGTTTGCTAAAGCTCCCCCCTAGTGTAAGCTTCTTACTCTCCGACATTGTCTAATTTATCTGTCTTATTCCTGTACTTACGCATTTTGCACGTTTCGGGAAGAAAGCCACAACCAGCCTCAAAGAAGTCCACCAAGACTCTTGGGGCTTCTAGAAATATTAAAGAGATGCTGCATCGCGACTCTTCCCCCGCCATCGCCCCTGCTACTCCTGCCGTCAAGCCCTCCTCCGCTCCGACAAGCTCCCAAGCCCAGGAGGCACCAGGCCCTTCCGCCATGGAAGTGGATTCTGGCGCTTCTACCGAACTCGCAATTGTCGGCGAGCAGGCGAGATGGAGAGCGCTTCCCTTCAAATGGCTGAAGCTCCGGCTAAGGATGCCATCGGTAGCGGCAAGGCGGTGGTGGGTGCTGGTACTGCCAAGGCGCCTCTACTCCCGTAAACCCTTAGAACCATCAAGATTATCTTCGGTGCTTACGGGGTAGCACAACTATGGTTCCTAGAGGAGTGCCGTCATCTCCGACGCGTGTGGTCTTGAGGAGCTACTGTCAAGCGCACATCTTCAAGTAACAGCGTCCTTTGGCAAGGCTGTAATGAGAGTGCTACAAATCTCAAGATCATCGCACTTGTAAGTTTTACTTTACCTTTTGCATTTCACATGAGTATCCCACTGTAGCCCCCGAGGATGTAGACGGAAAACCATTGGTTTTGCATCTATATGCTCTAAGAGTGACTAAGTTAGAAAAACTCTCACTGTAGCCCCCAAGCATTTAGATGGAATGAATTATTCCGACTAGATGCTTTAAGAGTAGCATACACAGTGTTCATAATTTTAATTTCTGTAGCCCCCAAGCCTCTAGTTGTAACTGAATTAGTTCCGACTAGATGCTTTAAGAAAAGCTAAGCATTTTCTGAGTTAAAACTTTATACTGTAGCCCCCAAGCTTCTAGTTGAGAACTGAATTAGCTCCGACTAGATGCTTAAAGAAAAGCTAAGCATATTGCTAAGTTAAAAACTCTCGCTGTATCCCCCGAGCACCTAGATGGAAAATCTCCGACTAGGGGCTCCAAGTAGACTGAACAATGACTTGACTTTGTATTTGTTTCCATAGAACGAGAATGCTCGGAGGGGCATGGCCAATGATAAGTACCAGAAGATGCGCGCGGACCTTGAAGCTGAAAAGGGTAAAACCGCCATCTTGAAGGAACAGATCATCGAAAACAAGAGTCTGTTTTCTTTTTGCGCATTTCCGTCTTACTTTTGTGCCTTCCTTCTTCGAGTACTCATGGTGTACTTTGTTTTCTCCGACTTGCAGAGCGTGTAGCCAAGGCCAAGGATATTGTCGAGCAGTCCAAACATATCCAGCAGCTGGACAGCGAGAACAAGATCCTTAAGAAGGAGAGGGAAGAAATGCTAAAGATGCACGAGGATTCCATGAAAGCCCTGCAGGACTCCGCCTCCGCTGAGATCAATCGCTTGAAGGAGGAGCTTGCGATCCTAAAGGATCAGAAGCAAGCTGTCGATGAGCAAAACCTTCGCCATAGCGTGGCGTTTAAGCTCCTCCAACAAGAGAAAGAATCCTTGGCGGATGTCGTCTGGCAGGCTAAGGCCAGCATCTTCAGTAAGTATCCTCCGCCTTGGAGCTTTGTAGTCTGGGTACTTAGAATTTTTGAACTCATGCAATCGTTGTCGGAATTTTCAGTGCCCCTGGGTTTAACCCGCTCGCCTCCTTCGGACAAGGAATGCATGATTCTTGCCGGCAACTTCATCAACACTGCCATCACCCAAGCCAAGGAGATTGCCATGCCCCTGCAGATTTACATCAAGGCCTCGGACGCCATGGTGAAGTACTCGGAGATTCTGCGCCGAGCCCCCGAGCGTGTCGCAAGCTGGAAAGCTTCATGTGCACGGGCTGGCGCAAGGATGGCGTTGTCCATGGTGAAGGCACACTATGAAGGTGCCGACATCGACACGGTGACATCTGGTATCCCCGACATGGATGATGACGGCAAGAAGATCGATCACGAAGCCATCCTGTCATCACTCGCGGGCTATGACACCAGGGTTGCCGAGTTGGTGGACGTCGACGTCTTCGTGCCCAGGAACTTTCTTGACAACACCGACCCTAAATCCTCCGAGTCTCCTCACAGTGGCGACGCTGAGGGTGAATCTCCGGCTGGCGATGATGCGGCTTCCAAGTCCCCTCCACCCAAGGAGTGAAAAACACTTTGTAATTCTTGCTTCACCTCTGGAATGTGTATTGAAAAAACTTGGTGATGTAATCTTAAGGCGGAAAACAGTGGTTGTCATATCCTGCTACTTAAGAATTAATGCCCAGTACGTATATATTTTTTAAGCAAGTGCTGGCTTATCCATTACTTTGGTTTTTATGCTTGACTTTTCGTGAGTCGGAAGACTCGTTGTCGGAACCATGCGCTTAGGTGATGATGCCCAATGGCACCGTCAATAACCTTAGCACAAAATCGCCGACAATAAGTGCCGAAAGTGACTACTCCAGAATCCACATAAAAACAACAAAGAACGTGTAGACCAGAAAACTTAAGCTAACGCCCGTAGGCGGAATTTTCACAAGTGCAATCGCAAAGATTGTGCATAAAGGTTTATATGATCCAAAAGTGAACACTAAAGGAGGTAAAAGACTCAGCAATATGAGTGAACCAAAGAGCTTTATTTCATTGATCATATAAGAGGTACACGATTAGATAAAAAATGCTAAGTGTAGAAAGGACGTAGCTGTGCTATGTTCCATGGTCGATCAAGCTCCGGGTAGTCATCATTCGGGTCACGTCGCTTACGCTTATGATCCTCATTGGGCCTATCCTTGAGTTCACGATTGTCGACAAGGTAGTAAGACCCATTGAGCAGCGCCTTGCTTATGATGAACGGTCCTTACCATGGCGGGGATAATTTGTGTGACTTCTTCTGCTTAAGTCGGAGCACCAAATCCCCCTCTTTAAACGAGCGATGCCGGACGCGCGACTATGGTAGCGTAGCTTCTGCTGGTAGATGGCGGATCTTTGGCATGCCAAAACGCGCTCCTCCTCGAGAAGGTCCACATCTAGGCGTCTGGATTCTTCAGCGTCATCTTCGTCGTAGGCGGCAACTCTTGGTGCATCGTGGAGGATGTGGGAAGGTAGGATGGCGTCTGCTCCATATACCATGAAATAGGGGGTGTAGCCGGTGGATCTGTTGGGTGTAGTTCGTAAACTCCACAGCACAGATGGCAATTCTTCCGCCCAGGCTCCAGCTGCTCTATGCAGCGGTGCCTCAAGACGTGGCTTGATTCCCTGCATAATTAATCCATTGGCTCGCTCAACTTGACCATTGGATTGTGGGTGTGCCACAGATGCAAGGTCAAGTCGGATGCCTTTGTCCCAGCAATAGGCCTCCACTTCTCCGAGTGACAAGTTGCTTCCGTTGTTGGTGATGATGCTATGTGGGAGACCAAATCTCACCACTAGATCCCGGACAAACCTGAGGGTAGTTGCCCCATCAAGCTTTCTAATGGGTTTAGCTTCTATCCATTTGGTGAATTTGTCAACTACTACAAGCAGATGAGTAAATCCACACGGTGCTGTTTGTAACGGTCCCACCATGTCTAGCCCCTAGACTGCAAACGGCCAAGTTATTGGTATTGTTCGCAATTCTTCAGCAGGAACATGTGGTTGTCGGGCATAATATTGGCATCCTGTGCACGTATCAACCAGCTTGTCGGCGTCCGCCTTCGCGGTCAGCCAGTAGAATCCTTGCTGGAAGGCTTTCTCGACCAATGATCGAGGAGCGGCGTGATGCCCGCAATCTTCGAGATGGATCTCGCATAGGATTTCCATACCTTATAGCTGGGAGACACACTTTAGGTATACACCAGTAGTGCTCCTTTTATAGAGTTGCCCATTGATTATGGTATAACCCTTTGCTCGTCGTACTATTGGCTGTCTTTCGACCTCGTCGTCGGGCAAAGTTCCGTGTTCGAGATATTCCATGAACGGTTTTGTCCAAGCCGGAGGGATCTTTGTCACCATGTTGACGAAAGAATCAGCTCTATCCGGGTTGTCGATGTCGGCGCCCTTCACGGATGGTGTACGCAGATGCTCTAGGAAAACTCCTGGCGGAATTTGCTTGCGCCCTGATCCAAGTTTAGATAGTAAATCAGCCGCCTCGTTTTGCTCCCTTGGCACATATTTGACTTCGTAGCCCAAGAAGCTCTTGGCTATCTCGTCCACTTCGTCTCGATATGCCGCCATCATAGGGTTCCGTGCATTCCAGGTGCCAGCCACCTGCTGGGCAACCAAGTCAGAATCTCCACAACAAACTATCCGCTTGATGCCAATATCCTTGGCTACACGCAGTCCGTGAATGAGTGCTTCATACTCCGCCTTGTTGTTTGTAGCCTCGAAGTGGATCTGCAGAACGTGCACTCTTGCGCAGGAATTCTTCATATCCAACCAGCGGGAGAGGTAGGCGCGAGATATCTCGTCTTTCTCTTGCACGCACCGCTGTAGATCGCCCATCATGCAGGGACGCTTGTATGTACCCTCAAAGTTCTTGGTGAATGCTTCTTGCATGTCCAACCAGTTGTAGATAGATTTCTCCGGCAAGTCGTCGATCCATTGACGGGCCGTGCCCGCCAACATTAACTGGAGGTACTTGACGGAGACGTTGGGGTTGCATCCGGCAATCTCCACCGCGTTAACGTAGTCCTGCAACCATGTGGCTGGCTTGGCGGTGCCATCATAGGGTTTGATGGTCTTGTCAATCTAGAAACCTTTGGGGTAAGTTGCGGTCCATATTGCAGGTCCAAAGCAACATGGTCCCAGGTATGGTCCTTCCCGGGCCTCGTGGATCTTATTGATCCGCGAACGTGCATCGTACGGCTCCAGGTTCTTCTTATTTTTGTCAACAGGGGATGGGCTGCACGAACGACGCGGGCCTCCTCCGCCATGGTGACTGCTTGGCGGTGACGGAGGCGGAGGTGGTGGTGGGTTAGCCTTCTTGCTGTTACCCTCCTGCGACGCCTCACGCCTGTCATGGTTGCTTGTCGGACGCAGAGGGTCATGGCGCGACCTGCTCTTATGTCCTTCGTTGTGCTTTCTGTCATGACGGGTCTGCTCCAAGTTGTCGCGGATGACAATGCCACACTGCTTTCGTGGGGGCATATCCGTACGATGGTGAGCCTTGTAGTCTTCCTGACGTCGGGGGGATCGGGGCAGTGGCGATGGGGATAGCATCATTCCTGTTGTGCGCATCCCTCCGTCTTAGTTCTGATGAACCCGTCCGCGATCTGACATCCTGAGGAGATCTGTACCTTGGTGGTTTGTACTGGCTAGATCGGCAGAGCGCTGGGTCAGACTCAAGCATCTGAGAGGTGGCCTTTTCCTGCTGCTTTACCTCCTTGGCCACTAGGTCATAAACCTGCCCCACTGCCTCAGGCGATCTATCCTGCTCCAGAAGGGTCTTGGCGACTACGAGGTTAAGGAGTGGGGTAGGCATCACCTGCTTGCCTTCACTGTCAATGTATGGCTTGGCTTGTGCCGGCTTCGAGGGAGCCCATCCTAGGTTGCGCCGTACGCCAGGATCGTTGATGACGCGAGCCGGAGCCTTCTTGGCCTTCTGCTGCTGGAGCAGAGTCTTGTACTCGGCCTCCATTGCTCTAGATTTTTCTATGGACTTCTGCGTGTTGACCAGATCTCCATCTAGCTTAGCGCCTTGCTCCACGATGGCTTGCGCTTCCTCCAACAGTTGCTGGCGCTTCTCGTCAAGCTGAGTCACGTTCTGGATATGATCAACAGTTAGTGGCTCAACGAGGAGATTGCCGTACATCACTCTATCAGCTGGAGTAACATGGGCTGCTGCCGACGTGGATGCTGGAGGCGGCAAGTTTGCGGTGTTGTTTTTGCTCGGACCGGTGCCGAGTTCCTGCGGCTGCTGCATTGGATTAGGCAAAGGAGGCATGACTCTTGCGCGATCATTGTCAGCAGCAATAAGTGGCCCCTTCCCCTTATCCAGCGCCGTAGGCGGAGCTTGCCCGGGCTGGTCTTCATCCATCGCTATCCCAATGGTGACAAACACCCCTCGGGACATGACGGTGTTATTAGCTTGCTCTTCGCGCGAGTACTCCTGCATGGCGGAGTCTAGCTCTTCTAGACTGAAGTCTATCTCCTCGGAATCTGCACTGAAATCAGCATAAAGCGCGTCAATGACAGAGTCGGAGGGTGCCAGGACTTCCTCGATGACGGGCAGTGGAGGTGCAACAGCCTCAACGATGGCGGCCGGAGGCGGTGGTGGTGGCTGAATCGGAGGTGCTCTGTCAATGAGCACAAGCGCTGTTTGAGCTGCCGCTTCAGCCTCCGCGTAATTGTTGACGGTGTTTACCATGCCTTCGAAGGTGAGGCATCCTGACGCCTGTTGCCGTCTTAGAGAATGTCGGAGAAGCGTGTCGTGGTCCAGTCCTTCCACAAAGTGATAGATGGCATCATCATTGGGGTAATTGGCCAGGTCGGCCCGTATACGGAGCCACCTGGCGAGGTAGTCGCGGTGGTTTTCGCCCTCTCTCTAAACGCAGCGCGCCAGATCAAAGATGGTAACCACGCCGATGAACTTGGATCTCTGATGTCCAGATGCACGGGCAAAGCCGGCGGATTTGCAGTGATCTTCCACCTTTATATCCTGCACAGGGGCGGTTTGGGTGGGTCTTGGATTTTTCTGATCTTTGCCGGCAAACTCCGAGGAGAGATCCGACATCGATCCTTCCGCGAACGTATCCTGCCCATAGGCGGTCCGTGCGGGTCTTGATGCTCCTCCGACTCCCAGGGTACTAGTGCCCGAGTCGGTTTCGCCAATGAAGAGGTGGATGTCTCCGATGGGAACGATCGAACACCGCGTAGGGTTTGTCTTCGGCGGGATCCAGAACTCGTCGGGTGGGACGATCAGAACGTTTCCGGAGAAGAGAACGCGACCGATGGCTACGGTTTCGCTGATTCCCGCGAAGATCTTGGTCCTCGCCCGCTGAAGAGCCTGAAGCGCCTCTTGCCCCACGGTGGGCGCCAACTATCATGGTTTTGCCGACGAGTACGCCATGGAGGGGTCCTCACAGTGCGTGTTTAGAGACGTGGGGTAAGGCGGACAGTTGACGGGTACGAGGTAACACAGCTTACCCAGGTTCAGATCCCACAACGGTGGCGGAATCCTACTCCTGCTATAAATCACTATAATGGCAATACGTCGAGTTATAGAGATTAGGTTCGCTGTGCGAGGTGACTAGAAGGTCTAAGTTATCGTTGCCCTAAAAGCTCCCATAGGCCCGACTTATATAGTCGCCAGGTCCTAGGGTTACAGGGAAAAGTCCTAGCCGGACAGGTTACATAGTTCTACATCGTCTATTACTAGTCTTGTGTATCTTGCACTCCAAGGCTCCGGGTACGCTGGTGACTCCACCGTAGACTTCCTTTATCCGGCATGGGCCTCCCTTCTGGATCCATCTAACTGGGCCGCCCAGCAGGCCATAGGCCATGCTACCGACTATGGGCCACCCGGGTTAGTCGGATAAGAGACATGCTATGAGGATACCCATATAGCATATCCCCAACAACCGACAAGTTCTTCACCGACCCGTAACAAGTTCCTCGAAGCCCTGTCGCCGGATCCGATGGTCGAGACCCGAAGATTCCTGGAACTACAAGCTCTCTTTCACGGAATCCGAAGACCTCGATCCTTGAAGTTCGAAGACTGATCCGTGTCGAACCCTGAGAACCCTGAACCAAGACCGCCAAGTCCCCAATGTGTGACCCTTCTCCGAGCCCCTATTTTTATAAATGTTATAGACATCTTGTGCATATAAATTGTTCATACTTGCATACATTGTGTGGTTTGGGGGCATTATACCGATTCACCTCATAATTAAATATGGAGCGCATATGCGGGCTAATCTAGTCTTAGTTTGTCTTCATTTAAAATTGCATAGCGAACCGATGCCATGTTTTGTCTTGTTAAGGCAACATTTAAAATTGCGGGGTATCTAAACAACATGAACCTAACAATTAATTGACGGAACCCTGATTCTGCTTAATATTGCCTAATTGCATCGCACCTTTGTCATGTCATACATCATACATGCATCATGCCCGATCTTCTGCCATGGTATTAAATAGTGCATCCGGTGTTTGTGCTAGTGCTTTGCTTCTTCACAGATTAGACCGATGAGTTGATGCGAGTATCGACCCGATCTTCGGATGAACCTTCGGCAATGTTTTCAGGCGAGCATTCTTCCTCTTTCTACCTATTTTACATTTCTAGTCTTTATTTCCTCCTGTTGATCTATTGCTATCCGTGTTGCGATGCTTTAGTTTCCGTACCCTTGTTATATTACTTGCGGCCTCTATATTGCCTCGGACACCTCCTAGGTTGATAGACAGTCGGCCTTGCGAGTCTTAGTTGCTTGCTCAGGTGCTGCTTCATGTCATCGATGTTCCACCGTTGTTGGGGGGTTGGCATATTCATAAAGGTGGAGATGACCGTGGTTTTAATTACAGATGGTTACTTAAATACTAAAATTGTTATAACTAATGAAGAGAAACCGGTGGGTAATAGTTGAGATTTGGTTGTTAACCGCACACTTGTGTCCACCTAGGACCCGATGTCGTGGTATTGCCGACAAGTACGCCATGGAGGGGTCCTCATAGTGTGTGTTTAGAGACGTGGGGTAAGGCGGACGGTTGACGGGTACGAGGTAACACAGCTTACCTAGGTTCAGATCCCACAATGGTGGCGGAATCCTACTCCTGCTATAAATCACTATAATGGAAGTACGCCGAGTTACAGAGATAGGTTCGCTGTGCGAGGTTGTATGAATCGATACTAAGTTGTGACCTAAAGGCTCCCATAGGTCCGACTTATATAGTCGCCAGATCCTAGGGTTACAGGGAAAAGTCATAGCCGGATAGGTTACAGAGTCCTACACCGTCTATCACTAGTCTTGTGTAACTTGCACTCCAAGGCTCCGGGTACGCTGGTGACTCCATCGTAGCCTTCCTTTATCCGGCATTGGGCCTCCCTTCTGGATCCACCTAAGCGGGTCAGGCCACAGGCCATGCTACCGACTATGGGCCACCCGGGTTAGTCGGATAAGAGACATGCTATGAGGATACCCATATAGCATATCCCCAACAGTAGCCCCCGAAGAACTCTGAGATATTGCGCCGTCTTGCCTCTTCACGTGGAATGCTTCGTCTATATGGATGTCGGAAAATCGTCAAGCAACATCTTGTAGTCCTCCCAAAGAACCCTGCAAGGCTTTCTCCGTCTTCAACTTGTAAGTCAGAGAAATGCTGAATCTTCCATCGTACTCTTCCGTAGTCGGATTAAATCCGTCCATGCCGGAATCTTCGATGCGACGGCTCATCTACCGTGTCAGTTATGACGACGTAGGCTTAGGTCAGCGACGCCTCGTAACTCACACATGCAGAGAATGCAATCATATCCGATTTTCCCGCGCGAGCTATACGAACCGTTGGCGGCGGCGGTTGGAGACGTGGCGAAATTATTGCGCACGTTCACGAACACGTCGTCTACGCGGCAACTGTCCGATTAGCTGCACGAATCTTGACACAGAGTAATATAAATAGTAACCGTGGGACACTTGCCACTTTTTACCCTATTCTCTCGCGTCATCGTCTTCTTCCTCCAGCCGCACGCCTCCTCGAGCTCTCCGCGGAAAACCTCGAAGAAACCCTACCCTCTCTTTGCATCAGTCGCATCCTTCCAATCCTCCATGGCTAGCAGCAGCTCCTCCCCGTCGATGGTGGCGTCGAGCGAAGCCACGGCGAAGCCGGCGAGCTCCGTCGTCGTGCCCCCAGAGGGCCTGGTCATCCCCGCGTCGGCAATGATTGAAACCACCGGCGGTGACCACAATCTTGTGGCGCTAGAGCCTCTGGAAGAAGAGCCAGACTCGCACAAGGGCGACTGGCGCGGCTCGGACATCACCGGCCGCGACATCCAAGAGATGGTCGCCGAAGGCTACCTCCCTGCGACGGAGGGGCTCGCCTGGTGGGCGGCGCCGGCCGGCGAGGAGACACCTTCTCCCCAAGTCAGAGAAAAGGTGTACCTCAAGGCTCAGCTGGTACGTGGCATTTCCTTGCCCATCTCCCACTTCTTTCTCTCCGTCTTGAACCACTACAAGATCCAACCCCACAACCTCTCCCCCAATAGAATCTTAGTGCTTAGCAACTTCACGGCACTTTGTGAGGGTTACCTAGGGATAAGGCCTAGGTTAGACTTGTTCGTGTACTTCTTCACCGTCAAACGTGAAGCCGGACATAGTAGGGAGGAGCTTAGGAACTGTGGCACCATAAGCTTCAAGATTCGACCTGGTCGGCGGTTCCCCGACATTGTTGGGCACGAGTCGTGCAAAAACTGGCAGCGGACGTACTTCTACGGCCCCTACATTCCTTTGGCGGGCCGAGAAGTGACGTACCCGGACTTCGTGGATGGAGCCGCCGCTGAAGTTTCCACATGGAGATCCCATGCCTCCGTTCCCTCCGACCTCGACGCTTCTCGCGCAATAAGGCGGATCGAGTGGTTCATAGAGACGGGTTTGACCGGCTTGGACCTAGCCATGTGTTGGTTCATCAGGCGAATCCAACCTCTGCAGCACCGCGTGAAGTTCATGCACGAGTACACCAGTGATCGAAGGGATACCCTCCGGATCTCCGTGGATAAATTCTCGAGCGACTCCGTCAAGCTCCGTCTGAAGGACATCGTCAAGGTGAAAGATAAGAAGCGTGGCTTCACCATCACCTGTGACATGTACGTAGATGGCAAGTGCCCAAAGGTAGGTATTTATTTTCCGTGTATGACATTGCTCCAGTTTCTCCGTCTTGCCAATGCCATCTTATCTAACAGGTGATTTCTCACTTAATAGCTTAGCGATCTAGATGAGGACAACCTTGCTGCCCAAATCTACGATCTAAAGATGAAGGAAGTCACGGTCATGTCCGACGACGATGTCCTGTTGGCGCGAAAGCGGAAGAGCTCCACCTATGACTCTGCCGACGGAGGCAAGAAGAAGAAGAAGACGGAGGGTAGAGCCTCCAAGAAGACTACCGCCGCCCTGGAGGCGGAAAAGAGAAAAGCCACCGGGATGTTTGCCAAAGCGCCCCCCTAGTGTAAGCCTCTCATTCTCCGACATTGTCTATTTATCTGTCTTGTTCATGTACTTATGCACTTTGCACATTTCAGGAAGAAATCCACAACCAGCCTCGTGGGGCTTATGCACTTTGCAAGTCCTCCAAGACTCTTGGGGCTTCTAGAAATATCAAAGATATGCTGCATCGCGACTCCTCCCCCGCCATCGCCCCTACTACTCCTGCCGTCAAGCCCTCCTCTGCTTCGACAAGCTCTCAAGTCCAGGAGGCACCAGGCCCTTCCGTCATGGAAGTGGATTCTAGCGCCTCTACCGAGCTCGCTGTTGTTGGCGAGCAGGCGACGCAGGAGAGCGCTGCTCTTCAAATGGCTGAAGCTCCGGCTAAGGATGCCATTGGTAGCGGCAAGGCGGTGGTGGGAGCTGGTACCTCTACCGAAGGCGGCGCCCCTACTCCCCAGAAACCCTTCGAGCTCCCAAAGATAGTTTACCCAGCGCTTCTGCCGAGTAACACTACTATGGTTGCTGGAGGAGTGTCGTCATCTCCGACATGCGGTCTCGAGGAGCTACTCCGACAAGCATATATCTTGCAAGGAAATAGCATTTCCTCCGGCAAGCTGCTAGCCGAGAGCGCTACATACCTCAAGATTATTGCACTTGTAAGTTTTTTACTTTGCCTTTTGCATTTCATATGAGTATCCCACTATAGCCCCCGAGGATGTAGACGGAAAACCATAGGTTTTGTATCTATATGCTCTAAGAGTGACTAAGTTAGAAAAAACTCTCACTGTAGCCCCCAAGCATTTAGATGGAACATACTATTCCGACTAGATGCTTTTAAGAGTAGCAGACGCAGTGTTCATAATTTTCAATGCTGTAGCCCTCAAGCCTATAGTTGTAACTGAATTAGTTCCGACTAGATGCTTTAAAGGAAAGCTAAGCATTTTCTGAGTTAAAAACTTTATAATGTAGCCCACAAGCCTCTAATCGAGAACTGAATTAGCTCCGACTAGATGCTTAAAGAAAAGCTAAGCATATAGCTAAGTTAAAAACTCTCGCTGTAGCCCCCGAGCATCTAGGTGGAAAATCTCCGACTACAAGCTCCAAGCAGACCAAACAACGATTTAACTTTGTATGTGTTTCCACAGAACGAGAATGCTCGGAGGGGCATGGCCAACGACAAGTACCAGAAGATGCGCGCAGATCTTGAAGCCGAAAAGGGTAAAACTGCCATCTTGAAGGAACAGATCATCAAAAACAAGAGTCTGTTTTCTTATTGCGCATTTCCGTCTTACTTTTGTGCCCACAATCTCCGAGTACTCACTGTGTACTTTGTTTTCTCCGACTTGCAGAACATGTCGCCAAGGCCAAGGACATTGTCGAGCAGTCCAAGCATATCCAGCAGCTGGACAACGAGAACAAGATCCTGAAGGAGGAGAGGAAGGAGATGCTGAAGATGCACGAGGATTCCATGAAAGCCCTGCAGGATTCCGCCTCCGCGGAGATCAATCGCTTGAAGGAGGAGCTTGCGATCCTAAAGGATCAGAAGCAAGCTGCTGATGAGCAAAAACTTCACCATAGCGAGGTGTTTAAGCTCCTCCAACAAGAGAAGGAATCCTTGGCGGATATCCTTTGGCAGGCCAAGGCCAGCATCTTCAGTAAGTTTCCTCTGCCTTGTATTTCTGTAGTCTGGATACTTAGTTTATCGAACTCATGCGCTCCTTGTCAGAATTTGCAGCTCCTATGGGTTTAACCCGCTCGCCTCCTTCGGACAAGGAATGTATGGTTATTGCCGGCAACTTCATCAACACCGCCATTACCCAAGCCAAGGAGATTGCCAAGCCCCTCCAAATATATATCAAGGCATCGGACTCTGTGACGAAGTACTCGGAGATCCTGCGCCGAGCCCCCGAGCATGTCACGAGCTGGAAAGCTTCATGTGCACGGGTTGGCGCAAGGATGGCGATGTCTATGGTGAAGGCACACTATGAAGATGTCGTCATCTACACGGTAACCTCAGGTATCCCCGACGTGGATGATGACGGCAAGGAGATCGATCACGAAGCCATCCTGTCATCACTCGCGGGTTATGATACCAGGGTTGCCGAGTTGGTGGACGTTGACGTCTTCGTGCCCAGGAACACCATCGACAGTGTCAACCAAGATTCCTCCGAGTCTCATCACAGCGCCGACGTCGAGGGTGATTCTCCGGCTGGTGATGATGCGGCCTCCAAGTCTCCTGCGCCCAAAGAATGAAAAGCACTTTGTAATTTTTGTTTCACCTTTGGTGCGTGCACAGAAAAAACTTGGTGATGTAATCTTAAGGCGGAAAACAATGGTTGTCGTATCCTGCTACTTAAGTACTAATTCCCAGTATGTATATATTTTTTAAGCAAGTGCTGGCTTATCCATTACTCTGGTTCTTATGCTTGACTTTTTGTGAGTCGGAAGACTCGTTGTCGGAACCATGCACTTAGGTGATGATGCCCAATGGCACCATCTATAACCTGAGCACAAAATCGCCGACAATAAGTGCCAAAAGTCACTACTCCAGAATCCACATAAAAACAACAAAGAACGTGTAGACCAGAAAACTTAAGCTAACGCCCGTAGGCAGAATTTTCACAAGTGCAATCGGAAGACTTGTGCATAAAGGTTTTACATGATCCAAAAATGAACACTAAAGGAGGTAAAAGACTCAGCAATATGAGTGAACCAAAGAGCTTTATTTCATTGATCATATAAGAGGTACACAATTAGATAAAAAATGCTAAGTGTAGAAAGGACGTAGCTGTGCTATGTTCCATGGCCGATCAAGCTCCGGGTAGTCATCATCCGGGTCACGTCGCTTACGCTTATGATCCTCGTTGGGTCTATCCTTGAGTTCACGATTGTCAACAAGGTAGTAAGACCCATTGAGCAGCGCCTTGCTTATGATGAACGGTCCTTCCCATGGCGGGGATAATTTGTGCGACTTCTTCTGCTTAAGTCGGAGCACCAAATCCCCCTCTTTAAATGAGCGATGCCGGACGCGGCGACTATGGTAGCTGCGTAGCTTCTGCTGGTAGATGGCGGATCTTTGGCATGCCAAAACGTGCTCCTCCTCGAGAAGGTCCACATCTAGGCGTCTGGATTCTTCAGCGTCATCTTTGTCGTAGGCGGCAACTCTTGGTGCATCTTGGAGGATGTCGGAAGGTAGGATGGCTTCTACTCCATATACCATGAAGTAAGGGGTGTAGCCAGTGGATCTGTTGGGTGTAGTTCGTAAACTCCACAGCACAGATGGCAATTCTTCCGCCTGCTCGGCTGCTCTATGTAGCGGTGCCTCAAGACGTGGCTTGATTCCCTGCAGAATTAATCCATTGGCTCGCTCAACCTGACCATTGGATTGTGGGTGTGCCACAGATGCAAGGTCAAGTCGGATGCCTTTGTCCCCACATTAGGCCTCCACTTCTCCGAGTGATAAGTTGCTTCCGTTGTCGGTGATGATGCTATGTGGGAGACCAAATCTCACCACTAGATCCCGGACAAACCTGAGGGCAGTTGCCCCATCAAGCTTTCTAATGGGTTTAGCTTCTATCCATTTGGTGAATTTGTCAACTGCTACAAGCAGATCTGTAAATCCACACGGTGCCGTCTGTAACGGACCCACCATGTCTAGCCCCCAGACTGCAAACGACCAAGTTATTGGTATTGTTCGCAATTCTTCAGCAGGAACATGTGGTTGTCGGGCATAATACTGGCATCCCGTGCATGTCTCAACCATCTTGTCGGCGTCCGCCTTCGCGGTCAGCCAGTAGAATCCTTGCCGGAAGGCTTTCGCGACCAAAGATCGAGGAGCGGCGTGATGCCCGCAATCTCCGAGATGGATTTCGCGTAGGATTTCCATACCTTCTAGTTGGGAAACGCACTTTAGGTATACACCAGTAGTGCTCCTCTTGTAGAGTTGCCCATTGATTATGGTGTAACCCTTTGCTCGTCGTACTATTTGCTGTCTTTCGACTTTGTCGTCGGGCAAAGTTCCGTGCTCGAGATACTCCATGAACGGTTTTGTCCAAGCCGGAGGAATCTTTGTCACCATGTTGACGAAAGAGTTAGCTCTATCCGGGTTGTCTATGTCGGCGCCCTTCACGGAAGGTGTGCGTAGATGCTCTAGGAAAACTCCTGGCGGAATTCGCTTGCGACCTGATCCAAGTTTAGACAGCAGATCAGCCGCCTCGTTTTGTTCCCTAGGTACATACTTGACTTCGTAACCCAAGAAGCTCTTGGCTATCTCATCCACTTCGTCTCGATATGCCGCCATCATAGGGTTCCGTGCATTCCAGGTGCCAGCTACCTGCTGGGCAACCAAGTCGGAATCTCCACAGCAAACTATGCGCTTGATGCCAATATCCTTGGATACACGTAGTCCGTGAATGAGTGCTTCATACTCCACCATGTTGTTTGTAGCCTCGAAGTGGATCTGCAGAACGTAGCGTAGCTTGTCTCCTTTTGGTGACTATAGCAGTACACCAGCCCCTGAGCCGTTGAGCAACTTCTATCTGTCAAAGTGCATCACCCAGTACTCTGGTTCTGGCAATGGAGTAGCATCTAGCATCTTCGTCCAATCTGCAATAAAATCCGCCAAGGCTTGTGACTTGATAGCGTCGCGTCTTTTGTAAGTGATCTCGAAGGCGGCAAGTTCAATGCCCCACTTCGCGACCCTTCCTGTAGCGTCGCTGTTATTGATAATGTCGGACAATGGAGTCTTGCTCACCACTGTGATTGGGTGCTCCTGAAAGTAATGCCTCAGCTTCCGCGAAGCGAGGAATACTCCATAAGCTATCTTTTGGTAGTGCGGGTAACGCTGCTTGGACTCCGTCAAGACCTCTCTTACATAGTAAACTAGTCGTTGAACTCCGTGCTCATAGCCTGGTTCCTTCCGCTCTACCACAACGATGATGCTGATAACCCGGTTGGTTGCCGCCATGTAAATTAACAGGGGCTCACCAGGCTCGGGTGCTGCAAGGATGGGCGCTGAGGACAGAATCTCCTTGAGCTGCTTGAATGCTACATCTGCCTCGTCTGTCCACATGAATTTGTCCGCCTTCTTCAGCAACTTGTACAGCAGCGGAGCCTTCTCTCCAAGTCGGCTGACGAACCGACTAACTGCTGCAACATAACCTGTTAGTCGTTGAATGTCCTTTAGGCATGTCGGACGGTTTATGTTTAAGATGGCCTTGATTTTCTCCGGGTTGACCTCGATTCCGCGCTGGGAAACGGTGAAGCCCAACAATTTGCCGGCTGGCACCCCGAAGACGCACTTCTTAGGGTTGAGCATCATGTTGTATTTATGGAGATTGTCAAAGGTTTCTTTCATGTCGGATATTAAGTCGTTTGATTTTTTAGACATCACTTCAATATCATCCACATAGGCGTGAACATTCCGACCAATTTGGTTGTGAAGGCAGCGTTGCATTGTCCGCTGGTAGGTAGCACCTGCGTTTTTTAGCCCAAAGGGCATCGTGACGTAGCAAAACGTGTTGTATGGGGTAGTGAACGAAGTGGCCAATTGGTCCGACTTCCTCATCTTGTTCTGGTGGTATCCTGAGTATGCATCGAGAAAACACAAAAGTTCCGATCCAGCCGTCGAGTCAATGACTTGGTCAATGCGAGGCAAAGCAAATGGATCTTTGGGACATGCTTTGTTCAAGCCAGTATAATCAACGCACATTCTTAATTCATTGGTTCCCTTTTTTGGGACAAGTACAGGATTGGCCACCCATCGGGTGTGAAGGACTTCTCGGATAAACCCAGCCTTAAGTAACCTAGCTATCTCTTTGCCAATGGCGCGTCTCTTCTCATCTCCGAAGCGTCGTAGAGGTTGTTTCACTGGTTTACATATTGGATCTATGTTTAAGCTGTGCTCGGCAAGTTCCCTAGGTACACCTTTCATGTCGGCAGGTTGCCAGGCAAAGATGTCCCTATTCTCACGGAGGAACTCGACGAGCGCGCTTTCCTATTTGGGATCCAGGTTCGTCCCAATGGCGACGGTCTTGGAGGCATCGCCTACCACAAGTTCCACCGGCTTGGTCTCGATGGCGGCCTTGAACGCAGGAGCAGAGTCGGAGATCTTCTTCTTCGACGCGGGCATCTCTAAGTCATTGACCTTGCTCTGGATCTCCTTGAATTATTCGCTGTAGAGGACAGCTTCTGCAACGACTGCTTCATTGATCTCGCAGTCCCTTGCCTTGGTAAAGCTTCCGGATACGATGATGACACCGTTTGGTCCGGGTATCTTGAGTTTGTTGTAGACGAAGCATGGCTTGTCCATGAACGTGTGGAATATGTCGCGGCCGAATATGACGTGGTACACGCTCTTGAAGGGGACCACCTCGAAGGTCATGCGCTCTTGGCGTTAATTATTAACGTCACCAAAGGATACCTGAAGCATAATGCACCCAAGGGACCAAGCCTCCCGACCAGGAACTACACCATGGAAAACGGTGTTGGTCCGCCTTAGGTTTTCCTCCGTCAAGTTCATCATTTGCAGTGTATCCAGGTACATGATGTTGATGCTGCTTCCACTATCCACCATGCACTTGGTGAACTCCACGCCGTCAATCAATGGGTTGATGACCATGGCATACTGGTTCTCCGTGGGCACAAGGTCTGGGTGGTCCGTCTTGTCCCAAGTTATTGGAACCTCCGACCAGCACAGGTATTGGGGAACTAGGGGAGAGTGGCCATCAGGATCCTTAAAGAGGTCTTCTGTTGTCGGACGGTGGGGGTGCCAAGGAAAGTGTGGTAGACTAGGGCCTTCTTTGCGAAGCGGTTCTTGCCCTTGTCGTCGCTCTTGGCGGCGTGCTTGGGGTCAACGTCCTCGTCCATGTCACTTGAATGCTTGGACTCCTCCTCCTCTTCTTCCCCTTGCCCTTGCCTCACGGTCTGTTCTTCCGACTTCACTTGTAGCCGGACTCCGGGTCTTTCTTGAGGTCGTTGACGAACTTGCAGTGTCGATTGGTATGGGTGGCCTTGCCGTTGGCGTCGAGGTGTACGAGGCACGGCATATCGCGGTACTCTTTGTAGGTTTGGGGAACGCGGAGCGGCGTCGAGTTGGTTTCACTTCCTCGTTGCTGCCCGCGGCCTGCTCCCCTTCCTCGGCCACGTTGTCCGCCTTCTCCTCGTCCTGCAATAGTCATAGCGACCATGTCGGTAGATTGCTTTTCTTCGGGAGCGGTTTTCCGCTTTGTACTGCTGTTCCTCCGAGCTTGAGTTGGAACGGCCGTTGCTGGCAAAGAGCCACGAGCATCGTCGTCGGTAGCTGCGAACTCACTAGCTAACTGAATCATCTGATTCAAGTCAAGCTGATGATTGTCCTGCAAGCGCTTTAGCTTATGTCGGAGCAACGTGCCCCTTTCCAACCCGTCGATGAAGGCGGCCATGGCGGTCTGAGCGTGCACTCTTGTGCAGGAGTTCTTCATATCCAGCCACCGGGAGAGATAGGCGCGAGATGTCTCGTCTTTTTCTTGCATGCACCGTTGTAGATCGCCCATAGTGTAGGGACGCTTGTATGTACCCTCAAAATTCTTGGTGAATGCTTCTTGCATATCCAGCCAGTTGTAGATAGATCTGTCCGGCAAGTCGTCGATCCATTGACGGGCCGTGCCCGCCAACATTAACGGGAGGTATTTGACGGCGATGTTGGGGTTGCCTCCGGCAATCTCCACCGTGTTGCCGTAGTCCTGCAACCATGTGGCAGGCTTAGCGGTGCCGTCATAGGGCTTGATAGTCTTGTCAATCCGGAAACCTTTGCGGTAAGTTGCGGACCGTATTGCAGGTCCAAAGCAACGTGGTCCCAGGTATGTGTAGGGGTTCGTAGCATGGAAAACAAAAAATTTCTACCGCATACAAACAAACAAGCCAAGATCTATCTACTAGATTGTAGCAACGAGTCGATAGAATAACTCACCCCCGAAGATTCCAAAGTGTTTAACAAGAGCGGATTCTCATGGGTGACGTAGTCGTACTCTTCCAGATCTCAAGATCGCGTAGACGATCCTTCCCAAAGCAGCGCTTCCAAGATCGGTCACACGCGATTACTCGACGAAGACCTTCCTCTCCTTGTTCCAGCAGAAGCGGAGGTTGTAGCACTCTCCTCGCGATTCGGCGTGACGGCGTGGTACCGGAAGTAGAGGGGAGATCTCGCAGGGCTTCGCCTTAAGCCGGAGCGAGTATGGTGGACTATGAGAGAGCCTCGGTGATCTAGGGTTTAGACACACCAAGTAGAGGGAGCTAGGCCGGCGGCTAGGGCAAGGGGATTGCCCCAAGTCCGCGGCTTGGGCAAACCCTAGGGCGGCGGCAGCTATGGTGGGCGGCGGCGGTTAGGGTTAGGTTTAGAGGGGCAAGGTGTAGGTCTAGGAGGGGCAGCCCTGCCCCTCCTTATATAGGTGGGAGGGCGCGGCCAAGAGGAGGGGAGTCCCTCCCAACTCGGCCTCCTTGGCCGGCGGTGGAGGGAGAGGGACTTCCTCCCCAAGTAGGTTTCCTACTCTCCCTCCACCAAACAAAATAGCCGTTTGACTTTTCAAATTGGCGTTTGACTTTTCAAACTAGGATTTGATTTATCCCTTTATTTTGTTCAGCGATGACACCTAGTACATGATGCAACCATTCCAACTTGTTATGACACATTCATGTACCCTTCCCCTCCAGAGTGCCGGACATTCCGGAACCTTCTAGAACATTCCCGATGAAAACACCGGAACCATTCTCCAACCCTGAAACAGGACTTTCCTTATATGAATCTTATTCTCCGGACCATTCCGGATCTCCTCGTGATATCCCGGATCCCATCCGAGACTCCGAACAACATTCTTTCTCTTACTCATCATTCCATAACTACTCAACAACGTCGAATCCTTAAGTGTGTCTCCCTACGGTTCATGAATTATGCGGACATGATCGAGACACTTCTCCAAACAATAACCAATAAAGGAATCTGGAAATTCATATGAAATTCATCTGGAAATTATGCAAGCTAATTGGATGACATTCCACCGAGAGGGCCCAGAGTATATCTATCCGTCATATGGATGGACAAATCCCACTCTTGATCCATGTGTCTCAACAATACTTTTTGAACACTCAATGCCACCTTTATAGCCACCCAGTTACGGTGTGGTGTTTGATGTCATCAAAGCATCCTTCAGGTGATGGTGATATGCATGATCTCATGGTCGAAGGAATTAGGTTACTATGTATCAGAAAGCATATAGCAATTGAACTATTAAAATGACTTGATCTTTATGCTACGCTTATCTATAGGAGTATGTCCATCATATCATTCTCCTAACGATATGATCTTGTTGTTAATAACATCTCAATGTTCATGATAGGGAAACCACAATCATTTATTAACCAACAAGCTAGTATTATAAAGAGGCTTTACTAGGGACTCTAATTTAGTTTACAAATCACACAAGTATTAATGTTTCCTTGTTAATACTATTATAGCATGAATGTAAACATTTATCATAAACACAAAGATATCATAATAACTATATTTATTATTGCCTCTAGGGATATCTCCAACAGTATGGTCCTTCCCGGGCCTCGTGGATATTATCGATCCCCGAACGTGCATCGTACGGCTCCGGGTTCTTCTTCTTGTTGTCAACAGGGGATGGGCTGCGTGAACGACGCGGGCCTCTTCTGCCATGGTGACTGCTTGGCGGCGACGGAGGCGGAGGTGGCGGTGGGTTAGCCTTCTTGCTGTGACCCTCCTGCGACGCCTCACGCCTGTCGTGGTTGCTTGTCGGACGTGGAGGGTCGTGGTGCGACCTGCTCTTGTGTCGTTGGTGGGCACTCTCCATCATGACGGGTCTGTGCCGCGTTGTCGCGGATGACGATGCCGCACTGCTTTGCTCGGGGCATATCCATATGATGGTGAGCCTTGTAATCTTCCTGACATCGGGGGATCAAGGTGGTGGCGATGGGCAACGAGGTCGGACTTTTTCTCCGTGGTCGGAGGATATGGGGATAGCATCCTTCCTGTTGCACGCATCCCTCCGTCTTTGTTCTGATGAACCCGTCTGTGATCCGACATCCTGAGGAGATTTGTCCCTTCGCAGTTTGTACTGGCTAGATCGGCAAAGCGCTGGGTCAGACTCGAGCCTCTGAGAGGTGGCCTTTTCCTGCTGCTTTACCGCCTTGGCCACTAGGTCGTAGACCTATTCTATTGCCTCAGGCGATCTATCCTGCTCCAGAAGGGTCTTGGCGACGGCGAGGTTAAGGAGTGGGGTGGGCATCACCTGCTTGCCTTCACTATCAATGTATGGCTTGGCATGTGCCGGCTTCGAGGGAGCCCATCCTAGGTTGCGTCATACACCAGGATCGTTGATGACGCGAGCCGGAGCTTTCTTAGCCTTCTCGTCAGCAAGGTAGTCTTGTACTCGGCATCCATTGCTCTAGATTTCTCCATGGACTTCTGCGTGTTGACCAGATCTCGATCTAGTTTAGCGCCTTGCTCCGCGATGGCTTGCGCCTCCTCCAGCAGCTGCTGGCGCTTCTCGTCAAGCTGAGTCACGTTCCGGATATGAGCAACGGTTAGTGGCTCGACGAGGAGATTGCCTTACATCACTCTATCAGCTGGAGTAACATGGGCTGCTGCCGACGTGGATGCTGTAGGCGGCAAGTTTGCGGTGTTGTTGTTGCTCGGGCTGGTGCCGAGTTCCTGCGGCTGCTGCACTGGGTTAGGCGGAGGAGGCATGACCTTTGCGCGATCATCGTCTGCAGCCATAAGTGGCCCCTTCCCTTTTTCCAGTGCCGTAGGCGGAGCTTGCCCAGGTTGATCTTCATCCATCGCTGTCCCAATGGTTACGAACATCCCTCGAGACATGACGGTGTTGTTAGCTTGCTCGTCGCGCGAGTACTCCTCCTTCATCTCCTGCATAGCAGAGTCTAGCTCTTCTGGACTGAAGTTTATCTCCTCTGAATCTGCACTGAAGTCAGCATAAAGCGCGTCAATGACAGAGTCGGAGGGTGCCAGGACTTCCTCGATGATGGGTGGTGGAGGTGCAACGGCCTCGACGATGACTAGAGGTGGTGGTGCTGTTGCGACGATGACGGCGGGAGGCGGTTGCGGCGGCTGCTGAACCGGAGGTTCTCTGTCTCTGAGTGCAAGCTCCATCTGGGTTGCCGCGTCAGCTGCCGCGTAGCTGTTGACGGTGCTCACCATCTCTTCGAGGGTAAGGCGTCTTGTTTCCTGCTGTCGTCTTAAAGAATGTCAGAGAAGTGTGCCGCGGTCCAGTCCTTCCACGAAGTGATACAAAGCGTTATCATCGGGGTAGTTGGCCAGATCGGCTCGTATACGGATCCACCTGGCTAGATAGTCGTGGGTGTTTTCACCTTCTCTCTGCACGCATCGCGCCAGATCGAAGATGGTAACCACCCCGACGAACTTGGATCTCTGTTGTCCAGACGCGCGGACGAAGCCGGTGGATTTGCAGTGATCTTCCACCTTTATATCCTGCACAGGGGCGGTTTGGGTGGGCCTTGAATTTTTCCGATCTTTGCCGGCGAACTCCGAGGAGAGGTCCGACATCGATCCTTCCGTGAACGTATCCTGCCCATAGGCGGTTCGTGCGGGTCTTGAATTTTTCCGATCTTTGTCGGCAAACTCCGAAGAGATATCCGACATCGATCCTTCCGCGAACGTATCCTGCCCGTAGGCGGTCCGTGCGGGTCATGATGTTGCTCCGACTCCCGGGAACTAGTGCCCGAGTCGGTTTCGCCGATGAAGAGGTGGATGTCTCCGATAGGAATGATCGAACACCACGTAGGGTTCGTCTTCGCCGGGATCCAGAATTCGTCAGGGGGGACGATCGAAACGTTGCTGGAGAAGAGAACACGGCTGATGGCTACGGTCTCGCCGATTCCCGCGAAGATCTTCATCCTCGCCCGCTGTAGATCCTGAAGCGCCTCTGGCCCCATGGTGGGCGCCAACTTTCGTGGTATTGCCGACGCGTACGCCATGGAGGGGTCCTCACAGTGCGTGTTTAGAGACATGGGGTAAGGCGGACGGTTGATGGGTACGAGGTAACACAGCTTACCCAGGTTCAGATCCCACAACAGTGGCGGAATCCTACTCCTGCTATAAATCACTATAATGGCAATACGCCGAGTTACAGAGATAGGTTCATTGTGCGAGGTTGTATGAATCGATACTAAGTTGTGCCCTAAAGGCTCCCATAGGTCCGACTTATATAGTCGCCAGATCCTAGGGTTACAGGGAAAAGTCCTAGCCGGACAGGTTACAGAGTCCTACACCGTCTATCACTAGTCTTGTGTAACTTGCACTCCAAGGCTCCGGGTACGCTGGTGACTCCATCGTAGCCTTCCTTTATCCGGCATTGGGCCTCCCTTCTGGATCCACCTAACTGGGCCGCCCAGCAGGCCACAGGCCATGCTACCGACTATGGGCCACCCGGGTTAGTCAGATAAGAGACATGCTATGAGGTTACCTATATAGCATATCCCCAACACCCGAGTTCTTGACACATGTTCCGAGACTGAGCGCGCTAACCACATGTGGGGTGTGTGGGCACCCCTATCGGCTTACTACCTGATTTCAAAGTAATGTACTGGGGGCCACAAACTAGTTTGACGTTTTCATGCCATGTTATGCCATGTATGCCATGTTATGCCATGTTTATTATCTGTTGCTCGATGAGCGTTTAGTACTGTATTGTTTAGGATGTGGGTCGTTATGTTGAGGATTATATATATGGCCTCTGATCTCTTGGCCGATCTCGCAACCTCTGGGTCCGTCTGTGGAGGTCGGCCGACTTCATTACGGGTAGCTTATTGGGGTGGCCCCCATGTACTTGCTTTGGATCTAGGAAGCGTCGTGTCCTAGGCCCCGCCTACATACCTATGGAAGTATGTTAACTGATCTGGCAACAAGCGTCGAAGTGCATGTGGAAACTTTGGTGCACCCCTGCAGGGTTAAATCTTTTCGAAAAGCCGTGTCCGCGGTTATGGACGACTTGGAGCACAGTATCTCGATCATAGACAACTATAACTAAAGTTTACTGTTATAAATTTGACTTGTACCTAATATGACCAGTAAGTTGGATAACCACCATTGAATGAATGAATAAAACTGCCAACGGTGTGAGTTTCCTCGAATTGACTTCCTCGTTTGGTCTCAAGGGGGAAAATACCAGGATGGGTATGATTGGTGGTAGTATCAGGTTGGTCCCGAATAGGTCTTTCTCATCTCTCTGATAGCCGACAAATATATATCGAGTCTCTATAGGTTGTTTAGCGCATGCTTCGCTGCTGCTTCAGTCCACCATACATATGTAGGCGAGGACCGCCGAATTCTAGTCCAAATGTGCATCGCCTCGAGATCGACCGCTCTCTTTTCCTTTGCCCTTTGCCGCACCCCTTTTGTTTAAGCAGGTTTTGAGATCGACGTCGTTAGCGTGGTTACCCTTCCGCCTGGCCTCAAGGCGGTGGTTATGGACGCCATTGGTTATTCTTCAGGGCTCTTAGCTCAATTTGCATCTTGTCCATACTCGGACGCTGTATCGTTTTAAAGGTAATTTGGATCTTTGTATTGTATATCTGTATTCTTGACACTTTGAGTCATTGTTGTATATATCTGTTCTGTGGGTTCCATCATGGACTATTGTGTAATGATATTACTTCGTTTCCACCTGCACGCAAGTGCCTGGTGGGCACCTTTGAATCGTTTTTATGCAGGTTCGGCGGGAATCGTTGAAACTTGCATAGGGCCGATCCGAGGGTGTTACAGCCAGCCACTGGACCACACGCCCAGGCCATGCCAAACCTCTCTGCTACCATGCCGAGAGCACGCCCCGTGCGCCACACTCGACCAGCACTCCCAGACCGCGTGCCGCCCTCGCTACGTGCGTAAGTGATCACCAGCACCCCATCACCCTGCCAGACATGCCCGTTCGCCGCCGTGCGGACCACGCTCGCTGTGCGCCATCAAAAACCCCGTCAAACCCGCCCAGAGCGTCGAAGCGTTCCGACCGATGAGCACCACCCCACGCCTTGCCACCACGCCGTTGAGCTTCACCAGGGAACATAGAACCGCCCCTACTGTCGCCCACGCCGATAGCTGCCTGTGTCGTCGACCACGACGAGCTCAGCTCGCGCTCGTCGGTTCCCTCTCGCCATTATAAATAGAGGCCTCCCCCGCTCGATTTATTCACACCAGTTCGCTCCCCACCTCTCACTGATCACCCTCACTCACCCCCGGAGCAAGGCGAGCACCAGGTGGCCGGAATTGCACCGGAGTTCGCCGCTGCAGAGAAGGAGAGGCGCCGTCGATTGGAGCCGCCCCAGGAGGAGTTGTCGGTGCCAGGAGAATCGTTGTTGTCGACTTTGTCGTTCGCCCCCATCGCCTACCCTCGCCTTAGCCCCGGTGAGCCTCCCACGACCCCCACCTGCCGCGTTAGGGTTCTATCTCGCCGGCGCTGCCCGACATGGACGATGAACCGTAGCCGTTCGATTAGATTTAGATCGTGTAGCCGAGATCGCCCCATACCGCTTCGCCTGTTATGAGCCACTGACGGGTGGAACCCCCCTGTCAGCTAAGTCCCGCGCTGCGGAGTGACACTGGGCCGTCCCATTAACCTTTCCCGCGCAGCCCAAGCATTTGAATTTAGATTTTTCTATTTTAATTCAAACTCAGTTTTGTACCTAGTTTCAAAAATCAACCCAGCCCGATTCACTACACCAAATTGCATGAAACCAATTTTGTTAGAAAGGTACTGAAATGCTTAATCCAAGCCCGTTGGATTTAAGTCATTTGGATCTGTAGATCAACCTTGCTAAAAATAACAAGTCAGAATCTTTTCTGCATTCAAACATTTTTCAAATTTCAACCATAATAGCTTTTGAGTTGATTCCAACTCTCAAAAATCACAATTGATCATAACTTTCAGAATATATCAAAACATATGGGTTTACTTAAAGAAATAATATTCAAGTAATAAAAGAATGCCACATAGGCATTTCTAGTCACATTAATTATTTAAAATAAAAAGGTTAAACCTTATTAAATTGTGACACCACTTTAAATCACATTCCCATGTACTGAAATATGTGGTGATGACATGTGTCAACATGATCCCATGTTTGAGTTGGAGAATATTAAATCTTAAGTAGTTTTTTAATGAGTAGAAATTACTTTTCTAAAAATAAAATAAATAAGACAAATGCTTTAATCTTGTAATGTTAGTGATGATGCTAGATCATCTATATTGCACCTTTGTGTGATGATTGAAAATAGTTTAGTATTGTTTGGTGATTGTGTACCTCGTATTTATTTATAGACGCTAGTACCGACCAAGGATACGAGGAGGAAGGAGGATACTACGAAGAGGAAGCCGAGGAGAATTTCAACCACTACTCTGCACAAGGAAAGCCTTACTAACCAAGTTGATCTATGCAAGCTAACACTTGCAATTATGAAAGTTAGATAACCTATGCAATGCACTAAGCATGCTTGGTTAGACACATTTTGATGATACCCAATCCTAGTTTTACTTGCAAGCTTTATACTTTATTTCTTTATCAAAGCTTTCTCTTAGAGTTTACTTAAGTGACTTGTAGATTCTAGGAAGATAATTGAAGGTTGCATAAAGAGCATTAAATTTGGCCTAAGCTAGATAATCTTGATGTCATCCTAAGGCATGAGATTGAACTTAATTAATCCCCACTTGTTTACCACCCCTCATTAGTACTTACCCCACTTGTAGATGCTAGTGCTAAGCATAAAACTTGATGAACTTTTGATGGGAAAACTTGGTGAAAATGGTTATGAAAACCTTGGAATGATGAGTCATTCTACTGAAATGTTTTGACATGTGTTTCCGAACACCAGATGATTTTGATGATGAAAATGTTGAGGCAGGAGCCTTAGCCCCTTTATAAAACTGATGGTTGTCTGGATGCGATACCGTTCCAATTTTACCGTACAACCACAATACCCGAAAATTGGGTAGGGCTTGACTGGAAACTTATATACCTTAGTATGGGTTCCATCATGGCCAAGGTCTGAGCTGGGGCTACCTTGTGAAGATTGTCCACCTATGCAGTACCCAAGATGACAGTTGGTCATGGTTGGGAGGCCAAACTCACAGGAGAGGTGCCTATACTAGGGCATGTAATTGAAAGGTTAGGATTGATTATCCGCATACTGAGTATGGTGAATTCAGGATTTGTTCCTGACGGATGTATCGAATGTTGTGGTGAAATTGTACAATCTTTGCAGAGTGTCAAACTATTCGAATAGCCGCGTCCGCGGTTATGGACAGTTGGAGTGGCCATACTGTTCCCCCGTCAAATGTTTTCAAAATGACTTGTGAAATGAATTGAGACTTTGAATTGACCACAACAGGGTTGTGATATGAAATTCAAGTTCCCACTTAGGTGTTATAAAATTTCAACTAGCTTTCTTGCTTCTAAACTTAGTAGAGGTAAACCTGGCTTTTTGCAAAACAACCCTAGAGCTTAGTGTCCTACTACAAAAACCCCATAACTTGTTAGTATTAGTTTGCGAGTACTTAAAGAGTACTCATGGCTTTGTCCCTGGCTATTCCCGTGGCCAGACTATGAAGAAGAGTACCAGGAGGATGGACCGCAGGAAGGTTACGACAACTAGGATCATCTCCCATCGTCAGCATTGCCTATGACCCCGAAGATGGAGCTTCGCCTACGCTATCTTTATTATTACGTTATTCCGCTGCTTGAGTTGTATTAAGAACTGGATCATGAGATCCTTATTTGTGTAAGACCTTATGTATGGTTTGTAATGGATGATGTACTGTGATATCCAAATCTGTTATGTCTTGCAAAAATGGTAATCCTGGGATTGAGATGTATGGCATAACAGGCATCTGGGATTAAAAATCCGGGTGTTGACACAAATCAAGCATTTCATAAATCTTTCTAGGCATAATAGAGACACTAGAACCAAGGTCACATAAAGCTTTGAGATCAAAATCATTCACTTGCATATTAATGATGGGTTCCCAACCATCTTCTAACTTCCTAGGAATAGAAGCTTTGTGTTTAAATTTTTCTTCCTTAATTTTAATGAGATCATCTGTAATGTGTTTTGTGAAAGCCATATTCATAACACTAGCATTGGGACTTCTATCCAGTTTTTGTAGGAACATAATCACCTCAAAGATATTGCAGCCATCAAGATCAAAATCAAACTTAGCATCGCATGTAGTAGACTTATTGTTTCCCATGGTTCGCAAAATTTCAGCATTCTTATTGGGTTTAGGCATTGTTGTAGAAGGAATGGGGACTTCTTGTGATTTGGTAGAATCAACATTGGTGGTAGTAATAGTACAAATACTATTGTTTCTAGCAATTTCATCTTATCTTTCCCACTTAGAATGCAATTTAGCTAACAGTCTAAAATTTTCATCAATTGTAACTTGTATAGCATGACCAGCAGCAAAGGGATTTTCCATGGTTTCAGGTTAGCAGCCATTTTATTAATCAAAGAGGATTGTGCTTCAGACAAGGATAAAATATTGTTCTCAATGTTCAAAAGCTTTTCCTCCATAGTCTTGTTGAAAGTAGTTTGTTTACTAATAAAGTCTTTAAGCATGACTTCAAGTTCAGAGGGAGCACTTCTATTATTGTTGTATGAATTTCCATAAGCATTACCATTATTGGGAGGATATGGCATATAATTATTATTACCAAAATTATTCCTATCGGCATTGTTGCTGAAATTTTTATTTCTAATGAAGTTCACATCAACTTGCTCTTCTTGAGCAACCAAAGAGGCTAAAGGAACATTATTTGGATCAATATGAGCTTTTCCATTAACAAACATAGACATGATAACATCAATTTTATCACTCAAGGAGGAGGTTTCTTCAACTGAATTTACCTTCTTACCATGTGGAGCTCTCTTAGTGTGCCATTCAGAATAATTAACCATCATGTTATCAAGGAGCTTTGTTGCAGCACCCAAAGTAATGGTCATAAAGGTACCTACAGCAGCAGAATCTAACAGATTTCTTGAAGAGAAATTCAATCTTGCATAAAAAGTTTGTATAATCATCCAAGCAGTCAATCCATGAGTGGGACAATTCTTTACCAAATATTTCATTCTTTCCCAAGCTTGAGCAACATGTTCATTATCAAGTTGTTTAAATTTAATTATTTCACTTCTCATAGATATAATCTTAGTAGGAGGATAGTATTTTCCAATAAAAGCATCATTGCATTTAATCCAAGAAACAATACTATTTCTAGGCAAGGATAACAACCATTCTTTAGCTTTTCCTCTCAAAGAGAAACGAAAAATATTGAGCTTAATAATATCTCCATCTATATCCTTATATTTTTGCATCTCACAAAGTTCAACAAAGTTATTAAGGTGGGCAGGAGCATCATCAGAACTAGCACCAGAAAATTGCTCTTTCATAACAAGATTCAACAAATCAGGTTTAATTTCATAAAAGGTAGCATCAGAAGCAGGTGGAGCAATAAGTGTGCAAAGGAAATCATTGTTGTTTGTGCTAGTGAAGTCACACAACTTGGTATTCTCATCAGTATTCATTTTTGCAAAGGTGAAGCAAACCAACAGCAGTAGCAACTAAAGTAGGAACTATTTTTTGTGTTTTTGATAAGAAAAAGCAAACCAAACGAAACTAATTTTTTGTATTTTTGATAAAAAGAAATCAAGCAAAACTAAGCAAAAGAAACTAAACAAAACAAAAACAAAGTAAAGAGAGTGGTTGTGAAAGACTACCCTTGCAAAGCTGTCCTTATGTCCCCGGCAACGGCGCCAGAAAATCTTGACGGCGGCTCAATTGACTATACAGCCTTGTTTGGAGACCCCAAGAGCAAGGTGTGATGAGCACAGCAGCAAGTTTTCCCTCAGTTATGAAACCAAGGTTATCGAACTAGTAGGAGCAAGGAAACAACTCCAAGGTGTTGCTAACAACTTGGAATCATGCACAACACAAACTCAAGACTTTGCCCCAACTTACTGTGAGGTTGTCAATCTCACTGGTTTGCTGAAAACAAATGATTAAACATATAGTGTGGAAGGTAATAGTTGCTTGTAGAAAGTAAAAGGTAACAGTAGATGGAATACCAATAATAAAGATTGGACTGGGGTCCACAGTTCACTAGAGGTGTTCTCCTTAAGATAGATAACATGTTGGGTGAACAAATTACAGTGGGGCAATTAACAGGTTGAGAAAGCATAACAATGCATATACTAGACATCATGATTCCTATGAGATTTGATTGGGCATTACAACAATATATATATATACCATAATCCAACTGCATCTATTACTAATAATCCACCTTTAGATTATCATCTGAACCCCCTCTAGTATTAAGTTGCAAGCAACGGATAATTGCATTAAGCAATGTGTGTAAAGTAAACAATACAATTGTTCCAGGAACAAAAGATTGTTATTTTCTCCCTAGTAGCAACAACACATCTACAACCTGAGAGATTTCTGTCACTTCCCCAGATTACTAGAGGCATGAACCTACTATCGAGCATAAATACTCTCTCTTGGAGCCACAAGCATCTACATGGCCAAGATAGCTACTAGCAACGGAGAGCATGTAAGATCACAAATAACACAAACATGATAGAATCAATAATCAATCTGACATAGTATCTCAATATCCATCGGATCCCTGCAATACAACATGTATGATTACAAATAGATAATCTTGATCATGAACGGAGCTCACAAGATCTAAACATGTTAGCACAAAGGAGGAGAAACAACCATCTAGCTACTATATGGACCCATAGTCCAAGGGTGAACTACTCACGCATCATACCGGAGGATGGCATGGTGATGAAGAAGGACTCCGGGATGATCTCTCCCCTCGGGCAGGGTGCCGAGAAGAGCTTTAGATCCCCCGATCAAGGGACGATGGCGGCGGCTACGTACTGTTTCGTGGAGATCTGATCGGGTGCTTAGGGTTTCTGCATCAGTGTGACTTTATAGGCGAAGAGACAAGGCATGAGGGCGCCCGAGGGGCCCACACCATAGGACGGCGCGCCCCGCTAGGCCAAGCAGCGCGGCCCTAGGGTCTGTCCACCTCGTGCCCCCCTCGGCTGCCCTTTAGTCTCTGTGTTCTCTTCGTTAAAATATTTACTTTGGCTTTTGTCCTGTCCAATTCCGAGAATATTTCCTTACTAGATTTTCTGAAACCAAAAACAAAAGAAAACAGGAAACTGGCCCTGTGGCATCTTGTTAATAGGTTAGTCCCAGAAAATGTATAAAAATACCTCAAAGTGTAGACAAAGCATAGCAAAGTTGATACAAACAAGCATAGAACATTAAAAATTATAGATACGTTTACGACGTATCACCCTGCTGCAGCGGACGACGCTTTCTTTCACTTGCCCATCTTGGAGCGGCGAGTGCGGCGATGTGAGCGAAGGAAAGAAGAAGGAAAAGTATGGAAGGCGTCCAATGCGTGATGAGAACAAAGATCTCAAGAAATGGTGGCAATGGCGATAAGGCAGAAGCAAATGGCGAAGGATGAATTTTCACTATTTTTCCCACGGTATAAAAGGGCGAAGATGAGGCAGCAAAACCGTCGATTGAGAAGCCCTAACGCATGCATCAGATCTCACCGTCCATGTGTCAACCCAAACTGAAGCGTCGCAAGCACGTCGTCCACTACGCACGAAAAACGAGGAGACGCCGTAACTTTCGCCATGTTACGTGTGACTAGTAAACTTTGGGTTAGTGGTGGGACCCATGATCGTCCCTTCGCATCGTCTCTGCTGCCGTAGACGTTTGAGCTCACCGATCGTCAGCAATGACGTCAGTAAAAGCGAAGCCAGCAATGGCTCGAAGATTTCGATTGATGATAAAAGTACTTACTCGAGTCTACGACTCAACCAACTACTCGGGGGCTAATCCTATCAGGAGCGCTGGCCACGCACCTGAGAAATTACAAGGGTCACAAGATCTTGAAAAGATCTTTGAGTCCTACATTGAGTCTACGACTCCACTACGGACTCGGGGGCTATTCCCATAGGGAGCACTGGTCGCGTATTTGAAAAAATGCGTCCTTCGGACAATCAAAGGAAACACGACTGACTGAACTAAAGTCTCTGTTCGAGTCTACGACTCAAATAGACACTCGGGGGCTACTCTCATAGGGAGCGCTGGTCGCGCACCCTATGGACTATTCGAGTGAGATCCTTCAGATCAAGTACGAGAAAAATCTTTTTGGCAAGTTTGCCTGAATTAACGACAAGTGAGAAATAGACTCCTTGGCCACCTGAAACACCTCCGTGGTGATAAAACTTCGGATGCTGTGTCTATGACACAAAGATAAGCCCTACAGATATCATCTGATGGCCTGATAACGCACCTGACTGCACTCTGCCAGAAAACTCCCGTGTCAACAGGCACGATGAAAATCCCGACGGACACGTTGGGTACACCACTTGAAAATCACTGGGATTCGAATCCTATTAGACCTCAACGGCCTGAGTCGAATTACGCCAGCATTCATTCTGGATTTGAGTCCGGGGACTCGAGTCTGATAAAGATCGTGTTGTTTTGTCCTATGACAGTTAACTGGCCCTGATCCGTCGGGTGATCCAGGCACACGTATCAACAATCCCTATGAACTAACTTGTTTATTCCTAAAAGACAGGACCAAATGCAGAGCACCCGAAAGATTATGGAGTCTCCAGTCGAATCTATGAATCCGCTAAACACTCGGGGGCTACTGACAAGGATATAACCTGTGGATGCACAACATTAGTATATCCGGTCCAGCCCAAGGAAGGCCCATGTGGAAACTTGCAGTTAGGAAGATTTTGGGTGGCCCAAGACCATGGCGAGTTCGACTCCTTGGAAGACAAGTCTAGATATAGATAAAATTTCAAAGGGTCCAAATCCTAATTTGTAACCGACTCGACCTGTCGTGGGACCTGGCCTATCTATATAAAGGCCAGGAGGGCGCGGCGAGAAGGATCTGAACACCTCATACACACACCTCTACGCCAGATTGCATCTACGCATCCCTGTAACTTTTGGTTCTGTCGTAATCAAGAACAGACAAGCAGGAGTAGGATTTTCCCTTCGGGGGCATGAACCTGGGTAAACCTCGTGTCCCCTTGTTACGTGTTTGTTAACCATCTCACGATTTCCAGCATCCCCATCTTCTCCAAAACCCAAGTCCATAACAATGGGCATTGTTGAGATCAAAACTCGTCAGATGGTGCGCCTAGACGGTGCCTTCTTCAACCTCCAATTTGGAGGCCATGTTCTAAGTGCCTCGCAGGAGTTCACCCCTTTGCGCTGCCAAGTGGTTTGTCCCCAGCAACGTCCAGGTAGCCGGCATTGGGATCTCATCGTCGGTGGAGAGATCCAGGGGCCATATTGATATTTATTTTTTCTCCCTGAGGTCCTTTTTGTAAACAACTAGGGCTATGTTGCTTTATTTCTACTTCTTCAAGGCCTGGTTTGTAAAATATACCCACTGCTTGGATAATTTATGCAGCTCGGGATCCTTCGCGATCCGTCCTTTAGGCAAAAATAAAATAAAATATAGGCCCTCGCTTCATAAATAAATCCTTATAACCAAACCTGTTATATATAGAACCATATTCAGCACTCAGGGGTGCAGAATAGTTAATTTGCACCTAATATATTTTAAATTATGCTTTGTATACAAATAATTATGTTCATATGTTCATCACCACCAAAAAAATTGACAAATAAACATAGTTTATGAGTTATTATAGTGTAAAAATAAAAAAATATGTATTTTACGTTGTATTTTTATACGGCATCTAAACAAAAAAGTTATGTCATTTCTATTTTTTCTTATGCTCTTCTCAACTTACGATGTAAGAAAAAAATTTACGTAACGTAAAAATAATATACGATTCTAAAGATAGAGTGTGGGTGAAGAATAAATATTCTACGCCCTGGAAAACCCGCGTCTGCGTAGACGCGCCCCGGACAACCCATGTGTCCTATCGCCTTGACCGTGGACCAGCAGCAGCAATCATGGCTGGCCATCAATGCGGTTGTTGACTAACAGGACGCTGCCTGAACTCCTACACTAGAATTGACGCCGAAGCCATTGGAACCTGTCGGGAATGTGCCTAAAGGTAATAATGTATGATGTAATTTTCATTGTATTCATAAAATTATTAAGTTGTTCTTGCATGAATATCTGATATATATCATTAAATATGTGATTCGGTTGTAGAACTATATATTCATGTTGTTCATACTAGATGTCCTTAGTCGTTGAGGTTATGTTGGACACACAACTTAGACTAATATCAAAGTCGGTTGATGACTCGGTTCCACATGTCATGGGCATGGTGGTGCTATTTCTATTTATACGGACTCGGCTAAAGAGTTTAGCGAGTCGGACTGACCCACAGTTGAGATGCAACGAGCATGTTTTCATTTGCAGTCTCAAGCAATGGAATTCTTTGACCTAAGTTGATCGCATGATTCGAGTTGTGGATCATAAGCTTAGGTTCTATCAAATGTTGTTCTGTAAATGTGTACTTATAAAGGTAGAGTTAGGGTTGGTTGTGAATCAAGCTGCGTGACATGAATTACCAAGATGGAATTTACCCCTTCATAATGGAGAGATATTCTCCGGACCCTCTCGTGTGATATGATTCAGACGCATGGCCATGCGCGACTCGGTTAAGTGATAGCTCAGGGTTTTGACTAAGTGTTAGTCTAGTGAATCGTATATCACAGAATGGAAAGAGATTCAATCTATTAAAGAGATGGCAAGTATATCGTGAGGCAAAGGGACTAGGAAGAAAGTCACATTGATAAGGTTCATCTTCTGACATTACGACACCTGGGAGTTGGCACGTCTTGCTAGATGCTGCTATCATCTATCGACTTAAGACCGAGTGTTCATTGGAGTGAGTTGAAAACTATGACAAGATACTTGGAGGTGTAGCTCATGTGGTGTCCAGGTGTACGTGAACCGACAAGGTTACACACTTAAGAGTAAATATCCCATGTGGGTTAGATCTATATGGTAATTGGGATACAGTTTAAATAGGCCACAGGCATTGAGCCCAACTAGGGATGTATATAAGTGGAGTGACAACGGATAGTCCTTGACTTAGCCGTCACTTTCTCTACTCCCAAATCGGGTTATACATAATCTAGCAATCCCTTGCCCATGCTCCTTCCTGTACGTGTGGATACCGGTAGAGGTGTTGCACATGTGGCACCTGGAGATGAAGGAGTTCGTGAGATCCAGAGGAGTTGCTCGTAGGATCGGTCGACATTGCATCAAGTGACGCGCTTCATCAATAATCCACATCTCGCGTCTAGTGGTAAATCTCGTAGCCTATCACCTGAGCTAGATCTTGGGAGTATCGTGTAGGATACATTTTTGTTTATCTCCTTACTGCCCTACAGAACCTACATGGGAATTGATGGTCAGTGCTTATTATACTGACCCTACACCCATTCCCCATCGCTCCAGCGCATGTGTCATTGCCAAGAAAACCACCGTCAACGCAATGGTAGCTAAAACCGCCACCAATGAAGATGTTGTCATGGCTGAAGAAGACGGCGAATGACCACGAGGCACGCTCGTCGTCGGGTTGGTAGCACCATTGTCAGTTTCCAATGCCACCACCACCATTACCACCGCCTCGCGCCAGCGCTGCCCATAATATGTCGTCAGGAGGCAAATTTTGTCGGCCCGCGACCAGATGCAACAACGACATGTTACTAGCTGCCGCCGCAGTGCGAACATGACCATATGTACGTGTTATTGCACGAGTTCGAGTGGCGGTGGTGGAGGCGGGCCCATGCGGCCACCACGATGTCACCCTCCCCAGCGGATAGAACCTGAACCGGAGCAGGGTGTCGGTGCCGCCAGTTGTTGGGGATGTGTTATATGGGTATCCTAATAGCATGTCTCTTATCCGACTAACCCGGGGGCCCATAGTCGGTAGAATGTCCTATGGCCTGCTGGGCGGCCCGGTTAGGTGGATCCAGAAGGGAGGCCCATGCCGGATAAAGGAAGGCTACGGTGGAGTCACCAGCGTACCCGGAGCCTTGGAGTGCAAGATACACAAGACTAGTGATAGACGGTGTAGGACTCTGTAACCTGTCCGGCTAGGACTTTTCCCTATAACCCTAGGACCTGGCGACTATATAAGTCGGGCCTATGGGAGCCTTTAGGGCACTATCATAGATAACTTCAGACAACCTCGCACAGCGAACCTATCTCTGTAACTCGGCGTATTGCCCTTATAGTGATTTATAGCAGGAGTAGGATTCCGCCACCGTTGTGGGATCTGAACCTGGGTAAGCTGTGTTACCTCGTACCCGTCAACCGTCTGCCTTACTCCACGTCTCTAAACACGCACTGTGAGGACCCCTCCATGGCGTACTCATCGGCAATACCACGACAGTTGGCGCCCACCGTGGGGCAAGAGGCGCTTCAGGCTCTTTAGCGAGCGAGGACCAAGATCTTCGCGGGAATCGGCGAAACCATAGCCATCGGCCATGTTCTCTTCTCCGGCAACGTTCCGATCGTCCCTCCTGACGAGTTCTGGATCCCGGCAAAGAAGAACCCTACACGGTGTTCGATCGTTCCTATCGGAGACATCCACCTCTTCATCGGACAAACCGACTCGGGCACTAGTTCCCTGGGAGTCGGAGGAGCATCAAGACCCGCACGGACCGCCTACGGGCAGGATACGTTCGTGGAAGGATCGATGTCGGATCTCTCTTCGGAGTTTGCCGACAAAGATCGGAAAGCACCAAGGCTCGCACGGACCGCCCACGGGCAGGATACGTTCGCGGAAGGATCAATGTCGGATCTCTCCTCGGAGTTCGCCGACAAAGATCGGAAAAATTCAAGGCCCACCCAAACTGCCCATGTGCAGGATATAAAGGTGGAAGATCACTACAAATCCGCCGGCTTTGTCCGCGCGTCTGGACAGTAGAGATCCAAGTTCGTCGGTGTGGTTACCATCTTCGATCTGGCACGCTGCATGCAGAGAGAAGGCGAAGACCCCCGCAACTACCTGGCCAGATGGCTCCGATGCCATCTATCACTTTGTGGAAGGACTGGACCATGGTACGCTTCTCCGACATTCTCTTAGACGGCAGCAGGCGTCAGGACGCCTTACCTTCGAAGGCATGGTGAACACCGTCAACAACTACGTGGAGGCCGAAGCAGCAGCTCAGACAGCGCTTGCGCTCATTGACGGAGCCCCTCCGATTCAGCCACCGCCACCACCGCCTCCGGCCGCCATCGTCGTAGCAGCACCACCACCTCCAGTCATCGTCGAGGCTGCTGCACCTCCACCGCCTGTCATCGAGGAAGTCCTAGCACCCTCTGACTCTGTCATCGATGCGCTTTATGCTGATTTCAGTGCAGATTCAGAGGAGATAGACTTTAGTCCAGAAGAGCTAGACTCCGCTATGCAGGAGATGGAGGAGGAGTACTCGCACGACGAGCAAGCTAACAACACCGTCACGTCTCGAGGGGTGTTCGTCACCATTGGGACGGCGATGGATGAAGATCAACCCGGGCAAGCTCCGCCTACGACGCTGGAAAAGGGGAAGGGGCCACGTATTGCTGCCGACGATGATCTCGCAAAGGCCATGCCTCCTCCACCTAACCTAGTGCAGCAGCCGCAGGAACTCGGCATCGTCCCGAGCAACAACAACACCGCAAACTTGCCGCCTCCAGCATCCACGTCGGTAGTAGCCCATGTTACTCCAGTTGATAGAGTGATGTATGACAACCTCCTCGTCGATCCACTAACCGTTGCGCATATCCGGAACGTGACTTAGCTTGACGAGAAGCGCCAGCAACTGCTGGAGGAGGCGCAAGCCATCACGGAGCAAGGCGCTAAACTAGAGCAATGGAGGCCGAGTACAAGACTCTGCTACAGCAGCAGAAGGCTAAGAAAGCTCCGGCTCGCGTCATCAACGACCCTGGTGTATGGCGCAACCTAGGATGGGCTCCCTCGAAGCCGGCACAAGCCAAGCCATACATTGACAGTGAAGGCAAGCAGGTGATGCCCACCCCACTCCTTAACCTCGCCGTCACCAAGACCCTTCTAGAGCAGGATAGATCGCCTGAAGCAGTAGAACAGGTCTATGACCTAGTGGCCAAGGCGGTAAAGCAGCAGGAAAAGGACACCTCTTAGAGGATTGAGTCTGACCCAGCGCTCTACCGATCTAGCCAGTATAAACCGCCAAGGGACAGATCTCCTCAGGATGTCGGGTCACGGATGGGTTCATCAGAATGAAGACGGTGGGATGCACGCAACAGGAAGGATGCTATCCCCATATCCTCCGACCACGGAGAAAAGCCCGACCTCGTCGCCCATCGCCACCACCCCGATCCCCCCGACGTCAGGAAGACCACAAGGCTCACCATCGTACGGATATGCCCCCACCAAAGCAGTGCGGCATCGTCATCCGTGACAACGCGGCGCAGACCCGTCACGATGAAGAGCGCCACCAAGGACACAAGAGCAGGTCACACCATGACCCTCCACATCCGACAAGCAAGCGTGACAGGCGTGAGACGTCGCAGGAGGGTAACAGCAAGAAGGCTAACCCACCGCCACCTCCGCCTCCGTCGCTGCCAAGCAGTCACCATGGCGGAAGAGGCCAGCGTCGTTCACGCAGCCCATTCCCTATTGACAACAAGAAGAAGAACCCTGAGCCGTACGATGCACGTTCACGGATCGATAAGATCCACGAGGCCCGGGAAGGACCATACCTGGGACCATGTTGCTTTGGACCTGCAATACGGTCCGCAACTTACCCCAAAGGTTTCCGGATTGACAAGACCATCAAGCCCTACGACGGCATCGCCAAGCCAGCCACATGGTTGCAGGACTACGACAACACGAGGGAGATTGCCGGAGGCAACCCCAACGTCGCCGTCAAGTACCTCCCGTTAATGTTGGCGGGCACGGCCCATCAATGGATCAACGACTTGCCGGAGAAATCTATCTACAACTGGCTGGACATGCAAGAAGCATTCACCAAGAACTTTGAGGGTACATACAAGCATCCCTGCACTGTGGGCGATCTACAGCGGTGCGTGCAAGAAAAATACGAGACATCTCGCGCCTACCTCTCCCGCTGGTTGGATATGAAGAATTCCTGCGCAGGAGTGCACGCTCAGACCGCCATGGCCGCCTTCATCGATGGGTTGGAAAGGGGCACATTGCTCCGACATAAGCTGATGCGCTTGCAGGACAATCATCAGTTTGACTTGAATCAGATGATTCAGTTAGCTAGTGAGTTCACAGCTGCCGACGACGATGCTCGTGGCTCCTTGCCGGCAACGTCCGTTCCAACCCAAGCTCGGAGGAACAGCAGTACAAAGCGGAAAACCGCTCCAGAAGAAAAGCAATCTACCGACATGGTTGCTATGACTTTTGCAGGACGAGGAGAAGGCGGACAACATGGCCAAGGAAGGGAAACTGGCCGCGGGCAGCAACGAGGAAATGAAACCACCTCGGTGCCGCTCCGCGTTCCCCAAACCTACGAGGAGTACCGCGATATGTCGTGCCTCGTACACCTAGATGCCAACGGTAAATCCACCCATACCAATCGACACTGCAAGTTCGTCAACGACCTCAAGGAAGACCTGGAGTCCGGCTACAAGCGAAGTCAGAAGAATAGACCGCGAGGCAAGGGCAAGGGGAAGAAGAAGGAGGAGGAGTCCAAGGATTCAAGTGACATGGACGAGGACGTTGACCCCAAGCACGCTGCCAAGAGAGACGACAAGGGCAAGAACCCCTTCGCAAAGAAGGCCCCAGTCTACCACACTTTCCTTGGCACTCCCACCGTCCGACAACAGAAGACCTCTCTAAGGATCCTGATGGCCACTCTCCCCCAGTCCCCCAGTACCTGCGTTGGTCGGAGGTTCCAATAACTTGGGACAGGACGGACCACCCAGACCTTGTGCCCACGGAGAACCAATACACCATGGTCATGAACCCATTGATTGACGGCGTGGAGTTCACCAAGTGCATGGTGGATAGTGGAAGCAGCATCAACATCATGTACCTGGATACACTGCAAAAGATGAACTTGATGGAGGCAAACCTAAGGCGGACCAACACCGTTTTCCACGGCATAGTTCCTGGTCGGGAGGCTCGGTCCCTTGGGTGCATTACACTTCAGGTAGCCGTTGGCGATGTTAATAATTACCATCAAGAGCGCATGACCTTTGAGGTGGTCCCCTTCAAGAGCGTGTACCACGTCATATTCGGCCGCGACATATTCCACACTTTCATGGCCAAGCCATGCTTCGTCTACAACAAGCTCAAGATACCCGGACCAAACGGTGTCATCACCGTATCCGGAAGCTTTACCAAGGCAAGGGACTGCGAGATCAATGAAGCAGTCGTTGCAGAAGCTGTCCTCTACAGCGAAGAATTCAAAGAGATCCAGAGCAAGGTCAATGACTCAGAGATGCCCGCGTTGAAGAAGCAGATCTCTGACTCCACGCCTGTGTTCAAGGCCGCCATCGAAACCAAGCCGGTGGAACTTCTGGTAGGCGATGCCTCCAAGACCGTCGCCATTGGGACGAACCTGGATCCCAAATAGGAAAGCGCGCTCGTCGAGTTCCTCCGTGAGAATAGGGACATCTTTGCCTGGCAACCTGCCGACATGAAAGGTGTACCTAGGGAACTTGCCGAGCACAGCTTAAACATAGATCCAAAATCTAAACCAGTGAAACAACCTCTAAGACGCTTCGGAGATGAGAAGAGACGCACCATTGGCAAATAGATAGCTAGGTTACTTAAGGCTGGGTTTATCCGAGAAGTCCTTCACACCCGATGGGTGGCCAATCTTGTACATGTCCCCAAAAAGGGAACCAATGAATTAAGAATGTGTGTTGATTACACCGGCTTGAACAAAGCATGTCCCAAAGATCCGTTTGCTTTGCCTCGCATTGACCAAGTCATTGACTCGACGGCTGGCTCGGAAATTTTGTGTTTTCTCGATGCATACTCAGGATACCACCAGATCAAGATGAGGAAGTCGGACCAATTGGCCACTTCGTTCACTACCCCATACGGCACGTTTTGCTATGTCACGATGCCCTTTGGGCTGAAAAACGCAGGTGCTACCTACCAGCGAACAATGCAACGTTGCCTTCACGACCAAATTGGTCGGAACGTTCACGCCTATGTGGACGATATCGCGGTGATGTCTAAAAAATCAAACGACTTAATCTCCGACTTAAAAGAAACCTTTGATAATCTCCAGAAATACAACATTATGCTCAACCCTAAGAAGTGCATCTTCGGGGTTCCAGCCGGCAAATTGTTGGGCTTCATCATTTCCCAACGCGGAATCGAGGTCAACCCGGAGAAAATCAAGACCATATTAAACATAAACCGTCTGACATGCCTAAAGGACATTCAACGACTAATAGGTTGTGTTGCAGCAGTTAGTCGGTTCGTCAGCCGACTTGGAGAGAAGGCTTTGCCGTTGTACAAGTTGCTGAAGAAGGCGAACAAATTCACGTGGACAGACGAAGCAGATGCAGCATTGAAGCAGCTCAAGGAGATTCTTTCCTTAGTGCCCATCCTTGCAGCACCCGAGCCTGGTGAGCCCCTGTTAATTTACATGGCGGCAACCAACCGGGTTATCAGCATCGTCTTTGTTGTAGAGCGGAAGAAACCAGGCTATGAGCACGGAGTTCAACGACCAGTTTACTATGTAAGCGAGGTCTTGACGGAGTCCAAGCAGCATTACCCGCACTACCAAAAGATAGCTTATGGAGTATTCCTCGCTTCTCGGAAGCTGAGGCATTACTTTCGGGAGCACCCAATCACAGTGGTGAGCAAGACTCCACTGTCCGACATTATCAATAACAGCGACGCTACAGGAAGGGTCGCGAAGTGGGGCATTGAACTTGCCGCCTTCGAGATCACCTACAAGAGACGCGACGCTATCAAGTCACAAGCCTTGGCGGATTTTCTTGCAGATTGGACAAAGATGCCAGATGCTACTCCGTTGCCAGAGCCAGAGTACTGGGTGATGCACTTCGACGGATCAAAGTTGATCAATGGCTCGGGGGCTGGTGTATTGCTATAGTCACCAATAGGAGACAAGCTACACTACGTTCTGCAGATCCACTTCGAGGCTACAAACAACATGGCAGAGTACGAGACACTCATTCACGGACTACGTGTAGCCAAGGATATTGGCATCAAGCGCATATTTTGCTATGGAGATTCCGACTTGGTTGCCGAGCAGGTGGTTGGCACCTGGAATGCGCGGAACCCTATGATGGCAGCATATCGAGACGAAGTGGACAAGATAGCCAAGAGTTTCTTGGGCTACGAGGTCAAGTATGTGCCTAGGGAGCAAAACGAGGCGGCTGATCTGCTGTCTAAGCTTGGATCAGGGCGCAAGCGAATTCCGCCAGGAGTTTTCCTAGAGCATCTACGCACACCATCCGTGAAGGGCGCCGACATCGACAACCCGGATAGAGCTGACTCTTTCGTCAACATGGTGACAAGGATTCCTCCGGCTTGGACAAAACCGTTCCTGGAATATCTCGAACACGGAACTTTGCCCGACGACAAAGTCAAAAGACGGCAAATAGTACGACAAGCAAAGGGTTACACCATAATCAATGGGAAACTCTATAAAAGGAGCACTACTGGTGTATACCTAAAGTGTGTTTCCCAGCTAGAAGGTATGGAAATCCTGCGCGAAATCCATCTTGGAGATTGCGGGCATCACGCCGCTCCTCGATCACTGGTCGCAAAAGCCTTCCGGCAAGGATTCTGCAGTTGACCCTTGTGACGACAAGCTGGTTGAGACATGCACGGATGCCGAGATTATGCCCGACAACCACATGTTCTGCTGAAGAATTGCGAACAATACCAATAACTTGGCCGTTTGCGATGCGGGGCTAGACATGGTGGGACCATTACAGACGGCACCATGTGGATTTACGCATCTGCTTGTAGCAGTTGACAAATTCACCAAATGGATAGAAGCTAAACCCATTAGAAAGCTTGATGGGGCAACTGCCCTCAGGTTTGTCCGGGATCTAGTGGTTAGATTTGGTCTCCCCCATAGCATCATCACCGACAACGGAAGCAACTTGTCACTCGGAGAAGTGGAGGCTTATTGCTGGGACAAAGGCATCCGACTTGACCTTGCATCTGTGGCACACCCACAATCCGATAGTCAGGTCGAGCGAGCCAATGGATTAATTCTGCAGGGAATCAAACCACGTCTTGAGGCACCACTACATAGAGCAGCTGGAGCCTGGGCGGAAGAATTGCCATCTGTGCTGTGGAGTTTACGAACTACACCCAACAGATCCACTGGCTACACCCTTTACTTCATGGTATATGGAGCAGAAGCCATCTTACCTTCCGACATCCTCCATGATGCACCAAGAGTTGCCGCCTACGACGAAGATGACGCTGAAGAATCCAGACGCCTAGATGTGGACCTTCTCGAGGAGGAGCGCGTTTTGGCATGCCAAAGATCCGCCATCTTCCAGCAGAAGCTATGCAGCTACCATAGTCGCCGCGTTCGGCATCGCTCGTTTAAAGAGGGGGATTTGGTGCTCCGACTTAAGCAGAAGAAGTCGCACAAATTATCCCCGCCATGGGAATGACCGTTCATCATAAGCAAGGCGCTGCTCAATGGGTCTTACTACCTTGTTGACAATTGTGAACTAAAGGATAAACCCAACGAGGATCATAAGCGTAAGCGACGTGACCCAGATGATGACTACCTGGAGCTTGATCGGCCATGGAACATAGCACAACTACGTCCTTTTTACACTTAGCATTTTTTATCTAATTGTGTACCTTTTATATGATCAATGAAATAAAGCTCTTTGGTTCACTCATATTTCTGAGTCTTTTACCTCCTTTAGTGTTCATTTTTGGATCATGTAAAACCTTTATGCACAAGTATTGCGTTTGCACTTGTGAAAATTCCACCTACGGGCGTTAGCTTAAGTTTTCTGGTCTACACGTTCTTTGTCGTTTTTATGTGGATTCTGGAGTAGTGAATTTCAGCACTTGTTGTTGGCGATTTTGTGCTCGGGTTATTGACGGTGCCATTGGGCATCATCACCTAAGCGCATGGTTCCGATAACGAGTCTTTCGACTCACGAAAAGTCAAGCATAAGAACCAAAGTAATGGATAAACCAGCACTTGCTTAAAAAATATATACATGCTGGAAATTAGTTCTTAAGTAGCAGGACATAACAACCATTGTTTTCCGCCTTAAGTTATATCGCCAAGTTTTTCGCGCATACACCAAAGGTGAAACAGAAATTACAAAGGGTTTTTCATTCTTTGGGCGCAGGAGGCAGCATCGTCACCAGCCGAAGAAATCGCCCTCGACGTCGGCGCTGTGATGAGACCCGGAGGAATCTTGGTTGACGTTGTCGATGGTGTTCATGGGCACAAAAACGTCGACGTCCACCAACTCGGCAACTATGGTGTCATAACCCGCGAGTGATGACAAGATGGCTTCGTGATCAATCTCCTTGCCGTCATCATCCACGTCGGGGATACCAGAGGTCACCGTGTCGATGTCGTCATCTTCGTAGTGTGCCTTCACCATTGACAGCGCCATCCTTGCGCCAGCCCGTGCACATGAAGCTTTCCAGCTCGTGACACGCTCGGGGGATCGGCACAGAATCTCCGAGTACTTCGTCACGGAGTCCGAGGCCTTGATGTATATCTGGAGGGGCTTGGCAATCTCCTTGGCTTGGGTGATGGCGGTGTTGATGAAGTTGCCGGCAAGAACCATGCATTCCTTGTCTGAAGGAGGCGAGCAGGTTAAACCCATAGGAGCTGAAAATTCCGACAAGAAGCGCATGAGTTCAATAGACTCTAAGTATCCAGACTACAGAAATACAAGGCGGAGGAAACTTACTGAATATGCTGGCCTTGGCCTGCCAGAGGGTGTCCGCCAGGGATTCCTTCTCTTGTTGGAGGAGCTTAAACGCCTCGCTATGGTGATGGTTTTCCTCATCAGCAGCTTGCTTCTGATCCTTTAAGATCGCAAGCTCCTCCTTCAAGCGATTGATTTCCGCGGTGGCGGAATCCTGCAGGGCTTTCATGGAATCCTCATGCATCTTCAGCATCTCTTCCCTCTCCTTCTTAAGGATTTTGTTCTCGCTATCCAGCTGCTGGATGTGCTTGGACTGCTCGACAATATCCTTGGCCTTGGCGACATGTTCTGCAAGTCGGAGAAAACCAAGTACACAGTGAGTACTCGGAGATTATGGGCACAAAAATAAGACGGAAATGCGCAAAAAGAAAACAGACTCTTGTTTTTGATGATCTGTTCCTTCAAGATGGCAGTTTTACCCTTTTCGGCTTCAAGATCTGCGCGCATCTTCAGATACTTGTCGTTGGCCATGCCCCTCCGAGCATTCTCGTTCTGTGGAAACAAGTATAAAGTTAAACCGTTGTTTGGTCTGCTTGGAGCATCTAGTCGGAAACTTTTCACCTAGACGCTCGGGGGCTACAGCGAGAGTTTTTAACTTAGCAATATGCTTAGCTTTTCTTTAAGCATGTAGTCGGAGCTAATTCAGTTCTCGATTAGAGGCTTGGGGGATATAGTATAAAGTTTTTTAACTCGGAATCTGCTTAGCTTTTCTTTAAGCATCTAGTTGGAACTAATTCGGTTACAACTAGAGGCTTGGGGGCTACAGTATTGAAAATTATGAACACTGCGTATGCTACTCTTAAAGCATATAGTCGGAATAGTTTGTTCCATCTAAATGCTTGGGGGCTACAGTGAGAGTTTTTTCTAACTTAGTCACTCTTAGAGCATATAGATGCAAAACCTATGGTTTTCCGTCTACATCCTCGGGGGCTACAGTGGGATACTCATATGAAATGCAAAATGCAAAGTAAAAACTTACAAGTGCAATAATCTTGAGGTTTGTAGCACTCTCGGCTAGCAGCTTGCCGAAGGAAATGCTATTTCCTCGCAAGATATCCGCTTGTCGGAGTAGCTCCTCAAGACCGCACGTCGGAGATGACGGTACTCCTCCAGGAACCAGAGTTGTGTTACTCGGCATGAGCGCCAGGTAAACTATCTTCGAAAACTCAAAAGGTTTCTCGGGAGTAGGGGCACCGCCTTCGGCAGAGGTACCAGCTCCCATCACGGCCTTGCCGCTACCGATGGCATCCTTAGCCGGAGCTTCAGCCATTTGTAGAGCAGCACTCTCCTGCGTCGCTTTGCCATGACAACAATGAGTTCGGTGGCGCCAGAATCCACTTCCATGGCGGAAGGGCCTGGTGCCTCCTGGACTTGAGAGCTTGTCGGAGCAGAGGAGGGCTTGACGGCAGGAGTAGCAGGGGCGATGGCGGGGGAGGAGTCGCGATGCAGCATGTCCTTGATATTTCTAGAAGCCCCCAAAGTTTTGGAGGACTTCTTGAGGTTGGTCGTGGCTTTCTTCCTGAAACGTGCAAAGTGCATAAGTACAGGAACAAGACAGATAAATAGACAATGTCGGAGAATGAGAGGCTTACACTAGGGGGGGCGCTTTGGCAAAAATCCCGGTGGCTTTTCTCTTTTCCGCCTCCAGGGCGGCGGTAGTCTTCTTGGAGGCTCCACCCTCCGTCTTCTTCTTCTTGCCTCCGTCGGCAGTGTCAGAGGTGGAGCTCTTCCGCTTTCGTGCCAACGGGACATCGTCGTCGGACACGACCGTGACTTCCTTTATCTTTGGATCGTAGATTTGGGTAGCCAGGTTGCCCTCATCTAGATCGCTAAGCTCTTAAGTGAGAAATCACCGTGTTAGATAAGATGGTATTGGCAAGATGGAAAAACTGGAGCAATGTCGTACACGGAAAATAAATACCTACCTTTGGGCACTTGCCGTCTACGAACATGTCATAGGTGATGGTGAAGCCACGCTTCTTATCCTTCACCTTGACGATGTCCTTCAGGCGGATCTTGGCGGAGTCGGTCGAGAAGTTATCCACGGAGATCCGGAGGGTATCCCTTTTATCACTAGTATACTCGTGCATGAACTTCGCGTGGTGCTGCAGAGGTTGGATTTGCCTGATGAACCAGCACATGGCTAGGTCCAGGCCGGTCAAACCCGTCTCTACGAACCATTCGATCCGCCTTATTGCGCGAGAAGCGTCGAGGTCGAAGGGAAGGGAGGCATGGGATCTCCATGTAGAAACTTGAGCGGCGGATCCATCCACGAAGTCCGGGTACGTCACTTCTCGGCCCGCCAAAGGAATTTCGGGGCCGTAGAAGTACGTCCGCTGCCAGTTCTTGCAGGACTCGTGGCCGACGATGTCGGGGAACCGCCGGCCAGGTCGAATCTTGAAGATTATGGTGCCGCGGTTCCTAAGCTCCTCCCTACTATGTCTGGCTTCACGTTTGACGGTGAAGAAGTAAACGAACAAGTCTAACCTAGGCCTTATCCCTAGGTAACCCTCACAAAGTGTCGCGAAGTTGCTAAGCACTAAGATTCTATTGGGGGAGAGGTTGTGGGGTTGGACCTTGTAGTGGTTCAAGACGGAGAGAAAGAAGTGGGAGATGGGCAAGGAAACGCCGCGTACCAGCTGAGCCTTGAGGTACACCTTTTCTCCGACTTGGGGAGAAGGTGTCACCTCGCCGGCCGGCGCCGCCCGCCAGGCGAGCCCCTCCGTCGCGGGGAGGTAGCCTTCGGCGACCATCTCCTGGATGTCGCGGTCGGTGATGTCCGAGCCGCGCCAGTCACCCTTATGCGAGTCTGGCTCTTCTTCCAGTGGTTCCAGCGCCGCCAGATTGTGGTCGCCGCCGGTGGTCTCGATCACCGCCGATGCAGGGATGACCAGGCCCTTTGGAGGCACGACGACGGAGCTCGCTGGCTTCGCCGCGGCTTCGCTCGACGCCGCCATCAATGGGGAGGAGCTGCTGCTGGCCATGGAGTGATGGAAGGATGCGAATGACGCAGATGGGAGTTAGGGTTTTCGAGGTTTCTCGCAGAGAGCTCGAGGAGGCGTGCGGCTGGAGGAAGAAGACGATGACGCGAGAGGAATGCGGTAAAAAGTGGAAAGTGTCCCACAGTTACTATTTTTCATAATCTGCGTCAAGATTCGTGCAGCTAATCGGACGGTTGCCTCGTAGACGACGTGTTCGTGAACATGCGCGATAATTTCTCCACGTCTCCAACCGCCGCCGCCAACGGTTCGTATCGCTCGCGCGGGAAAATAGGATATGATTGCGTTCTCTGCATGTGTGAGTTATGAGGCGTCGTTGACCTAAGCCTACGTCGTCATAACTGACATGGGTAGATGAGCCGTCGCATCGAAGATTCCTGCATGGACGGATTTAATCCGACTACGGAAGAGTACGATGGAAGATTCAGCATTTCTCCGGCTTACAAATCAAAGACGGAGAAAACCTTGCAGGGTTCTTTGGGAGGACTACAAGATATTGCTTGACGATTTGCCGACATCCATCTAGAGGGAGCTTTCCACGTGAAGAGGCAAGACGGCGCAAGATCTCGGAGTTCTCCGGGGGCTACTGTTGGGGATGTGCTATATGGGTATCCTAATAGCATGTCTCTTATCCGACTAACCCGGGTAGCCCATAGTCGGTAGCATGGCCTATGGCCTGCTGGGCGGCCCAGTTAGGTGGATCCAGAAGGGAGGCCCATGCCGGATAAAGGAAGGCTACGGTGGAGTCACCAGCGTACCCGGAGCCTTGGAGTGCAAGATACACAAGACTAGTGATAGACGGTGTAGGACTCTGTAACCTGTCCGGTTAGGACTTTTCCCTGTAACCCTAGGACCTGGCGACTATATAAGTCGGGCATATGGGAGCCTTTAGGGTACGATCATAGATAACTTCAGACAACCTCGCACAGCGAACCTATCTCTGTAACTCGGCGTATTGTCCTTATAGTGATTTATAGCACGAGTAGGATTCCGCCGCCATTGTGGGATCTGAACCTGGGTAAGCTGTGTTACCTCGTACCCGTCAACCGTCCGCCTTACCCCACGTCTCTAAACACGCACTGTGATGACCTCTCCATGACGTACTCGTCGGCAATACCACGACACCAGTGCCGACCTGCGATGCGCCGCTGAAAGCGGAGATGAACCACCGCATCCGACGGCTCCCATAGGGTGGGAGCACCAGGCACGGTGGGGGTTGACGGAGGTGCACAACTTCCACCCCGATGAGAAGGACTACGACGAACTCATCACAGACACTAACAAGGACGAAGACGCGAAAACGGCTCCCGCTCTGTCCGATCATTGTCAAGTAGGTGGTGGAGCTGCGACTAGGGTACGACGAGGACACAACCACCTTCCGCACCATCGAGGACTCCTGGGATGCCAAGGATGTGCTCTGGAAATGTGAGGGGCTAGACGACGCCGTCCAACTATCTGCGCTGGTGGCGTAGGATTAGGCGGAGCTGCCACCTCCACCACCACTGCCGCCGCACGTGCCGCCGCAGGCCGTGTGGGAAGGCCAGATTCTCCCGCCGCCTCCGCAGGATGCGTGGACAGCGTGGTCCAGGATGTAGCAGAAAATGTCACTGGTGCAGCCCGCATGGACATAGCGGGAGGCATGGATACCGCCACTGTACAACGACCTCACCGGCGAGGACGAGGACGAGTAGATGCGCCAGCGCCGTTAGCCCTAGCCAAAGCTAGGGTCTAGTTTTTTATTTTTTATTTCTTATGTAAATTATCTATGAAGTATTTTATAAATTCATTTTTTTATTTGAATTTTAATTTATTTTCATCTTTGACCTGAACTGTCGGACCTGCCCTAATTCTTATGCGCTGGCCGACCGATTCATAACAAATGGATCGTGCCACTAGACATGCTGTAACTACGTTAATATTCCCGTACTCAATGGAACCAAGGGAGTATTTTAATAGAGAGAGAAGCAGAGACAGAGACAGGTAGAGACCACTTGGAGGCCTGGAGCATCAACAACTATGCAATGGGGATTAGCATAAATTATGCTACTGCACAAGCTGTCTAGTACAGCACGCACGCCTTGTGATTTTAGTCCTGTTGTGTGTCCGTTGCCTACCTCCAGGTTCTATCCGTCTCCTCTACATCTCTTTACCCGTTACCCAATCTCTCTCCCCCTCCCCTCCCATCCCCCAGTACACACACCAACAACAGCATACATCCTCTTTTTCCAGATCAAAGCCCCTAATATACACACCAGCACCACCATACATACTACCGATACTGATCTGTGCAACACAGGGATCGCCATGGAGCTGCTGCCTCCTATTAGTGCTTCTCTGGGTGCCATGGTCTCCCTTGCGGGGAAGCTTGATGCGCTCCAGCTGGATACCGAACTGAAGGATGAGGTGATGAAACTCAAATCCCGGTTGCTGATGCTCTCCAAGGCACCAGACCCTCCGTCTACAGTGAGTACCTAGATGAGTGATGTGCGCGAACTGTCCTATGATATGGACAACTGTGTCGACACCGGGGAGGAGGCCTGGATCGACCAGGTGCCAGGATTCAAGGCTCGTGCGAAGGAGGCCAATGGCCGATTCGACAGGTATATTCCTGAGATCGTCCCTAGCCCTACATGTGTTCTTCGGATCTCCGACCACCGGCTCCTAATGGTGGACGGGGGCCGGAAGCACGCAGATCCGGCGGTCACCGGCCTTCATGGCACGGGTGGCCCTGTTGATAGACTCATCCAGCGGCTGAGCCATGAGGAGAAGAAGCTCATTGTGGTACCCATTCTCGGTGCTGGAGGAATCGGCAAGACCACGCTGGTAAAACAGATTTGGCGTCATAATAAACTCGGCGACTTCGACTGCCGTGCTTTTGTGCGGACGGCCAAGAAACCGGACATGAGGAGGATGCTCAGGAGCATACTTGCGCAAGTTCGTCCTCACAAACCACCTGACGCTAATGATGTCCACGACCTCATTCACGACATCAGCGAGCATCTTAAAGATAAGAGGTAAAGTACGGTTTTTCCTGGCTTTTTTTTTACATAAGAACGGTATTTTGGGCAACTATTTTTTTTGTTAGATTTGCAGATTGTGTGGAAATGGGACTGGTTGTTAGCTTTGCAGATTGTGTGGACATGAGTGTGTGCGACCCTTTAGGAACAGCTAAACCGGAATAATACTAAATAAAATTAAAACAATATGGCAAAAATCATGCATGTAGAGTATTTATGCAGGTATAGGTATATCAAGTTTCAAACTAAAATACAAAAATTCCCATGTAATTGTATAAGGGCATCTCCACCGGGCCGACCCAAACGGTCTATTTCTGTACGTTTGGTCGGGCCGCGGTCGGTATGGGTAGGGGGCCTGGCCTGTCCGGCCAGGCGCGCATAGCGGCCCGATCCATTTGTCCGACTCCCTCTCGCTGTCACCGGTTAACGCCCTCCCGATGGGACGTTAATGGCGACACGGCGTCAGCGCCGATGGCTTCCCACGTGGCCAGCATTTCCCGCCTTCGTTTCCCGCGCGCGCCTCGCTTCCTGCAGCGAGAAAACTTCTCGCGCATCCCATTCTGTTCCCGCCTCCACCGCGGTCTATAAAAGACGGCCGCCGGCGCGGGGAAGACAACAAGCCCCAAACCAAAAGAAAACCAGCCGCCGAAAAAGCTCCAGCAGCAAGGCCTTGCCGCAAGATCGCCACATGGTCTAAGATCCGGGAGATGTGCCACGCCAGCTACGCGGACGTGCAGGTCGACGAGGTGCACCTCGAGGCCACACTGCTGGCCCGGCGCATGGGCGATACGCAGGTGCTGGCCTTCGAGAAGGAAGGCGAGGTCGCCGAGGGTGCGTTGCAGCAGGTGGTGGAGGCGGTGGCAATGGTGGCTGCCCAATGGGCGGTGACCGACTTGCACCACGTCGCCGCCAAGGAGGCGATGAAGGCGGTGGCCATGGAGGCCGCAACAACGGCTCTTCGGGAGATCCACCACGAGGCGGCCATGACCATGCTGGAGAAGGTGGCCAAGGAGGCCGCTAAGTCCGCCATTTGCGAGCTCCGCCAGGACGTCAAAGCGCGCAGCGACACGGAAGAGGCGCGGCGCAAGCACGTCGCCGACTCGGCGACGGAGGAGCGCATGGCTCTGGCCGCTGAGGCGGCGGCCGCGTGGGGTCTCGTCGAGGCCGATGACACGAAGGAGGCGGTGGACAATGACGAGGAGGGGAAGAGGTGGACCAGCTGGAGGCGCCACTCGCCGTCCCCGTGCAGATAGCACGGGCGCTGGGCTTCGGCCCCAATGGTTCTCTGGCTCCGGCTCCGGCTTCGGCTCCTTCTCCGACGGAGGTGCTCGCCCAACAGGAGGCGAGGGACCACTGGGCCGCCGAGATGGACAAGGCCGTGGCAAACCGGGCGGCGGAGGACCGGCGGAAGATGGAGGTCAAGGTGGTGGCTCGCGACCGTATCTCCGAACGCGTCCAGCAGCGGGCCATCTGGAAAGCTAGGGCGGTGATCAATGGGGCCGGCCTCCTCCAGCAGTAGTCTTAGCGGCAGCCGCAGTAGCAGTAGCACCCCCTCCTAATTAGTTTGAATGGCCTTTTTATAACTGGCAGGCTTAATCTAATGAAAAGCTATCGTTAAATACTAATGTCTCTCTTACATATGGGCCCGCGTCGACAACTGGCACGATGTCTGCGCTGTCCGCACGCGTCCGGGCCGACGCAACCGAGCCCCAGATTAGATGCATGGATGGGTCGAGCCGGACGCGTTTCGCCGGATGGGTCGCCCCGCTGGGGCGCCGCGCACGCCGCGCGGGTCCACGTGGACAGTTTCGGGCACGCGAAGACCTTTTGGGTCGCCCCGGTGGAGATGCCCTAAGGAACGGATTGTGCTCCGCAAAATATATACAAAGTTCGATTGTCTGTCTTTTGTTTTTGTGTTGACCACATATAAGGATGGCAGTAGGTACCCATTACTTAGTACAAAAAAATGAACTAAGTTTTAGCAAAACATCACTTTTTGAGAAAACTAGTTCATTTGTTTGAACTAGGGTAAACTAGAGGGTATCCTAAAGGTTTGAAAGTTTCATCTCTAAGTTCACATATGCTTGCATACAGTCCGTATTTGTTCTTGAAAATTTGCACTAGTAAGTACTAAGGTCATATTTATGTACATGTTTTTTATTTCTGAAACTTTGAAATACGATTTTTGAGATTATTCGAAAATCAGGTCTCCATGTTCTCCTGGATATTTTTGATTTTTTCGGTATATATATTTTTACTTGTTCGTCCACACAAACCACCCAATGCTAATCAGGTCCACGAGCTCATTCACAATCTCAAGAGCATCTAAAATATAATATGTCTGTTTTTTCTTGGCTTTTTTATGAAAAGAACAATATTTTTCGGTCTATGCATTGGATTGTTACAGTACTTAAATAGATTTTGGGGCCTGTTTGAACCAGGGGTAATTTGTCGGTATTTTCGGTATCTTCTTTTACTTCAGGGGCTATAGGGGCCACGACTTAGCGTCGGTTTCTGTCCGACGTACTCAATAGAGCTAGGTTTAGGAAGGGCTTCGAGGGGTACGGCTGGGATGCTCTAAGGGCACGTATAATGCGGTGACGTCAGTCTTCCCTTATGCTTGCCACGTTGGATTTTTGCTTGGAGAGAAACAAGAGAGAGGTTTGTCTTCCCTAAGCTAAGGGATGATCTCTTAGCAATAAGAGAAGACTATTTTTCTCCATTGTACCATATGCCTTCTCTTAGTCAACCAATTTTTTATTAAAAATAGTTAATTCTATTAATTGCTAGAGATAGCAATACGAAATAAAGCATTGTACAAGTTATATATTGTGTCTTCTCTAAATGATGTGAAGAGCTAAGAGAAGGCATGTCTTCTCTAGCATTGTACATGCCCTAAGGATTGGCCGAGCATGGGGTCCTCGTGTGAGGGAGAGAATTGGCATCCAATTTTTGTTGCAGCGTCATCTTGAACGCCCTAGGCGCTTAACAAACTTTTCTTTTTCTTTTTTGGGAATTTTGCTATTACTGATTTGTGTCAATTTTCTTGTGTCGCCCATGCCAAATTTCTGAAGCACCTACACAACCCGTCAATAGATGGTGCACAACTTCTTGGTCTTTATCACACATAACACTGTAGGGTTATATTCATAATTTATGGTATTCCTTAGACTAAATATTTAGAAAAAATATCTATATCTATAATATTGAATGGACATATTAAAAAAATATTTAATGGTGAATCTATTGATACTGACTCAGTATTGTAAATGTTTATATTTGTGTGTATAATCTTGGTCAAACTTAGAAAACATTGACTTTTGACTAATCCCTAGACGCCTTATATTTTGAGATGGAGGGAGTACATTTCTGTAGTACTTCATATTAATTTAGTTTAGCTATTTGTCTAAAATGCCTGTTAAATATATACTATGAACTTCTTTTGTCAGGTACTTGCTTATAATTGATGACTTGTGGGCTACATCAGTATGGGATGTTGCTAGCCGTGCTTTCCCGGAGGGTAATCACGGCAGCAGGATAATAACAACGACGGAAATTGAGGATGTTGCTCTTGCATGCAGTAGTTATCAGTCCACGTGCATATTTGAGATGGTACCTCTTTGCGACAGTCAATCAAAAGAGTTGTTCACTAGTGCAGTCTTTCGGTCTGGAGAACAATACTCTTCCCTATTCGAGGAAGTCACAGATGAGATTATAAAAAGATGTGCTGGTTTACCACAAGCAATAATAATCATGTCCAGTGTTCTAGCAAGCCAAGGGGAAGCAAATACAGTACACAACAGGGAGCAAATATTGAGCAATTTGCCAACAAATACAACATCCAGCGAGATACTGAAACAAGTACTCAAGTTTTGCTACAATTGTCTTCCCAGTTGTTTGCAGACATGCCTATTGTATCTCAGTTTTTTCCCGGAGAGCTATGTAATATTGAAGGAACATATAGTTAAGCAATGGGTAGCTGAAGGTTTTATCCTTGCAGCGACAGAGAACGAAAAAATGAAAGTTGCTGGTAGCTACTTTGATAAGCTTGTCAATATGGGCCTGATCCAACATATATATGTGGGCTATAGTGATGAGATATTGTACTATGCGGTGCATCACAGGGTACATGATCTTATTACATCTAACTCCATCAAAGAGAATTTTGTCACTGTAATGGATTATCGTCAAAGGACTGTACGGTTCTCTAACAATGTTAGTCGTCTGTCCCTCCAGTTCGGCAGCGCAAGGCACGCAACCTCACCAGAAAGTACGACTACAGGACTGTCACAAGTTCGTTCACTTGCTTATTTTGGACTAGGGAGCTGCTGGCCTGCTTCAGTGTACGAGTTTAAGCTTCTTAGATCTCTGATCCTTCATATTTGGGCTGATCAACAAAGGACCGGTGTTGACCTCAGGCGCATATCTCAATTGCTTCTATTGAGATATTTGCAAGTCACATGCAACGACACTGTACATCTTCCACATCAGTTGCATGGTTTGCAACACTTGGAAACAGTTGAAATAAACGCAACAGTAGCAGTTCTTCCATCAGATATTCTTCACGTTTTGAGCTTGTTGCATCTCCGTCTGGGAGTTGGGACAGAACTACCCGATGTGACTAGCATTCTCAAAAATGTGACATTGATTCCTCCTATTTCATTGGATGAGTTGAGCAGTCCTCACAATTCAGTGAAGACAATCGAATTATTCTCACCCATTTGTAGAATACCCAAGTGGATTGGACAGTTTAGGAAACTCAGCATTCTGAAAATTGTCGTCAGAGAACTGCTGAGTGATGATATGAATAACATGCAAGGACTGCCATCCCTCACTGTTCTCTCATTGTACGTGCAGCAACAAACTAGAGAACAAATCGGCTTCGCAACTGAATCATTTGCTGCTCTTGAGTATTTTGAGTTCAGGTGTGGTGTACTACAACTGACCTTTCAAGAAGGAGCAATGCCCAATCTTCAGAGGCTCAAGTTAGGTTTCAATGCTAGCAGAGGAGAACAGTATGGCTGTTCTGTTGTCGGCTTTGAGCACCTGTCAAATGTCCAGGAGATCGTTGCTATAATTGGGGTCTCTGCGGGTGCTGAGGAATCTGAGTGGGAGGCTACAAAGACTGCATTCCAGATATCCATTATTGGCAAGCACCCAAGTAACGTCAGCGTGATAAGAACAGCTATGAGTGATGAAGAGTATGGTTGTCCAGAAAAACAACATTCCATCATAGAGAAAAATCCAGCAGGTGAACAACCTGGAAGTGAAAAACAAGAGTCCCGGAAAGATGTAAAGCAAAGCGCTGATAGCAACTCTCAATCAATAAACAGGTATAGTTTCTAATCCTTATTTAACCTCTTTTTCTCTTTCTCTATCTTTATTATGCAAACAATGCATAAAGGCCCACAACACTTTTGCAAAATGGCAGACAAACGAGGATTGAAGCCATAAAAAAGTTGAACTAACCGGTTGCACTTCATGAATCACATCTCTGCAGCTCTGATGCATGACAAAATAATAGTGATAAAGGGTCCATCGAAATTCTAATATTAATTGTAACTACTGTTCTGCTTTCATACACGGATATGACATGGGCAAGGCCAACATTAAAGGCGCGGGGTCAATGGCTAGCTCGGCGGAGGGTTGTGCGGCGGAGGAGCACGGTGAAGAGGTGGGGGAGGAGGGTGACGCTGGCGAGAGGAAAGCGACGGAGGCCGGCAGGAGGAGAGGCGCAGAGGAGGTCGTCCCAGGGCGGCGGGGACTCGGGGTGGTCGCGGGCGGCGCCGGCGATGGAAACAGACGAGGGGAGGAGGGGGTCGCGAGGCAGAGGGCGGGGGAGATGGGGATCGAGTGGAGTTTTGGTGGGACCAGCGGTCGGTGAGTCGGTCGGGAGAGACGGGGAAGCGAGAGATTTCGCGCGGAGAGCGTGGCCGGTTCGTGTTGCGTGCGTGCGCTTCGCGTGCTTGGCGGGTGGGATGTGTGGCGGCGGCGGCGGCTGCGGATGAGACTGGGGAGGGTTTAGGGTTAGGGTATATTAGGATTTCAAGGGCCTTTGGCCTGGCAGGCCGGCGGTCTTTCCTAGACAAAAATAGTTTTGTTTGAATTATTTTGTTCCAAAATATTTTATAAATAGTTTAAGGCAAATATAAGATCTAGATAGACCGAGAGTTTTGATTTTAAATTAAAGGAGGATAATTTAGAAAACATCATAGTTAGCGAAATAATTTTATGCAAAAATAATATGCATGATGATGCATAGCGATACATGCAGTCGATTTTCTAGTAGTGGTTTTCCCGGGGTGCTATAGCCTCTACCGCCGACGAGCAGCTGTATACGCCGGGGTAGTATAGTACCACTGGCGCTACTCCTATTTCGCCGGTGGTAGTACCCCGTAGCACAGGCGAATACAAATTAGCTAGGGTTAGCACCATGATTTCGCCAGCGGTAATATTAGCAGGAGTAAAAAAATGGTCGAAATACACAGAATAAACTATAATATTGACATAATAATGACAGAATACACACAACAGATACAGGGAATACACCAATGTTCAAACCATGCATCAATAACATTCAAACAGTTCACACAAGTGTAGAAAGTGACCATATGGTTCAAACTTGGACTCCAACTAGCAAATATTACACAAACACATCAGTGGCTGCGGGGCATCATCAAGACGAAGGGGGTCAACCGGCTCCTCCACATCTCCCTCCGCCATATTTGAGAGTAGATACATTATGGCCCGTGGATTCATGTGAGCTTGCCTAAGTTAAAGAATTCTATGGGCCTAGTACATAAAATCATTTTTTTGTTCCTAAGCAGTGGTCATTGAAAAGTAAACCTGAGAAAGCACAAGTCACCACATGTGTGTGAAACTGCTTCTCAAACCTACAACATAATATGACAAATCCTAAGCATAATCTTAATATTAAGCATTTCATGTATGATCATTTACATATTACTTGCATATAATTCTGGTGGATTCATTTTTAATTTAGTGAGCTTTTTTAATGAGAACAAGCAAAATTTAGTGAACAGGAGCAAATCATCACAACTAGTGAAGCGCATGTAAATAATTATATAATATTCTAATTTCTATTTGAGTCAAAAGTGTTCAATATGAAGTTTGAGTTCAAATGATATAGTTTGGTATTGAAACATAGTGCTAAAACTATGAAGTTTTAAAAATGCATAAGTAGAAATGTGAGGCCAAAGTGCATAAAACTAATTTAGTATATTAAATAACTGTGCTAGAAACATACTGAGCACAACATATCGATCCAACTTCTTCTGGATAGTGTTCCCTAGGTCCAATGAAACTATATTTTTTTGTACAAGTTTTTCCAAATTTGTTCGCATAGTTTTCGATCAATCTGAGGCTGTAAAAAACAACAAAGAAAAGGAAAGGCGAGACGTAGTAGACCTGAAGCCACGAGCGAGTTCACCATTTTGCACGTACACACGCGTTGGGGTGGGGGTGGCGATGGGCTGCTCCTCGACAGGCTCCACGGGCTCCTCGACGGCATCTGCGAGGTGGAGGGGTGAACTAGGTTTAGGGGCGAGAGGGGGAGAGAGGGAGAGGGAGGAGAGCCAGACAGAGGGGAGAAGGGAGAGGGGGAATAGAAGGGGGTACCTGCAGGCGGGCGGCGGACGAGACGGTGATGGCTTCTCCACGGGGGCCTCCTCCTCCGGGCGGTCGATGGGGGGCGCGGCTCCGTCCACAGGCTCCTGCGAGGTGGAGAGGGTTAGGTAGTGGAGGGAGAAGGGGGAGAGAGTAAGTTAGGGGAGAGGGGGCGGGGGGACTCACCTCGCTGACGGCGGATCGGCGGGGACGACGACGGGCATACGGAGGCGGATCGATGGGGATCGATGATGACGGGCATACGGTGGCGGATTGACGGGGATCGACGACGACGGGCGCGCGCTCCAGGCGGGTGTCTCTGTATGGGGATCGATTGCGCATCGGGGGAAGGAGAACGCCACCTTATCTCGCGGGTGGGACCCATAGTTTCTTTTTCCATCGGCGAATTCTACCGTACACGTTGGTGGTACTGTTTTTCCACCGGCGGAAACAACCAAAGCGCCGGTGGTAAGAAACACGTCCCAGTGGCCCACCTAGCCCCCTGCATCCCCGGCGAGCAGAACCCGTTTCGCCGGTGGTAATAGGCCATAGCCCCGGCGAACGCAACCCGTTTCGCCAGCGGTAAGTGGCAACCCATCCGGGGGCACATGGCCCATCTGATCCTTGGTGTGCCCAGGCCCAGTTCGCTAACGCTACTTGGCTAGCCCCGGCGTACCCAGTCAGTTTCGCCGGTGGTAATTTTACGCAGGCCTGAAGCCCTTACCGCTGGCGATCCTAGGCCCACTTTGTCGGCGGTAAGGAATCCACCTATGATGTTTTCTCTACTAATAGACCCTTGTTTGTGCGAGGCTAATTAAACCTTTGTCTTATCTGGCAAGATGTTACATGATGAGTTAATGCTGTTCACATGCTTAGTTGTATGTGGTCCTTAACATACTAATAGAGTATTAAAGGAATCTTTTCCATTACACTGCCCGACGACTTGGTTAGTCTATCTAATCTATCATCTGTAAATCCATTGATGGTACAACTCGAAGTAATCTACTCCACCGCTGGGGTGTGAAATAAGATGGAGAAAAGTGTAAATCTATATGGCTAGGTTCATTCTCTAACCGTAGAATATGATATCCCTTTGAACCACCAATACAATACGACAGATGAACTGGCGCTGTGAGTTAAGATGCATGAAACATGATGACTTAGAGCTGTTAACACCAATGGCATACTTGACGCGAGGACTTTCTTAGTGTATCTAAAATTTATCTCTGAAGCCATCGATGGTACAGATTGAATTAACTAATGCATCACAAACAAGATCAAACCATTGCAATAGTATGTCAGCCAAGCTAATTGACTAACAGTACAATATAGTATCCCTCAAATCGAACAATACATATGACCGAACTTCCATTTTTCAATTTACATTTGAAATAATTTTCTCTCTTGTAAGTATTGTTGCAAATGGTATGTGGAATAAATCACATAAAATCTAACTACATAGCCTCTGCAAAACTAATTGACCTTCAACAAAATCTCTAATGTAGTCATCTAAATGTAAATTTAATTTTTATGGGTACTCCCATCATAACTCAATAACTCTCATAATACCGCAGAAATAATAATCAGTTATTGGTGATTCAGACCAGTTTTTCTTGTTTTGAGATAGGTCGACAAGTTTGCACATACAACAAATTTTAGGATCAATTTGCAAGAAATATAATTTGAAATTTAATTAAATAGAAACTTGAACTCTAATATCTTTTGGGTTAGTAAGAAACTCTGAGGCAATTCATTAATGTTCTGTGATGTGCTACAGCGACATTCTAATTAATTTACACTAAACGAAACCAGATCTGGGTGCATTTTTTTTTGGAACTGATCTGGGTGCATATTGGCTGAACGGTAAAATGAGGCCTTTTTTATTATGGACTTGGAACTGAGTCAAGTCGCCCTACTTCGTTTACCAGTCTGAAGATAATAATATATTTTTTCGGGCGGCCCGCTCACTTGGCTCACCTTCCTCTTTTTAAGGGCTGCTGGATGGGATCCTTCTCGCGAAGGAGCACCGCCCCCCTCTTCATTTCCTATAGTTCCTTCTGCGCAGAGGTTCTCTCCAGGTATGTTCAAAGCACTATCTTGATTCTTAGTTTTTTTTTCAAAATAGGCTTTCATCCTGCTTTATAAATAAAGCCAAATCCAGGTTTATACAACATCCAACACAGCTCCAACGGCCACCGCCAATGACAAAGGGAGAAAGAAGAGTAGGACTGCTGGGGCCACAGCACAACACGACCCAAAAAACAAGAGAAAACAACTGGGCCACAGCCACTCCCTACGAACCGGACGGAGCGGAAGTCAAGCTAGAGCTGGAGCCGAGAAAGGGGCCGACGCCACTCTCAGGGCCCCAAGGGTGTCGTCGAAGGCCGACCGGTCACGCTGGCGCACCAACGGGGACCACTGCTGGAGAAAGGCAATAAGAGAAAAAAACGAGTCAGACGCCCGGGAGGGGAAAATATGCTCAATCATCATCTTGTTGCGAACATTCCAAAGGGACTAGGTCAGGGACGCAAAGACCATCCAGAAGAGGCGGGGGCCCCTTCCGACGCGGTTCCGTGACTGCAGGAATTCCCAAGCTCTGGGCTGCCGAGAGGTCCCACCCAGCGTCAATGCTGACTCTCTCACGAGCCGCCGAATAGGAGAACATAATATGGGCACATGTTTTCGGGGTCCCGCATAGGGGGCACCGACCATTGCCCGACCCATTACGCTTCGCCACCTCAACCCCCGACGGGAGCCGATCCCTCAGGAGCTGCCATAGGAAAATGTGAATACTGAGGGGGAGGGGAGCCTTCCACAGGGGAGAAGTCCAACGCTGCTTCGGGCCCTGGAAGAGGGCACGATGGCCAGTGACAGAGAACCCCACAGTGTCGGCTCAGCAACCGATCTGGGCCACAGATAACAAGCTAGGGATAGCCTCCTCCAGGCGCCGATGTTCCTCCGCCTCGGCCTTGCTAAAAGTTCGCCGGAACAAGATGTTCCATCTACCTTCTCGAAAGGCCTCAGCAACGAGGATCGTCGAGGACGAGGAAATGGCGAAGAGGGCGGGAACTGCTGACAGAGGGGGGCCGACTGAAGCCATGGGTCTAGCCATAGGCGCACGGCCTGCCCATTCCCAATGGCGAAGGAGACCCCCAGGCCAACAAACAGCTTAATATCCTGGATGGCCCGCCAAAACTGGGAACCTGTCGACCACGGAGATATTTGGCTTTCACCAGTTGGAGCCAAAGGCCCCCATCCCCCTAAGGATACGCCAAACCCATTTCATCATCAGGGCCACATTAAAGCGGCGTGAGTCAAGAATACCTAAGCCCCCAAGGCATTTGGGGGCGTAGATGTCTGCCCATTTAATCATATGGTACCTATGGTGGCCATCCCGAGCCGCCTAGAAGAACCTAGACAGCTCCTTGGCGAAGTCTGCGTGGATTCCTTCTAGGAGCAGGTACAGCCCCATCTGGTACATGGGCAGACTCGAGAGGCAAGAGTTGATAAGGACTGTCTTGCTCCCCTTGGTTGTAAGTCTTGCCCGCCAGGGCTCGACTTTAGATCGGACTCGCGTCACTAGGGGTGCCAAGTCCTTAATCAGAACCCTCGTCTCACGGATGGGCATCCCTAAGTAGGTAGTAGGGAAGTCCGAAAATCTGCAGTTTAAATTATCGGCAATATGCTGACGCTCCTCATCAGCGAAGCCGAGAACAAAGACCTCACTCTTGTCGAAGTTAATCTTCAGACCAGACATAGACTCGAAGCACATCAGCAGGAACTTGAGGTTAATAATGTCGAGATCCGATCCCTGAACCATGATCATGGTATCATCCGCATATTGGAGATGGGTAACACCACCCCCAGGGATCATATTCCCCACCACGCCCGAGATATGGCCAGCAGCTTTGGCTCTATCCAAAACTTCAGCCAGGGCATCTACCGTGGAGTTAAACAGGAGAGGGGATATGGGATCCCCTTGCCTGACTCCGCAGGACGGACTAAAGTACGGGCCAATCTTCCCATTGATATTGATTGCCGTCCTTCCACTCATCACGAATTGCATAATCCAACAGATCATTCTGTCGTCAAAACCTCTCCTCTCCAAGACTAGACGGAGGAAGGCCTAGTCCAGTCGGTCGTAGGCCTTATGGAATTCTAACTTAAGGAACACTCCCTTCTGATGGTGAGTCTTCACCTCATGAATAATCTCATGGAGGGAAAGGACACCATCATGAATCAAGCATCCCTTAAGGAAGGCGAACTGGAGGGGGTGGGTGAGCCTCTCCATAACTGGGGAAAGGCGTAAAGCACAGACCTTCACAAAGATCCGCTGGACGACATTGATGACCGTGATCGGTCTGAACTGGCGGATGTCCGTGGCCCCCACTACCTTGGGGATCAGGGATATCACCCCAAAGTTCAGACGAGACATAACCAGGTTCCTTGGATAGAACTCCTGGAACATCAGCATGATCATCAGCTGCAGCTGGGCCCAAAAGGTCTGGAAGAAGGACACAGGCAAACCATCGGGGACGGGGGCCGACCCTGACCTCATGGACTTCAGGGCCGTGGCCACCTCCTCCGTGGAGAACGGGAGGGTAAGGTCCAGGTTCTCTGTCGGTGAGACGGTCGCATTACCGACCCAGAAATCTGAGGCCAGCGAGATCCCCGAATCGGACGAACCCGAGAACAGCTCCTTGTATAAGGCATAAATATGGGAGGAGAGTTCTAGTGGAGATTCCAACAGAACATCCTCCTCCCAAAGGCAAGGGATCAAACACTTCCTCCTACTTCCATTGGCAATAGCATGGAAGTAGGCCGTGTTCGATTCCCCCTGGACGGTCCAGTTCTCCCTTGTAGATCTCCATAATGGAGGTCTCAAGGGAGTACCTATGGGACCAGGCCTCTTTCGAAAGGTCGCGCTGGTCAGCATCCAGATCTAGGGCCTGGATCTCCCGCAAGATGACCTCCTTTTGGTCCCTAAGGGCCACCCCTAGGATGGCCCCCCAACATCTCATGAACCGTCGAATAGTTTGGGCACAGTGATGCCAAATATCGACAGTGCAGTGAGCCTGCACGGGAGAGGCGGCAGCCTCCACCCACTTAGACCGCACTGCTTCCACAAATCCGGCCTTCTATAGCCAGAAGGCCTCAAAGTGGAAGCGGTTCAGTCGCGGGGGAGGGGGGATCCCGAGGAAAGGAGGAGAGGGGTGTGGTCTGAACCAATCCTGGTGACGGCCTTCAGGGAGCAGAGGGGTAACCGCACCTCCCAATCAATAGTGACGAAGACGTGATCAAGGACACTATGGATTGGGGCGAGCTGCTTATTGGTCCACGTATATCTGGCGCCCACACGCGAAATCTCACGGAGCGCGAGATCAGCGATGCAGTCACTAAACATACGCATCCTAGGGAGGTCGACATTAGCCGAGCTCTTACCGTCCGAGAAGCGGATCAGGTTGAAGTCTCCAGCTATAACCACAAGGATATCCGCCTGTTCCAATTTTGACCTGAGCTCCTGCAAAAAGTCTGCCGACCTCCTATGGTTCGTGGGGCCATAGACAATGATCATCTCCCACTTGAAGCGGGACTGTCTATGAGTGAGGGACATGCTCACAAAGAATTCCCCGCGGTCCATATCGTCAACCTCAAAGGTTTCCTCCTTGACACCAAGGAGGATCCCACCCGAGTGACCAACAGCTGGCAGCCACGTCCATGAGAACCTGCAACGACTAAGGCCCTCCAACTCGGCAATAGAGAAGTACCGATGAATCATTTCTTGGAGTCCGACAATATCCGGAGCCTCGAGGTGAATATATACTTTAATCTGGCAGCAGCAGCCGTCGTGCCCGAACCCCCTGATGTTCCAGATGAACGCCCGGAAGGCCTGAAGGATGCTCATTTAGACCACTCAGTGCTGGGGGGTGATGACCCACAAGTATAGCGGGTGTATCGTAGTACTTTCAATAAATAGGAGTGTCGATCCCAACGAGGAGCATAAGGTGTTGACTAGTGGTATGGAGCAGGAAATCTCTGTAAATACTTAGCAAACAGATTTTTAGGTTTTTTTGATAAAGCAACAAAATGAAGTGCAAGTAATAAAGACAACAAGCAAACGCAGCACGTGGCCCAATTCTTTCTTAGCAAAGGACAAGCCCGGGGAAATACTTATACGCACCAAACGTTCTCGAGAACACATGGGAATTCTGTCAAGTGCTTTCGCTTTAAATAGATGAGTACTCTTCTTTGGTGTTGTAAGTATTGTGTGGGTGAACCTGTGCTAATGTACCGATCTTACTTGGACTAATAGATAATTGTGATTAAACCCCCTACAAGCATCCGCAACTACAGGAAAGTAATTAAGATATAAATCTAACCACAGCCTTAAATTCTGAGATCCTACACTCCCTTGTGCAAACGTGTCCTAACGGGGTTCAGGTTTCTGTCACTCTGGCAACCCCACAATTAGTAGCAAAATACACAATACATCCCCTAGGCCCATAAATGGTGAAGTATCATGTAGTCGACGTTCACATGGCACCACTAGAAGAATAGCACCACAACTTAAATACTAAACCATTGAATGATAACTAAACACAAATCCACTACTAACAACATGACTTCTCCCATGTCCCCAATAACTAAATGAACTACTCACGAGACATCATATGGATCAAGATCAAAGATGATATGGTAATGGATAACAATCTGAACATAAACAATGATCCAATGGTTCCACTCACAAGCATCAACTACAATAGTAATCAACGCCGGGAAAGTTTCCCCTAATGAACTAAGCAAGTATTCAACATGATTGTTACAGCGGGTTGGAGTGGTGATGATAGTGCTGGTGGAGATGATGGTGTGGATGATGATGATGATGATCTCGATAAAGTCTAGCTTGATGATGGTGTTGATGGCGACGATCTCCCCTCTTCGGGAAGGAATTTCCCCGGAAGAAATCTGTCTACCGGAGAGATCTTTCTCTCTCGGTGTTTTCCGCCCCGCAGAGGCGGCGGAAATCTATCTGTGGTTGCTCCCCTGGTATTAGGGTTCCGAGAGGAAGATATAGGCGAGAGGGCAAAGTCAGAGGCCGGCCAGGTGGGCCATACCTTCCCTAGGAGTGGCCAAGGGGGAAACGCGCCTAGGGTGGGTGTGGGCCCCCTATGGCCTAGCTACGCCTCCCCTTCTGGCTTCCTTTGTCTTCTAGGAAAATATAATTTTCCAATATTTTTCTGGTATTTTTCTGATCTTCGCAAAATTGCATCAAAACACCTCTTTTTCCATCAGAATCCTGACTCCGACATGTAAGGGTTCGTAGCATGGAAAACAAAAAATTTCCACCGCATGCACACAAACAAGCCAAGATCTATCTACTAGATTGTAGCAACGATTCGATAGAAGCACGCACCCTCGAAGATTCCAAAGCGGTTAACGAGAGCATATTCTCGTGGGTGATGTAGTCGTACACTTGCTGATCTCAAGATCGCGTAGACGATCCTTCCGTATTTGCATTCCTAAATGGTAGCTTCGCAATGGTCACACGCGTTGATTCGATGAAGACATTCCTCTCCTTGTTCCAAAGGTAGCAAGGTTGTAGTTCTCCCTCGCATTCCTAAGACGACGCGTGGTGTTGGAAGTAGAGAAGATCATGAGGCTTCGCTAAGCCAAGTGAAGTTATGGTGGATTATGGTTTCCCGGAGATCTAGGGTTTAGAAGTCCGGGAAGAGGAGGAGGAGGAGGTGTCGTGTTGCGACCAAACCAACCCATGCAGTGGCAAGTGGCTCGTGTGGGAGAAGGGCCAGGCTTGTGTTCTTTAGGCGACCCTCCCTCTATTTATGAGAGGGAGGGGTGGGTTTGAATCCAAACCCAAACCCAAGTTGGATTGAGAGAAGGACTTGTTTCTTCTCCCACTAGGAAACCATTGTTCCAGTTTGACTTTTCAAACTTCCCGTTTGACTTTCAATTTAGAGCTTTAATTCTCTCTTGCAAATGCACACACCAAGTGACCTAGGATATGATCCAATCATTCCACTTACCCATGACACATTCATGGACCATTGTCCTTCCGGTCCGGTGAACCTTCTAGACCCTTCTAGAACCTCTCCGATGAAACCATCGGAAAATTCCCGAACTCCAAAATCGGAGTTTCCTTATATGAATCTTATTCTCCGGACCATTCCGGATCTCCTCGTGATATCCCGGATCCCATCCGAGACCCCGAACAACATTTTGTATCCCTATTAACATTCCAATCTACTAAACAATATCGAATCCTTAAGTGTGTCTCCCTACGGTTAGTGAATTATGCGGACATGACCGAGACACTTCTCCGATCAATAACCAATAGAGGAATATGGAAATTCATATGTCTCCCACATATTTCTACAATTACTTTGCGATTGAATGAACCACTTACATACGATACCAATTTCCCTTTGTCTCACGATAGTTTACTTATCCGAGGTTTTGATCGTCGGTATCTCTGCATACCTAGTTCAACCTCGTTACCAATAAGTACTCTTTTCTCATTCCCGTGATATGTGATCCCTTGTGAGCTAGTCACATGCTTGCAAGCTAATTGGATGACATTCCACCGAGAGGGCCTAGAGTATATCTATCTGTCATATGGATGGACAAATCTCACTCTTGATCCATGTGCCTCAACCCATACTTTCCGAACACTCAATGCCACCTTTATAGCCACCCAGTTACGGTGTGGTGTTTGATGTCATCAAAGTATCCATCCGGTGATGGTGATTAGCATGATCTCATGGTCGAAGGAATTAGGTTACTATGTATCAGAAAGCTTATAGCAAACGAACTATTGAAATGACTTGATCTTTATGCTATGCTTATCTATAGGAGTATGTTCATTATACCATTCTCCCAATGATATGATCTTGTTATTAACAACATCTCAATGTTCATGATCGAGAAACCACGATCATCTATTAATCTACAAGCTAGTATTATAAAGAGGCTTTACCAAGGACTCTAATTTAGTTTACAAATCACACAAGTATTAATGTTTCCGTTTAATATTATTATAGCATGAATGTAAACATTTATCATAAACACAAAGATATAATAATAACCACTTTTATTATTGCCTCTAGGGCATATCTCCAACACGACAGTCCATCCTCGAAGAATCACCCAACATGCAAAAACAGAGGAAAAGACATAAGTAATATCTCATAATAAGACATATATCAATGAATAGAGGCAAATTATGATATAGAATGGTGATGAAAATTGGACGTATCAACTCCCCCAAGCTTAGAGCTTCGCTTGTCCCCAAGCAAAAACTAAGCTCAGTCAACATGTCCACAGGTTTATGGAGTGAAGTGTCGATAAAAGAATACTGACAAGAAGCATCACACTTACCATTACACAACTCATAGAAGAAAGCAACTCACCATTATATAACTTAGCTTGCAACAAGTACAGGAGTCACAATAGAGATGGATAAAGATAAATCATAATTGGAATTGGCAAACTTTGTTCTTGGTCAGAGAACACCTGGCAAACAGTTTCACAAAAAGCTTTTTGTAGAAGTCTTCAAAACAGGAGCACTCTTTGCTCAAAAAGGTTTTTCACAATGAAGGCTTTCAAAGTAATACTCAATAGATAAGAGTCTTGTGCAAACAAGGAAGATAAAGAATATGATTGAATAAATCACCATATGAATGCTTGCAACACAACAACTCAAATGCTTGCTGGAGATAGAGGGGAAATAGGTTTACTGACTCAACTTAGAAAATAGGAGAAAGGTCCCTTTATAAAGGGAAGCAGCGATTTCAAGTCATAAAGATCTTCCAAAAGATTATGGTACTTTCTAGCTTTGAGCCCTCATTGCCCCTAACATAGGCATCTTGAGATGATTAGGGTTAAAGTGAACAAGGATAGAGTATATGTTTGACGAAATATAAGTTGGCAATCTCATGTCCCTTGAGTACAAGGGCCACACCTCATGCTACTCAACTTCAGTCACCTGTAAGTTCTTGTCATTGTAAGTACATGCGTATCATAGAGAACCGCCAACAAGGTACCCCTCGCACATGGTACAGGAGCTATCCTATAACCAAAATGACAAGGCAAGCAAACAATGAGCATCTCAGTGATCTTTTAATTTACTATTTGCATAGATTTTTATTGAGGATGCTTCACAGATAGCTCACTATGGTGATGCTGCAAGTTTCCATCATGATTAGGTATGGCTTAGGCTAGTGGACATCACTCCATGGACTTACAAGCTCCATTTTTATTTCACACCGGTGACATCCGCAAACAAAAGAGCATGATATCAACTGTGTACAATGTATAGGTGCAATGTTGAAAGCGTTCCCCGTGACAGCACGGTTCTGCTAATTCCAACGTATAGATGTAAGCATATACAACTTCGATGACACAATGGTTCAAGTCTATTAGGGGAAAGAAAATAAGGTGTGCCATCAAGTTTGTGAGAGCTTTACTAACTAGTTTTCACATAACAAAATACTTTTTAATTCGAAAGATAGATGAAGCTTGAGAATTTGCTTGGAATAGCAATAATGCTAATAGGTAGATATGGTGGACACAAATGGCACAGGTTTGGTTCAAAGGAATTTGAAACCATGAGAAGTATGCCTTCTAAAAACAGGTTTTTGACTAGCAAGCAAAAGAGTTGAAAGAAACAAGCAAACATACAAGTAATAAAGCCAAACATGTAATATTCCTTGAAGACACAAAAGATCTTAAATAAAGAATACTAAGCTTATGAGCCAACAATAAAGAAAAAATAAATGATATGAAATACCTGAAGCTTTTTCTCTTTTCCTTTCAAACCTCAAAAAGTGTTGCTACTGACCAAAGCTCGGTTTGCCAAAATCAATTTAGATCTACTTGATGCTCCCAAAGTGATGCCAATACTGATCAACAAGAACCATCAAATAATAGAGATTGCAAACTAAAATAAGAAGTGCAAAGAGTAAACGATGAAACTTCTCATTAATATTCCATAAAGGCACTCACAACAAGGGATACATAGATAACCAACTAAAGGAGAGATACTTCCACATGCAAACCAAACTATAAGATAACCTCTCTACCAAAGATACGAATCCACTAAAAAGGTAAAAGATAAAAGATAATGATGGTGATACCGCGGTACTCCCCCCAATCTTGGAACAAGCCAAGGGGATGCCAAACCTGATGACGAATTACTCCTTTGGTGGTGGTGGTGTTTTCTTGATAAGCTCTTCAATAAGTTTCCTCAAATCCTCAATCTCAAAGGTCAGAGTACGGATCAACTCCGAATTCTGCTCAATGCGGTTCATGATCATGTCGGGCCGAGAATTCCAGTCCTTGTTATTCTTTCCCCACTCTTCTTTCTTAGTATTTTCTTCCCCTGCATGGTTAGAACGAGGAATATCCCAAACCGAGGGCAAGTTCCCTTTGGGAACCTGTTGGTATTGATGCTCATAAGAGTATGGAAGGGTCTCTTGGTACGTGGAGAAGATGACCGTGGATTGTAGATAAGACGAGGAGGTTTCCCTCCCGTGGAGATCTGTGCTGTCCTCCTAAGCTTGGTAGGTTTTTCCACCTGTGACGGTAGCGCGGGTGTCCGGATGCTTGTCCTCTTCCATGTCTTCTTCATCCCCAACCAAAATCTCCTCCTCCTTGGGGTTTTGAGGATCATCTTCTTCGGGATTCTTTCCTTTGTCGTTGGCAGAGACCATGGTGCTCTAAACTTGAGAAGATTTCCTGACAGAAATAGATCGAAACGAAAACACGACGAGAACGCGATGCACGAACCTCGAGGAACCCGGGGGGTTATATATTACAAAGTTTCAAAGCATAAGGAAGGTACTGGTATGAAAACGAGGTGGAGACGGAGATCGGGGGGTCTCACCCCCTCCAGGCGCGACCAGATGGGGCCCATGCCTAGGGTGGGTGTGGCCACCCCGGACTCCGTTTCCTCCTCTGTTCCGTCTCGTAATCTTCCATATGTATTAAAAACATCAAAAATATAAAAAGATTAGGCTTTCACGAACCTTCTGTTTTCACCACTTTTACCTATTCAAAGTCGAACTCTGCGGATTCCTTTCCTCCTTCTCCTGGAAATTCATTTCTTCACAAGGTAATACACAAACTTCAAGGGCAAGATTAGTGTAATAAAAAACAATAAACCTTTAGGTTTACACTTCAACTGCAATCCATCAAAACAAAGGCTTCCGTAAGAGGCAAATGCAAATGATGGCACAAATCTGTCAAAACAGACCAGAAGGTAAAGATTGATTTTTTTGAAAACCTTCTGTTGCTCAAATCAAAAAGTGCAAAACTAATGAAAGTTGGGTAAAAACTTGGAGAACAATCTCAGAAAAATACAGCTCCATCCAACGTACTGAGATCCCTCACGAATTTTTACAATGCAGCACAAAAATCGGTCCCAGGACAGCCACTTTTCACAACTCCTCTATTTCTTAAATGTAGTTGAACTTGACACAAAAACCAAAACAAAAAGGATAAGGAGCAGTTATTACCGAGGTAATAAATTCCAAGACTCGACAAAACTACTCCCTCCTTCTCGGTTTATAAGACTTACGCGTATTTCTAGGTTGAAAAATTAACCAACTTAGCATGAGGTACATAAGATAAAAATTATATTATTAGAAACTTCAAATATTATATTTTCTAATGATATAATTTTTATATTATATAATTTATATTATATAGCTCATGCGGATGACCTAGGTATACGCGTAAGTCTTATAAACTGGGATAGAGGGAGTATTGGGTTATCTCCCAAGAAGTACTTTTCTTTAATGCCTTTAAGTTAGGCTAGAAACTTTCAAAGATGCTCACAAAGGAGATATATATTTGAAAAGAAAGAGAGCATCAAGAAGCAAATAACCAACACATTTGAGTCTAACCCACTTCCTATGCATGGGAGTATCATGATAAAAGGAATTGTTGAAACAAAAAGCCACTAACATAGGAAGACAAAACAGATGCAACTTCAAAGCTTCAACATAAAACGGGGAAACCTAACATTATTGAGGTGCATAGAACCATGTTTCCCTCTCTCATAATAACTATCAGTAGCACTTTGAATAAAGTTGACAATATAACTGTCACTAGCAACAACTTTATCATCAGAATGAGCATACTTGCAGTCATCAAAGAGAGCTCCAAGATCATGAACTGAATCAATAGAAGCAAGTTGTTCCATCCTGAAATCTTCATTAAAAGCTATTTTCACAAGGAGCTTTAGCAAATTTGGAAAAGTTAAACTCATAAGAATCTCCATCAAACTTAGTCAAAACTTTCTCCTTTTTACAATCTATAATAGCTCCACAAGTGTTCAAGAAAGGTCTACCAAAAATGATAAGACAAGTTTTGCTAGCTGCTGAATTAAGCACTAGAAAATCAGCAGGATACTTAATATTAAGAACTTCCACGTCTCTTACAATGCCAATGGGGCAAATGGTTTCCTTATTAGCAAGGTGAATAACCACATCAATGTCCTGAAGCTCATAAGGACTAATCTCATGCATAATTTCCATGTAAAGCTCATAAAGAATAGCACTAGAACTAGCACCAATATCACATAAACCATAATAGCAATGATCACCAATTTTAATAGAAAGCATAGGAACACTAGCTTTTCTAGCCTTACTAGGATGAGAAATATTATTAGAAGCGTCTTCACAGAAGACAATGTGCTCATCCTCTATATTTCTAGTGACAGGGTCTTTCACAATAGCTACCACAGGTTCAACATTCAATTGCTCATCAGGCTCCACAGTTTCCTTTGTACCTTTGTTATTTGCACTAATAATCATAGAATACTCCTTTACCTTAGCTGGGAAAGGTAATTTCTCAACATGAGGTTCAGGCAAAATATGATTAGTAGTACAAACTTCAGTACTTCTAACGGGAACATGATTAACAACATCTTTTATACGGAGCATGGTAATTATTCCACTTATTCTTGGGAATTTATATGTAAGAGGAAAAGGCCTTAAAACAATTGGCAGTACTTTGGGAATCAAGACCAAACTCATTGCTAATATCACATAAGTCGCCAGTTCCCATAAAAGATTTAATCCATTCATAATCATAGTTTATACCTGACTTTCTTCCTTTGTCATTCTCCCAAGCTTCAGTGTTATCTTGAATATGGTCTAGGAGATCCCATTTAGCTTCTTCCTTCATACGTGTGAATGATCTAGCACAAAGAACCATCTAGTAATTTTTATCATGAAGAGAAAACCTAGCATAAAAGTTATTGAGAATAATATTGTTAGGGAGTTAATGAATAGGACATTCAAGCATTAGTAACTTTAATCTCCCCCAAGTTTGAGATGTACTCTCTCCATCAAGAGGCCAAAAGTTATATATAAGATTTCTATCCTTATGAATTTCACTGGGAGGATAAAATTTGGACTAAAAGAGAGATGCCATCTCCTCCCATTCCATGGATTGTCCATTCTTCAGCAACTTATACCATTCTTCAGCTCTCCCTTTCAAGGATATGGAGAGTAAATTCTTCTTCACCTGTTCAGTTGTGATACATGCACACTTAAACAACCCGCATAATTCATGGATAAAAAGCAAATGATCACCGGGATGGACTGTTCCATCCCCTAAATAATAATTATCCATAACACGATCAATAATACTTGTAGGTATCTTAAAAGGATCTATCTCAACAGGTGGTGGTTCATCTACTACCCTAACAGTGGTAGTAGTTTTTGCAAGCAGAAAACCAAGTGGGTTATCCATATTGGAAACAAAGCAACAAATAGAAACAAAAGGCAATACTCACAGTAGGAGTTTTCCTTACCAGTTCCACTCTTCAATACCGCTTCACTCCCTGGCAACGGCGCCAGAAAATAGTCTTGATGACCCACAAGTATAGGGGGTGTATCGTAGTACTTTCGATAAATAGGAGTGTCGATCCCAACGAGGAGCAGAAGGTGTTGACTAGTGGTATGGAGCAGGAAATCTCTGTAAATACTTATCAAACAAATTTTTAGGGTTTTTCTGATAAAGCAACAAAATGAAGTGCAAGTAATAAAGACAACGAACAAACACAGCAAGTGGCCCAATCCTTTCTTAGCAAAGGACAAGCCGGTGGAAATACTTAGAAGGACCAAATGTTCTCGAGGCACATGGGAATTCTGTCAAGTGCTTTCGCTTCAAATAGCTAAGTACTCTTCTTTGGTGTTGTAAGTGTCGTGTGGGTGAACCTGTGCTAATGTACCGACCTTACTTGGACTAATACATACTTGTGATTAAACCCCCTGCAAGCATCCGCAACTACAGGAAAGTAATTAAGATATAAATCTAACCACAGCCTTAAATTCTGAGATCCTACACTCCCTTGTGCAAACGTGTCCTAACGGGGGTTCAGGTTTCTGTCACTCTGGCAACCCCACAATTAGTAGCAAAATACACAATGCATCCCCTAGGCCCATAAATGGTGAAGTATCATGTAGTCGACGTTCACATGACACCACTAGAAGAATAGCACCACAACTTAAATACTAAACCATTGAATGATAACTAAACACAAATCCACTACTAACAACATGACTTCTCCCATGTCCCCAATAACTAAATGAACTACTCATGAGACATCATATGGATCAAGATCAAAGATGATATGGTAATGGATAACAATCTGAACATAAACAATGATCCAATGGTTCCACTCACAAGCATCAACTACAATAGTAATCAACGCCGGGAAAGTTTCCCCTAATGAACTAAGCAAGTATTCAACATGATTGTTACAGCGGGTTGGAGTGGTGATGATAGTGCTGGTGGAGATGATGGTGTGGATGATGATGATGATCTCGATGAAGTCTAGCTTGATGATGGTGTTGATGGCGACGATCTCCCCTCTTCGGGAAGGAATTTCCCCGGAAGAAATCTGTCTACCGGCGAGATCTTTCTCTCTCGGTATTTTCCGCCCCGCAGAGGCGGCGGAAATCTATCTGTGGTTGCTCCCCTGGTATTAGGGTTCCGAGAGGAAGATATAGGCGAGAGGGCAAAGTCGAGGGGCCAGTGGGCCATACCTTCCCTAGGGGAAGCAGCGCCTAGGGTGGGTGTGGGCCCCCTATGCCCAGCTACGCCTCCCCTTCTGGCTTCCTTCATCTTCTGGGAAAATATAATTTTCCAATATTTTTCTGGTATTTTTTCGATCTTCGCGAAATTGCATCAAAACACCTCTTTTTCCATCAGAATCCTGACTCCGGCAGTCCATCCTCCAAGAATCATCCAACATGCAAAAACAGAGGACAATACATAATAATACGTCATAATAAGACATATATCAATGAATAGATGCAAATTATGATATAGAATGGTGATGCGAATTGGACGTATCAGGGGGCCCCCTTAGTGGGGGCAGAACGGGCATGGCAACGGGGTTGGGACGTCTCTGGTGCCTTGGGTGGTCTCCCTCGAGGCCTACCCGGGGGGGGTAGGTCTCTGGGTGTCCTCCCAGCCATCATGGGCTGGAGGGGGACCCTTGCTGAGGTTAGGGCCAGCAGCGAGCGTTCGTGCTCCCGAGCATCGCGTGCTCGGGCAGCCACAATCGCACCTTCGTAACCCTCCCGCGCCTTAATGGAAGCAATATGAGACATCCTGGGCCCCTTCTCACCACGGAAGACAATCCCACAGTCATCAGCCACGTCCGCCAAGTGAGCAAGGGGGGCCGCGGCAAGAACTGAGAAGCTAGAATCTGAATCGCGGGACGGACCAGAAACCGAAAGGGGAGGGAGGGGCAGTACCCGAGAACTCGTCACGGGCAGTCATGCGGCGAGTCTCGCGCTCCTCCACCGTCATCTCGGGGCCAGATAGACCAGCCCTGGAGCCCGCCAGGCGAACGCTGTGACGGGAGGGCGGGGGAGGAGGAGGACGTGGAGCCCGGGGATGACACATGGTGGAGGGCATCGAGGGAGTAGCACCGGCGGAGGGGGCCGAGTCAATGATGGACAGGTCCGGCGTGTTCGGGGCCAGCGCGTAGCACACCACCCTCGGCGAGCACGGTGAGGACCGATGGCACACCACCATCCCCACACTCCCAGAGGTTACCACCTCCGGTGAAGAGGGAGGGGGAGCGGGGACAAGCTGCTCCGGCAAGGCGGGGGGGGGGAGGGGGTCGACGGAGAGGTTGGAGCCGTACTGTGCGATGTCGAGGCCGCCAAAAATATGTCACCAAAATATAGATGATTGGTTGGCACATAGACACTACACAGTTCTTCATCACCTTTGTCAGTCTGAAGAATCATAGTCGATGTTATGAATCCAAATGCGTATTCACCAACACGGGGATGGCTAATTATTGCCACCTCTTTAAATGCTGCTGTATTTTGATCTATGGAGAGCGGTGGGTCAGGCCGAAAGCACCCCGGGAGATCAACTGGGACCAGCTTTGCAGGCGCACTCCGGGACAGGGGCCGACGATCTACGAAGAACGGCCCCCCACCTGCACGCTCCCCTGGGAACCGGATGGCCACTCGCGGCCTGAGAAGCCACACGACCTCCCCCTCCCCCTGCGAGGGCTGAGGAGGCAGAGGATATGCGTCAGTAGTCAAAGGCGAAGCCGGATCCGACCTAGAGTCACTATCCTCAGAGGATTCATCCTCCCGTCCCTTGTCCCCCTTCCCCTGTCCGTCCTCAGTCGGGGGCGGGGGAGGGGCCTGGGGATCCACCCCAGACAGGGCCTCTCCAACCTCTAGCTCCACCAGAAAGTCACTCCCCACACGGTCGAAGAAGAAGCAGGGGAGGGAGACCGGGAAGACCGAGGTATCCGGGCACAACAGTCTCAGCCGGACCGCACCCTGTCCCTTGAGAGACCCCAAGTCCACCTCCAGGGGCTTGTCCACCGCCTAACCCACAAGCATCACGAGCCTGTACTGTCGGGCCTCGGAGGGGAACCCCGACAGATCGACCCAAACCTCCGAGAGAGTGGGCACAGACTCCTAGGCTGCCGAAGCGGGCTGGATGGAGACCTTCAGCTGGTGGATCGGGAGGGTGAAGGACGAACCGCAAGCACACATACTCAGAATCATGACGGAGGGGAAGGACACAGCAAACTCGAAGGCGGAGACGCGACGGATAGGCCACTCATGGCCTGGAAGGACCACGCGAAGCTCGTCCTGGACTAGGGCCTCGGTCACCTCGACAGATAGCGGGGAGGGCTGATCGGGGAGCACGGTGACCATCGCCAGCGTCTCCGGCACCCTCATCTGGACCCCTCCCATGTCAACAAAGTAGAACCCCCGTCCACGCCATGGCCCTAGTACTCCGGGCATTCCCTTGGGCGTGGGGCCCGACGGAGTCGGGCTCGCGGTCGAGGCGGCCGGACCCTTCTTCTTCTTGCTTTTCTTTTTCTTCTTAGGCGTCGGCGCCTCCGCCACCGCGCCTTCCCGCGGCTCCTGCGGCCCGGGGGTCGAGCACTCTGGGTCCCTGCCCGAGCGCCAGGACTCGCCATCGGCCCGACCCTCACCCGAATGACCCGCGACACTCACCTCCCTGGCCTGGAGGGCAGCCGCCCGGAGGCTGGCCTCACGCTCCGCATCGGGGGGACGTAGGGGTGAATGCGCCCTCCTCCGAGGCTCTTCAAGGTGGCGGTGCATATGGGAGGGAGAATGGGAGGTCGGCGGCTGGTGTGAGGGGGAGCAGCGGCCGTGGCAAAGCCGTGGTGGCATGCGGGGGGGCGGCGTCGGTCTGATGCATGAGCCCATGGGGGAAGGAGCGATCTCGGCGAGGGGATGTACGACGAGCCGGGTACGCCATGGCCTCCGATTCTGGTTTCTCATGGCGGTGTGGTGGCGTACCGCCGGAGAGGCATGGGGAGGGCGGCGGAGGGAGCTTGGGACGTTCTGGCCGATGGGGTGTGTGCTAGGGTTTCCTGTGTAGGCTCATTCCCTAGTGCACCCTTCTGGAAGGGCTGATGAAGCGACGGTCGGGATAGCCCATTACCACCCTAAGCGGCGTTTAGGACGGGCCATGGGTGGGCCGGCCGGTCCAGGCTACTAGTGGGCTTTGGCCCGTGAGCGGCCTAGCTGGCATTCCCTCCACTAGCCCATCCCTCCCGACCTGCTGAGAGCCCAACGCGGCCCACGCCCCATCCGACGCCACCTTATCCCCGTTGGTGGATCGAGGAGTTCGTCCCCGGCGAGGCACCACCCTGCCGCCGTCGCCTTCGCGCCTCCACCCTCGCCCACGGCAGGAACTTCGCCAGCGACGGAGTACAAGCACGAACGGGCACCGCGGCGTGGGCACTCCCCGCTCATCGTCCGAGCGGGCCCTCTCCCCAAGCTTGTCCTCCGGCGGCGCCAACAGCGGCTCCGGCGACCCTGTCTCGCCTTCCTCATCCTCGATGTCGCCCCAGGCGGCCCAATGAAGGTCGGCTAGCTCCCTCACCAGTTCCGGCGACAGCGGCCAGGACGGTGGCGGTGCCGTCCTAGGCACCAGCGACCTCAGGGAGGCATCTGGCGGCGAGGGCAGGAGACGGGGTCCGGCTCTTGACCTTGTGGGCGGGGAAGGCCAAGGTGTCGCCTTGGAGGATGAACTCGCCGCGCTGACGATCTCGCGCATCCACCACCACCCCCTCGGCTTTCAGCAGGACAAGACGGCCCTCTGGCACCCGGACGACCACCATTGCCACCGACCACCCCGGCCTGCAACCAGCGAACACCGAGGCCGCCGAGGCGCTCCACCGCAACGGAGGGAGATCCGAGCAGAGAGGCCCGACAGCCATGGCGGACAGGCGGCTAGGGGCGGGGAAGGGAGGGGAGAGGAGGTGAGAGAGCAGAGAGCCAGCGGGAGGTGGCGGCGCCCGGGAGGCTGCCGGCGGCGGTTCAAAATTCAAACCCAGATCCCGTCCGCAGCGCTTCGGTCATCCCCTTAGTTTTTTCTACGTTTAGTCTGGAAGGGTTACTGTTGATACAAAAAGTCCTTCATTTCCACCAATAACAAATGATGCCTTGGAAATTGTTCTGGTCTCCAAGTAATACATTTTATTTTTCCCCTATTTGTGTTCAATATAAATTTCAAAATAATTATGTCATAAAAATGTTTTTATTCTCTAATCATACGATAGCATTGGCACCATACGTCCATACCGCACATATAAATATATATACTTTTGTAGAAGTTGGGGAAGCTTGCCTGCATGATTCTATTTTAACCAGTTGCTAGTTCACATCTGCATAAAAAGAAGTTAATAGCACTGCACAAGCCATCTTCACATCAGATTTTTCAGACGATTTTAATCAGTTGGGGCTTTTTCTTTACGTTGTACCATGGACTGCGCAAATCATATAGCATATGCATGTATCAAGACTAAATTTTACTCTCTTGGCTGTTGCCATAAGCTAGAGCGCCAAAGTGTTTTGTGCGGGCCATACCCTACCTTAGAAGTGGGGTCATAAAGGAGACGATCTTAATTTCCGAAAAAACAAACATGACTATGAAAATAATAGCTTTACCACGGCCACACACCTCCATCGAGATGGCAAACAAGTGATGCCTCGCCCAAACTGCAGATGTTTAGGTAAACCAATCAAGGCAAGAATTTTGACTACTGTCCAAATTCTAAGGCCGTATCATCACTCAAAGAGAAGGTCGTGGCCCCTGACTCTGGCTTCTTCTTGCTTTGGGATAATTTTTTAGTGCTAGACTTGTACTTAATTTCAGGCTACAGAGGTAGCACTATTCTTTGTAAAAAATTATATAATGACCTGTCTTAGGGGAGGCAGTCCTGAAGAAGAACCATTTGGAGAAAATGTCATCAACGGAGGCATCCAGCATCCCATTTCAAACGATAAAAACAATAACAGATGATTTTTCCGAGGCTAAAAAGATCGGTAGTGGTGGCTATGGAGAAGTCTACAGGGTATGGTTAACCAAAGTTTTCTTCTCAGAACTAATCGTCTTTGTATCAGTAATTATGGATGTTCCTTTTAACCTTTAACAACATCCCTCAATCTTTATGAACAGGGATTTCTTAATGGGGATGAAGTAGCTGTGAAGAAGCTTTTTCCAGTTAATGACATTGTCGATGACGACTTTAATAATGAATTTAGTAACCTTATGAAGGTTCAGCACAAGAATATCGTACGGTTGCTTCATTACTGCTATGAGAAAGTACATAAGCATACAGAGCAGAATGGGCAATTTTTCTTTTCAGAAGTAACAGACCGAGCTTTGTGCTTTGAATATATGAAGCTTGGAAGCCTTTCCAAACATATTTCCGGTGAGTTCTTTTAATATGCTCTAACTTGCCTCTTGAGTGGTAAGAGGAGTAATGATGTCCTACACATCAGTGAAATGATTCCACCATGTTGTGCATAAGTAAATAATAAACATGCTACCTCCCTTTTGCAGATGAATCATGCGACTATGATTGGCCTACAACATACAAAATAATTAAAGGGACTTGCGAGGGCCTTCACCATCTTCATAAAGGTCTAGGAGAGAAGAATTACATTTATCATTTAGATTTAAAACCTGATAATATATTGTTGGATGAAAATTTGGTGCCCAAAATTGGAGACTTTGGTTTGTCGAGGCTCTTTGGTGATTCAAAGACCCATGAAACAAGCAAAACAAAAGGAACAATGTAAGTTGACACACGATTCATGTGGAGACAGCGAAGCTTGGTTTTATAGATCGTCAGTAAGCATAGGGTGTAGCTGAGTATTGCACTAACAATTGTCCTGCATTCGGTGCTTATGATTTTGTGCAGTGGGTTCATGCCACCAGAATACATAAATAATGCCAAGGTGACACCCAAGAATGATGTGTTTAGTCTCGGAGTTATTATTTTTTACATATTGGCGGGGAAGAAGGGCTACGGTGATTATAGTGACGCGCTTCGTCGTCAGAATTATTCACCAAATATTCGTCAAGGATTTATCGAGAGTGTAAGAAACTTCAACCCTCTTATTTTGCAGGATTGTTATGGTTTACTCTTTTTTTATTCACTACATGCACATAAAAAATGCTTGTATATATATTGTAATTTGACAGGTAAAAGATTGCTGGAAGAAAAAGATGGAGGCAATTGTTGGTTATAGATGGGACAAAACTGACATCATGGGAATAACAAAATGTGCGGAAATTGCAATAAGTTGTGTGCATGCCGAACGAGACAGTAGGCCTTCAACGATGGCGATTGTCGGCGATCTGAACAAACTAGATGCTCAGATTGAGGAAATACTAAAAAATGATCCGAAGCCACTTATAGGTGTGGTACAGTATGAAAAGCTCACACTCCTGGTAATACAACCCTTCATACCCATTGTGATTAATCATATGTATATCAAGTCAATTAATTAATGCCATGTATTTTTTTCTTCTGTAGGAAAGCAGTCCCATTGTTGTGGAAGCGATCAAAGGGAAAATGAGTGTCGCTGATTCAGGAAAAATGAGTACAAGGGAGATTATCAACGATCTCGCCAAACTAAATGATGAGATCAAGAAAATGCGAACTATGGTCCAGCAGGTATAACTTCGTGCTGAGCGGTTTACAGGTTTGCATTCAGAAGATTATGTTCTGGCCCTGGCTTCCGTTACTAAGGAATCATCAATCTGCACGTTAATAGGACTAGCTGATTCATGATTTGGCAATCAGTCACATTATATTCGATGATCGCTCGTGGGTCGGGCCAAGTCAGGTGTGGTTTTCTCGGGCTTTTTCATGCGGGTCAGCAAGAGCACAAATATTTATTTGGCCGATTAGGTAGCCGTCCAGCCCCAGCTCCAGCTCGTATCATTTCATCCCCAGCTTGTTTCTTTCTGAGACAGAGGAGGCTGGAGGAGTTGTCGCCACCGGCGGGCTGGGTATGTATGCAGTTCCCTGCCTTGTGTTGTCTTGGCCACCATGGCTGCGCTCCGGATCTTGTGCGCCTTCTGTTGCATATCGGGGGAATTCTCGAACGTAGGGAGTCAACCTTTTGCCGTGCCAGGCGAGCTGTAGCCTGTAGGGGAGTCCACCATTTTTGGATGGCTTAGTCATCATTCTCTAGCTACCTATCTAGGCACGGGGGCAAGTCAATGTAGTTTAGAACTCCAAAAATGGCGTAAATAACTAAACATCAAAACAAAAAATACTTGTAGTACTCAATATATATTGGTAAACCCTGATTGCGTGCGTCTGTATTACACACATTGGTAAACCCTGCATATATATTGTCTGTTTTTGTTGTTCCCTTTTTTCTTGATCTGACGTACATTCTCACATCCATGCAGACGACAACCAGATCCAACATGAGTGGACCAGTGGCTGCAGCACATGCAGCTGGGAGGGGAAATCTGGACGTTGTGATTGTGTATGCATTTGACTGCACCAACTCAAGCCCGGCCTGGGAAAAGGTTGGCCTTGTCTTCTCCTTGGTGGAAAAGAAACTCGCCAACTTCGTGGATAGCTGCATCGGTTATGTATACGTCATGTCGACTCCCAACACATACAAGTCGGACATGAATTTTGTAGACCCGTCTAAGAAAGGGGAGAGCTCTGCCACGAGGGCCGTCTGCACCAAGAACATGGCGGCTGGCCTCCCCGAGGCACATAAGCTAATGCGCGGCAACGGTGACCAAAATGGTATCATTTTGTTATTCTCTGATGGGTTGGTTAACACGGGGGATTTCTTTGATGGAGCAGAGGATTTCGTCTCCACGGTGCCTGTCCACACGTTTACACTTGGTGGGGATGCATTTAACTATGTATGTATCATATCGGAGCTACCTTTGGCTGAGAACGTTAATTATCGGTTATTGATTAATTTCATTTTCATGATCTTTTTTGTCTATATGCAATAGGGACTTGAAGCCATCTCCGCAAAATCACCAGGCGGGACGTTTATTCCCCTCCCTGTTCCAGAGAAGCCGGTTCTATCGGTTCCCTTTACGCGGCAGATAGATAGCATTCTTAGTGGCACCGCGAAGGATGATCAGCTGGATCCCAATTCAAATTCAGGTATACATATAGTAAAACATCAGATCCAATCCGAAATCAGGAGCAATCATTAATATATGTGATTCATGGAATTGGCTAGCTGAATCATGAAGTGTCAATGTTGATATGCAGGGAGGTGGCCCCTCGACGTGGTGATTGTTTATGCATTTGACTGCACAACCTCGACGCCAGCATGGCACACTGTGAATGATGTGTATGAGTTGGTCGAAGGGAAGCTCTCCCAGTTCGTGGATAGCTGCCTCGGCTTCACATACCTCATGTCGACTCCTAACACCTACACATCTGATATGACATTAGTAGGGTCTAATGAGAAAAGCTCGGCCTGGAGCAGGGACACCTGCACGAAGAACATGGCGTCTGGCCTCACCGAGGCACATAAATTGATCGGCTATCGTGGGCACTCGAATAGCATCATCTTGCTCTTCTCTGACGGGTTGATCAACAAGGGTGACTTCTTTGAGGGAGCGGAGGACTTCATCTCCAAAGTTCCCGTCCACACGTTTACACTCGGCGGAGATGAATATAACAATGTACGTGTCAGACCAAATATACAAAATCTTGCTAAGATTATTAATTAATTTCTTCTATCTCCTGTGCATATGCAATAGGGTCTTCGTGCCATGGCAAGGAATTCTCCGGGCGGGGTGTTCTTTAGCCCCCTCCCTGTCCCGAACAAGCCGAGTCAATCAGTTCCCTTCTCGCGAATGTTGGATAGCATCTTGAATAACGCCACGAAGGATGGTGAGAAGCATCACACTCCCAATTCAGGTTTATATTACCTTCAATCTGATCTGGATATCAGCTTTATCATAAGGACATACATATACTTCACTGCATAGTTTGATTGAGTGATGAATGATGTTTAGGGAGGTGGCCACTTGACGTGGTGATTGTGTACGCATTTGACTGCACCGAGTCGACCCCAGACTGGTATAAGGTGGGGGGTGTCTACTCGTTGGTGGAAGAAAAACTCAAGCACTTGGGGGAGACCTGTCTGGGTTTCATATACGTCATGTCGACCCCTAACACCTACGTATCTGATATGAATTTATTAGAACCATCTAAGACAGGATACACGGAGAGCCCGGCCAGGAGCAGAACAACTTGCATCAAGAATATGGCGTCTGGCCTCCCGGAAGCACATAGGCTAATGAGTGACCATGGCCACTTAAATGGCATGATCTTATTATTCTCTGATGGCCAGATTAACAAGGGGGATTTCTTTGATGGAGCCGAGGACTTCATCTCCAAAGTACCTGTTCACACGTTTACTCTCGGTGGGGATGCATATAACCATGTATGTATGACATATCAGAGCTACTACAGTTAAAAATGATCCAAGTTACTTATTTTCCTTATTTATTGTTTATTTGAAATTGATAGGGTCTCCACACTATCGCGTCAAATTCCCCTGGCGGGTCATTTAGCACCATCCCTCTTACCGACATGCCGAGTCTATCGGTGCCCTTCCTGCGGCAGCTAGATAGCCTTCTAGATGGCACCACAAGGGATGATAGCAAGCATCCGAGTGCATATTCGGGTATATTTGCACAAAAATCTCTAAATTGAGAAGTTATCATATCTTTTTTCTTTGTTATATAATATGATTTTTTCGATGATAAATTATGGATAATGATGTGTAGGAAGCTGGCCTCTAGACGTGGTGATTGTGTATGCATTTGACTGCACCGACTCAACTCTGGCCTGGTACACCGTAGGTGATGTCTACTCAATGGTTCAAGGGAAGCTCCTCACCAACAGTGAAAGTTCCATCGGCTTCACATATGTTATGTTGACGCCTAACACCTGCACATCGGATATGAATCTAGCAAGTTCTACTATGATCGGCTACGAGAGAAGCGCGGCCAGGAGCAGGACCACTTGTGTGAAGAATATGGCATGTGGCCTCGTCGAGGCGCATAAACTGATTAGCTACCGCGGGCACTGGAATAGCTTGATACTGCTCTTCTCTGATGGGTTGATTAACAAAGGTGACTTCTTTGATGGTGCTGAAGATTACATCTCCAAAGTGCCGGTCCACACGTTTACCCTTGGAGGGGATGCATATAACCACGTAAGTATATATGTGGTCGTCGGAGCTTATCCAGATTAAATTACGATCAATACATCACTTGATTCAGTCTATCAAATATCTTGTTTATATGCTAGGGTCTCCGTTCGATGGCAGCAAATTCCCCTGGTGGGAAGTTCCACAATATCCAGGTTCCTGATAAGCCGATTCTGTCAGAGACCTTCTCACAACTGTTGGATAGCATCATTGGCGATAATTTGCAAACCTCCTACTCCCTTCGTCCCGGTTTAAAGGACATCATGCAATCCCAAATACTTAGACACAAAAGCATTTAATTTTGGTAATTACTCCAGTGTGAAAAGAACAAACTGCTTGCATGCATATGTGTGAACAAATGTGAACGCTATACTAACTCTTTTTTTTCTCATGCATGTTCTACTTCATGCTATTAAATGGACCAATTGGATGACACCTAGGGCTTAGAGAATTGCAAATTGTGTCCTTTAAACTGGGATGGAGGGAGTAGCTAGTCTCAAACTCCCAATCCAGGTACAACTCTTTGACGGAGTATATACAAATTCTGATAGCCATCATGAATTATGGCTTATGTGTGAAAAGCTTGAATGCAGAGGGGGAAAACAGAAGGGAGGCCATGAAGGTAAAACTGCCCCATGAGTTCGAATTTTTGTCACACCCACCTTCACTGCGCTCCATTTCCGACACCCTTTGTTCACTTCGAATTTGTATGTCATGTATTGAGATACGGCCGCGCCATGTTTTATTTTCTGTTCTGATACAATTTGATGCGTGCGTGCATGTGTGCTTATTTTGTGTTTCTTGTGACCGAAATTTGCCTAATACTTTGGTAATTTGGTTGCTTGACGGAAGTTTGTGGCGGACGATGCAAGCGTAGTGTGTCTTCCTTCTCGCGGGACCACCGCAAATTGATAACAACTTTATCTCCTCGGATCCTGGCTTTCTCTTTGTCTCTCTCTATCACAACACCACAACACCACCAATCTACTACCAGCGCCACCCCTCCAAACTCCAGCAACCTCGCAAGATCTCCCGACCATCCCGACCTCTCGCTCTGACCTCTGTATCTCCGTCGTGCGTGCTGCATCCCCTACCTCACCAGCAACCTCCCCACGCACCCATGACCGCAACTCTATGTAGACAAGCTCGCGCCGCCACCATCTACTTGTTGGCGCTCCCTGCCTCGCCATCCAGTCATCCTCCATCTCGACCGATTCGTTTCCGGTGCCCTAACACCCTCCCCGCATCCTCCTCCACGAGCACCAAGGACAATGGGGCCCGCATGCAGTGCGTGCTATAGACCGGCATCGAGAATGAAAAGGGCTCGCATGCCGTACATGCTGTAGGCCGGCGTTGAGGATGGGTCACCAACAACCGTGTCTACCCATAGAGCCCACCTGCTCCGCCGCATCCCATGGCGCCGCTCGCCCATGGATGACGATGATGCACGCCTAGGACGATGGTGCTACTAGTGGGTTAACGTTTTGGATTTTGCTGCGAAACACACGGATTTGCTACTTATAATTTTTTTGTTACAATCGTTTTGCGTTTGTACATCATAAAAAGTCTTTTTTCTGCAATCGTTACTCGGTTTAGCACCATGAGTCTCATCGAAGGACCTGGCCGGATGTCAGTTTTGCTACATTAGCAATACTTTTTTTCCCTAGAGATCTTCCGGCCAGTTCTGCCGCAAAATATGTCTTTTTATTTGTGTTCCTTTGACGATTTTTGCTACCAAGGGGTGGTCGAGGTTTTGATCCCAGGAGAAGCCCTGGGCATTGGAAACCCGGCCCTACCGGCTAGGCTTGCCCCAGCCAGAAAATAGCCCAATGGGCCGGTCCTATTTTGGCCCACAGGCAAAGCCTAGGCCTCCAATCTGAAGCCCAGTTGCAGGTTGGGCTGGGCACATAGTACTTCCCTTCTCGTTGCCACCGACCATACCCCTCGGAACCAGGCCCGCTAGATTTCATAAAGGCCGACCAAATCTGATATCCTCCGCAGCTATAATCCGCTCCCCGCCCGAAAATCCTGCCAAACCCTCCTCGCCATGGACGCTGCCACCCCATCCAAGCGGGCCAAGACCACCACGACGGCGGCAGAGGTGGCTTCCCCTGCCGACACGCCACAGAAGCCCAAGAACTCGTCGGCGGCCACTCTCTTAGCGGAGCAGGTCGCCACGCCAGAGAAGATGGAGCGGCGCCCGATGTTGCGGACGGCGTCGTGGCGCTCTCCGTCAACGAGGACCGGTGGGCGGCGCTCGGGCTGCGACGGCCGGACAAGGGCGGTATGGCGGTTGATGAGGAAGAAGACGCGCGCGAGCTCGGCGTGGGCGCCGGCGCCGGACGGAGCCCCGTCAAGCGCAGTCCCTAGGTCAAGCTGCCCCAAAGGTAAACATCCTAGATTCGCAATGCACCCGGAGCTTCATCCTGTCTGATTACCTTTGCTGAATCGTTGCTCAAAACTCCACAAGGATGTAGGAATGTTTGATGTGTATAATAATTCAAAAGTTTCATGGTCGACACAATTAGATTAAAACCATTAAAAAATTTATGACCCGTTGCAACGCACGGACATGTTTTTTAGTTAGTCTAAAAAACACTCAACCCACGGTACGTCAATCTCGTTTTGGGGGTGCTAACTTACTGCCCCCATAATTGGAACGGTTGGATGCAAAAGAAGTTCTTATAATTTGGACCGACATTTGAGTGCAGTAGTGGTAATTTGGTCTGTTCTTTTCAGACCACTACCATTAATATGTTAATACTAACCACACTTTGCTGATTTCGTTTCTGCAACTGTAAAGATTATTATATTTGGATGCGGAAAACTATCTTCTGATAATTGCGAGCAATATATTTTCTACAGTAATGGTAATTTCTTCAAGAATTGCATCCTTGTTCACAGTTTTAGACAATCACGAATCTAGTAAATGTTGGAAATATAAGCAATAATCCATATGATTTAATCCGAATAATAAACTGATAAATCATGATCATACAAACGGTACTAAAACCAATTATGCAGATCAACAAAGTAGATGAACATATTACATCTATAGGAGATAAACCTATCACATCTATACCAAACGCTAGAACAAAGAACTCTAGCATAATCCGAAAGAGAGAAATCGAGATCACATACGATGTAGGCTGAATAGCAGCCGTAGCGGTTGCAGCAGCGTTGCCCATGTTGAGATTGTCGAAGAGGTCGCTGACGTCCGGAAAGAAGTCGTCGTTCGGGAAATCATCGCCGGACGACGTCGTGGTTGCCAGGAGTCGCGCCGAGCACTCCCCAAAAACCTGATCGCCCCTCACCCGTACAGGTTCACGAGAGGCGGGGTTCCGAAGGCCTACTATCCCGATCTGCGGTGCACGCCGCAAGCCGGGATGAGGAAGACGAAAGCGGCGGCGCAAGGTTCTGGAGATAGGCGCGTGTGTGGATTGATACGGTGCCGATTAGGTTTAGCCCGAACGCTTATATAGTGCAGGTTAGGAGGATGGTGGGCTCAGCCCACGTCCGAGTCGGTAACAGTCCATGTCCATAAAAACTGGAAACGGCTATAATTAACGCGTCCGTTAATGACTCGTAATCAGTTTTCCTAACAAGCAAAATAAAGCTCGGCTCGGCGAGATTCCCGCAACCCGCGGCGCGCGTCGTGACGAGGCGAGGCGTGGCGAGGCGAGGCGGGCGTTGGAGGAGGAGTGTGCGAGGGCTACTCTTCTTGTCACACCTTAGTGAGTGATGCAACACTCTGCTATATAAGGTGGTCCAACTCCCCTTCAAATAGCAATGTGGGACTAAACTTTAGCACCACTAGAACAGCCATATGCTGCCATATACAAGTGGGTCAAAGAGAATTTCAGAATTTATCTAATGGGCCAGCAGCCCAATATACACCAAATTCCAACAATCCCCCACAAAGTCTCATTGGCACATCACAACACTTTTCTTCCAGAACATTGTTTTATATACCGGTGTGTAGTGGAGACTGTTAAGTTGAACTTCCACGTTAAACTTCATTCTATGCTAGCTAGCAACTTGAATAGTGGACTATGCCTTGAACTACAAGTTTTACCAAGGCTTAGTTTCACACAAAATCTAGACCAGTACAGGGCTACCGTCGGCTTCCCTGCGGTTTGGAGCTTATGCGTCATACTCCAGGGCCTTTCATGAGTTTATTAGAGAGCACCCAACTCTCATGGACTGCGATGTTTGACAGTCAGACTCATATAGGTGTATTCCTCAAGAGATGTTCTGCAGGACAACATCTCCGCTTATAAAAATCCACTTGGAATACATTAAGATAAATATCAACCTGCCATGCAGATTAAGAGAGTATTGCATCTTTATGGAGATGTAAATATAATATAGGGATACTCTCCTCTCAGCTGACCAACAGCTTTTCTCCCATCTCTAATTCACGGGATCTCCGATCACATAGAGTGGGTTGCCACTGGGATCAACTCATAGCGTGGGTCTCAAACCCATCTCCCTCGATGCATTATCTATCACATTACGTGATAGTCCCTTTGTGAAAGGATCTGCTAGGTTCTTAGATGTTTGGATATAATCCAACGCAATAACTCCGGAGTTTCTCAGTTTCCTGACAGATTTTAATCTCCTCTTCACATGTCTTGATGACTTCATATTATCCTTAGAACTGTTTACTTTGACGATCACAGTTCGATTATCACAGTTCATTGGGATGGCGGGTGTTGGTTTTTCAACCACAGGTAAGTCCATCAAGAGCTCACGAAGCCACTCTGCTTCAACAGTGGCCGTGTCTAATGCTGTGAGTTCTGCTTCCATTGTTGACCTCGTTAAGATGGTCTGCTTGCAAGACTTCCAGGAAACAGCGCCACCACCAAGTATAAACAAATAACCACTTGTGGCCTTAATCTCATCAGCATCATATATCCAGTTTGAATCACTATAACCCTCAAGTACCCAAGGATACCCAGTATAGTGAATACCATAACTCGCAGTGCCTTTCAAATAGCGCAAAACTCTTTCAAGAGCATGCCAATGATCATCTCCAGGATTTGACACAAATCGACTCAGTTTGCTTACAGCAAAGGAGATGTCAGGTCTAGTAGCGCTGGCTAAATACATGAGCGAGCCAATAATTTGAGAATATCTCAATTGATCTTTAGCAGTCCTTCGATTCTTTCGAAGTAGCACGCTCGGATCATAAGGCGTTGGAGAAGAATTGCAGTCGCTATACCCAAAGCGACTCAATATCTTTTCCACATAGTGAGACTGAAGCAATGTAATCCCACCATTGTCATCCTTTAGTAGCTTGATGTTTAAGATTACATCAGCCACTCCCAAGTCCTTCATCTCAAAGCAACGAGATAGGAACTCTTTGACCTCCTCGATAACAGCGAGGTTGGTCCCGAATATCAATATGTCATCAACGTAGAGACACATAATAACTCCCTCGCCCCCACCATGGCGATAGTACACACATTTGTCAGCTTCGTTTACAACAAAGCATTCAGCAGTTAAAGTTCTTTCAAACTTCTCGTGCCACTGTTTAGGAGCTTGCTTAAGATCATATAAAGACTTCACTAACTTACACACCTTTCCTTCATGACCATCTACTACAAATCCATCAGGCTACTCCATATAAATTTCCTCATCTAGCTCTCCATTTAGAAAAGCTGTCTTAACGTCCATTTGATGAACGAGAAGACCATGTGAGGCAGCCAAGGAAAGTAGTACTCGAATAGTGGTCAATCGCTCTGGTGAGTAGGTATCGAAGAAGTCTTCACCTTCCTTTTGGGTATAACCCTTAGCCACAAGACGTGCCTTGTACTTTTCAATAGTACCATCAGGTCTAAGCTTTTTCTTGAACACCCATTTACATCCTACAGGTTTACACCCATAAGGACGATCAGTGATTTCCCAAGTACCATTAGCTAAGATGGAGTCCATCTCGCTTCGGACAGCTTCCTTCCAGTAGTCAGCATCTTGAGATGCATAGGCTTCTGAAATAGAAGTAGGAGTATCATCCTCAAGGTACACAATGAAATCATCACCAAATGACTTTGCAGTCCTTTGTCTCTTGCTCCTTTTGGAAGCTTCATTGTCATCCTCCACAGGATCATCAGAGTGTTCTATCGGCATAGTGGGTTCAGGAATTATAGAAAATTCCTGACTAGATGAACTAGTCATCTCCTGATTGGATGAGCTAGACATACCTTTCATAGGAAAGATGTCCTCAAAGAAAGTCGCATCATTCGACTCCATAATTGTACCAACATGCATGTCGGATACCTCAGATTTTACTATCAAAAATCTATAGCCAATGCTATGAAAAGCATATCCCAGAAAAACACAATCAACGGTTTTTGGTCCAAGCTTTCGCTTCTTGGGTATTAGAATATTGACTTTCGCCAAACAACCCCAACTTCGTAAGTAAGAGAGTTTAAGCCTTTTCTTTTCCCATTCCTCAAATGGAGTCATGGTTTTATCCTTTACAGGAACACGGTTTAGGACATGACACGCAGTCATTAGCGCCTCCCCCCACCATTCCTTGGAAAGACCCGATGTATCTAACATGGCGTTAACCAAATCAGTTAGAGTGCGGTTCTTTCTTTCGGCCACCCCACTTGACTGAGGTGAGTAGGGAGGCGTCCTCTCATGTATAATACCGTGTTCCATATAGAATAAATCAAATTCGTTTGAAAAGTACTCTCCACCATGATCCGACCTTAGCCGCTTGATTTTAAGATCAAGTTGGTTTTCTGCCTCAGCTTTATAGATTTTGAAGTAGTTCAAAGCTTCATCTTTAGATTTCAGAGGATAAACATAGCAGTATCTAGTGGAGTCATCAATCAACGTCATAAAGTATCTTTTTCCACCTTTTGTCAACACACCATTCATCTCACAAAGATCTGAATGTATAAGTTCTAGAGGTGCTAAGTTTCTCGGTTCCGCAGTCGTATGAGATTTGCGGGTTTGCTTTGCTTGCACACAAACTTGGCACTTAGAACCTTTGATAGTGGTAAATTTCAGAGTTAAACTCATATTGGCTAGCCGCGTCATGCAACCAAAGTTAATATGACAGAGTCGTGAATGCCAAACATTGGACTCATTATCATTGCAAACATGATTAATAACTTTAGTACATGAGTCTGACAAAGACAAGCGGAACAGACCTCCGCACTCATAATACTTTCCAACAAATTGTACATACTTAGAAATTACAACTTTATTGGACTCAAAAACCAACTTAAAGCCATCTCGACATAAAAGCGATCCGCTGACGAGATTCTTATTGATGGAGGGAACGTGCTGCACATTCTTCAGCTGTACGGTCTTCCCCGAAGTAAACTTCAGATTTACCGTACCAACACCATGAACAGAAGCACTGAGCCGTTTCCCGTCAGCACAGAAGAGGTCCTTGAGACCTGATAAGAGGAAAACATGGAAATATCAGAACATACATGTGTATTAGCACCCGTGTCTATCCACCAATCAGGAGAATGACATACTGAAAGGATAGTAGGTAAAATACCGTACCCAGCATCCTTCATCTCAGTATCGCTAATAACAACATTAGCGGACTTGCCGCTGTTACCATGTTGACGCTTGTCAAAGCGATTAGGGCAGCTAGGAGCCCAATGATCAGGATCACCACAGACGTGGCAAGAGCCTTTCCTCTTATCATTTTTCTTCTTGAAGTTGGTAGAGTGCGTGGCCTTGTTCTTGCCATCAAACTTTCCCTTTCCTTCAGTTTTGTTCTTATTCTTGAACTTGTGGAATTAGAAGTTTTCCTCTGCACTAAATTGGCAGTAGAACCTCCCTTAAGTCCTCTAGCAGTTTTGTCCTTTGCTCTCGCCTTATCTTCCACATGAAGAGACCCAATTAGATCCGTAATGGAAAAACTCTTGTCTTTTATGTTTCAAAGAAGTAGCAAAATTCCTCCACGAAGGAGGAAGCTTGGCAATAATGCCACCAGCCACAAATTTGTCTGGTAAGGAACACTTGAACTGCTCAAGTTCTTTGGCAAGTGATTGTATCTCATGAGCTTGCTCAACGACGGAGCGTTCATCAACCATCCTGTAGTCATAGAATTGCTCCATGACATACAGCTCAATACCAGCATCCGAGACCCCAAATTTGGCCTCGAGTGCTTCCCACGCGTCCTTGCCATTATCAAATGACATATACGGGTCAACAATGTTGTCCCCAAGAATACTGAACAAAGCCGCCATAAACATGGTATCAGCTTTCTTAAAGTTCGCTTCCTGCTTAGCAGAAAGATCTCCTTCAGGCTTGCCAAGAGTGGCGCTATAGCAGTTTAGGTTTTCAAACCAGAGAACTGCTCTCTTGCGCCATCTCTTATAGTGCATGCCATCAAAAGGAGGCGGCCTAGTTGCCGCGGCTACACCAGTGGAGTCCAGTTGCCTATAATAAGGTTTTTGGATTGTTGGAAATATAAGCAATAATCCATATGATTTAATCCGAATAATAAACTGATAAATCATGATCATACAAACGGTACTAAAACCAATTATGCAGATCAACAAAGTAGATGAACAGATTACATATATAGGAGATAAACCTATCACATCTATACCAAACACTAGAACAAAGAACTCTAGCATAATCCGAAAGAGAGAAATCGAGATCACATATGATGTAGGCTGAATAGCAGCCGCAACGGTTGCAGCAGCGTCGCCCATGTTGAGGTTGTCGAAGAGGTCGCTGACGTCCGGGAAGAAGTCGTCGTTCGGGAACTCGTCGCCGGACGACGTCGTGGTTGCCGAGAGTCGTCTTGGCGCCCCCAAAACCGATCGCCTCACGCATGTGTTCACGAGAGGCGGGGTTCCGGAGGCCTACTGTCCCGATTTGCGGTGCATGCCGCAAGCTGGGATGAGGAAGACGAAAGCGGCGGCGCAAGGTTCTGGAGGTAGGCGCGTGTGTGGATTGATACGGTGCCGATTAGGTTTAGCCCGGACGCTTATATAGTGCAAGTTAGGAGGATGGTGGGCTCAGCCCACGTCCGAGTCGGTAATAGTCCATGTCCATAAAAACTGGAAACGTCTGTAATTAACGGCTGTATCTCATGAGCTTGCTCAATGACGGAGCGTCTATCAACCATCTTGTAGTCATAGAATTTCTCCATGACATACAGCTCAGTGCCAGCGTCTGAGACCCCAAATTTGGCCTCGAGTGCTTCCCACGCGTCCTTGCCATTATCAAATGACATATACGGGTCAACAATGTTGTCCCCAAGAATACTGAATAAAGCCGCCATAAACATGGTATCGGCTTTCTTAAAGTTCGCTTCCTGCTCAGCAGAAAGATCTCCTTCAGGCTTGCCAAGAGTGGCGCTATAGCAGTTTAGGTTTTCAAACCAGAGAACTGCTCTCTTGCGCCATCTCTTATAGTGCATGCCATCAAAAGGAGGCGACCTAGTTGCCGTGGCTACACCAGTGGAGTTCAGTTGCCTATAATCAGGTTTTTGGATTGTTGGAAATATAAGCAATAATCCATATGATTTAATCCGAATAATAAACTGATAAATCATGATCATACAAACGGTACTAAAACCAATTATGCAGATCAACAAAGTAGATGAACAGATGACATCTATAGGAGATAAACCTATCACATCTATACCAAACGCTAGAACAAAGAACTCTAGCATAATCCTAAAGAGAGAAATCGAGATCACATACGATGTAGGCTGAATAGCAGCCGCAATGGTTGCAGCAGCATCGCCCATGTTGAGGTTGTCGAAGAGGTCGCTGACGTCCAGGAAGAAGTCGTCGTTCGGGAACTCGTCGCCGGACAACGTCGTGGTTGCCAGTAGTCGCGATGAGCGCTCCCCAAAAACCTGATCGCCCCCCACCCGTACAGGTTCACGAGAGGCGGGGTTCCGGAGGCCTACTGTCCCGATCTACGGTGCACGCTGCAAGCCGGGATGAGGAAGACGAAAGCGGCGGCGCAAGGTTCTGGAGGTAGGCGCGTGTGTGGATTGATACGGTGCCGATTAGGTTTAGCTCGGACGCTTATATAGTGCAGGTTAGGAGGATGGTGGGCTCAGCCCACGTCCGAGTCGGTAACAGTCCATGTTCATAAAAACTAGAAACGTCTGTAATTAACGGCTGTATCTCATGAGCTTGCTCAACGACGGAGCGTTCATCAACCATCCTGTAGTCATAGAATTGCTCCATGACATACAGCTCAGTGCCAGCGTTCGAGACCCCAAATTTGGCATCGAGTGCTTCGCACGCGTCCTTGCCATTATCAAATTACATATACGGGTCAACAATGTTGTCCCCAAGAATACTGAACAAAGCCGCCATAAACATGGTATCAGCTTTCTTAAAGTTCGCTTCCTGCTCAGCAGAAAGATCTCCTTTAGGCTTGCCAAGAGTGGCGCTATAGCAGTTTAGGTTTTCAAACCAGAGAACTGCTCTCTTGCACCATCTCTTATAGTGCATGCCATCAAAAGGAGGCGGCCTAGTTGCCGCGGCTACACCAGTGGAGTTCAGTTGCCTATAATCAGGTTTTTGGATTGTTGGAAATATAAGCAATAATCCATATGATTTAATCCGAATAATAAACTGATAAATCATGATCATATAAACGGTACTAAAACCAATTATGCAGATCAACAAAGTAGATGAACAGATTACATCTATAGGAGATAAACCTATCACATCTATACCAAACGCTAGAACAAAGAATTCTAGCATAATCCTAAAGAGAGAAATCGAGATCACATACGATGTTGGCTGAATAGCAGCCGCAGCGCTTACAGCAGCGTCGCCCATGTTGAGGTTGTCGAAGAGGTCGCTGACGTCCGGGAAGAAGTCGTCGTTCGGGAACTCGTCGCCGGACGACGTCGTGGTTGCCAGTAGTCGCGCTGAGCGCTCCCCCAAAAACATGATCGCCCCTCACCCGTCAGGAGTTCACGAGGCGGATTTGAGGCTCTTGTCCCGATCTGCGGTGCACGCCGCAAGCCGGGATGAGGAAGACGAAAGCGGCGACGCAAGGTTCTGGAGGTAGGCGCGTGTGTGGATTGATACGGTGCCGATTAGGTTTAGCCCGGACGCTTATATAGTGCAGGTTAGGAGGATGGTGGGCTCAGCCCACGTCCGAGTCGGTAATAGTCCATTTCCATAAAAACTGGAAACGTCTGTAATTAACGGCTGTATCTCATGAGCTTGCTCAACGACGGAGCGTCTATCAACCATCTTGTAGTCATAGAATTGCTCCATGACATACAGCTCAGTGCCAGCGTCTGAGACCCCAAATTTGGCCTCGAGTGCTTCCCACGCGTCCTTGCCATTATCAAATGACATATACGGGTCAACAATGTTGTCCCCAAGAATACTGAACAAAGCCGCCATAAACATGGTATCGGCTTTCTTAAAGTTTGCTTCCTGCTCAGCAGAAAGATCTCTTTCAGGCTTGCCAAGAGTGGCGCTATAGCAGTTTAGGTTTTCAAACCAGAGAACTGCTCTCTTGCGCCATCTCTTATAGTGCATGCCATCAAAAGGAGGCGGCCTATTTGCCGCGGCTACACCAGTGGAGTTCAGTTGCCTATAATCAGGTTTTTGGATTGTTGGAAATATAAGCAATAATCCATATGATTTAATCCGAATAATAAACTGATAAATCATGATCATACAAACGGTACTAAAACCAATTATGCAGATCAACAAAGTAGATGAACAGATGACATCTATAGGAGATAAACCTATCACATCTATACCAAACGCTAGAACAAAGAACTCTAGCATAATCCAAAAGAGAGAAATCGAGATCACATACGATGTAGGCTGAATAGCAGCAGTTCAGCGTCGCCCATGTTGAGGTTGTCGAAGAGGTCGCTGACGTCCGGGAAGAAGTCGTCGTTTGGGAACTCATCGCCGGACGACGTCGTGGTTGCCAGTACTCGCGATGAGCGCTCCCCAAACACCTGATCGCCCCTCACCCGTACAGGTTCACGAGAGGCGGGGTTCCAGAGGCCTACTGTCCCGATCTGCGGTGCACGCTGCAAGCCGGGATGAGGAAGACGAAAGCGGCAGCGCAAGGTTCTGGAGGTAGGCGCGTGTGTGGATTGATACGGTGCCGATTAGGTTTAGCCCGGACGCTTATATAGTGCAGGTTAGGAGGATGGTGGGCTCAGCCCACGTCCGAGTCGGTAACAGTCCATGTCCATAAAAACTGGAAACGTCTGTAATTAACGGCTGTATCTCATGAGCTTGCTCAACGACGGAGCGTTCATCAACCATCCTGTAGTCATAGAATTGCTCCATGACATACAGCTCAGTGCCAACGTCCGAGACCCCAAATTTGGCATCGAGTGCTTCGCACGCGTCCTTGCCATTATCAAATTACATATACGGGTCAACAATGTTGTCCCCAAGAATACTGAACAAAGCCGCCATAAACATGGTATCGGCTTTCTTAAAGTTAAAGTTCGCTTTCGTGAAAAGATCTCCTTCAGGCTTGCCAAGAGTGGCGCTATAGCAGTTTAGGTTTTCAAACCAGAGAACAGCTCTCTTGCGCCATCTCTTATAGTGCATGCCATCAAAAGGAGGCCTAGTTGTTGCCGCTACACCAAAGGAGTTGATTGCCTATAATCAGGTTTTTGGATTGTTGGAAATATAAGCAATAATCCATATGATTTAATCCGAATAATAAACTGATAAGTCATGATCATACAAACGGTACTAAAACCAATTATGCAGATCAACAAAGTAGATGAATAGATTACATCTATAGGAGATAAACCTATCACATCTATACCAAACGCTAGAACAAAGAACTCTAGCATAATCCTAAACAGAGAAATCGAGATCACATACGATGTAGGCTGAATAGCAGCCGCAGCGGTTGCAGCAGCGTCGCCCATGTTGAGGTTGTCGAAGAGGTCGCTGACGTCCGGGAAGAAGTCGTCGTTCGGGAACTCGTCGCCGGACGACGTCGTGGTTGCTAGTAGTCGCGCTGAGCGCTCCCCCAAAAACCTGATCGCCCCTCACCCTTACAGGTACACGAGAGGCGGGGTTCCGGAGGCCTACTGTCCCGATCTGCGGTGCACGCCGCAAGCCGGGATGAGGAAGACGAAAGCGGCGGCGCAAGGTTCTGGAGGTAGGCGCGTGTGTGGATTGATACAGTGCCGATTAGGTTTAGCCCGGACGCTTATATAGTGCAGGTTAGGAGGATGGTGGGCTCAGCCCACGTCCGAGGTATGATCCATGTCCATAAAAACTGGAAACGTCTGTAATTAACGGCTGTATCTCATGAGCTTGCTCAACAACGGAGCATTCATCAACCATCCTGTAGTCATAGAATTGCTCCATGACATACAGCTCAGTGCCAGCGTCCGAGACCCCAAATTTGGCATCGAGTGCTTCCCACGCGTCCTTGCCATTATCAAATGACATATACGGGTCAACAATGTTGTCCCCAAGAATACTGTACAAAACCGCCATAAACATGGTATCGGCTTTCTTAAAGTTCGCTTCCTGCTCAGCAGAAAGATCTCCTTCAGGCTTGCCAAGAGTGGCGCTATAACAGTTTAGGTTTTCAAACCAGAGAACTGCTCTCTTGCGCCATCTCTTATAGTGCATGCCATCAAAAGGAGGCGGCCTAGTTGCCGGGGCTACACCAGTGGAGTTCAGTTGCCTATAATCAAGTTTTTGGATTGTTGGAAATATAAGCAATAATCCATATGATTTAATCCGAATAATAAACTGATAAATCATGATCATACAAACGGTACTAAAACCAATTATGCAGATCAACAAAGTAGATGAACAGATGACATCTATAGGAGATAAACCTATCACATCTATACCAAACGCTAGAACAAAGAACTCTAGCATAATCCTAAAGAGAGAAATCGAGATCACATACGATGTAGGCTGAATAGCAGCCGCAGCGGTTGCAGCAGCGTCGCCCATGTTGAGGTTGTCGAAGAGGTCGCTGACGTCCGGGAAGAAGTCGTCGTTCGGGAACTCGTCGCCGGACGACGTCGTGGTTGCCAGTAGTCGCGATGAGCGCTCCCTAAAAACCTGATCGCCCCTCACCCGTACAGGTTCACGAGAGGCGGGGTTCCGGAGTCTACTGTCCCAATCTGCGGTGCACGCCGCAAGCCGGGATGAGGAAGACGAAAGCGGCGGCGCAAGGTTCTGGAGGTAGGCGCGTGTGTGGATTGATACGGTGCCGATTAGGTTTAGCCCGGACGCTTATATAGTGCAGGTTAGGAGGATGGTGGGCTCATTACGTCCGGTCGGTAACAGTCCATGTCCATAAAAACTGGAAACGTCTGTAATTAACGGCTGTATCTCATGAGCTTGCTCAACAATGGAGCGTTCATCAACCATCCTGTAGTCATAGAATTGCTCCATGACATACAACTCAGTGCCAGCGTCCGAGACCCCAAATATGGCCTCGAGTGCTTCCCACGCGTCCTTGCCATTATCAAATGACATATACGGGTCAACAATGTTGTCCCCAAGAATACTGAACAAAGCCGCCATAAACATGGTATCGGCTTTCTTAAAGTTCGCTTCTGCCGCAGAAGATCTCCTTGAGCTTGCCAAGAGTGGCGCTATAGCGTTTAGGTTTTCAAACCAGAGAATTGCTCTCTGCGCCATCTCTTATAGTGCATGCCATCAAAAGGAGGCGGCCTAGTTGCCGGGGCTACACCAGTGGAGTTCAGTTGCCTATAATCAGGTTTTTGGATTGTTGGAAATATAAGCAATAATCCATATGATTTAATCCGAATAATAAACTGATAAATCATGATCATACAAACGGTACTAAAACCAATTATGCAGATCAACAAAGTAGATGAACAGATTACATCTATAGGAGATAAACCTATCACATCTATACCAAACGCTAGAACAAAGAACTCTAGCATAATCCTAAAGAGAGAAATCGAGATCACATACGATGTAGGCTGAATAGCAGCCGCAGCGGTTGCAGCAGCGTCGCCCATGTTGAGGTTGTCGAAGAGGTCGGCCCGAAGGGGAAAAGTCGTCGGGAACTCGTCGCCGGACGACGTCGTGGTTGCCAGTAGTCGCGATGAGCGCTCCCTAAAAACCTGATCGCCCCTCACCCGTACAGGTTCACGAGAGGCGGGGTTCCGGAGTCTACTGTCCCGATCTGCGGTGCACGCCGCAAGCCGGGATGAGGAAGACGAAAGCGGCGGCGCAAGGTTCTGGAGGTAGGCGCGTGTGTGGATTGATACGGTGCCGATTAGGTTTAGCCCGGACGCTTATATAGTGCAGGTTAGGAGGATGGTGGGCTCAGCCCACGTCCGAGTCGGTAACAGTCCATGTCCATAAAAACTGGAAACGTCTGTAATTAACGGCTGTATCTCATGAGCTTGCTCAACAATGGAGCGTTCATCAACCATCCTGTAGTCATAGAATTGCTCCATGACATACAACTCAGTGCCAGCGTCCGAGACCCCAAATATGGCCTCGAGTGCTTCCCACGCGTCCTTGCCATTATCAAATGACATATACGGGTCAACAATGTTGTCCCCAAGAATACTGAACAAAGCCGCCATAAACATGGTATCGGCTTTCTTAAAGTTCGCTTCCTGCTCAGCAGAAAGATCTCCTTCAGGCTTGCCAAGAGTGGCGCTATAGCAGTTTAGGTTTTCAAACCAGAGAACTGCTCTCTTGCGCCATCTCTTATAGTGCATGCCATCAAAAGGAGGCGGCCTAGTTGCCACGGCTACACAAGTGGAGTTCAGTTGCCTATAATCAGGTTTTTGGATTGTTGGAAATATAAGCAATAATCCATATGATTTAATCCGAATAATAAACTGATAAATCATGATCATACAAACGGTACTAAAACCAATTATGCAGATCAACAAAGTAGATGAACAGATTACATCTATAGGAGATAAACCTATCACATCTATACCAAACGCTAGAACAAAGAACTCTAGCATAATCCGAAAGAGAGAAATCGAGATCACATACGATGTAGGCTGAATAGCAGCCGCAGCGGTTGCAGCAGCGTCGCCCATGTTGAGGTTGTCGAAGAGGTCGCTGACGTCCGGGAAGAAGTCGTCGTTCGGGAACTCGTCGCCGGATGACGTCGTGGTTGCCAGTAGTTGCGTTGAGCGCTCCCCAAAAACCTGATCGCCCCTCACCCGTACAGGTTCATGAGAGGCGGGGTTCTGGAGGCCTACTGTCCCGATCTGCGGTGCACGCCGCAAGCCGGGATGAGGAAGACGAAAGCAGCGGCGCAAGGTTCTGGAGGTAGGCACGTGTGTGGATTGATACGGTGCCGATTAGGTTGAGCCCGGACGCTTATATAGTGCAGGTTAGGAGGATGGTGGGCTCAGCCCACGTCCGAGTCGGTAACAGTCCATATCCATAAAAACTGAAAACGTCTGTAATTAACGGCTGTATCTCAGGAGCTTGCTCAACGACGGAGCGTTTATCAACCATCCTGTAGTCATAGAATTGCTCCATGACATACAGCTCAGTGCCAGCGTCCGAGACCCCAAATTTGTCCTCGAGTGCTTCCCACGCGTCCTTGCCATTATCAAATGACATATACGGGTCAACAATGTTGTCCCCAAGAATACTGAATAAAGCCGCCATAAACATGGTATCGGCTTTCTTAAAGTTCGCTTCCTGCTCAGCAGAAAGATCTCCTTCAGGCTTGCCAAGAGTGGCGCTATAGCAGTTTAGGTTTTCAAACCAGAGAACTGCTCTCTTGCGCCATCTCTTATAGTGCATGCCATCAAAAGGAGGCGGCCTAGTTGCCGCGGCTACACCAGTGGAGTTCAGTTGCCTATAATCAGGTTTTGGGATTGTTGGAAATATAAGCAATAATCCATATGATTTAATCCGAATAATAAACTGATAAATCATGATCATACAAACGGTACTAAAACCAATTATGCAGATCAACAAAGTAGATAAACAGATTACATCTATAGGAGATAAACATATCACATCTATACCAAACGCTAGAACAAAGAACTCTAGCATAATCCGAAAGAGAGAAATCGAGATCACATACGATGTAGGCTGAATAGCAGCCGCAGCGGTTGCAGCAGCGTCGCCCATGTTGAGGTTGTCGAAGAGGTCGCTGACGTCCGGGAAGAAGTCGTCGTTCGGGAACTCGTCGCCGGACGACGTCGTGGTTGCCAGTAGTCGCGCTGAGCGCTCCCCAAAAACCTGATCGCCCCTCACCCATACAGGTTCACGAGAGGCGGGGTTCCGGAGGCCTACTGTCCCGATCTGCGGTGCACGCCGCAAGCCGGGATGAGGAAGACGAAAGCGGCGGCGCAAGGTTCTGGAGGTAGGCGCGTGTGTGGATTGATACGGTGCCGATTAGGTTTAGCCCGGACGCTTATATAGTGCAGGTTAGGAGGATGGTGGGCTCAGCCCATGTCCGAGTCGGTAACAGTCCATGTCCATAAAAACTGGAAACGTCTGTAATTAACGCGTCCGTTAATGACTCATAATCAGTTTTCCCAACAAGCAAAATAAAGCTCGGCTCGGCGAGATTCCCGCAACCCGCGGCCCCCGCGCGCGTCGTGACGTGGCGTGGCGGGCGGCGTCGGAGGAGTGCGCGAGGGCTACTCTTCTTGTCACACCTTAGTGAGTGATGCAACACTCTACTATATAAGCCAGCCATAAGATCATGCTGGCACCTAGGGGCGGTGACTACGTCCCCTCTAGTGCCTCTCTTCCAACATCACCAACTCTTTAGCCCTCCGTTGCTGGAGTGACAGGCTAGAGCGACCAAGCCCGGCGGCTAACAATGAGAATGTGTGCCTATTTAAGCCGGTTGATGTTTGTGCGCGTTAGCGAGGTGGGACTAATTAGTGCTTGAGTTAATTAAGCATGGGAAGAAAAGGAAGATATTTTGTATTTGCTCCAGGCGTGCCCTCTTGTTTTGCGGCATACGTTTAAACAGGACAGAACAATATAGCTGAAACATTATAATATGTCTGACCAAGAAGAAGAAGATTATATATGTCCGGCCAAAAGATAAATCGAATGAAAATGATGGATGCTTCGCTGGTCTCTAGCCTACTATCTGATTTTAAGCATGTAAACTTTATCCAATAACCTGATACACTCGCGTTACAGTTTTATGATTTTTCTAAGATGGATTGCCTTATGAAAACCAAACAGCGAATTTAAAGGATTTTGATATAACCTTTAGTTTTATCGAAGCATTTTTATTTTGAATTTCATGTCATTTACGAAGCACAGGCAGCAGCAAACCTGCACCGGTTCATGTAGGGAATAGACAATAATGTTGGAGACAAAAGAGATAAGGTTTTTGTATGGACAACTTGATTTTATTTTTTCTACACCTTCGTGTAGGATTTTCTGGAAGAGAGCAATCTCGTTGAAGATAATATTTGTTGGGAGTCACTGTCAACATGGTGGAGATAATATCCCATGGATACCTGTATAAGTACAAGCCAAGCCCCAACAATTGTATGTATCTTGCTTGGTCTGAGATGGCCTCGAATGTTAACTTTCGCATCTTTCTTGTGTGTATTCACATTCCGCTGCTAATATGTGTGGTCAGTATAAGCAACACTGCTAAATCTTTATCGAAAAAAAAGCAACAATCATATGTGCGAAGGCATTCAAAGTGAGCGTTAATTCCCCTGTAGCTTGTTATATTTTGTTATCTTATATTTTCTTAAGCTCTGTTTAGTTTTTTTTTTTGCAGGCAAAAGAGGATTTTATTACTCAATAGGGGTTACTATCTGTTTAGTTGTATGTACTATTCAACTTCGGAAATGAATTGGGGTGAGAACACTAAATCTTTATGGTCTTGGAAATGATCTCATATGTGCCAAAGCTTCTGTTTGGATGTGCATTATATTTGCTGTTAGAATCAAAGGGTGGTATCCAATTCCAAATCATATTTGGATGCACAAATTGTGAAATGGTATGTCAATTTGCTGAGTTTGGACCGGTGGAATGGCAGAGAGTTAAAGACTTGAACCACTGGTTGGTATCACTACTGGAAAAAGGGTCTTCGGTTTGATGTGAACAATGTCAGTAATCCCTGCCTGTCACAGCCCGTGACTAGTGCAAGCACTAGTCCCGGGCCGTGAGGCTTCTAACGGTTAGAAATGACCGTAGACACTAGTCCTGGGCCAGACCAGCAGTGGCGGTGCCAGGATCAAAATCTTGTGTTGTCAAGCTTTAAAAATATGATAAAAAATTGAGACCGCATCAATATAAACAATTAATAGGAGCACAAATGATCATCCTTTATTGTATATTCATGGTAGAATCCCTTTGCGATCATGCATATCTTGATAGGTATGCATAATAGCATCGGTAGTAATTGACTGAAATACATCAGTTTCCACATACGTAATTAAACAATGATACAAAAAATCATCGCCTATTCTATTGCGCAAATCGGTCTTGATAAGTTTCATTGCGGAAAACGCTCTCTCAACTGTTGCTGTTGCGACCGACAAAATCAGTGCTAGCTTCACCAAAAGAAATACGAGCGGAAAACTAGTATGCTTCTTTGTCTCAACTAGTTTTCTGCAAAGATCACTAACCCCTTTTAAATTGGAGAGTCTTGAATCATCACGGACATTTTCAAGGAAGTTGTCAAGTTGGACACTAAGATCTTCCATCTTGCTTTCACTTTCAAAATCATCAGGATATAGCCGAGCCATTCCTAGTACCTTATCTTTTTCAAAGTTAGAGAATGAATCAGAAGGGTCCAAACAAGCCATCCCAAGAAGCAAGGTCGTGCTACTCTCGCTAAAGCGGTCATTCAGCTCTACACGCAATAGATCAATAACAGCATACATGACACTTTGGTAGTAACTCTTATTTGATATACCATCTTTCTGAACTTTACGCTTTGATATTGATCCACGAGGAATATGCATCGCATTCATATCTGGAAGTTGAATACCATGTTTAAGACAAAAATCATTCACCTTTGCAAATATATCTTCCCAACCTTGGTTTCTCATCTCTTGCAGCCTTCTTTTTGTTGTACCTAGAAATGACACGGCATTCACAATGTCCTGATCCTTCCTTTGCAAGGCAATGTTCAGTTCATTAGTAATACCGAGTATAAGCTTCATTAAGTGGATCATAAAAACAAAGTCAAATGTCTGAATACCATCCAGAACTCCTTTTGCTTTAATCCTATCAAGAGCTTTACCGGAATTTTGTGCATTATCATCAATAACTTCAATCACCGAGGGAAACATAACAATCATATTCTTAAGAGAACTGAAATGTGAACCCCATCGAGTATCGCCGGGCCTTTTAAGTCCAAGTTCTTGATTCAAACCTCTCCCTGTTTCAAGTTCACCCATCTGAAGTCCTTTCTCCACTTGTTTGGCTAGTTTTTCTCTAAGCATATCCCTGTTCTTAAAAGAGTTTCCTACTATGGACAGAACAACGCTCATCCACTCAAAAAGCCACACCACATCTTCATGATTTTTTGCAACAGCAACTAGTGTCAATTGAAGTTGATGAGCAAAACAGTGTATACTATGAGCAGACCTGGAGTCTTCCATTACTAAAGTTTTCAATCCATTCAAATGCCCCTGCATATTGCTAGCTCCATCGTATCCTTGGCCACGGATTCGAGATGGGCTAAGGTTATGATCTTCAAGTACTGAATAAATAGCTTGTTGGAGGGCAAGCGAAGTTGTTTGGGTAACATGAGAAAGTCCAATAATGCGCTCCACTACAAACCCCCTTTTATCAACATATCTTATAGCAAGAGCCATCTGTTCCTTATGAGATACATCACGAGATTCATCAACCAATATAGCAAAGTACTCATCTCCCAAATCTTCTATGATTATTCTGATTGTTTCTATAGCACAAGATTCCACAATATCTTTCTGAATGGTAGAAGAAACCAACCTTAAATTCTTGGGAGCATTCTTTAAAGCAACAACAGCCACATCAGGACAACATGCAGCATACCACTCATAAAAAGTGAGAAAATTTCCCTTCCTCAAAGAAGACTCGCTTTCATCATGACCTCGAAATGGCAAGCCAAGAGTAAGAAGCAGCCTTGCAATATCTATTGATGCAATTAGCCGGGTTTTATACTCTATCTTAGATTTCTGTGTTTGTTTGCGTACAATGGCTGCAATGGATTGCTTCTGGTTCATTAGATCATCACAACTCTTCATGTTTTGATTATGAGAGCTCGAAGGACCACCAACATGAGTATCCAATCTCTTAAGATTATTCCAACTTTTCCACCCCTTGGTTGAAAAAACATCTCCACCACCACGGCCAAGGCTTTCATTTTGAAACAAGTAGCAACAAAGACAAAATGCTGCATCTTCCTTAATACTATACTCTAGCCATGGCTTGTATGTTTTGAACCAATCTTCATTAAAACGACGTTTAATTCCACTAAAATCTGTTTGAGGGAAATCATGTCCTACAGGTTGGAATGGACCCTTACGGAGGTAAGCTCGCCTCACATCATCACGAACTTTTGCTGTCTTGTATTGGGAAATTGGCTTTCGTTTTGCAGGATCTGCTGGAAGTCTAGATATATCAACTTCTTCTTTATCTTCGACTGAGTGTGGCCTTGCATTTCAGTTAAGTAAAACTCTTTCCAAAGCAGCTCTAGCATCAACAGGATTCTGTTCGTCCACATTTGCAGCTGATCTCTCTGAAGAATTTGTACGATTTGACTCGGACTGCCATTTCTTCACAAATCTATCCATTTACCAAACTTAAGTCCTGACAAAATAATGATGCTATAAGAAAAACGAAATCTGGAATGTATAAAGAAAATTAGAAAAACAATTGTGTACTTCCTATTGCTCGTATCAGCAGTGGAGAATAGATCACATTCACACAAGTTCTATATATCTAAACTAACGTAATATTCAGGAAAGGGGAAGGGGATCAGGGGAGCAAAATAGAACTTACAAATACAAAGGAAATAACCTTGTCTTGAATTCAATCTGCTACTCTGCAACACGTACAAATGCCGCGGCGGCGCACCTGGTCTGTGTTGCCGCTGCTCCGATCACAAATCCGCAGGCCTTCGCGGCGTCGCCTAGTTTTTCACGGCCGTGAGCGGTAAGCCGGAATGGCCGAGCCTGACCGGAGATAATCTGATTAGGAATCAGTAGAGCGGCAGCCTGGTGTGCTCCTCCTCATACGCCATGGCATCACACTTAATTAGACATTAGGAATTAGGAGGGCCAAAATTGGGGATTTCGAAGAGGACACAGGAAGATAAAAAGATAAAACGGAAGAGAGGATTTCAGGGAATACCGATCGTGGGAATCAGGCAAGTTAGTTAAGGTTTTCTTTCCTTCATTTTGCTATAGCCAAACGTTACCCAGACCTAATGACAAGTGGGCCTGTGTGATCATATTTAAGAACTTACATGTTACACAGTATGGTACTCCTAGGTGGGGGTATTAGATTTGCACAATTCCTGTGTAGTCAAGCGACTACACAGGTACAACATGGCTTCGCCACTGCAGACCAGATCTTTAGTCCCGGTCCGTAATACGGCCCGAGACTAATAACCTGGAGTAGGCCAGCTGGTCTCTTCGTAGACTATTAGTCCCGGGTCGTATCACGGCCCGAGACTAGTTGTCCACCATTATATATTTTGCTTCATGTCCAGCTGCCCTAAAGCATATGGTGGCCATTTTTCTCAAAGAAGCAAGCGAGTTCATGCCATTTTTTTCTCAAGATTTGTCAAGATTTAGTTTGCAACCCCTAAATCCAAAGCTTTAAAAGGTTAGAACTTCATTCTTTCATCTCTTATTGCTACTTTAGCTCTATAATGCTCTAGAAGTATAGAGATATGGATCAATGCATGCATGCTCTAGAAGTAGAAGGATTTTGATATATATGTGTAACAAATTTGATTAGGCACATAGTTACTGAAAACTGAAATGTGTAATTTTAGAGTTTCAGAGCTTAGAATGGAATGAGGTTTTCACTGATAGAACAATAATCAAAAACTCCACATTTATCATGTTAATTGTTTTCTCCAATTCACAAATTGGTGCATGTAAATTTTTCAAAATTCAAAATTAATGCTCTAAAAGCTCTCAATATAACTTATAATAATTTTATCATGTTGTGTAATGGTTTTTATATACTTTTACTATAATGCAGATGGTCCGAGAATGGATGTACGGTACTGACTGACGCTCTGGCGAGTTTATTAATGGCGTGCATGAATTCATCCGTGTTGCTGATGCAAACAAGCGCAATGGTTTTGTATTCTGTCCATGTAGTGGATGTAGGAATCAGAAGGATTACTCTGACTCAAAAACTCTTCACAGCCACCTGTTGAAGTCCGGCTTCATGCTTAGTTATAATTGTTGGACCAAGCATGAAGAGAGAGGGGTTATAATGGAAGACAATGAAGAAGAGGAGGAGGATGACAACTATCATGGTTTCTCTGAGTACGGAGATACTTCCATGGGGGATGCTGAAGGGGAGGATGAAGAAGAGACACATGATGAACCCACTGATGATCTTGGTCGGACCATTGCCGATGCACGAAGAGACTGTGAAACTGAAAAGGAGAGGGAGAAGTTTAATCACATGTTAGAGGATCACAAAAAGTTGTTGTACCCAAATTGCGAAAATGGTCTGAAAAAGCTGGGCAGCACACTGGAATTGCTGCGATGGAAGGCTGAGTGTACTATACCTGACTCCTCATTTGAAAAGTTGCTGAAAATAATGAAGAATATGCTTCCAAAAGATAACGTATTGCCCGCCATTATGTAAAAAGCAAAGAAGGTTGTCTGCCCTCTAGGTTTATAGGTTCAAAAGATACATGCATGCCCTAATGACTGCATCCTCTACCGCGGTGAGGAGTACGAGAATTTGGATGCATGTCCGGTATGCACTTCACTTCGATATAAGATCAGACGAGATGACCCTGGTGACGTTGAGGGCAAGCCCCCCCGGAAGAGGGTTCCTGCCAAGGTGATGTGGTATGCTCATATAATACCACAGTTGAAACGCTTATTCAGAAATAAAGAGCACGCCAAGTTGTTGCGATGGCATAAAAAGGAACGTAAGTCAGATGGGATGTTGAGACACCCCGCTGATGGGTCGCAATGGAGAAAAATCGATAGAAAGTACCCGGACTTTGCAGATGACGCAGGGAGTTTAAGGTTTGGTCTAAGTACAGATGGCATGAATCCCTTTGGGGAGCAGAGCTCCAGTCACAACACCTGGCCCGTGACTCTATGCATTTATAACCTTCCTCCTTGATTGTGCATGAAGCGGAAGTTCATTATGATGTCAGTGTTGATCCAAGGTCCGAAGCAACCTGGAAACGACATTGATGTGTACCTAAGGCCATTAGTTGAAGAACTTTTACAGTTGTGGCACGAACCTGGCATACGCGTGTGGGATGAGCACAAGCAGGAAGAATTTGACCTCCGAGCATTGCTTTTCATAACAATCAATGATTTTCCTGCTCTTAGTAACCTTTCAGGACAGTCCAACAAAGGATACAATGCATGCACACACTGTTTAGATGAGACTGAAAGTATATATTTGGAACATTGTAAGAAGAATGTGTACAATGAGCATCGTCGATTTCTTTTGGCCAAGCATCCCTTAAGAAAGAAAGGCAATCATTTCAACGGTCTGGCATGTCACCAGACGAAGCCTAAGGAGCGTACTGGTGCTGATATATTTGATATGGTCAAAGATTTGGATCAAATAGTAACCTTTGGAAAGGGTGCTGGCGGAAAATCTGTTCTGAAGGACGCTGAAGGACACACACCCACGTGGAAGAAGAAATCCATATTTTGGGAGCTACCATATTGGAAATTCTTAGAGGTCCACTCTGCAATCGATGTGATACATGTGACGAAGAATCTTTGCGTGAACCTGCTAGGCTTCTTGGGCGTGTATGCGAAGACAAAAGATACACCGGAAGCACGAAAGGACCATCAACGTATGAAAGACCCATATGGCCTGCATCCAGAATGGTTTCAAGGTCATGCCAGCTACGCTCTTACCAAACAAGGGAAGGAAATATTTTTTGAATGCCTGAGCAGTATTAAGGTCCTGTCTGGCTTCTCGTCGAATATAAAGGGAATAATAAATATGGCAGAAAAAAGTTCCAAAACCTAAAGTCTCATGACTGCCACGTGATTATGACGCAAATGCTTCCGATTGCATTGAGGGGGCTTCTACCAGATAATGTTCGAGTATCCATTGTGAAGCTATGTGCATTCCTCAATGCAATCTCTCAGAAGATAATCAATCCTGAAGATCTACCACGGTTCAGAATGATGTGGTCCAATGTCTTGTCAGTTTTGAGTTGGTGTTCCCACCATCCTTCTTCAATATTATGACGCACCTGTCGGTTCACCTAGTCGAAGATATTTCCATTCTCGATCCTGTATTTCTACACAATATGTTTCCCTTTGAGAGGTTCATGGGAATCTTAAAGAAATATGTTCGTAACCGTGCTAGACCAAAAAGAAGCATCTCCAAGGGCTATGGAACAGAGGAGGTCATTGAGTTTTGTGTTGACTTCGTTCCTGACCTTAGGCCGATTGGTCTTCCTCAATCGCGGTATGAGGGGAGACTGAGTGGAAAGGGTACTCTAGGAAGGAAATCAATAATATGTAGGGACGGACATTCTTATACCGAAGCACATTACATAGTTCTACAGAATTCTATCTTGGCAGCCCCATATATCGAGGAACACAAGAAAATCTTACGCTCCAACAACCCTGGAAAGCATGACTCTTGGATTAGACATGAACACATGAAGAGTTTCGGCGGTTGGTTGCAACATATCATAAAAAACACTCTTGGAGATAAGCTATACTTGTTGTCTAGGTCACCATCTTCGACTATATCGACTTTCCAAGGGTACGAGATAAATGGGTATACATTTTGCACGATCGCCCAAGATAAAAAGAGCACCAACCAAAACAGTGGTGTCCGCTTTGATGCAACAGACAACAATGGGTCAAAGACCACATATTATGGTTACATAGAGGAGATATGGGAACTTGACTATGGACCTACTTTTAAGGTCCCCTTGTTTCGGTGCAAATGGGTCAAGCTGATAGGAGGAGGGGTTGAGGTAGACAAGAAATAAGGAATGACATCGTTGGATCTCAACAATCTTGGGTACTTAAACAAACTATGCTTCCTAGCCAATGATGTGGCTCAGGTTTTCTATGTGAAGGACATGTTTACCAAACCTAGAAAAATAAAAAATAAGAAAAATAATACATCAGACGATGAGCCAAAGCGCCACATAGTTCTTTTAGGAAAATGAAACATCATGGGAGTGGAGGACAAGACAGACATGTCAGAAGATTGTGATAAGTTTCATGAAATTCCGCCCTTCGTAGTGAAGGATGACCCAACCATCATGTTAATGAATGAAGATGCTCCATGGATACAGCGGGATCAAAAAGGAACACACGCGAAGAAATGATGTGTAATAATTGTAACATTTTATGAGTGAAGATGCTCCATGTGTCCATTTTTATAGTGTTGTCTGCAAACCATCTTGAGTGTGTTAGTCCCGTTTTGTGGCTGGACCGGGACTAAAGGGGGGCCTTTAGTCCCGATTCATACTTAACATTAAGATCTGATCTCCAAACGCGTGTGGTCACATATTAGGGAGTGCCTCTATGACCAGTTTCTTGGAGATGCCGGAGGACTGGGCTCCGGCGGCATCTCCCTGAAACTGGCCGTAGTGGTGTCCTTGCTCTCGAAAACCATCTTGCAGCTTGTAACTTCTCTAACTAGATCAATACGTCTGGGAACTAACTAATTTCACATATTAGGGAGTGCCTCTATGACCAGTTTGTTGGAGGTGCCGGACGACTGGGCTCCTCCGGCATCTCCCTCAAACTGGTCATAGTGGTGTCCCTGCTCTCGAAAACCACCTTGGAGATGCCTCAAACTGGCTGGAGGACTGGACTCACAAGGATGCCTATTTATAGTACAAGCAACTCGCCATAGGATTGACACTCACGACATAATGTCGACACTCACCCCCTATTATTAGTGCCGACTCATGTTTTGTCCCGGTTGGTGTCTCCAACCAGGACTAAAGGTTCATCTTTAGTCCCGGTTGGTGACACCATCCGGGACAAGGTACAAGCCGCATGACATAATGTCGACACTCAGCCCTATTATTAGTGGTGCCTGGCCCAGTCTGCCGCTATCCCTTTAGTCGCGGTTGATTTCTCCAACCGGGACTAAAGATGAACCCTCTCTTTATAGGCATTTCCCTCTATTTATAGGCCTTTTCCTCTATTTATAGGGCGACCGTCATGGCCACCCACACATACAAACATTCTTGGTTTATTAGTTTCAATACATTTATTGGTTTCAATACTACGGCATTTTGATTGTTGTAGGCAGGTAGTAAAAAACAGTATTTGATCACCTGAGCAAACTCACAAGAATACAACAACATCTTCATATTTAGTCCCGGTACTAGGTAACACTCAAGACATTTATTAATATTAAAAACTGGGACTAGCTAACGCTCAGGATTAAAGCCGCCCCTTTAGTCATAATCATGCCTAGACCTATAGTACGCAGCTTCAGGGTCTTTTTCGTCATCGTCATCATCATCGTCATCGTCACCTGCCACTTCGGGGATCCTTAGCCCAGCCATGGCATATACGGGGGCACCTGCCACTCCGGCCTCGGATTCACGGCGGGTGGGGGAGGGATCTCCTGGAAGACGATGCCGCTACCGCCGGGCGGGGGAGGGTCCTTCTTGTGGCTCTGTGGCAGGTGGACTTATGGGCACCGCAGGCGAGGATGGACTCCCCCGGCGATGTAGCGCATCACTCCGATGATAGTACGGTTGCCCACCACAGACGACGGTCGGCTTCGTTGTGGTTCACCGGGGGCGGGCCATCACCCTCGTACCTGGCGAGCTCCCTTTCCCACCAGTTAGCGAAGAAGGCATTCCAGGTGTCGTAGTTGTCGGGATCCCACTAGGGATCCATCCGCTGCTCTGGCGTGAGCTCGTGGTAGAAGTGGTTCGTGACGGCTGCCTGGCGTGCGGAACCTTGAGGGACATGAGGGACATGAACCCCTCCAGTGCTCAGCATCCAGCCGGCGGGTGGCCGGTATCTCGGCGGACAAGGGTAGCTGGAGTCGCATAGCACCCTGGTCTCCTCGAGGGTCAGAATGGCCCATTAGGCGATGTCCATTGTTCTAAGAGAGGAAGGTGCGGATGTGTGGATAGCCATGGCGCGATCACCCTAGATATAGAGGGAAAGGGCGAGAAAACTTGGCGGGAAACCAGATGTATGGATATTATATTAAAATAATTTATATTTTTCTAATAATAATAGACATATTATTTGTTTTATTTGGAATTTTACAATAGAAGATATGATTTTCCAAAGTTTTATATTTAATTTGATTAAAAAAGAAAATTAAAAAATGAAATAATTTATAAATTATGCAAACAGATGTATGGATATTGTATTAAAATTATTTATATTTTTTGATAATAATAGACATATTATTTGTTTTATTTGGATTTTTACAATAGAAGATATGATTTTCCAAAGTTTTATATTTGATTTGAATTAAAAAAGAAAGTTTACAAATGAAATAATTTATAAATGATGCAAACATATGTATGGATATTATATTAAGATTCTTTATATTTTTCTGATAATAATAGACATATTATTTGTTGTATTTGGATTTTTATAATAGAAGATATGATTTCCAAAGTTTTATATTTGATTTGAATTAAAAAAAGAAAATTTACAAAAACCAAACTAGTCGCGGGTCGTGGCTCAACCCGGGACTAGAGGGTGCCTACGCGCGCGAAAACGAAGCGACCGAATAAACACACTAGTCCTGGGCCGTGGCTTAGCCTGGGACTAAAGACCTCCCCCCTTTAGTCGCGGGTTAAGCCATGCACAGCCCGGGACTAGAGACCCTCTAGTCGCGGGCGGTGGCTTAGCCCGGGACTAAAGGGTGGTCCCTATAAATTCCGTGCGCCACCGCCCGCGCCCAGCACTTGGCATTCTCGACGAAGACGAAGCACTCACAGACAAAGACGAAGCACGCAGGGGAGGTGTTGTCCGATTCCACCGCCGCTCCGCCGTGCGTGCTCCGTCGTGCCGCCGCTCCGCCGTGCTCTCCGCCGTTTCGTGCTACCGCGCGCCGCCTCGCCGCTCCGCCGTGCTCTCCGCCTCGTCGTGCCGCCGTGCGCCGCCTCGTCGTGTCGCCGAGTGCCACCCCGCCGTGCCGCCGTCACATGCTGCCGCCGGCGCTGGTGAGATCTCAAGGGAGGGTGTGGTTTTTATTGTTGTAATTATTAGCTAGGGTTATTAATTATAATTAGAATTATTGTTTTAGTTATTAGGATTAGGATTTTAGGATTATTGTTTAAGTTATTTTTTTGTTTTAGTTATTAGGATTATATTGTTTTACCACAAATAATATTAGGATTATTATAATTAGGATTATTGTTTTACCACAAATAGTATTAGGGTTATTTTTTTTGGTTTTAGTTATTAGGATTATTGTTTTACCAAAAATAATATTAGCGTTATTAATTAGGGTTATTGTTTTTTTGTTTTAGTTATTAAGATTATTGTTTTACCAAAAATAATATTAGGGTTATTAATTAGGGTTATTGTTTTTTGTATTAGTTATTAGGATTATTGTTTTACCACAAATAATATTAGGGTTATCAATTAGTGTTACTGTTTTTTTGTTTTAGTTATTAAGATTATTGTTTTACCACAGATAATATTACGGTTATTAATTAGGGTTATTTTTTTTTGTATTAGTTATTAGGATTATTGTTTTACCGCAAATAATATTAGGGTTATTAATTAGTGTTATTTGGGTTATTGTTTTTTGTTTTATTTATTAGGGTTATTGTTTTTTCTAACCTGTTTAACTCTCTTTCTGTTATAGTTAATTAAGTCATGGATCCATCCGAAGATCCTGGTCGCATTGGTGAAGGTTTTCTTCAGGGCATGATAAGAGGTGAAATTCCTCTTAATATTACTACCGGTGAAGATATTTTGCTCGAGGAAGAGATATCCTCATATCTGAATCCATCCGGTGATGGACTAGAGGAAAACCTGATGTACCAAGGGGAAGACCGGATGGACGAAGGGCAAACAAATAACAACAATAATGATGGCCCCTCGATAGGATCCGACAAGGTACATATATATATATATATAAAGCCTCGTGTTACCTCTATTCATTAACTGATCTAGATATATCAATATATATATATTAATCACTCTCTATTCTTCTTTTAGCCCACCGGATTGAAGCAATCGACAGCTCGAACGAAACGAGGGCCGGACAAAAAGTTGGATGGTAATCAGAGGTTCACCATCGAAGAAATAGATGATGATGGTGAACCGATTGCTCCAGAGAAGCACCGGAGGATGTTTAAAAATCAATGTGGGGTGCTTGTTAGGGACAACCTGCCGATCACCATCCAAGAATGGAATAAGTCAAAGAAACCCGGTGAAGAATCCAACAGTTATGTTACCAATGATGCCAAAGATGACCTTTGGCAGAAGCTCATAGCGCATTTCGTACTACTTCTAGAGTATGAAGAATTTGAGGCAGATGGTATTACCCCAAGGCCGGGTGGGCTTGAAAATAGAGCGAAAGTGAAGGAGTGGGCTCTGAGCAAGATGGCTGAACTGTACCGGAACCACAAGAAAAGTTTATACGCGAAATATGTCGCGAAAAAGAAAACTCCAGACTTCAAAGGAGCAAACGAGAAGTTGAGAGAACAGTGGCCCGATTTTGTACAGTACAACCAGTCTGATAAAGCAAAGGCAAAGTCGGCAAATAACGCGTTAAATGCTGCCCAAAAGAAATACCATCATAAAATGGGGACATGTGGCTACAAGAGTGTCGTCCCTAGGTGGGAAACTATGGAGAAGGAAATGAGGGCTAGAGGCGTCACTCCTGGTACAGATGGATGGACCGAGAGGTCAAAGCATTGGTGAATGCAACGCGGGGATCGTTGGACCCGTAAATGGGAAGACATTATTTCATGAAAAAATTCTAAAACCCTCCCAAGACCTTGTTCAAGCAATGAACGATGCACAATTGGGATTGTTTTGTCCCGAGAGAGAGAACGACGAGCTGACACGCGCCCTAGGGAATCTTGAAAAGGGAGGACGAACACGAGGCAAAGGCGCTGGTGTCTCATGGAAGAAAGGGTTTCCTCAGTACGATGCCAGTTACAGAAGACGGCAGAGAAAGAAGGACCGGGAGGCAGACCGGATCTCCAGGGTAGAGCATGACCTAGCTGATCTGAAGAACCTCATGCATGAAATTATCCAAAGGCCGCCGTCGTCAACTCACCCGCGGTCTGATGATCCTGCATTGGATCTTAGCCAGCGGAGAAGCAGCGTGGCTTCCACGAAGGTCCGAGCTGATGATCAAGGACTACTAGATGATGCACCGGCTCCTCACTACCCCGTGGATGATGTCAGAGAGATGGCACAATGTGAGCTACATCAGCCAATGAAGAACCTGTCCTTCAAGGTGGCGATCGGCACTGCTTTACCTTGTCTACCTGGAGCACTCCACCATTCACTTTCGATTCCACCAGGCTATGCTCGTGTCACGGTGGATGACATAGTGGAGGATTTTGCGGACCTAGAGATTGAAATCGCTACGCCTGAAGGCCTTACGAAATTAGGAGATGTCAAGCGCAACATCATTCTATGGAATAAGAAGTACATCAAGTTTCCAGGCTCGGCGCCAAGGCCACCGACTTCGAGGAATCCAAGTCCACCCTGCATCGAATATCGTCAACCTCCAAGTCCACCCCAATTCGATTATCACCAACCTCCAAGTCCACCCTGCCCCGCTGACGATCGCCGCAGCAGGAGTACATCAACTCGATCTCCGCCTCCGCGCCATACTTGATCTCCGTCTCCGCCTCCGCCTCCGTGCAATACTACTACCTCGTTGAAGAAACGTAAGTTCGACGGTCCCCCACGCCCCACATCGAAGAAAGGTCAAACGGTGAAGATAGTCGACATCCCGCCGGATCTTGCAAAGAGACCTTATGACAAGACCGATGAGGAAACAACGCGGATGTGGCTGCCCAAGTTAAGGCGCATTTTGCACCCAAAAAGCCTGAGCCAAAGCCGGTATATAATGAAAAAACCAAAAAGTGGGCTAAGTCCTTTCTTGAGCAACCATCCTAGATATCGATGAATCTGGAATCAGACTATGACCGGGAGATTATTAAGCAAGCACAGAAGAAAAAAATCACAAGTGCAAAAAGCGGGAAGCAAGTTGCCCAGCTCGGAGCACATAAGAATCAATCGGTCGCCCCGCTCAAAGTCATTTCAGACCTCGACAAGGCCTTCAGAGATAAAATGGATATGGATATGCAAATAATGGACCCCAGAGCCCATACTAATGCTGCACTAATGGGCATCACTGTATCGCAAGCCAAAGGACTTGCTACCAAAGCAAATATGTCTCTTGGTTAATATTTAGGCTATGAAGATACGCCAGTGGGTCAGATAGTATGGAAGTATGTCCAAGGGGAGCCTCTAGTCAGTAATGAGGAGCTCGCGCGTCTATCCACACATATGCGAAATCTGCACGAATGGTACATGTCGCAAGCAGAAAAAAAGCATCAGAAAGATTGGTTTCCGGTGGACGTTAGAAAGGAGCATCACTTCAAACCATACTTGATACAGGTTTAAATGACCGAACTGTTTCAGTTATACAACCAACACGCCCTCGACAAATCTATCATTGGTTGCTACTGTCTGTAAGTGATTTATTTCTATAATTAAGTTTGTAGCTCAGCTCGTTCATTGCATTTAATATATTATCCTAACTATATATCCTTTTGTATGATATTATATTCTGCATAATGAAGATGCTTGAATGTAAAAGAGCTAGAAGATATGACGTTGGGTTCATTGACCCATATATCGTTAATGAATATACGTTAAAGAATCACCCCAAGGACGTGGATGAAGACCTGTGCAGGTTCTTAACCGAGAATAATTTTGTTAAGGAAATACTATTTCCTTACAATTTCAAGTGAGTGTTTATATCTTGTAGATATTTTATTTTTCTTACTCGATGAGCTATGCATGTATGCTTATGTAAACGTCCGCAGATTCCACTGGATCTTGCTAAACATTCAAGTTGACAGGTCCCTAGTTGAAGTCCATGACTCATTAAGTTGGGACCAAGAGCAGTGGAGCGACATGAAAACAATGCTCCATAAGTAATTTCAATCATTATCGCATTATATCGGCCTTTTTCGCTCATTTCCTGATATCAAATAACTAATAACTTCTTTGTTCATTTTCTTAGCCGAGCAGGTGTTGGACACGGTTCAGACAAAAAATACCAGGTCCATTCAAAGAGGAGCTAACTTATAAAATAGTGAAGAGTTTACAGCAGCCACCGGGAACTCATTTATGTGGATACTACGTCTGCGAGTACATCCGCGAGTTGACCAGTGAGCGAAAAGTTGACTCACATTATATTTATGGTTTGCGGGAGAAACTAGAGCCAGACCAGCGCATAAGAGCAATTCAAGAGAAGCTGGCGGGATTTATGATGAAGGAGGTCATTGATGTACATGGAGAGCATTATGCGGATGACGTTGAACTCGATTTGCCTTAGTGATCTCCATGTAATTGATATGATATATATATATATATATTCATCAATGACCATGTAATTTCAAAACATTTCTTCCTTTTGATATATATATCATTAATGTATGCTTGCAAGGGATCGATTAATTATATAGATGCATCAACGTGTACTGTGTATGTACTAGAGTAAAATATGTGTACTAAAATATATGTTTAAAATTATAGTGAAACACAAAACAAAAAAGGAACGAAATGACAAAAAAAAAGGAAAATACACAATCTCTGCCGCGGCAGAGAAACACACAATTCTCTGCCGCGGCAGGAAACCTTATAGTCTCGGGTGGTGTTACGGTCCGGGACTAGAGGGTTTCCGCCCCCGCGGCGCTGAAATAGCCACGTGGCTGTTATCAGTCATGGGCCGTAGCGAGTCGGGACTAGAAGGGGGCTCTAGTCCCGTTTTAACAGTCTCGGGCCCAAAACCGGAACTAGAGTCAGTTGCGGCCCAGAATTGGAGACCCTTTTTCCATCGGTGTGTGTTAGCGGCGTGGGAGTAACTATTTCGGTTATGCATGGCTTGAGACTGGACTGAACGACGGGGTTTTATGGGCACCTAAGAGAAAGCAAAAAATGCACAAAAATACAACTTTATCTTGCAAGTTGCAAAGAAGAACCTTGACTAAGTGGATCTAGTCATTAACTCGAACAGTGCAGCATAATAGCACATGTAAATCCGACAGCTTTGTCTTGCAAGTGGCCGGCATCCACCGCGAGACACTCCCCAACTAACCTCCTAGCAAAGCTAGCCGCCAACTATGTGTCGTCCAAAACTTCAAAGAGATACTATGTTAAAGTTCATGATGAGTGAATTATTTCAGCACATAGCATGAATATCGTACCAATAGTGTACTTCCACCTTTCTTGAAAAGATTCATAGTTTGACCATATTATATATATATATATATATATTCTAACAACGTAAAAATATGTTGGGTGCAAAATAAGTATTCTGCACACAATATGATTTTTAATATATATAGAAATTCTATTCAGCACCCAGTGTGCAGAATAGTTATTTTGCACCCAACATTTATGCTATACAAAATTAGTATCCTTAGACTCATGATGAATTAATTTTATCATATAGTAGTCATTTGGTTTCATAGATATTGTAAACTCGATAAAATTATAAAATTGTTTGACTTCTTCAAAAATGTTGCAAGTACACTCTTTTGCAAACGTCGAGGGAGTACTATGATTTTGCAGGTCTTTGGATTAACGAAAATGGAGAGCTCTCTCATTAATACGTGGACCACAAAAAATTCTATTAATAACTTGCAAAGTGTTTTGATTGTTTTTTGGGAGATACGTTTAAGATCAGTTGAGTACACTACATTAGTATGCCTCGGTCGGCCCGAGTAACAAATACTCCCTCCGTCATGATTTGGAGGCATTTTAGAGAGATTGTTGGAACCTAGGTGGACGCTGATTGGGGCCAGATTTGTGTTAAAACATGCACCTATTAATTATTCAGCGCCCTATTAAACGTAATTATTCAATAGAAACGAGGAGTTTAGACGCATGCATTGGTAGAATTGAATGCAAGAATTAATTCTTTGACTGCGTGGAGTAGGAAGTGGGGAGAAAAGGAGGCATTAATTTTGTAATTAAGTCTAACGTGCCTAGGAGGAGAGAAGTTTTGGAAACGCATGACTTCTATAAGACGCCCTCCAAACCGTGACGGAGGGAGTACTCCGAATCAGAATCTAGAATCTAGACTGTTATAAATACTCATCGGTTTTTGTGACCTGGGTCCACTTCTAGACCACTGATTTTGTTACATGATGCTAGTGATGATCATGCTTGAACCCAGATCTCCTATGCTTGAACAGCACACTTACACACAAACGCATCAAGTAAACTAGCCTACACACACGACTCACACCACCCATCACATCTCGGCGGCGAGGTCCTTGTCTTCCCGGGAGGCGGTCTCGATGCCGGCAGCTGGCTTGTTGGGGACGGCACAGTTGTTCCTGATCTCGCCCTGGGTGCCGGTGAGCACGTCCATCTGGCTCATCTTCACCATGGACTTGGCGAATTGGTCGAAGAAGGCACCCTGGTTGAGAGCGAAGCGGATGGCAGTGCGGTTGGTGGACGGGTGGACAACGAGCCCCTGATCGGACTTGAACAGCCCCTGCTTCGCGATCAGGTCGAAGTAGTACTTGTTGTCAAACACGTCCGGCGTGCGCACGTCCATCTTTTGTGTAACGGTGCCGACAGGGTTGTCGCCTGCGCACTTGGCCTTGAGCGTCTCCGCGAACTTGGGGTCGATGGCTGGGTCGGTGTCGGTGACCGGGTCGAAGCGATCCTTGAAGGAGGGGCAGTGGGAGATGCCGAAGGAGTGCGCACCGGAGAGCCGACGAGGTCGGTCACGTTGAGGCCGCGGTCGCCGAAGGACTTGATGAGGGCCGGCACGGTGAAGAAGGGCGCCGGGAGTGTGTTCGTGACGTTGGGCAACACCGGGGCGAGCCCGTCTCGCCGTCCTAGCGGGACGGCGTAGCTTGGACCGCCGGCGTCCACTAGGGCGTCGCGGGTGGCGAGGGCGAGGATGTCGGCGCAGGAGACGACGGGTCTGCCGCACACTTTGTGGATGACCTCGCGGATGTCCTCGATGAGCTTGAGCGCCGCCGTGTTGAAAATATAAGCAAATTACCATAATATTTAATCCGAAATAAGTAATAATAAATCATGACTACAAGTGTTAGAATTAATCTAATTATGTATACTAGCAGAATAAACGAACAGATCATATTCAACCAGAATAAACAGATCACATCTATTACAAGAGCTAGTACAAGAAACTGCAACAGAAACTGAACTAGATAGGAACAGATTATGTACGGTGCTGGAGGAGGAATCGGGTTCGCGTTCAGGTTGGGGTTGAGGTTCGCGTTGACACCAGTGTCGTCAGCCATGGCGTCGATGTAGAGGCTGCTAATGTCCGGGAAGAAGTCCTCGTCGGGGAAGGAGTGGTCGACGGCGTGATGCCGTCGAGTCGCGCAGACGCGCTCCCCAAAAACCTGATCGCCCCTCACCCGTACAGGTTCACGAAAGGCGGTGGTTCCGGAGGCCTACTGTCCCGTCGTCCGGTGCACGCCGGAAGAGGGGATGGAGAAGGTGTAGCGGCAGAGAGATGTGTATTTTCTCGTATTAGGGTTTTAGCCAAAGACCGTCTATATATAGGCGCCGGTCGAGGCGTAGTCCACATCCGAGTAGTCGGCTGACAGAAAAACCGAGGCACAATTCCGCAAACCGCGGCGCGCGTGGCGTGGCGTGGCGGGGCGGGGCGGGGCGGGGCGGGGCGGGGCGGGCGGGCGGCGGAGGAGGAGGAGCGCGCGTGTATGCCACTCCTCTTCACTCTCTTTAGGAAGTAGTGAAACACTCCACTATATATATTGGTCCAACTCCCTCTAAACTAGCAAGGTGGGACTAAACTTTGGTGCCACCCCTTGCTAGGCATGAATGGCCAAGAGAATTTCAGAATTTGTATTAGGCTATGGGCCAAGGCCCACACCCAAATTCCAACACGCCGGACGGAGCGTCTGGTTGGGGATCTCCTTCTGCTCGCTGGCGGTGCCATTGAGGAGAATTGATGCATCGCAGCCCTGCGGGAAACAATCATGGAAGAAGACGTGGATGAGAGCCGGGGCGATACCGGCGTCCTCGCGGAAGGCCTCGCCGACCAAAAACTCCACGATGAGCTCCACGTGGGGGCACGTGTTCTCGTAGAAGTTGAAGGAGAGACCATCGGCTACCGTCACGCCGCCGGTGGTGTCCACCTTCGCGGCAGCGGCCAGATTATGGTGCACCGTGCCGCAGATAAACGCCACCAGGATGATGGCTGCCGCTCTAGTACTTGACGCCATGGTAGTGCTTTCTAGCTAGCTAAGAGCAAGCTAGGGAGTGTGGGATGCACAGTTCAAGCTAGGCACTCTCTTGTTATTTATGGACGGTGGAAATGTCAACTATATCTCATATCCGAGCAAGCAATCTAGATCTGAATCAGAACAAGCTAGCATGTGCAAGGCGCTTAATTTTCCGACTTCTATTCCCTGCTAGCTCTAGGGACAATGCAAAGACTCTCTCCAGAATCTTGGATGGATCGAGCATGACGGAACCAACATATATAGACCATCGTAGTGAGAAGTACCGAGGTCGTTTGGTTGGCATCCAGGTATTCATTTCATTTCTATTATAAACTAAATGAAATTAATACATGGATTTATTTCATTTATATTATGATTCCAAAAATACCCACATGTTTGGCTGCCATCGAAATTTATAAATGATAGGTCTGAGATAGGAATCAGGTTTACACATGGGGATATTTCAATAGATTTGCCAAATGAAATAACGACCCAATTCCGTGTCAACCAAACAACACAGAGATGGAATTGCAAAATGAATTCCAGAATTCCAGGCCCAAATGATGGATACCAAACATTTATACATTTTCTGTTCCATTGCTCAATTCATATTTTTTTTAAACTTCCACAAAGCAATTCCACATCAACTGCCCCTCCAACAACGTTTCCATATCCCTTCTACTTCGAGCGATTTGATCTGGCCGAATGGCGCAGATCCTCGCATTTTTCCCACACCTTACACTGGCACAGCACAACAGCCACCAATCCATAGACCGGCACCGACACGAGATCCCTTATTCTAGAACCACCAATGCAACACAAGATCTGGCTCTCGGTCAGTACATGCAGCTATGCATCTTCACAACCCCGTTTTATGTGGTCTCCATGGTGTGATGGTTGTGCTGGTGCAGGTTGTTCTATGTGATGGTGGGGTCGAGCTGGGGAGAGGTTGTTCTATGTGATGGTGCAGGTTGTTCTATGTGATCGGATGCCTAGGACAACATCAAGACGAATGGTCACGCCTCCCCGGACATCGCGATGCAAATCGAATGTTTTAATGCTTTGTACCCTTCCGCTGCATCGCAAAATGCTAGGTCTTGGATTCATGACCTTCTTCTTCCTTGCCATGGTGCTGGATCTTGGATTCATGGCAAAGTTATTAGGGCAAAGATTTCTCCCGGGGAGATTCCCTTTAAGCATAGTGCCATGACACATATTCCTTAATCAAAGAAATAGAGTGTCTATTAATAGTCTATGTTACTATCGTCGTACTGGGTAATACCATGGTGTGCTAACATAGAGGACTTCATTACTACTACACGGACTTACTTTTCATCGTGGGTCTCTATGTTATGGTAACATATTAGAGCAAGGACAATAGAATAGCCAGTTGATGGCTACTCCCTCTATTCTAATTTATTAGGCTAATACGCAGTTTAAGAATAATGTTTGATCATGAATTTGATTAACAAAATATGAACTATATGTCACAACAATGTACCATTCGAAGCATCTTTTGAATATGAAGGCTTTGCTTAATATTTTGTAAAGTCATTTTCTCTTGGCAATATGTTACTACGGGTAACCCCTTCCTCATATCATGATATGTTATGTCATCAAATGTCTAGCTGGCACACTTATTTTGTTGTGTGATACCTTACCCCTACTATGATGAGTGTTAGAGATTGAATCTTTTTATGCTGTTGTGAAGGATATAAGTCGCTCTAGTGGACTCCATGGTAGACGTGTCTAGCTAACTAGCTAGCTAAGAGCAAACTAGGGAGTGTGGGTTGCACCATCAAGCTACACACCAATTTCTTGTTATTTATAGACGGTTGATGGTAAATTATCTCATATCTAAGCAAGAAAGCTAGAGTTTGCTAGTCCTCCCAGTGACATGTCTCCTAGCGTAGAGTGCACCTAGTACCATGCACAATGGCATGGAAACTAGTACATAAAATACATACACTAGGAACAATGCAAAGGGCTGACCAGAATCTTGGGTAAATTGACCATGATGACAGACGATGAAGCACCTAACTAACCTTATAAGTTTCCATTTGGAAACTGAGCCGCTGCAATTTGTTAGATATGGTTGGACATAATTTAGTTATCAAGCAATAGAATTATACATACATATACGATTTAGAACTCTAGACTGTACGGGTCAAGTATATGATACAAGTCTATGTTACTATCTTTATGGTTTTACCATAGCATTGTAAAAGACATCATTCATTAGTTTGTAGAATCACCTTTTTGTTTTTGTTACTCTTTTTCCTCGGTTAAATGGTATTTTGGCACTACATGGTTGCATGATACCACCTTTGTAACCAACACTACGAGAGGCTAGGGAAACAACATAGTGAGTTAGTTATCATTGACTATTAATGCTAATTTCATAGGTCAAATAGATGATATTTCCATTGCTATTGGGGATAAATATGGCACTATCGAAGTGAAGCAACTCATGACGCATCAGTACCATTCATTCAGGGATCTCTTAACTTCTTTTTTTTAGCTATTTGTGTTTCCTCCATTCACCAAACAACAACTCCTTAGCGATGTTGTGAAAGGAAAGCATGTCATCTCCTACGGCACTAAGACAAGTGCAACATGGGCACTGAGACATTTGCATGCGGCAAACATGCAAAATCTGTGAGAGAGATATGGTTGAAATTTTACATATCAAAAGGAGATAAGTACAAGGAAGGACATGCAAAGCGCCGGGGACCAGATGGAGTACTTGTATGCTTTGTGTAGAATACTGTTCTTTTTGGGCCATGTCTGACTCATGCAACGGACTGAGGGCATCACCTATGTATAAGGTGAACTTTAGCCATAAGATGAGACCCACCTTTCTTGTAAAATCTTCCACTATGTATAAGGTGAACTTTAGCTATAAGCTGGGACTCACATGTCTCATCCTACGTACTCATGCATGAGAGGGAAGAGAGAGTAAATTATTTTCTATTGCTTGTGGACAACCCATAAGCTTAAGGTCACCTATAAACTTATGGACAACTCTTATTTCTTTCATTATGTATAAAGTAGACTACAAGCATTGTCACGTAGGACTTAAGATGTGGTTTTTTTGCACATAGTGGATGACTCCTAGCATGATGGCATATCCATCGATATATATGCTCAAAGGGACCTCGGGAGTGTGTCTCGGAGGATACCCTCCCACACCATTTGCAAGTCAAAGCCTAGTGAAGTTAGTAGATAGGACGGACATGTGCTACACTGTACTTTTTTTTTTTTGACATGTGTGCTACACTGTACTAGTACTTTGACATGTGTGTGTGAGTGTGTGTGTGGGTGGTGGGGGTGGCGTGCTTTCGGCCAGTAAAAGTCATGGCCCTTCGTCCCATATGTTCAGAAAAACAGATAGTAGTACTGCTGACAAGTTTATTCTTCTCCGCGTCTTGCGCCCATGCACATGTGACTGAATCTCTCAAGACTGTGTGCGACTGTTTTTTTTTGAAAGGGAAATGTTGAAGGACCTAGTTTCTGCATTAATCAGGTCGTGGGTACAAACTACAGAAAGGACCTTGAAGAAAACAGAAATTACACACAGGTCCTTAGCTTTTATGTATTGTACCCTAAAAGAGATCTCAGAAACGCCATCTAATCCTTGTAAAATGCTGTCGACGGTTGGCCTCCAGACGAAGCTGCTCGTTTCGTGCCGTGGAGCCACTTGGGGCGCCTAGAACAGAAGTTGCCACACCGAGACTAGAATAAATCCTCCGTTGGAGGTAGAAAAAGCTCAAGTTGTCATCAACCCTCGAGCACGGTGAGGCTACCCATAGGACCTACGCTAGTGGAAACGAGGCCTTTGGTTGCGAGCCGGTGTTAAAGGGGGGGCCTGTACCAGCGTGGCCCGTGCAGCAAAAAGGAGCCCCCCTTTAACACCGGTTTGTGCCCCCTTTAACACCGGTTCGTGGCACAAACCGGTGTTAAAAGCCCCTGCACCAGTGGCCCGCGCAGCCCCCCCTTAACACCGGTGCGTGGCTTGAACCGATATTAAACGGGGGGGCTATATAAGACACCGCAGCCCACACCCCACTCTTCCATTTTTTCACTATCTCATTTTGGAGCCTAGCAAGAGGGTGTGAAGTGTGCTAGTTTGTGTTTTTTTGTATGCACAAGAGGTGTTCGGTGAAATGCCCGAGAGCTCAAAATAAGTTTTCTCGTTGCTCTTTCCTTCTCGGTCGAGGTCGGCAACTATCCTTTTATGTGTCATTGATGTACTATATATATAAATGGTCATCTCCCTATTATTTTTTTGATATATACTATATATTAATGCAGATGAACCGGCAATGGATGTATGGTGACCGCCGCACTTCCGAGTACATTACGGGCCTCCAAAATTACATCGTTGTGGCTAATGCAAACCGTGGTCACAATGGTTTTTGAAGGGTTTCGCAGCATAGTAAATCAAAATTTTCTACGGAAGCGAACAGAGGGAAAGCCAAGATCTAATCTAGGAGATGCAAACAACAAGAGAGATTGGATTAGATCTTCATACCCTTGAAGATTCAAGACAGCGAACGCCGTTTTAACGTGGGTGATGTAGTCGATTTCGCTTCTCCTCCTCGTGATCCGATCCGATCTAGCACCACAAGTGGCGGTGCCTCCGTGAGATGCACACGTGCAGCACCTCGACGTCTCCTCCTTCCTCGGACCAGCAAGTAGGGTGGAGAGATAGATTGGATCTGCAACACGATGGCGTGGTGTATATGGTGGAGAATTTCTGCTGCAGGGCTTCGCCTACAAACAGTCGGGAGGGAGAGAGGAAGGCAGCATGGCTACTACGGTTTGGAGGAAGGTGTGTGTAGGGGGGAGGGGGCGCATCAGCCCTCTATATATAGAGGGGGTGGCAGCGGCCAGCCCTAGCCCCTCCTCCAAGCCTATCTCTAGTTTAAACGATTTAAACTCTCCCTTATCTAGAAATTCTATCCCTAGATTTAAACGAGTTAAATCTATCTAGAATCGGCTGGGCCCTATGGGGCCTTGTGCCCCTGGCCCAATGCGGCCAGGACACTCCCTCATAGGCCCATGCCCCCTTCCGGAAGGTTCTAGAAGCTTCCGGTACAATACCGATCAATCCGGAACAATTCCGAACTCCAAAAACTGCACTGCCTTATATGAATCTTATTCTCCGGACCATTCCGGAACCTCTCGTGATATCTCGGATCCCATCCGAGACTCCGAACAAAAACTCATAAACCAATTATCCAATCTATCCTAGCGTCGAGACACGTTAAGTGTGTGACCTTGCGGGTTCGAGAATATGCAGACATGATCTTCTATCAATAATCAACAGCGGGGTCTGGGCACCCATATTTACTCCCACACATTCATAGATGATCATATCGGATGAACCACGATGCCAGGATTCAATCAATCCCATATATATATTCCCTTCGTCTCGCGATATTTTACTTGCCCGAGATTCGATCGTCGGTATCGTCATACCTAGTTCAATCTCGTTCACAGCAAGTACTTTACTTGTTCCGTAATCCGATATCACTTTGTGATTAACTCCTTAACCACATGCTTGCAAACGGTGTTGATATCGATTACCGAGTGGGCCCGAAGCATATCTCTCCGACTTGGGAGGGACAAATCCCATCTCGATACATACAACCCAACAGATACTTTCCGATCACCTGAGAGACACCTTTATGATCACCCTCTCATAGGATGACGTTTGATGACCTTAAAGCTTTCTTCCGAAAACTTGGAGTTGTATTATCTCATGGTCTAAGGAATACAATATTTGACATAGGAAAAGCTTCGCAAAGATGAACACAATGATACGATCTAATTGCTTCGCTTAGTTTGGGTCTGTCCACCATATCATTCTCCCAATGATATGATCTCATTATCAATTGACAACTCATGTCTATGGTTAGGAAACCTTAACCATCATTGATCAATGAGCTAGTCCATAGAGGCGTACTAGGGACACGGTGTTGTTCACAAACCACACAAGTACTAATGTTTCCGCTTAATACAATTCTAGCATGGAATATAAACTTTATCATGAACAAGAATTATAATAATAACACCTTTATTATTGCCTCTAGGGCATAATTCCAACAGTCTCCCACTTGCACTAGAGTCAATAATCTAGTTTACATTTGGCAACAATCTCACACCCATGGCAATCGAGGTGTTGATCATGTTTTACACGTGGAAGAGGTTTAGTCAATGGATCTCGACATTCAGATCTGTATGTACTTTGCTGATCTTCGATCTCCATCCGCTATATAATCTCGGATTATATGAAACTTGCGGTTGATATGCTTGGTCTTTGGATGATATCTTGGTTCCTTAGCGAGTGCTATGGCGCCAGTGTTGTCACACAATATCTCCAAAGGGTCCAATGCACTTGAACCACGCCAAGCTCGATGATGAAGTTTCGATCCAAACTCCTTCACTTGATGCTTCGCAGCAGCCATGTATTCCGCTTTCATCAGAGATCCCGCGATCACGCTTTTGCTTGCAGCTTCTCCAGCTCACAGCTCCTCCATTCAAAATATACACGTATCCCGTCTCGAGATTTAGAATCATCCTTGTCGGTGTCGAAACTAGCATCGACGTAACCTTTTACGACGATTTAGCTGTTCATCACCCCATAGACTAAGAACATTTCTTTAGTTCTATTTAGGTACCTTAGGATGTTCTTCACGGTGTCCAGTGTTCCACTCGGATCACTTTGATATCTCCGTCAAACTAAGAGCATTGGACACATCCGTCTAGTACACAAGATGGCATACATGATGGAACCTATGGCCGAGGCATAAGGTACTTTGCTCATAGCTTCCCTATCATTTATCAGAAGGACACCGAGCCTTGCTCAATATCTTACTGACAACATAGGCAATCGAACCTTTCAATGCTTTATCCATTCGAACCTTTTCGTAACTTTGTCTAGGTATGTACTCGCTTAAAGCTATCAGCGCCTTTGTCTATCTCTATAGATTTTAATGCCCAATATATAAGCAGCTTCACCTAGGTCTTTCATTAAAAAACACTTGTTCAAATAACTCTTCACATCGTTAAGCATGTTGATGTCATTTCCAATAATCAATATGTCATCCACATATAGTACCGTAAACGCCACCGAGCTCCCACTCACTTTCTTGTAGATGCAAGCTTCAGCAATTTGGAACAAATCCAAAGCTCTTGATCACTTGATCAAAACGAAGGTTCCAACTGAGATGCTTGCTTCATCCATAAATGGAACGCTGAAGTTTGCATACTTTATCAAGATCCTTAGGATCGACAAAACCTTCGGGTTGCATCATATACAACTCTTCATCAATGTTGCCATTGAGGAAAGCAGTCTTGACATCCATTTGCCATATTTCATAATCATGAAACGCAGCAATTGCTAATAAAATGCGAATGGACTTAAACATCGCTACGGAGAGAAAGTCTCATCGTAGTCAACACCTTGAACTTGTCGAAAACCTTTCGCAACAAGCCGTGCTTTATAGACGATAACATTACCATCTGCGTCTGCTTTCTTCTTGAAGATCCATTTGCACTCAACGGCCTTTCGGCCGCTAGGAGGGTCCACCAAAGTCCATACTTGGTTTTCGCTCATGGATCCCAATTCAATTTCATGGCTTCTAGCCATTTCTCGAGTCCGGGTCATCATCGCCTCATAGTTCAGGTTCGCTGTCTTCTACTAACAAGACCAAGACAGGTTGCCGTACCACTCAGAGGGGCACGCGACCTTGTCGACCGCGACGCTCAAGAGCAGCATCGTCCAAGCTTCATGATCCTTGTCATTAGCTTCCTCTATTGTTGGTGCAAAGCGCATCGAACAATTTCAGGTGCTGCGCTACTCTCCAATTCAAGAGAAGGTTCAATAACCTCGCCTAGCTCTACTTTCCTCCCACTCACTTCTTTCGAGAGAAACTCCTTCAAGAAAGGAACCGCTTTTGATAAACACTTTGCCTTCGGTTCTCGGATAGAAGGTATACCCAATAGTTTCCTTAGGGTATCCTATGAAGACGATTTCTCCGCTTTGGGTTCGAGCTTGTCCGCATCAACTTCTTGACGAAGCTTCGATCCCCAAACTTTAATAAATGACAACTTAGGTTTAGCACCAAACCACAGTTCATACGGTGTCGCCTCAACGGATTTAGATGGAGCCCTATTTAAAGTGAATGCAGCGTTTCTAATGCATAACCCCAAAATGATGACGGCAAATCAAGAAGAGACATCATCGATCGGACCATATCTAATAGGGTTCGATTCCTGCTCAGACACACCATTGCGCTGGTGTTCCGGTGGCGTGAGTTGTGAAACGATTCCACTTGCTTTGAGATGCGTGAGAAAATCATAACTCAAATATTCGCCTCACGATCGGATCGTAGAAACTTAATCTTTCATACGATGGTTCTCCACTTCATTCTGAAATTCTTTTGAACTTTTCAAACGTTTCAGATTTATGTTTCATTAAATAGATATACCCATATCTACTTAAGTCATCGGTAAAAGTGAGAAAATAGCGATATCCACAGCGCGTCGAAACACTCATCGGTCCGCATACATCGGTATGTATGATTTCCAACAAGTCCGCTGTTCGCTCCATCATACCGGAGAACGGGGTTTTGATCATCTTGCCCATGAGGCATGGTTCGCACGTGTCAAATGATTCAAAATCAAGAGACTCCAAAAGTCCATCAGAATGGAGTTTCTTCATGCGCTTTTCACCAATATGACCTAGACGACAGTTCAAAAAATAAGTAGTATTATCAATATATACTTTGCATCTATTAGCCTCAATGTTATGGATGTGTGTTTCATCCCTTTCGAGATTTAGAAGAAATAAACCATTCGTAAGAGGTGCATGACCATAAAAGATGTTACTCATATAAATAGAACAACCATTATTCTCCGATTTAAATGAATAACCGCCTTGCAATAAACACGATCCAGAATAATGTTCATGCTCAACGCAGGCACATATTAACATTTATTAAGGTTTAAAACTAATCCCGAAGGTAAAACTAAGGAGAGCGTGCCGACAGCCATCACATCAACTCTTGATCCGTTGCCAACGCGCATCGTCACCTCATCCTCGCAAGTCGCCGCTATTCCGTAGCTCCTGCTTCGAAGTTACAAATATTAGCAACTGAACCGTATCAAATACCTGTGCACTACAACGAGGGCTAGTAAGGAAAACATCAATAACATGTATATCAAATATACCTTCGATGGTGCCAGCCTTCTTGTCCGCTAAGTACTTCGGACAGTTATGCGCCCAAAGGACCCTTGTCCTTGTAATAGAAGCACTCAAAGGTCCGCTTGGGACCAGACTGAGCTTCTTCTCGCCAGGGCATTGCGCTTGCCGCCTTTCTTGAAGGGCTTCTTTGCACCTTTACCTTTCTTAAAGGAGGGCTTGTTGACCATCAACACATGATTATCCTTCTTGATGTCCACCTCCGCAGCCTTCAGCTTTGGAAGAGCTCGTGATCGTATCGATGGAACCAATCTGATTATGAGTCACTACAAAACTTTTATAGCTGGGAGGAGTGATTGCAGAACCCTGTCAATCTTGAGCTCCTCCGAATCTTGCAGTCCAGCTTGCTCAAGGCGTTGAGTGTAGCCCGACATCTTAATGGCGTGCTCACTAACGGAACTCCCTTCCTCCATCTTGCGCTTAAAGAACTTCTCGAGATCTCATATCTCTCGAACGGGCCCGAGTCTGAAACATGGTTTTCAGCTCTTGAGAATCTCAAATGGCCCGGATAGTTTTCAAAACGATTTTGAAGTTCGGTTCCATAGCAAACAACATGGTGCTCTTAATCACACCATAATCATCTTTGCGATCGATAGACAGCTTTCTCATCAGCCGCAGCTTGCTAGGGGTTACCTAACGCTTTCTCAAGGACATAGTCCTTTTGTCCGCCGAGAGAATGATTCTTAGATTGCAGAACCAGTTGGTGAAGTTAGACCCATTGTTTCTAAGCTTTTCTTTCTCAGCAAAACGTTGAAGTTGAAGTTGGACTTGGCCATGTGATCTACAGTATTTGCAAGTACAATTTAGACTATGTTCATGATAAATAGTTCAACTTAATCAAATTACTAGATGAACTCCCACTAAATTCAACATCCCTCAAGTTGTTTAGTGAACACGATCCAAATTCACCACACCTAATCCGATCATCACGAGAAGAGATGTGGTTTCAATGGTGGACAACGGTGTCGATCATATCATTCATATGACTCATGCTTAACCTTTCGGTTCTTGTGTTCCGAGGCCATGTCCGTACATGCTAGGCTCCAAGCTAGACCCAAGTATTTCTGCAGTAAACTGGCTTGCACCCGTTGTATGTGAGCGAGAGTCTATAGCACCCGATCATCACGTGATGCTTGGACACATTTAACTTTAAACGGTGCATACTTGGGGAGAACACGCTTTTATCTTGATCTTTAAGTGAGGAATCATCTTATAATGCTACCGCTATGATCTAAGCATAATAAGATACATAAAAGGATAAACATCACATGCATATAACTTTATGTGACATGGTATAGCCAATCTTCGCAAGAATGATCTCCATCTTGTGCTCCGCATGATCTCCATCACTCCACCATGATTGCCTCCACCACGAATAGCAACTACAACTATTGCTAACTACTTAGCGATAAAGTAAAGCTATTACATGGCGTATAAGAAGTTGACTGCAGGTCATACACAATTATAAAGACAACCATATGGCTCACCGGTTGTGTACTCATCGACATGCAAGTCGTGAAACATTACAAAACATGATCATCGCATACAATATACACATCACATCTTGGGCCATACCATATCACAGAAAACACTCCCTGCAAAAACAAGTTAGACGTCTCTACTTTGTTGTTGCATGTTTTACGTGGCTTATGGGAGTACATGCTAAGAACGATTCTTACCTACGGAAAGCCACAACGGTGATATTATGGTTGCCAAACTCCGGTGTTAAACCCATGACAACTATAGTGAGAGAAACAGCATCCACCACCGCATGTGTGGTACAAGCCACACGTCAAGTGCGGAGCGGTCTCGCGAACGACGTCGCGTAAGGTTGGCCTGGACCGCTTCAATCTCACTATCCCGGCCATAAGAAGAACACAAACAAGAGGCTTGCAACAGAAAACATCAACGCCCGAACAACCATATGCGTTTCTACTCGTGAATCACATCTACGCATAGATCTAGCTCGATACCATCAAGGGTTTCGCAGCATAGTAAATCAAAATTTTCTACTAAGCTTAACAGAGGGAAAGCCAAGATCTAATCTAGGAGATGCAAACAACGAGAGAGAATGGATTAGATCTTCATACCCTTGAAGATTCGCACAGTGAACGCTCGGAACATGGGTGATGTAGTCGCATCGCTTCTCCTCCTCGCAATCTGATCTGATCTAGCTAGCACCACAAGTGGCGGTGCCTCCGTGAGATGCACACGTGCAGCACCTCGCCTCCTCCTTCCTCGGACCAGCAAGTAGGGTGGAGAGATAGATTGGATCTACAACACGACGGCGTGGTGTATATGGTGGAGAATTTCTCAGCAGGCTTCGCCACAAACAAATGGGAGGGAGATAGGAAGGCAGCAGGGCTACTAGGGTTTGGAGGAAGGTGTGTGTAGGGGGGAGGGGGCGCATCAGCCCTCTATATATAGAGGGGGTGGCGGCGGCCAGCCCTAGCCCCTCCTCCAAGCCTATCTCTAGTTTAAACTATTTAAACTCTCCCTTATCTAGAAATTCTATCCCTAGATTTAAACGAGTTAAATCTATCTAGAATCGGCTGGGCCCTATGGGCCTTGTGCCCCTGGCCCAATGCGCCAGGACACTCCTCATAGGCTCATGCCCTCCCGGAAGTTGGGACCACGTTGGCCCACTTCCGAAGGTTCTAGAAGCTTCCAAGACAATACCGATCAATCCTAACAATTCGAACTCCAAAACTGCACCGCCTTTATATGAATCTTATTCTCCGGACCATTCCGAATCTCTCGTGATATCCCGGATCCCATCCAAGACCAACAAAAACTCATAAACCAATTATCCAATCTATCCTAGGCCGAGACACGTTAAGTGTGTGACCGCGGTTCGAGAATATGCGCACATGATCTTCTATCAATAATCAACAGCGGGTCCGGCACCCATATTGACTCCCACACATTCATCGATGATCATATCGGATGAACCACGATGCCAGGATTCAATCAATCCCATATATATATTCCCTTCGTCTCGCGATATTTTACTTGCCCGAGATTCGATCGTCGGTATCGTCATACCTAGTTCAATCTCGTTCACAGCAAGTACTTTACTCGTTCCGTAATCCGATATCACTTTGTGATTAACTCCTTAACCACATGCTTGCAAACGGTGTTGATATCGACACCGAAAGGGCCCAAGCATATCTCTCCGACTTGGGAGGGACAAATCCCATCTCGATACATACAACCCAATGATACTTTCCGATCACCGAGAGACACCTTTATGATCACCCTCTCATAGGATGACGTTTGATGACCTCAAAGCTTTCTTCCGATACCAGGGAGTTGTATTATCTCATGGTCTAAGGAATACAATATTTGACATAGGAAAAGCTTCGCAAAGATGAACACAATGATACGATCTAATTGCTTCGCTTAGTTTGGGTCTGTCCACCATATCATTCTCCCAATGATATGATCTCATTATCAATTGAAAACTCATGTCTATGGTTAGGAGACCTTAACCATCATTGATCAATGAGCTAGTCCATAGAGGCGTACTAGGGACACGGTGTTGTTCACAAACCACACAAGTACTAATGTTTCCGCTTAATACAATTCTAGCATGGAATATAAACTTTATCATGAACAAGAATTATAATAATAACACCTTTATTATTGCCTCTAGGGCATAATTCCAACAGTTTTATGTGTTGTCCGTGTGTTCACTGTCAGAACAAGAAAGACTACTCAAATACTAGAACCATTCACGCCCACCTTCTTCGATCCGGTTTCATGCCCAGCTATAATTGTTGGACCAAGCACGGAGAAAAAGGGGTTGTGATGGAAGACAACGAAGAAGAAGATGATCATGACAACTATCATAATATGTATCCTGAATATGATGATACTACAACGGGGGTGACAGCGTGTATCCTGAATATGATGATACTACAACGAGGCAGAGAACGGTGTGACTGACAGCGCATTTTCAAAGTTGTTGGTAAAAATGAAGAATCTTCTTCCAAGAAATAATGAGTTGCCCGACAGTACATACCAAGCAAAGAAGGTTGTCTGCCCTCTAGGATTAGACGTGCAGAAGATACATGCCTGCATTAATGACTGCATCCTCTACCGCGGTGAGAAGTACGAGAATTTGGATGCATGCCCGGTATGCACTGCACTGCGATATAAGATTAGACGAGACGATCCTGGCGATGTTGAGGGCGAGGCCCCTAGGAAGAAGGTTCCTGCCAAGGTTATGTGGTATGCTCCTATAATACCATGGTTAAAACGTCTCTTCAGAAATAAAGAGCATGCCAAGTTGTTGCGATGGCACATGGAAGACCGTAAGAAAGACGCGATGTTTAGACACCCCGCTGATGGGTCACAGTGGAGAAAAGTCGAGTGAGAGTACCCGGACTTCGCATGTGACGCAAGGAACTTAAGGTTTGGTCTAAGTACAGATGGCATGAATCCTTTTGGTGAGCAGAGTTACCACAAAGACTGGCCTGTGACTCTATGTATCTATAACCTTCCTCATTGGTTGTGTATGAAGAGTAAGTTCATTATGATGCCAGTGCTCATCCAAGGCCCGAGGCAACCCGGCAACGACATTGATGTGTACCTAAGGCCATTAGTTGAAGAACTTTTACAGCTGTGGGCCAAACCAGGTGTACGTATGTGGGATGAGCACAAATGGGAGCCATTTGACCTACGAGCATTGCTTTTCGTAACCATCAATGATTGGCCTGCTCTTAGTAACATTTCAGGGCAGACAAACAAGGGATACAATGCATGCACACACTGTTTAGATGAGACTGAAAGTGTATATTTGGATAAATGTAAGAAGGTTGTGTACCTAGGGTATCGTCGATTTCTTCCGAACCTGCATCCAATAAGAAAGAAAGGCAAGCAATTAAAACGTCCGCGTAACTCCCGGAGGAAGCCCGTCCTTCGCACCGTGAGGAGGTATTTGGTATGGTCAAGGACCTAGAAGTAATCTTTGGAAAAGGTCTGGCAGTCTATCTTCGAATGACGATGCCGGACACGCGCCCATGTGGAAGAAGCAATCTATATTTTGGGACCTACCCTATTGGAAAGTCTTAGAGGTCCTCTCTTCAATCGACGTGATGCACGTGACGAAGAATGTTTGTGTGAACCTGCTAGGCTTCCTAGGAGTGTATGGGAAGACAAAAGATACACCAGAAGCACGGCAGGACCAGCAATGTCTGAAAGACCATGAAGAGCCTATGCATCCTGAGAACGAGAAGGGTAAACGATGTCACTTAACTCCCCGCCTACGCTCTACCAAAGCGAGAAGGAAATCTTTTTGAATGCCCGAGCGAGATCAAGGTCTGTCCGCTTCTCGTCGAATACAAAGGGAATAATAAATATGGCAGAGAAAAAATTCCAAAACCTGAAGTCTCATGACTGCCACGTGATTATGACACAATTGCTTCCGATTGCATTGAGGGGGCTTCTACGTGAAAATGTTTGAGTACCCATTGTGAAGCTATGTGCATTCCTCAATGCAATATCTCAGAAGGTAATCGATCCAGAAAGCCTACCAGGGTTACAGACAGATGTGGCCCAATGTCTTGTCAGCTTTGAGTTGGTGTTCCCACCATCCTTCTTCAATATTATGACGCATATCCTGGTTCATCTAGTAGAAGAGATTGCCATTCTCGGTCCTGTATTTCTACACAATATGTTCCCCTTTGAGAGGTACATGGGAGTCTTAAAGAAATATATTCATAACCGTGCTAGGCCATAAGGAAGCATATCCAAGGGCTATGTAACAGAGGAGGTCATTGAGTTTTGTGTTGATTTTATTCCTGACCTTAAGGCGATTGGTGTTCCAGAATCACGACATGAGGGGAGACTGCGTGGAAAAGGCACCCTAGAATGTAAAGCAATGATATGTAGGGACGGGCATTCTCTCAATCAAGCATACTACACAGTTTTACAAAGATCTATCTTGGTTGCCCCGTATATCAATGAACACAAGAATTTAATACGCCTCAAATACCCCGGGGCAGTCTAATGAATGGATTATAAGTGAACACATGGCGAGTTTTGGCGGCTGGCTGCAAAGACTTCTCACGAATAACACCACTGTTGGGGATTAGCTGTACTTGTTGGCCAGGACACCATCTTCGACTGTATGTACTTTCCAAGGGTACGAGATAAATGGGAATATATTTTACACGATAGGCCAAGATAAAAAGAGCACCAACCAAAATAGTGGTGTCCGCTTTGATGCAGCAGAAGACAATGGGCAAAATACCACGTATTATGGGTTCATAGAGGAGATATGGGAACTTGACTATGGACCTAATTTTAAGGTCCCCTTGTTTCGATGCAAATGGGTCAAGCTAACAGGAGGAGGGGTTGAGATAGACAAGAAGTACGGAATGACAACGGTGGATCTCAACAATCTTATGAAAGTAGACAAGAACTTAGATGAACCATTTGTCTTAGCCAATGATGTGGCTCAGGTTTTCTATGTGAAGGACATGTCTACCAAACCGAAAAAAGGAAAAAAAATAAGCAAACACATACATCACACGATGAGCCAAAGCGTCACATAAGGACCCTGTTCGAGTTTGCTGCCACCGGCGGTGAGCTCTCTGTTATTTATTTTTTGAGAATAAGCTCTCTGTTATTGGATATGAATATGGGATATTGGATATTGGATAAATGTTATTTGTGTGTATATTGGATAAATGTTGCATATATGTATATATATTTTTGTGTATGAATAATTTTATTTGTGTGTAATTTTATCCTAATATGTATATAAATGTTGCATATATGCATATATGTATATATATTGTTGCATATAAATATCCTAATATATATTGGATTGAATAATTTTATTTGTGTGTATGAACAAAAAAAGGATTATTAGGAAAGTGTATGTATATGTATATATAAGAAAGTATATGTATATATATTGTTGCGTATGAACAAAAATAAAGGGTATGTATATTTTTTTGTATAAACAAAAGAAAGGATTATTAAGAAAGTGTATGTATTATAGTTTCTTTATTTTCTTTATATAGGTCCTTTTCCTATTAATATTTTGTAGAGGCTTTTGTTATGAATTTGATTTACCTATATAAACCATAACTTATTAAAGGATGTATTACTATTAATTCATGAGATTTGATTCTTAATTAATAACTTATAATATTAAAGAAATTTTATGGTGATCCTTCATTATTATATGACACATAAAGTTCTGAGGAATTAAGATGGTTAATATTATTCCCAAGAGCTTAAGTGATATCAAGATAAATAGTTTGTTATAACTTGCATAGAAGTTAGGGTTTAAAATTATAAATGTCTACCATGATCTTACTCTAGAATATTTATTATGAATCCAAGTCCACTTGAATCTACTCTCTTACTCTAGATAATATTATTGTTTTAGAAACTATGGATCCACTTAGTAGAAACCTTGAAGAAGAAGAAATAATGGAGAACATTATCCATGAGGACACCTCACAATATCTGAACTTGGAGGGACATGATGACAGCTCAAGTAGTCATGGAGAAGATGAAGACTCCGGTGAACGCAATTTAGTGATTACAAAGTCCGACGAGGTATATGCATTGATTAAGCCTCTGCTGACTTCCACCAACAATCTTCTTCTACATGTATTAATTAACGCTTCTTTCTTCTTTTAGCCCTCTGGATCGACCAGCCAGCAACAATCTTCTTCTATGAAAAAGAGCAAGCGAGGCGCGAGCCATCGGTTGAAAGATCGTGCAAAGTTCACGATCGAAGCAGTCCGTGTTGATGGCAGGCCGATGGAGCCCAAGAAGGCCGCAAACAAATTTGTACGTCAGGCTGGAGTTGTTGTTAGGGACCAAATCCCAATCATAATTGAATATTGGAATAGGCCAAAGAAGGGCGACGGTGCCTTTGTCGATGAAAGATCCAAAGAAACGCTTTGAAATTCGTTTTGGTAAATTTCACCCTTCCGCCAGAGGAGGATGAAAACAAACCGGTTATAAAGGAAAAGGTCAAAGAGTGGACTCTAAAGAAGATGGTCGACGCTCAAGAATCGGAAGACAAAATTGAACAAATTTGTCAAAGCTCGCGAGACTCCAAATTTCGAAGACCCATATTATGCGAAGATAAGACCTCACAGGCCCGAATTTGTGGCATATAAAAAAAAGGTGCTATAGCTAAAAAGAGGTCAGAAACCAATACGCTAAATGCCCAGAAGAAGGAATATCACCAGAGGACGGGGTCAGGTGGCTACATATCTCAGAGGCCTAAGTGGGAGGAAGCTGAGAAGGCCTCAAGGCTAGAGAGGGATCACACCCTGCATGATGGGTGGGACCTATGTGCAAAGACTTGGTTCTACGGAATCGGGGCAAGGTTGGACCCAGAAACAGGATTGTGTATCTTCCCAACCCTCCTTGCCAAACCCGTCACTAAACTCACCACGGCATACGAGGAAACATCTGCTAAGACCTTCCATCCCGACAGAGAGAATGACCAGCTCACACGCGCCATCGGTAAAAAAGAACACCCTGGACATGCATGAGGCAAAGGGGGTATGACGTGGAAGGATGGGTTTGCCGAGTGGAGCGACTCTTATAGATGGCGCAACAGAAAATAAAAAGAGCGTACATAGCGGATGACACAGATAGAACATGCAGTTGTGGCGCTGCAGGCGTAAGTGAATGCACAACAGAGCCATCAAGCTATCGGCCCATCTCAGCGGCACGAAGAGCCTGCATTGGAAGCTGCCGGCGGCCTAGACTCTACGCGGAAAAGCAGCGTGGCTTCCACGGAGAATGTGCAGCCCACGCTTGAAATGGCGGGTCCTCGATACCCCGTGGATGAGATCACGGAGAGCGAACACGCTGAGCTGCATGTGAGATTAATGGGCTTATCCATTAAGGTGGTTGTCGGCTATACCTTACCTCCTGTAGCTGGTGGAACTTACCACTGCCGACCAATTCCAGATGGCTATGCTATTGTCGGGGTGGATGAGGTTGTGAAGGAATATGAGGAAGCACAGCTTGACCATGCTACAGGTGAAAGGGAAACTCAACTCAAATTTGTAGTGAAAACAACCATTCTTTGGAAGAAGGAACACATCGTGATTCCAAATTGGAGGCCACTGGCACCCTTGCCCTCAGCAAGCGTCGGTGATCTGAGCCGCTTCACCATCTCTCTTGGCAGCCATCTCCGGCGCTTCAGCCATCTCCTGTGCGGCAGCCATCTCCGGCACGCCAGCCATCTCCTGCCTGTCAGCCATCTCCGACGCTTCAGCCATCTCCTCAGCGTAAGCGGAAGAGCACTACCACGAAGAGCATCACTAGCACTGCCACAAAGAAATCCGCAGGAAACCGTACGCCAAAGAGTTCAAAAAACTATGTCCCGCAGCCTTCCGCCAAGCCATTGGCGGTTTTACCGTGGAATCGCAGCGACGAGGAGACCAATAGGATCTCGAAAGAAGAGGTCAAGAAATTCTTTGCACCTAGACGGGCCGAGCCAAAGGAGAAAATAGATCCGGTGGTGGTGGAGAAGTTTTACAAAAATCTTTTGAAACCTGAAACCCCACTTGTGCCGGAGTACGGGCGCCAGATTTTGAAGGCGGATGCAAGGCGCCGTAGGGAGACTGAAAGTAGCAGTCGTGCGGCACCGCAGAAAACAGTTCCCATGCTCGGAGAGCAGGAAAACCAATCATGCGCCCCGCTCCAAGTGTTCGACACACGGGACGCTCCTCCCGTAAATGATTACGAGGCAGAGCTACAAAGAAAGGCCAATGAGATGGGGATGACTTACATTGCATACTTGAACATCATGGCAGACAACTTGCCCAAATGCGATGCCAACCCCATACAGCCATGGAAGTATGGGGAGAATCTCGTCAAGAAAGAGGAGCTCAAGAATCTACCAACAAAGATGAGAAGATTGCACAAGTGGTACCTTGATTTCTGCAAGACGAGAAAGGAAGAATGGATCACGGCGCATATAATAGATCAGATTTTCTTGTGCGGAGACGACGAGATCGACTTCAACATTCAAGATTTGCATTTTCTATTCAATAAGAAGGAACTCGACAAAGCTGCCATCAGCCTTTATTGTGTGTAAGTACTATTTCTGTAATTTCTATCTCATCTCATTCACTCCATTAATTGCATGTATATATATATGCTCACCATATATGTATATACTATTATGCAGGAAAAATGTTATAGAATGCATGAAAGGAGGACCTTTTGACATTGGGTTCGTTGACCCAAATAGAGTTCATGAAGAAGTGGTAAGAACCAAACCCGGGCAAACAGAAGATTTATTGCTAAGGTCTTTACTGAGACAACAAACCAAAAAGGAAATACTATTGCCTTACAACTTCTCATGAGTATTGTTACCCTCTCTTATACACATTCTGTTTTGGCTTACTCGATGTTAAGTGTAACTGATGATGAGTTATGCGTGCGTAGGTTCCACTTTATTCTGCTAGTCATTCAAACCGACTCAGGAAAAGTCCTTGTCATGGACTCGTTACGAAAAGAAAAAGAGCTATGGGCTGACTTTAGAGATATGCTCCAGAGGTAATTTCAACATATTATCGCACTAGATCGGCAACTTTCGTGACAACAAGTAATTAATTACTCCTTTATCCATTTTCTTTGCCGGACAGGGTTTGGAAAAGGTTCACGGGCATAGCCGTGGGTGAATGGTCAGAAGAACTAAAATTTGTAGATCAAAATGTAAGTAATACTAGCTAGCTAGGTCTGCGTATCTCTTTCATTCTGCTTCCAATTCCATTATATCATGCTTTATTGATTATTATTTTGATTGAACTCTCTATTCTCGTAAAGTGCGCGCATCAGGGACATGGCAATAACTTATTTGGGTACTATGTTTGCGAGTTCATTCGCAACACGATATGTGCGACGGGCCAAGCCGCACTAAAACAACTTAGAGTAAGTAAACAAAGTACACAACATTATTTTATTACCATGAATTGTGTTGAGTTTTATTCTTATATATATATTGACCCCATTCTTCATATATATTCAGATCGAACGGATGCGGGACCAACTCCTACCATTTGACCGCATACGAGCCATTCAAGAGGAATTGGCGGGGTTCATACTTGATGAGGTCGTCACGCCTGGCGGAGAACTCTTTAGATATCCACCAAAATGAACGTTGTATATATGCTTGAACGTGTTTGTCTTGTACTTGATGCTTCAACGTTTACAGAGAATACCACATAATGACGATGTTTTGTATAATAATAGTTGCTTAATTATTCCTGTACTCGTATGTACCGATGATGATGTATGTGTATACCGCTCCCGATCGATTCCCCCTCTCCCCTCCTCGCATTACCGCCAAGCAGAAATACGCCCAGAGCAGGGCAGAACTTCTGCATGGCGTAGATTTATCTCTTTTTCCTGCCGCGGCACAGAACCTTTAACACCGGTTCGTGTTACGAACCGGTGTTAAAGGGGGGCTGAGCGCTGCGGCAGCCCCACGTGCGCCACCCTTTAACACCGGTTCGTATAAGAACCGGTGTTAAAGGGGGGGCCTCTAACACCGAACCCTCAACAGCGGTTCTACAACCGCTGTTAGAGGCCCCTCCAAACCGGTGTTAGAGGGGGGGTGTGCACTAGTGCTAGGATAGCAGTAGCCAGACGATGCTGCCACTTGTAGTTCATCGTCACACAAACAAAAACCACATGAGTGAGATCGACGCAACACCATCTGTTATCAGCGTCCCCCATCAACTCCTCTCCCACTCCTTCCCCACCATGGCCGTCCAGGAGAGTGAGCAGAGCACACATGGACTAGCCTGGATGTGGATGCGCTTGTTGACATTGCTCGCGACGCATTTCCCGCTAGTCTTCCTCGTCGGAAGCTCGTCGAAGAGATGAGGCATCCACCATCCAGAACCACGCCAAAACACCAAGATGGAGAAGCTCTAAGGCCTTATTGGTGGAGTTTTTTTGGCTCCAACTCCCCTGTTCACGCCACCGACTACACCACAGACCAAATGTGGGGGCCTATTTTTCGCATAAAAAGGTCACATAATAGAGCAATAAAATTGTCGGCAAATATTTTTCCCTGCAGTTTTGTTTGCCCGCTAAAACCCTACTGCCAAAAATCTTTGCTGACTATTTTTCCTTTGCCACGGCGGTTAGTTTTCCCTGCTAGGTACATTTATGTAGGCGGACAAATAACATTGCTTGTAGGTTCTTGTATCTGCTGACAATACTTTTGCCGACAGTTTGTGTTGTTAGAGCAAGTACAATAGTGGGCTTATAGCCCGCTTACATGACACTTTTGGTTACGTGGAGGAGAGATACAAGAAAAAGTAGCAAGAGCCAGCCGCACCACGTGTGAGAGGTAAGCCATATATTTAAAAAGTAGTATATATTGATATAAGCCTATAGATGACATCCTCTATCATTAAACTTGCTCTTACGGGCAGCCAACTGCCTCCATACTACTCCCTCTGTTTTAAAATATATAAGATGTTTTAGTTTTTTAAATCAAATATATCTAGACTATTTTTTAGTACATAGGTTCACTCGGATTTGGAGTGAATCTACACACTAAAACAAGTCTAGATTTTTTTTTATAAACCTAAAACATCTTATATTTTGAAATCGAAGGGAGTAGTTGTTTGCCCATAAAATCACTTCAGCCCGGCGCTTGCGGTTGTGCTGTTGCTGCAGGTTCCAGTGGCAGCAATCCCTGCCAGCCTGCCACGACGCAAGCTTGCCAAACGTTCCTATATACTAGATGATTTCCCGCGCGTTGTTGCGGCATGTTTGGTGGATTTTTTTAAACAAATGCATCAACCCTTTTTTGATTTGCATTCTCTAAATACATTGCCAAGCATCTATAACACATTCTTATTGTTTAAACAAAAAAGGTGAGTCAATGAATGAAATGGAATGATTCCTACAACAACTAAATTATTTTTGTTAACAAATCTTGACCCATAATGCTAGATAGAAAATTGCATCTTTCATAAACAAAAATGCACCCACAAATTCAAATAAATTTACATGAAGAAACCAAACTATAAATGGTGAAAAGACTAACAATAACAAATATTGCACAAAGGAGATTGAGTACTCCTCACGATATAGTCTAGGCATTGGTATATGATAGTTGCCGTATCCAATGACGATGCAAATCAATAAGTTGAAACTAATTAGGGAGGTGGCCTCCAAAATGAAGTCGCATGTCATACAATGAGAAGTTTACCGCTGACATATAAGTATTAGAAGTGATGAAAATACGTAGACATAATATGTGAGCATGTTATCTCTAGCAGCTAGTCTTTCCCCTTGAGTTAATATCATTCCAACTGTTTATATGAAGCGCTCTGGAGCAAATCTGGTTTCAGTAGTGTCCAAAATACTCAGCGAATCCTATAATCTTCAAGATTAATTCACCCTTTGAAATGGTATACCATGGTATTCCATTTTGTTTGTTTTGTAAAACAAAATTTTACCAGAAAGAAAAACCTTAGTTTATCTTCTTGTAGTACCTGCAATAAGGAACAATGAAACTAACAGTATGGAGATGAAATAAACAAAGAATAATAGAGTACTTTGTAGTGGATTACCAGTTTGCTATTGTAAAACAAAAGTTTAATATAAAAATACCTTAGTTTATCTTCTTGTGGTACCTGCAATATGAAAAAAAAACAGAGCAGTAAGGAGATGAAGTAAACAAAGAATAATAAAGTACTCTGTAGTGGAAATGATTTGAACAATTACTCACCATAAGTAATATCATTCATGTCGCGAAATGATATTTTGGATTACTACTTTACTGCATCGAAAATTCTTTAACACTGCTATCCGAGTATGCAACGGTAGAAAAGCTAATCAGCACTTCTGCTCAGAACTCACATGTCATGATTCCAAAAGTTCCAAGAACCATCCGTCTTGTGCGCCATGCTGTAGCATCTAGATGTCAAATAGCTGAAAAATAAGACTCTTGCTTCGGTATCCCCCCCTAGACAAAGAAATTCAGCGCTACCGGGTTTCGGGTTCGTGCTCCGGGTGAAAATCGGGCTTAGATTGGGAGGCAGATGTTGTGTAGATTGGGAGCAGCTACAGTCAGAGGTGCTAGCGCTTGGCGTGGAGGTTGCAGAAGAGGAGCTGGGCGTGGAGCTAGTGCTGGGCGTGGAGGACGATGGACAACACCATGGTGGGTACGTATATCCAGGTGGATGTAGGTGTGGACGGCCATGTGGAGGAGGAGCGAGGGGAATGGAGGAACTGCACGAGGGCGGCGAGCGAGAGTGCGGCGGCGATCTTCTCTCTATCCAGCGATGGGCGGCCGACATGATCTGCGCGGTCACGTACACTTGCAGCCGATCCCAACCTCCTTGTATGCCCTCCTCGCAACTGATCAATTACAATCCCGTCCGACCACGTATGCCGCTGTGGTATATGTAGCCAGTACGGTCTCCATCTCCATCCGGTCTCCACCCGGAGATGAACCCGAAACCCGGTAGCGCTGTATTTCTTTGTCTAGGGGGGGATACCGAAGCAAGGCTCAATAAATAATGAGAGTGCACACACATAAGTAGAGACAGATTCACATGCAGCAGAAAAAATTGAGAATCATTGTCACGGATTGTTAGATGGCAAGACTGAGAGGCAAATTTAAATCAGGAGAGTGTTGCATATGGATATGGGGGATGTTGGTGATAACTTTCATTTGGACACAACTCCAAGTCGATCAAGAACAGGAAAGAAGGCAGGTAGACTCCCATGGACACTGGCATATATAGGGCAGTGGAGACGAAAGGTTCAAGTGGAACCGTGGAAGGGCAAGAGACTGCCATCGACTCATCGCCTGGCGTGCATGCCCGTGACACTTCCAAAAGCTGAGTTGCAGCGTAACCAGGAAAACAATTACTCATGCTATGGAAATGAAAGGACATGAACGTGGCTCCTGGAGGATTATTAAATGAAAGTGTACACTCGTCAATTACTTGCTGGAGTGGCCTCTGGCCTCTCCATTCATCAGAAAAATATTTATTTTTTGGCTGATGTGGCAAATTTGGTTGGACGTGGCAAAATATGATTGCTCGATGAGGTGGCGTAGCTGCATGTTGAGAGAAATACTTTAGTGAGGATGATCTTCTTAGTTATATAGGATAAGGGAGTAATAGCTATTTGTCATATTTGAATGTAGAGTAAATTTCAACTTTTACCCCCTAATTTGTCATTTGTGACAGTAATTATCCCATTTAACAATTTTTCATCCAAATTACCTCATTTAGTAGAGGTTTTCCTATTTTTTACCTCTCTTAAATATTTAGGGCGTTTTGAGTTTTGACATGTGGGTTTGAGCAGTCAGTTCCATCGCTGAACGCCGACATGTAACTGTTTTGCAAGCTTTGTACCGACTTGTTACTCTACGGTGTAATTTTTTGTGTTCCATACACTCTTTTCAATTTCCAAATCATGTATAGTAGGTAATCCGATTCAAATTCATTCATGAGTTCACATGTATTGAGATCATCGGGAAATAATACACCTATACATCGGTGCAAACAACTAACATACACCACCCGCACTAACTTCACTACATGCATCTAGTCACAATCATCACAATGAACGCCGACATGTAACTTTTTTGCAAGCTTTGTACCGACTTGTCACTCCTTGCCGAAGTACACAGCAACAACATGAGTAGCTGAAGTGAGAAGCAACAGCACGAGCAGCGCTGCTGCAGCAATGGCACGCTTGACAATCAGCTGCATCACCTGCAGCCGCTTAAACATTAGCCACTGCCTCTGCGGCCATCACTGTCGCTTGAGTACTGGAGGTTGTTGCCGCCGTTATCGTTGATTGAGCACTCAAGGCTGTCGCCTCAGCCATCCGGCCTGTAGAAAAAACTGGGAAAACCGCAAACGTGATACGCGCCATCGATCTGGCGGCGGTAAAAAATGGCAAACATTTCACTAAATGGAGTAATTTGGATGAAAAGTTGTTAAATGGGGTAGTTAGTGTCACAAATTATAATCTAGAGGGTATAAAGTGGAATTTACTCTTGGATGTAACCAATATTGTGTTCATCTTCAAATTCTGAGCTTTTAGGCACTAGGGACACGGCAGCGCTCCGCATGCGACCCGCCATGGAAACTTCGTCCACAATTGCGAATTTGATTTGACTGTCGATCTGACTATTTCATGGCACTCTTTCTTCATTATGAAAACAACAGTTATGTTGACTCACTTTTTTCTTCATCTGTCCAATTTTGGTACCCAGTCCTAGTTACTTCACTGACACGGCATTTTTGCCTCAAATCGGAAGGATCGACACTACTTCATACCACTGGATTTATCGTGAAGTGAATTCCTCAATTGTTATGATCTTGTAGCGATTAAAATAATATTCACTAGTACCGACCTTTACACATGTTTGTTTATGGAAACCACAACTCTTTATCAATACTCTCTCCGTCCAGAAATAAGTGACTTGGCTTTGTTTAGATTTACATGTATCTATAGACTAAAACATGTCTAGATTCATGCGAATTTAGACAAATTCGAGTCATTTACTTTTGAACGGAGGGAGTACTCCCTCCGTTTTAAAATACTTGACTTTAGTTTGCCTAAATTCAAATGTATTTAGACTCGTTTTAGTATAGATACATACTATCTCCGTTTCAAAGCTTAAGGTTTTTTTCAAAAGTCAAAGTACGTTATGTTTGACCAAGATTTTTGAAAAAATATTAATATTTATAATATGAAATATTGTATCATTTGATATATCATGAAACATATTTTTACATGATATCTATATAATATCATAGTTCATGATAGGTTTTATCTAAAATTTTGGTTAAACTTTCCGTAGCTTTTTTTTTTTGCGGAAAGAACTTTCAGTAGCTTAACATTTAGAAAATTGCATTCAGTAGCTTAACGCGAGATCTTTGATGGTACATTACTTCTTGACGCACATACAGATCAGATCAGATCATACCTGTAGCCAAAGCACAAGTACGCTCTACTACTGATTGATCTGTTGAGAAGGCATTGAGCTGCTGTGTGTCGGTCACCAATGCATGTAGTTTTGCATCTTCTAATTTGCTCTTTAGGCACCTGTCACCAAGGCGGGCTGGGAGAACGCGCACAAACAGTTTGGTTGTCATGGGCCAGCTTTATAAGCGGCTGCGGACTGGCCGGTCCATCTTTAGGCAACGCCACGATTAATGGATTGAGCTCTGCCACAGTCTTTGCAGCGATAGGTGGCAGTCGGAAGCATCAAAACGTCCCGTCGCTGGGCCACGCGGCGGGGTTAATGTGCCTCCACCACTCCACCGCTTCAATCCCTACCCTCTTCCGCTATTAAAATGGCCTTATCGGCGCCGTTCCTTCACACATCCGTCCTTTCTGCTCGCAATATTCCCATCCAAACCCTAGCGGAATCCCTGCCGCTGATGGAGCGTTTTCCAGGATATGGAGCCGCCGTGAAAGGCTTTGGGTGGCGCTGGCTGCTCGTCTAGGAGGCACATGCGCTCTGGGACGCCTAGTACCCAGTCCCTCTACACTTTCGGTTTCCGAATGAATGGGTGTTCAGCGCTAGCGATGTGCCGGTCGGTCGGGTCCGATCCGTGGCCATCTACGAGCACTTCTGGTCTGTCCTCACGGTGGAGGAGACGGACAGCCCCTAGTAGGATCCCGACAACCACCACGGGTGGATGATCTTCTTCGAACAACAGTGCAAGGACCGCATCGCCGCCTACGACGGCAGCGGAGCACCCCTAGGGTGCACACCCGCATGGGTGATGGACTATACCGCCATCGGGAACTACCCACGTCTGACGATGCCACCGCCGCAACCGCAGCAGCCCCGCTACAGGTCCTAGGCTTGGGCTCCGTGTCGCCAGGCGCTAGGTTCTTCCTCGCACTACTCGTCGTCAAGGTCTTCATCGTTGCCGTCCCCGGCGAGGTACTCACCGTACTCGACCCCCTTCCCTAATTACGGTGCGAGCTAGCGCCCGTGAAGGATGAGCCAGAAGACAGCCCTCCTCCTTGTAGGCACTCCGGCAGCAGCGTCATCATCTGTGACCGCTGTGCACCGTGCCATCCCTCAACTCCCTGCGGTCGCCTCCACCTCGTCAGGCCCAAGCGGGAGATGAAGGAGTGGACGCACCACCAGAGTACAAGGCGCCGCCCTCCAGCTCAAGAACTACGAGGACCCGGAGGAGTACCCGGGCCAGCGCATGGTGGATCGCGCACCTCGTTCGAAGTCGTGCCACCGACGACGGATGAGTTCGCGAAGGCATGATCCACAGGGGAGTACCGGCGCGAGCAGGACGAGTGCGCATGCCGCCTTGGCCTATTCGCCGACCTGGAGGGTGATGACGAGGCCGCTCCCTCGAACTGGCGCACGCGCGACGACTCGGGCCAGGGCTGCAGCACCATGCCGCCGCCGAAGCAGGAGCCCAATGACGATTACGACGAGAACCTCATGGACTATACGGCGGCAATATACCGTCACTTTGGCCTAGGCTGGCGTGGCCGTTGCCACCAGTAGTTTATTTTTTTCCTTGTTTGTTTAAATTTTGTATAAACATGTTTGAACTCCCTATGAAATCGCTGTTAGTTTCGTATTTTAATGAATTTGCTATTTTTTGAATGTTTGAAAATTTTATAAAGGACATGGCTGGGATCCAGCGCCCCTAAATCTTTGATCTATCCGATGGCTCACAAGTGGAGATGCTCTAACCCACCATGGGGACAACCACGTAGCTCTGTTGACTGTCCTGCACGCAGGTGTAACCGCCCCACCCCGCCCGTAGGGTCCCTGTCGCACCTCTCGCGGATCCATGGAGGTCACCGGCGACAAGTGCTGGGAGGCCTTGGCCAGCTCGAGAGCCATGTCGGCGGAAAGGTTAGGGCACCCACAATGTGTAAATGGCTAAATCTGACATGAGTCAGAATTTGGCTTCGGTTTATAAGATGGCGATAGCTCCACAGTGTGTTGATTCTAAATTAGTTGTAAAGTGGGTGCTGGTACTGACACAACATGCATAAAATAGGTTCTTTCTTCCCAATCATTCTCTTTCCCTCCCATCTCTTTCTTCACTAACGTGGGAGAGAAGGATATTTTAATCCATTGCAAAATTTGGCATCAGAGCATGTTGGTGCTCCGGTTCCCTACTTTCTCTAATTTGGAACTACCCACACAATGTTAGGAACTAGTCCCAAAAGCCAAATACTAGATATAGAACCACTTTTGGCCATACATTGTGGCTTCCCTTAAGGCCGCTAGTTCTTCGGGACCTGGGTAATCTCAACTAATTAAAACTTGTTTGGATTTCCCATAACTCGGTAGATTTATCAATTCCGTGGGATCGCAGCGACCCAACACTAGTAGACTAATAATTATCATGTGTATGCGCCTGTAGTCTTATCTGATCTTTATTTATGTTTCATTAATTCACATTATTCCAAGATTTCCCAAAGATCGCTAGATTTGTTGAATTTTGGGGGTAATGTCAGACTTATTTGATCTGATATTATCCCTCTTTTGTGTCATCAACACAACACAACACACACGTAATTCCTCAAAAAATAAACACAAGACACATGGAACTTCATCTTATTTTATACAGTATTCATTGTTGGATGCAGGAGTTGGACCAGAATGGCGACGACACACAGCAGCAGGGTGGATATGGTAATATCATCTCCATGTTTCTTCTGTCGTTCTGGATCACATTGCCCATATGCAACAGACTAATATCTCAGTTCCTCCCCCAAATCAATTACTAGTATCACTTATATGGCATCCTTTGCCAAGAATTCGATGAATAGATGGACTAATTCCATGAAAGCCAAGCATCAGGAAAAACTTACTGCATGAATAGATGGTTTTGATTTGTTCAACATGCACAACTGCAATAGAGGATATATCATATAGTCCACAACCTCACACAAACAAAATAGCTGAAAGCAGAAACACATAAAGTCGTAGCACTATCACAGTCTTACAATACGAGCAAGTATCTTGTTTTTTGAAAAGCCAGTCAATATCTGAATCTCACATTTCACAAGCAAAAATATACTAGTACTCCAGTCTTGGAATATTGGAGCATAAGAGAGGGAGAGAGAACCAGCCAAGGCACAAGGCTGTAGTGCAGCAACAAACGGCCTTGTTATCTCTGTAATGTTTCTTTCCTTTCCATACGGCAGCCTGTATAGACAGCATGATGTTAGTTAATGCACTAACTTTTCGAGAGCGATACAAACAGTATTTGCCAGTTGAGACTTGAGAGTGGCTTACACACAAATTCATGGATAAGCAGCCGTCAATCATTCTCGGAGAGAATACTGACATTACTGACCAACGAGCACAGGAGATTGGTGTAGCAACGTCAGGAACTCACGGGTGATTTTGTGGAAGCCTAGATATTGGAGGGGCAACAGGAACTCAATGCCCGATGGGACCTCCGCCATGCTTCTGAGGTTGACTAGTTTTAATCTTTCCAGAGTCGCCATGGCACCCTGCTTTACCACTAACAACTTTAGGTTTGGCATATCCACCAAATAGATATCCTTAGCTTGGGAAACCACCCTGAGAGAAACTCCAGCTTCTCTCCATTGTATGCTCTAAAGAATTGTAGAACTGTCAAATTTGCCAACCGAGTCTCTGAATGCAAGTTCTGCTCTATATCTTGGAGCAGAGGACAATCTCTCGACTGACTTGACAACGTGCCTTCCGCTAGTCTTCCATTCAACCATAGCTTTTGCAAGTTGGGTGGGAGGGCGTTCAGCCGGAGAACCTCATTCTCATCACTTGCACCCCACTTCTAGGTAGGACAAAAATGTCATATGCACTATACCTGCAGAGGGGTTGATAATAGAAACTTTTCACATTCAATATTCTCATGCTTCTAAGTTGCCTCAGCTCACCCAGTTGTCGAATGGACTCATATCCTGGGCTTCCAACACTAGTAGAGTCTGCAGATTTTTTAGGCTATCAGACACCCTTGAAGATGCATATGCCCCTGCGTGAACGAAGAACTCTAGCAGATTGATCATTTACTTTCTCAGCAAATAAATGCCTAAGATTCTTCAGCTTAACAATCCATGCAGGCACCTCCTGTATGTCAGATCTAGCAAGGTCCAATGTCAAGTTGTCAACAAATTAGAAAGCTTCTCAATGCATTCGGGGAGAATCTTCGCTTTTGTATCCCTCAAACCCAAATGGCGGAGATTAAAAGATCTCGAGTTCCCATAGGCAGACCACTTAATTTTAGCACTGTCATATATCTCGAGTTCACATCTAGTATAGGTACTAGAGTGAATGATGACATATCTTTGTCCAGTGTAATCAAAGTTCAAAGTGTTGGAGATATGCCCAAGAGGCAATAATAAAGTAGGTTATTATCATATCTTCATACTTATGATAAATGTTTACATTCATGCTATAATAGTATTAACAAGGAAACCATTAATACTTGTGTGATTTGTAAACTTAATTTGAAGTCCCTAGTATAGCCTCTATACTTCACTAGCTTGTTGGTTGATTGATGATTGTGGTTTCCATATCATGAACATTGAGATGTTATCAACAACAAGATCATATCGTTAGGAGAATGATATGGTGGACATACTCCTATAGATAAGCGTAGCATAAAGATCAAGTCATTTCAATAGTTCAATTGCTATATGCTTTATGATACATAGTAACCTAATTCCTTCGACCATGAGATCATGCATATCACCTTTACTGGATGGATGCTTTGATGTCATCAAACACCACACCGTAACAGGGTGGCTATAAAGGTGGCATTGAGTGTTCGGAAAGTATTGGTTGAAACACATGGATCAAGAGTGGGATTTGTCCATCCACATGACGGATAGATATTCTCTGGGCCCTCTCGGTGAAATGTCATCCAATTAGCTTGCAAGCATGTGACTTGGTCACAAGGGATCACATATCACGGAACGAAAAGAGTACTTATCGAGAACGAGGATGAACTAGGTAAGCAGAGAAACCTACGATCATAACCTCGGATAAGTAACATATCGTGAGACAAAGGGAAATTGGTATCCTATGTAAGTGGTTCATTCGATCGCAAAGTAATCGAAGAAATATGTGGAGCCATATGAATTTCCAGATTCCTCTATTGGTTATTGATGAGAAGTGTCTCGATCATGTCCGCATAATTCACGAACCGTAGGGAGACACACTTAAGGATTGACGTTGTTTGAGTAGTTATGGTATTATGAGAAAGAGACCTAATGTTGTTCGGAGTCTCGGATGGGATCCGGGATATCTCGAGGAGATCCGGAATGGTCTTGAGAATAAGATTCATATAAGGAAAGTCCCATTTGAGTTGGGGAATGGTTCCGTGTTTTCATCGAACATTCTAGAAGGTCCCGGAATGTCCGGCACTCGGAGGGGAAGGGTACATGAATGTGTCATTACATATTGGAATGATTGCATCATGTACTAGGTGTTCTTGCTGTCCAAAATAAAGGGTTTATTTAAATCCTAAATTGAAAAGTCAAACGGCTAGTTTGAAAGTCAAACGGCAAGTTTTGGAAAGTGGAAAGAGGAGGAGAAGTGGAAACCGAGTTGGGGAGGATTCCTCCTCCCAAGCCGGCGCCCACTCAAGGCCGAGTTGGGGAGGACTCCACTCCCTCCCTTGGCCGCCAGCCCTCCCACCTATATAAGGAGGCAGGGCTCCCTCCTAGCACACACAAGTTTCCACCTCTAATCTCCGGTTTAGAGCCGTTTTGGTTTAGAGCTTCTAATTGCTTTAGCCAGGTTTAGAGCCTTCTAATTGGTTTAGAGCCTTCTAATTGGTGTGTCTAATTACTAGACCACTAATAGCCTCTCTCATAAGCTCCACCATACTGCACCGGCTTAAGGCGAAGCCTCGGGATCTCCCTCTACTTCCGATACCACGCGTTGTCTTTGCGGAATCGGAGAGTGCTACAACCTCCGCTGCTTTCTGGAACAAGGAGAGGAAGGTCTTCGTCGAGTACGAACGTGTGACCGATTGCGGGCGCGCTTGGAACGTGGCGCTGGAAGGATCGTCTACGATCTTGAGATCGGAAAATCGACTACATCACCCACGAGAATCTGCTCTCGTTAACCGCTTTGGAATCTTCGGTGAGTTCCTCTATCGACTCGTTGCTACAATCTAGTAGATAGATCTTGGCTTGTTTGTTTGTGCGATAGAAAATTTTGTTTTCCATGCTACGAACCCCTACGATGGTATCGAGCCATGTCTATATGTAGATCTGTTGCAGTAGAACACAATGGTCATTATGGGCGTTGATGCTTTATTGTAGATTGCTTTTCGTGTACTTTGCATCTTGCGGTATGTTGGGATGAAGCGGCCGGGCTAACCTTACATGACATCGTTCATGAGACTTGCTCCACGCTTGACATGCAACTTCGTATTGCATAAGTGGCTTTGCGGTGCTGTTTCTCCTAGCATAGTTAAGATCCAATTTACAGGGTAATCAACAATGCTAGTATCAATGTTGTGGTTCTTGTTCGTAAGTTAGAGCGATACTTATGGAAAGCCCCAAACCACGTAAAATATGCAAAGAAAGTAGAAGCGTCTAACTTTGTTTTGCGGGGTGCGATGATGTGATATGGCCATGATTGTGATTATATTTGATGTATGCCATGTTCCTTATTGTAAGTTGGCAACGGCGGGGAATATATGGTTGTCTTTAATTTCATTAAGACCTGCGTTTCTATTCAAAATAGTTGTAATAGTTGAAGCTGGTGGGCGACAACCATGAAGAAGCGTCATTGACCTTGATGCTATGCGGTAATGATGGAGATCATGTTCGTGCTTGAAGATGGAGATCGGAAGCACAAAGAAGAAAGGCCATATCATATCACATATTATGAATTGCATGTGATGTTAATCCTTTATGCATCTTGTATTGCTTAGTAGGCGACGGTAGCATTATAAGATGATCCTCATGCACATAAATTTCAAGTTCTAAAGTGTTCACCCTTAGTATGCACCGTTGCCAAAGCTTCGCTTGAAGCACCACGTGATGATCGGGTGTCTTTGATTCCACGGTGAATACAACGTAAGCAAGCCAGATTTGCTTATGCGGTAGCTAAGGTTTGATCTTGTGAGCCTAGCATGTACGGACATGGCCTCGAGAACACGGATTGCGAAAGGTAGAGCATGAGTCATATAGTAGATATGATGAACATGTTGATTGTTCGCCATTAAAGCTATATCAACTCTCGTGATGATCGGTTTTGATGTGGTGGATTTGGTTCGTGTGATCACTAAAACAATGTGAGGGATATTGTTTTGAGTGGGAGTTCACCTAGATTAATTTAATTATTAATTAGAACTCAATTTATCATAAACTAAATCAAAGTGAATTTGCATAGTTGTTGTAGTCATTGGCATCAGTTTACCACCTTGCGCTTAGTTATAATTGAGATGATAGAACTATAGAATTCTGGTTAGTTACTTTACGAACTGGTATCGTATTGTTTTGAAGTGTTAATCTAAAGTTTAAAGTCCTATTGCAAACTTTCAGTAAGTTCCGGTTACTCCATGAAGTTTAATAATTGGTATTAAAACAAGAGTGACAATTCCAAAGTGTTAGTATATGAGTATCATGTTTGTCTCCATGATTCTTGATATTCAATAGATTATCTTAATATCAAGGTTATCTAGGATCTGAAAGAGTTGTTTCAGAAACCATGATGTGTGGAAGATATTGTGATATCTGAAACGAAGTTTTGGTTACAACATGATAGAGTATAATATGGCAAAGTCATGTTCTCATGAGAATTTGCAAAAGGTTGGAGACACTAGTTGTCCTAATCTTCCAAAAAGGTTTTGGAGAGCAACATTATACTCGTGATTCACCGTTATAAGCTAAAAGTAGCTTGGTCATGGATGATTCCATGATGAAGGTGAATATTTGATGTAGGTAAAATGTTTACTACGCCAAGAGTTACTAAAGAAAGGAATTTGAAAGAACACCAAACATTTGATGATGGTGATCTACTTCAAAGTGCAAGTCCAAAGACATTGGTATTTAACTATACACGCTTTGGACTATGTGTCATAAGTATGACTCCACTATTGATGTTGATAGATTCTTTCAAACAGAAAAGGAAATACTGAAAGAGAATTTCATAAGTATATGGCAGAAAAGAAAAGACTAGAATTGTTCAGTTTAAGTATATAGATGATATACATGTTATGGCTATATTCTTTGCTTATTAAACAATGTGGTTCTTAAGTATTTGATACTGAATTTGTTGGTATGAATCGTCATACGAAACAACACAATTCATGAACTACAATGGCCTAAGTAACTAGCAAAAGAATATGTGATGATGTTCATCGAGAACAAATAAAGGGTTATTGTGTTGCTCGTTAAAACATCAAAGCTTGCCTTCAAGATTTGTTTTATCAGGTATTATGAGAACAAAAGGGTTGTTCAAATAATTGCCGTAATCCATAAAAGATGGATGATTCAAAAATCTCGTTGGAAAAATCACATCCATAAAACTAGTGCTAAAAATGTCGAAAGACAAATTGATTGAAAGATCACTTAGGAAGTGACATCGCCGTTTAAATTATATTGGAAAGAAAACATGAAGAAACTCCATGTGGATGGAATTTTGGAGTCTTTTGATTTTTGATCAAATGACGCGTTTGAAACTTTCCTAGAGATAATTAAAACTTCGTTCATAGGCCAAAAGGGAACGAAAGACTAGCTTATTGGAACTTGTGCATATTGTTGTACGAACTCCATTATGTGTAGTCAAGAGCGATGGATTTCAACTTCATATGCTTTCTCCGAAAAAATTGAGTGAATATATGAATATTTACTTAATAAGGATGAAGTATGAAATATTTGAAAAGTTCAAAAGACTTTCAAGATGAAGTGCAAAATCATTGTAACAAGAATATGAATAGTTTATGATAAGATCATAAAGGAAGATATTTAAGTTACAAGTTTAGCATAATACCTAAGATTTAAGGAATCAGTCCGTGGATTTGCATTTCCCGAAACACCATAAGAGTATGGAGCATTCGAGATATGTAATTAAACCTTGTTTGACATGGTAAGATCAAAGGTATAATTCATAAAACTGCCATTATATTTTAAAGATTAAAAGCTTTAGAGATTACCGTTTTTCCACTGAAAAGAGCTTCATCATAATCCGCTGAAATGACACCATATAAAGTTATGGTTTGGGATAAAACCCAAGTAGTCCTTTCTTAAACATTGGTATGCTATGCATAAGAAAGATGTTTGCAACCAAAGTCGGATAAACCTGTCTTTGTATTACTGTTAAGTATTCCTCCATAAACACCGGAGACAAAAGTGTTTGTCGCTTAGAACGTCAAGTTTCTTTGAGAATGAATTTTTCGTGAAAAGTTAAGTGGGAGGACAATAGAACTTTGATAAGGTTAAAAGAACCTTAGCTATATGTGCAAAGTTGCGCAGCACCGAAAAGTGTTCCGGAGGCAGCAACAATGCTCATGGCTCACGTGCCTCAAAGGTTGTGGTCACGGAGGTCTAAGTTTCTATTGAAACAAGTAGGTCGGATGAACAATCAAATACCAAGATTTGAGGGTTGAATCATTATTTGAGAATAATGAACCTACTACATGCAAAGAAGCGATGATGGGCCCTGACTCCGTCAAATGGCTTGAAGCCATATAATCCGTGATAGTTCCATACATGAGAAATCAAGTTTTGAACTTGAAGGACCCTCGAAAAAGGTGTAAGACCTTGCAGTTGTGTTTGGATCTATAAATAAGTAGACATGGATGTTTCACATCTATGAAATAGTCGACATGTTGGGAAAGAGTTCACAACAATGTTCAAAGGTTGACTATGACAAGATTTGATCTTTCATAGTGATATTTAGTCTAGACGGATTAATGTAGCAACCACTACATATAATTTTGTTATATGATAGTTGAATAAACAAAACAAGTTCTTCTAATAGAATCGTTACCTAGGACATGTGCACAACACGGTCCATAGGGTTTTGTTGATTCAAAGGATGCTAAAAGCATGTGCAAACTTCAATGGTTAAAGTGAGCATCGCGGAGTTGGAATCTTCACTGTGATGAAACTGTTAAAAGAGTTTAATTTCATCAGAGACAATGAAGATGCTTGCATTTGCAAGAAATTAAGTGGGAGCGCTAAGACATATTTCTAATACATTATGTGGAGGACATATTGTTGATTGGAAAAGATGTATATTTTATTAACACATATTAAGAATTTCATCCCGATGAAAGACTTAGGCAAAACCCAAATATTTGGCATCAATAGATGCTAATATGGTTGTGCCAAAAGTACATAGACGAGATATTGAATGAGTTCGATATAGAAACTACAAGAAAGGTTCTTGTTGCACAGAAAGGATTGAATAAATTCAATATTGATGATATATTCAAGTGTATTGACATTTGGCAAGTGAAACAAAGATTCAAGTATAGATTGATACTTGATGTATGAAATCACAAAGAGTATTTATATCAATCATACTGTGATATGTACAAATCCAGATATGTCCTATGCTCTAAATGTTGTGAGCATATACCAGAATGATTTGTAAGATGATCATTGGACAATAGTAAGGATATTCTTATGATCTTTTGGAAGAACTAAGAGTATATTATTTGTAGAAGTGACAAATAGATGGTTAGTTCATTGTAAAAGTACTACATTGATACTAGCTTTGTCACAAAGTACAAATTTAGTTTATCTCAATCTAAACTAAGGGTGGCACAATATAATGGAAAGTGAGTTCCATAATGGATTTGGATGAGTTCCAAAGTTAAGACATTGTGACAGATACTACAACAAAAGGCTAAGTATATGACTGCTATTATAGCAGCAAAAGAGGGCATTTGTGTCAAGTAGTTTGTTATCAAACTAGGTGTAGTTCACGGGATAATACTATGAAGATATATTGTGCGACAATATTGTCAACATGTTTTAACCCCAAAGAACTAAAGGTCACACCGAAAGACCAAATTTATACAAAGCCATCTCATTAGAGAATGAGTGATGCGAGACGCATAAAGACATGCAATTACACACGGACTGGAAGTGTCGATCCGAGATCGATTGACCACTAGCAATCATGTACATACAACACGGAAAGCCATAGGTGTTGAATACACAAAGGTTTGAAACTAGATTATTGACTCTAGTGCAAGTGGGAGACTGTTGGAGATATGCCCAAGAGGCAATAATAAAGTAGGTTATTATCATATCTTCATACTTATGATAAATGTTTACATTCATGCTATAATAGTATTAACAAGGAAACCATTAATACTTGTGTGATTTGTAAACTTAATTTGAAGTCCCTAGTATAGCCTCTATACTTCACTAGCTTGTTGGTTGATTGATGATTGTGGTTTCCATATCATGAACATTGAGATGTTATCAACAACAAGATCATATCGTTAGGAGAATGATATGGTGGACATACTCCTATAGATAAGCGTAGCATAAAGATCAAGTCATTTCAATAGTTCAATTGCTATATGCTTTACGATACATAGTAACCTAATTACTTGACCATGAGATCATGCATATCACCTTTCTTGGATGGATGCTTTGATGTCATCAAACACCACACCGTAATGAGGTGGCTATAAAGGTGGCATTGAGTGTTGGAAAGTATTCGTTGAAACACATGGATCAAGAGTGGGATTTGTCCATCCACATGACGGATAGATATTCTCTGGGCCCTCTCGGTGAAATGTCATCCAATTAGCTTGCAAGCATGTGACTTGGTCACAAGGGATCACATATCAGGAACGAGAAAAGAGTACTTATCGATGTGAGGATGAACTAGGTATGCGGAGATACCGACGATCATAACCTCGGATAAGTAACATATCGTGAGACAAAGGGAAATTGGTATCGTATGTAAGTGGTTCATTCGATCATAAGTAATCGTAGAAATATGTGGGAGCCATATGAATTTCCAGATTCCTCTATTGGTTATTGATCGGAGAAGTGTCTCGATCATGTCGCATAATTCACGAACCGTAGGGAGACACACTTAAGGATTGACGTTGTTTGAGTAGTTATGGTATTATGAGAAAGAGACCGAATGTTGTTGAGTCTCGGATGGGATCCGGGATATCTCGAGGAGATCCGGAATGGTCCGGAGAATAAGATTCATATAAGGAAAGTCCCATTTGGAGTTGGGGAATGGTTAGGTGTTTTCATGGGAACATTCTAGAAGGTCCCTAATGTCGGCACTCCGGAGGGGGAAGGGTACATGAATGTGTCATTACATATTGGAATGATTGCATCATGTACTAGGTGTTCTTGCTGTCCAAAATAAAGGGTTTATTTAAATCCTAAATTGAAAAGTCAAACGGCTAGTTTGAAAGTCAAACGGCAAGTTTTGGAAAGTGGAAAGAGGAGGAGAAGTGGAAACCCGAGTTGGGGAGGATTCCTCCTCCCCAAGCCGGCGCCCCACCTCAAGGCCGAGTTGGGGAGGGACTCCACTCCCTCCCCTTGGCCGCCGGCCCTCCCACCTATATAAGGAGGGGCAGGGCTCCCCTCCTAGCACACACAAGTTTCCACCTCTAATCTCCGGTTTAGAGCCGTTTTGGTTTAGAGCTTCTAATTGCTTTAGCCAGCGGTTTAGAGCCTTCTAATTGGTTTAGAGCCTTCTAATTGGTGTGTCTAATTACTAGACCACTAATAGCCTCTCTCATAAGCTCCACCATACTCGCACCGGCTTAAGGCGACCTCGGGATCTCCCTCTACTTAGATACCACGCCGTTGTCTAGGAATCGCGAGGAGAGTGCTACAACCTCCGCTGCTTTGGAACAAGGAGAGGAAGGTCTTCGTCGAGTACCGAACGATGTGACCGATCGGGAGCGCTGCGGAACGTGCTGGAAGGATCGTCTACGCGATCTTGAGATCGGAAAGAGTACGACTACATCACCCACGAGAATCTGCTCTCGTTAACCGCTTTGGAATCTTCGAGGGTGAGTTCCTCTATCGACTCGTTGCTACAATCTAGTAGATAGATCTTGGCTTGTTTGTTTGTAAGCGATAGAAAATTTTTGTTTTCCATGCTACGAACCCCTACACGAAGGCCATGTACACTAGAAAATGAATGTTGGTTATCCTTCTTTACTTTGTGTACTACTAATTGTCGTCCCTCCCCCTAATGAAATCCTTCATAAGTATCCTCCTCATACTAACACCAAAATGATCCTTCTGGCACAAATAAATTGCCAATTCATGCATGATATCGTGAATGTTGAACCTGTTCATCCTACCAAATGACATGGAGATGGGTTTTTTTGGCCGGGGGGGAGGGGGCATGGAAATGGTTTCAGTTTTTCACAAAAGGATGACGTACAGGGCCGGCCTTGATCCTGTGCATCCGGTGCAACCGCATAGGACCCGAGCTGCTAGGCGCCCCAGACAATTACAGACGTGCATGCTGATTAGCTTAGAGAAAATTACTTAATCAGCCTAATGCGGTGACCCAGCATACCACTGCATGATGTAGTATACTATAGTCGTTGACATAACACCAATGAAACACCGTTCACTAGTATTACATCCCTCAGAATGGCACAACAGAAACACAGCGGGTCTAATACATGTCTAAAGGTTACAACTCACTCTTTTACATAAGATCCAGAGAACACTCTAGGTTAAAGAGAGAGAAAGAATTTCTTACGGAGAAGAATCAAAGATAAATAACGCAAAAAAGATTATACTATTGAGTCTAGTATTCTGGCTAAGAGGTTGGCATTGCTGCTATTGCAACGCACTACAAAAATAGGTTCTTTGGCTAGAGACAATACTCCTATCTAATCAGTAACTTCGTCTTCACTTGAGTTGAGGTATATGTTGACTTCCTTGTCTTCATTGAAGAGCTTTAGCTGTTGATGATTCCTAGAGCATAACTTGGTGTAGACATCGTCTTCATGGCTTTAGAATCAAGAAAGGGTTAAGAAGATACTTTGAGTACGAGCGTACTCAGCAAATTCACTAGAAAAGGAGTGTTTGATGCACTATAACTACAGCCACAGACCGTAGGTCATAGGCAATGCAAGTTTTCATAAACATTTCTTCAAAGGTTGCTTTTATTCTGAAAAGCTATGTCCATCAGCCTTTACGGGTTTACCAGAACTTTTATGGAGTTTCTTTCCCGCCGCGTTCGTAGCTCCTTCTCGAAACAGGGAGTAACAAGTTACAGTTCTTACACTCTGCAGAGGTGCGTTACTTTACCCATGAGAGATCAACTCTTTGTTGCACAACCGGGTAGCTTATTCCCGTCCACAATTCTATGATGTGGGGCTCAGAAGATGATCCAAGCCAATCACTGCCCCCTTCGCGACCTCGCATGCCTCCTTGGTGTACACCATGGCCACATAAAGGATTACAACAATGGTTTGTACAAACCGTTAGATGTCAGAACTATCATGGGACGTTGAGGGTTCCCACCCATATGCTGCATATCCTCTACGAATTACCAATTAATATGCACGCTTCGAGGATAACAGCCACAACCTGCACATCCGGCTTCAAGCAAGAGGAAGAAGATACAACTGACTTCTCCGTCCCATTCCAAATCTCATGGTCAACGCGTAATATACGGCGCAAGAATCACTGGCGACATTAGTTGTTAAGTCCTAGGTGATATAGTTCTGAACAGTGGTATTCCAACTGTCAGATTTAATAGATTAGCTGATCACCCTGGATCAGTTACCAATAGTTTACATTATTATCAAGAATAGTGTTTTAAGACATTTTTCAAATGAAGGTGATAACAACACTGGATTTGTAAAATACTTTACAAAAAATAAACAAAAGACATGAGCAAGTGTGAACTTGCCTTTTGTGATTGCAAGATTATGCACTCACGGTCTTCGAGTCAGTACAAGATCCAAAATCTGAAATCAGCATCATTGGTCCGGTAAGGACTAATGTTTAAAGAAGCAATATGCTTTTATGCATAAGTAATGTGATGCACATTCTAAACGCAATTCCCGAGGATAACGTTGTCCTAGGGTTTGGATTTTTGGAAATGGCTACTTTGGAATGTGTGGTCCTTTTAGATAAGTTTCACATTTGTGTTTTTGTTAGAGCTTGTGAGTGCATGTGATCAACACATATTTATGTAGCAATAAAATATACACTTATGAAATGCTAGTCAAGATTGCTTATACAATAGTTCTTGTTTGGAGTGGCAAAAAGGATAACCTTCGAAGAAAAGGTTTCTCTTCTAAGGTTTAAACAAACTTTGTGGTTAGTTAGTGGTGGTTGATGTTATTGGTTTGCTCAAATTGTTTGGCTTGAGTTGCTTTATAACTTAATTACTTCAGACCAAAGTTAACTATAAAACATATAATAATGTTTATAGTGTTATATTTAGATTCTTGGAGACTAAAGTTAACTTTAAATATAGATAGTCTTGAGGTTTAATACTTATAACATTGGTATCTTGTGTATCTGGAATGTTTCCTTTAAGTTACTTAATATTAGTGATTCTTTTACTTAGTGTAATGGTTTCTTGATTTCATAATGGAGTAGTAGAATTTATCTTTTATAAAGGGGTGATTGTGGTTTATACACCAAAATATAATATTACTTAACTACTTATGGATTTATTATAGTGTGGTGGTAGTTTTTTGTAATCTGGTGGTTAAAGTAGGTAGGAATGATTTGATTTATTCACAAATTGTTCTTTAGGGTTTTTTATTATGAATTGGAATCTTTTGAGAATATAATCTTCCCTTAAGATTGAGGATAATTTAAATAAAAGATGTTTATAATGTTTTGAACCATTATGGTCTTATATTATTAATATTTAAGATTAATACTATTTATTTGACTTATTTTAGGAATATTAATAAATTTTATTTATCCTTATATGAATTATTAATGAAGTAAATAAGTTTAAATTTGAGTTATTAAAATATTTAATTTTTTTATTTAACTCAAAAGTAGAATATTAGATTTTTAACATGTAGATATTATTTTTGTGATCATTTTGGTACATTACATTTATTTTTGTGATTTATAAATGATAAGATATGATTTTTATAATTACTTAATAAATAATAAATATTTAATTAAGTGAAATAATAATACATGATTATAGTTTTAAATTAGAATTCTTATTTTTCTAAGATTTTTGGTATTTTATTTATATTATTAACATTTATCATTATAAAAATATGAATTATCAAAGATATTAATTAAACAAGCTTTCATCATTTATTTGATTTCTAGAATATTAATAATGAGGTTTATAATATTTTGTTTATTTCTTCAATAGGAAATACCTTTTTACACCACACCCACAGCTAGCTTCAGTCACTGACCCGTGGGCCATTGTCCACCTCATCTCTCAGGTGAAAGAAATGCATTTGTTACCGACCCAACCTTTACCCTCAATTAGTGACATATGGGCCCTAGGCCATGTCATCAGCCACGCGAGCAAAGACCAGTCAAACTAGCTGACGTGGTTCAACCATGAGGTGAGCATGACGCAGCGATGGCGTCAGCACCACCAACGTCGTCGGTGAGTGGTCACCGGCGACGATCTACGGCATCTAGCAAATGAAACTAGCCTAGTGCGATTCGGCGCAACTTACTAAACTCTAAAGTGGCGGCACTGCTCGGAAATGGTCATCGGAGCCTTGGCTCCGATAAGCTCCGATGGTGGCCGACGATGGTACAAGGTGGAACGGCGATTTACAACGAGATCTGAGGATTCAAGATTACTGGAAGGTTCAGGAACTCACCCTGATGATGATAGAGTGGTCGAGGAGGCTTGGGGAGGCGTGACGACGGCGAATCGACGGTAATGGCCACGGCGGCCGAGGAAGAGGAATGCTCAATTTCACATGATTCCTGGCGAACTGGCCTCCGTGCTTGATCCTAGATGGTTTAGTCCACGACGGCGCGTCTAATGGTGGCTATCACGAGGCAAAAGGTGGTCGGAGTTGGCCGGAATGATGATCTCCGACGAGCTAGGTTTTCGGGTGAAGAAAGGAAGTGAGCCTGGGCTGCGAGATTGAGGATGAGGACGAGCAGGGTTGTCGCGGTGGCCTTCTTATCCTCTCCTGGCAACGGCGGCGTTGATCTTGGCGCAACGACGACGATGACAACATCGGGCGGTGGCGAGCTCCGCCAGCGAGCTGTCTGTGTGTGTGACGATGACGACGATGGCCGTTTTGCGGATAACCCCCTGGTGATTCTTTCAGCTCAACCCGCGGTCCTCTCCTGACCCCACTTGTCAGTCACAGATAGAAAAGAACTGGGCTGGTTACTGGGCTGTTGTGGGCTGCACAAGGGCGTCAGATAGGTGTAGGGGTGTTGGGCCACGGCCAGGTAGTGTTTTTATTTGTTTTATCCTTTTTCTATTTTCTATTTTCTTATTCAGATTTGAATTTGATTTATATTTTGAACCTTTCTTTGTATGAATTATTTGCTGGATATTTGTAGCAATACTAAAATTTATTTTGTATCATTTGTGAACTTTTATTATATCATCTTTTTGTATTTCTTTTATTTACTCAATATGAACCCCCCCTCCCCTTGTTAATAGTTTGTAGAAACTTTTCTTATTATTTTTCTCTCCTATTTTAGTTAGGGATTTCTTGAATGATATATTCTTATTTGTTTATAAATTTAATTCTAATTGTCTCATAGTTTGAATAGAAACTCTTATATGTATAATGAGCCTATATCATTATTTGATGCATGAAATATAAAAGACATTGATATAGTTATTACTACTCCCATTAATTTAGAAAATGTCAATGTATCTATTTTATTATGATAAATAAAGAGGTTTAGGACTTTTGATTATGATTATTTACCTTTGGTTTTAGGGTTTTTCCTTAAAATACTTAGACTCCTTTATGGATGTGTTTAAAGATTCAATAACTAAACATATGGTTTTCTGTTTGGGATATTTGATGGCATCACCTTTAGTACTAGAAAGTTGTATCTTGAATGCTTTATAGAAAAGAATTAATAAAGATACTCCTAAGCACATATAATTATGATAATTGGAATAAACAGAGATGTGCTTATGTGATTTGTTATAGTAAAATATTCCTATAAAGTGATATATATATATATATAAGACGAGGAATTTCTTAATATGAAATGGATATTATACTTGGTTTTAGGATTTAGAGTTGATTGCTTACCAAGAATTACTATCCTCCAAAATTCATAATTCTAGACTTCTTATTAAAGAATTCCTTTCCTAGATATACTACTCTTTTCTATCTATCATCCTGGTTAACATGATGATTTTTACTTCACATGAATATTCTGATTCACCAATTGTACTTCTATTTATTGATAAATCCCTTGAGTTGATACTAGAGTATTCATAACTTCCTCATATCATGGCTTGGTTGTATTTACTACTCTACTGTTGATAGCCTTCCATCCAACAAATATTTCCTTCAACTCTAGTCATAATCTTCTTAATCATTCATTACTAATGTATCTTTATTATTTGTATGCCTCCAACTACTTTTCTCTAAAGTTGACAATCCTTTAAATTGAATAACACCACTTCTCTAACTCTATGCTATGCTAGCTTTAATTGAATATTATCATCTTAGATTCACTTTACTCCAACCCTAATCATATTTATGTGGCTTGCAATGACTACTCTAGGATAACTTATCTCTACTAAGGTTCCAATCCTGTTCTACCACTAGTATTACTTATATTGAATATAAGCATTAAATATTGGTGGCTAAAGCATCACCATTATAATCCTTAAATCATTTATTTCTTAAGTTCTCAGTTGACTAAGCAAGGCTTTATCAATCCTACTTTTCATTGTCTTGAAATTATCTTCTTAGTATCTCATATTGGATTAAGGTTATTAATAGACTATGCCCTCTTTAAAAGATTTAAGTAGTTATTAGGATAAGATCAAGAAATAGTAGATATGGGATTGATAGTGAAAGAATTTGTGAATCAATGGGGAATTACCCAACCTTGATAAACAATAGATATCAAGATAAGTTCCATACAGATTGCTGTAGGAGGAAATATAGTGGATGATCTTGCCTTAGTCTCTTTCGAACTCCAACTCATTAAAGAGTTTTAAGGTTAGGTATTACTATGATACTCAGGGTATATGCAGATGAGATTAAGATATAGTTGTCAATTTCATATTTGGTGTTGTATCCTTAACTTGGTACTCATGAGTGATTATAAAGAATACTATAATATGATCACCTAATGATCCAGTATAATACTCATTGTATTAAGGTTTAATTTTTGGTACATTTGATCTACCCTTAGATCAAATCTCCCTTACCCAAAATAAGGTTTTAGCAAAGCTCTTATTGAAACTTATCGCAGTCAACTTGATGATCTACTTCAATTCCATCAAGCTAAGAGAAGCTTCATTCAATTTGATAAGTTCTGTTTTAGAAGCGCGGAAATTATTCAGATTTTCTATGCATGAATGCAGTGCACACATCTGGGTTCAGCTTATTTCTAAGCTCTAATACTATGATGTTACAGACTCTCCCCCTTAAAATAAACTTCGTCCTCAAAGTTCGCAAACTCTCACATCTCGGAGTAAGGAATTGTTTTGTAGAGGTTGCTATATATTTCACTCCATGATGACCTTTAATGGAATTAATTGGAGTATTCCATAACCTGATTAGATATCATATTCCAATTCTTTTTCTTTAATAATCAAAACTTAGTACTATTTTAAGTACAGTGTGAAGGTTCTCTCTAAAACAAGTTTTACATTTCTATATACCCTTGTTAGTAGTCAAAAGACTACCCTTCTGTTCCTGTCATAGTATAGTTGAGACTGGTACTGCTTCCAAGATTGGATTTGAACTCAGTTGGTCCATACCCATCGATACTTCCCCATTTAAGTGTTCTATATTACTTCTTAAGGGTTACTTTAAAAGTTATTTCTTTTAGAATTTATCGGTTAAATGTATACTTTATCACTTTCAAGCTTATACCTTCTCAAAGTTTTTACCTATAGTACTTTCTTCAACTTTCATTTATAATGTCTACTCTCCCCCTTAGATTTTACTAATAATCTTTAAACTACATACATAGAGACCATTGGTTCTTAAACTCGAATATTGATCTCGGTTCAGCTTATATTTTACCGGTTTAGGGTCTAATGAAAGATTATACGGTGTATCCACACAATTGTGGATCTCTGAAGCAAATCTTTCAGCACTATAAGTCAACTTACTTTGGGACATTTTCGCTTGGATAAGTTTGACCTTGCGAAGCATCTCAAAACACGATCGCCTTTAAATTTTATACTTCTTTAGGTCTTACTTAGCTTAGGCCAAATTTAATGCTCTTTATGCAACTTCTAAGAATATCTGGGTAACTATGTTAATCAAATACCAACTGCGGAAAAAACACTAATTGTAGATTAGAATACCGATTATGGATTAAGTACTAGCTGCAGAAATTTACCAGCTGCGAAACATCCTAGGGTTTATGTATTGCCCTATGATTTCTGGCATACTTATGGCATCTTCTCTGAATTGTCAGAATTTGAATACCATTTTGGGTTCCAAAACTTCTTTGCACTTATTCATGATACTTCCATGAACTTGTATAATTACTCCATTGACTTCTTAGCAAAATTTCCTATTTAGATGAGCTTTCAGTTTATTATTTCTTATTGCTCCCTGCATCTTCTACCCCATACTTTCTTCCTAAGCTGGCCAAAAATGACCTATGCTCTATCTATCATCCAAATGGTGTTAATACCTCTTATATCATGCTTCATCCTTCAAGTCAGTCTTCCTTATGATCTTCGAAACTCGTCACTCCCTTACACGAATTCCCGTTTCTATCTAGGTCTATAACATCAAGTAATAACTGGGTGGTACATCATGCATTTGCACACCTAATTAAACTTCATGTATAGATCTAGTCAATCAAGAAGATCCAATAAGATTCAAAAGTCGATAAACAACAAAACAAATACCATGTATTACACATAGGTTTAAATAATTTACAAAGGTACTAGATGTTCCCACGGTTTGCTCCATACCTATTTACACAACTATCTTACAAGAACTTGCTTGTTCTTGTGGATATATCCTCACTTATTTCGGCAAACCCTTCAAACTACAATACAGATTACCCTCTATATACATTATTCAAGCCCTCATCCCTTGGGATGTTGTTCCTTTCTTACTTTCATCTTCCTCTAGTGCTTCCTGGAGTTCCTTCCATGATGACGTGAAGTCCTACGACTGCCTTCTGGAGCATAAGAGCATCCAGGAGGTGCGTATTCTTGATTAGAAGTACCAAGACTAAGATTAGTCATTGAAAAATGACTAGAGTTGGCATAATCTTCCACCGAATAATCCGATTGTTCCGGCAATGCTTCCTCATAGTAAGTTGGTTCCTTAGCTTTTTCTTGGATCCAGTCACATATATTAGTGTAATAGCTATCAGAATACTCTTCTAAGTTGATTGGATTAGTATTACCCTCATATGGTCCATAAGGCTCTCTATGGTTATAGTTGGTATCTTCTTCAATACCTGTATCACAAGGTATAGGATTTTCTATGGTTCTACCTTGAGATTCTATTTCCCATCCATACTTGTTGGGCTCAGGGTTATTTGGAATAACTTTATTCCATTCCTGTTGTTTGGAGTTATATTTGGTCCATAGGTCTTCAGGTGGCTTGAAGTCATTTTGGTAATAGGCATAATTTTCTGAGTTTGGGTCATCAAACTTAGTTTCCTCAAACACTTCTCCTGAAGGTATGTATTTAGGATGCCTAGCTTCTTTATCTAGCTTCTTCCTACGAGCCATTGCTTTATCAGGATCAGTAAAATCCTCAATGACCGTATCCAGCTCCTGAACTAAGACTTGGTGAGTGTTATGATAAATGTTTAGCAAAGACCGATAACGATCCATATACTCTATATCTAGAGTTGGTTCAGCTTGGACTAGGGTAGAGTGATCTAACTCATGCTCTGAGTTTGAGGTTTCATGTGGTATAATGGCGTGAGTACTACCTTCTAGATCTTGGGATTTTTGTTCTCGGATCATGGTTATGGCTGCCACGTAACTGATATGCAGATGCCATGCACCTTGCCTCTCCTGATGGCATTTCTCCCTTAAGTCCTAACTTCTTGGGTAACATGATCATGACACAGTATTTAGCTAATACCTTCCCATCATAGTAAGTGTAAATCTTGACCAGAAGTCTTGATTCACATTCCAAACTCCATAGAAGTTTTCGGAGATTGTCTATCCAATCCCCTCTGTAGTCATCCAACGTCATGTTCAACTCTTGAACATTTCGGGGTGGATATCGAGGTGCCATGTGGAACTATGGATAAGAAATTATCATCAGTCATATAGAGTTAAAACTCTTGGGTAATGATTGGAAATTGCAATCATATAAAAGAGTTATCGCACTAGTAACATAATAGGATTATTCTCAAGTGAATATCCCTCATATCACTAGAGAACTCTTTATTATTGCTAGGGTGTGTCCTACAGGTTCTACCCATTTACTAGGTTTCCAACCTAAGGTCAAAGCATATGCTCTGATACGAACTGCGGTGACCTAGCATACCACTGCATGATGTAGTATACTATAGTCGTTGACATAACACCAATAAAACATCGTTCACTAGTATTACATCCCTCAGAATGGCACAACAGAAACACAGCGGGTCCAATACATGGCTAAAGGTTACAACTCACTCTTTTACATAAGATCCAGAGAACACTCTAGGTTAAAGAGAGAGAAAGAATTTCTTACGGAGAAGAATCAAAGATAAATAATGCAAGAACGATTATACTATTGAGTCTAGTATTCTGGCTAAGAGGTTGGCATTGCTGCTATTGCAACGCACTACAGAAATAGGTTCTTTGGCTAGAGATAATACTCCTATCTAATAAGTAACTTCGTCTTCACTTGAGTTGAGGTATATGTTGACTTCCTTGTCTTTATTGAAGAGCTTTAGCTGTTGATGATTCCTGGAGCATAACTTGGTGTAGACATCGTCTTCATGGCTTCAGAATCTAGCAAGGGTTAAGAAGATACTTTGAGTACGAGCGTACTTAGCAAATTCACTAAAAAATGAGTGTTTGATGCACTATAACTACAGCCACAGACCGTAGGTCGTAGGCAATGCAAGTTTTCATAAACATTTCTTCAAAGGTTGCTTTTATTCTGAAAAGCTATGTCCGTCCGCCTTCACGGGTTTACCAGAACTTTCATGGAGTTCCTTTCCCGCCGTCTTCGCAGCTCCTTCTCGGAACAGGGAGTAACAAGTTACAGTTCTTACACTCTGCAGAGGTGCGTTACTTTACCCATGAGAGATCAACTCTTTGTTGCACAACCGGGCAGCTTATCCCCGTCCACAGTTCCATGATGTGGGGCCCAGAAGATTATCCAAGACAATCACTGCCCCCTTCGTGACCTTGCATGCCTCCTTGGTGTACACCATGCCCACATAAAGGATTACGGCAATGGTTTGTACAAACCGTTAGATGTCAGAACTATCGTGGGACATTGAGGGTTCCCACCCATATGCTGCATATCCTCTACGAATTACCAATTAATATGCACGCTTCGAGGATAACAGCCACAACCTGCACATCCGGCTTCAAGCAAGAGGAAGAAGATACAACTGACTTCTCCGTCCCATTCCAAATCTCATGGTCAACGCGTAATATACGGCGCAAGAATCACTGGCGACATTAGTTGTTAAGTCCTAGGTGATATAGTTCTGAACAGTGGTATTCCAACTGTCAGATTTAATAGATTAGCTGATCACCCTGGATCAGTTACCAATAGTTTACATTATTATCAAGAATAGTGTTTTAAGACATTTTTCAAATGAAGGTGATAACAACACTGGATTTGTAAAATACTTTACAAAAAATAAACAAAAGACATGAGCAAGTGTGAACTTGCCTTTTGTGATTGCAAGATTATGCACTCACGGTCTTCGAGTCAGTACAAGATCCAAAATCTGAAATCAGCATCATTGGTCCGGTAAGGACTAATGTTTAAAGAAGCAATATGCTTTTATGCATAAGTAATGTGATGCACATTCTAAACGCAATTCCCGAGGATAACGTTGTCCTAGGGTTTGGATTTTTGGAAATGGCTACTTTGGAATGTGTGGTCCTTTTAGATAAGTTTCACATTTGTGTTTTTGTTAGAGCTTGTGAGTGCATGTGATCAACACATATTTATGTAGCAATAAAATATACACTTATGAAATGCTAGTCAAGATTGCTTATACAATAGTTCTTGTTTGGAGTGGCAAAAAGGATAACCTTCGAAGAAAAGGTTTCTCTTCTAAGGTTTAAACAAACTTTGTGGTTAGTTAGTGGTGGTTGATGTTATTGGTTTGCTCAAATTGTTTGGCTTGAGTTGCTTTATAACTTAATTACTTCAGACCAAAGTTAACTATAAAACATATAATAATGTTTATAGTGTTATATTCAGATTCTTGGAGACTAAAGTTGACTTTAAATATAGATAGTCTTGAGGTTTAGTACTTATAACATTGGTATCTTGTGTATCTGGAACGTTTCCTTTAAGTTACATAATATTAGTGATTCTTTTACTTAGTGTAATGGTTTCTTGATTTCATAATGGAGTAGTAGCATTTATCTTTTATAAAGGGGTCATTATGGTTTATACACCAAAATATAATATTACTTAACTACTTATGGATTTATTATAGTGTGGTGGTAGTTTTTTGTAATCTGGTGGTTAAAGTAGGTAGGAATGATTTGATTTATTCACAAGTTGTTCTTTAGGTTTTTTTTATTATGAATAGGAATCTTTTGAGAATATAATCTTCCCTTAAGATTGAGGATAATTTAAATAAAAGATGTTTATAATGTTTTAAACCATTATGATCTTATATTATTAATATTTAAGATTAATACTATTTATTAGACTTATTTGACTTATTTTAGGAATATTAATAAATTTTATTTATCCTTATATGAATTATTAATGAAGTAAATAAGTTTAAATTTGAGTTATTAAAATATTTAATTTTTTTATTTAACTCAAAAGTAGAATATTAGATTTTTAACATGTGGATATTATTTTTGTGATCATTTTGGTATATTACATTTATTTTTGTGATTTATAAATGAAAAGATATGATTTTTATAATTCTTATTTTTTTATAATTACTTAATAAATAATAAGTATTTAATTAAGTGAAATAATAATACATGATTATAGTTTTAAATTAGAATTCTTATTTTTCTAAAAAAATTGGTATTTTATTTATATTATTAACATTTATCATTATAAAAATATGAATTATCAAAGTTTTATTACTTATAAAATCTTTACTAACTAATATTTATTTAAATAATTATACATATTTTTATGAATTGTAAATCAAAAGTTATTGATTAAACAAGCTTTCATCATTTATTTAATTTCTGGAATATTAATAATGAGGTTTATAATATTTTGTTTATTTCTTCAATAGGAAATACCTTTTTACACCGCACCCACAGCTAACTTCAGTCGCTGTCCCGTGGGCCATTGTCCACCTCATCTCTCAGGTGAAACAAATGCATTTGTTACCGACCCAGCCTTTACCCTCAGTCAGTGACATATGGGCCCTAGGCCATGTCATCAGCCACGCGGGCAAAGACCAGTCAAACTAGCTGACGTGGTTCAACCATGAGGTGAGCATGATGCAGCGATGGCGTCAGCACCACCACTGCCGTCGGTGAGTGGTCACCAGTGACGATCTACGGCGTCACAGCAAATGAAACTAGCCTAGTGCGATTCAGCACAACTTACTGAACTCTAAATTGGCGGCGCTGCTCGGAAATGGTCATCGGAGTCTTGGCTCCGAAGAGCTCCAACGGTGGCCGACGATGGTACAAGGTGGAACGACGATTTACAACGAGATCTGACGATTGAAGATTATTGGAAGGTTCAGGAACTCACCCTGATGATGATAGAGTGGTCGAGGAGGCTTGGGGAGGCGTGACGACGGCGAATCGACGGTAATGGCCACGGCGGCCGAGGAAGAGGAACGCTCGATTTCACTTGATTCCCAACGAGCTGGCCTCCGTGCTTGATCCTAGATGGTTTAGTCCACGACATCGCGTCTAATGGTGGCTATCACGAGGCAAAAGGTGGTCGTAGTTGGCCGGAATGATGATCTCCGACGAGCTAGGTTTTCGGGTGAAGAAAGGAAGTGAGCCTGGGATGCGAGATTGAGGATGAGGACGAGCAGGGTTGTCACGGTGGCCTTCTTATCCTCTCCTGGCAACGGCAGCGTTGATCTTGGCGCAACGACTGAAGGGTTTCGCAGCATAGTAAATCAAAATTTTCTACGAAAGCGAACAGAAGGAAAGCCAAGATCTAATCTAGGAGATGCAAACAACGAGAGAGATTGGATTAGATCTTCATGTTGGGGTTCGTAGCATGGAAAACAAAAATTTTCTACCGCATACAAACAAACAAGCCAAGATCTATCTACTAGATTGCAGCAACGAGTCGATGGAATAACTCACCCTCGAAGATTCCAAAGTGTTTAACGAGAGCAGATTCTCGTGGGTGATGTAGTCGATTTTCCGATCTCAAGATCGTAGACGATCCTTCCGGTCAGCGTTCCTCATGATGCTCCATGATCGGTCACACGTTAGGTACTGACGAAGACCTTCCTCTCCCTTGTTCCATGATGGAGGTTGTAGCACTCTCTCGCGATTCAAAGACCTGTGGCGTGGTACCTGGAAGTAGAGGGAAATCCCAGAGGCTTCGCCTTAAGCAGTGCAGTATGGTGGAGCTTATGAGAGAGGCTATTAGTGGTCTAGTAATTAGACACACCAATTAGAAGGCTCTAAACCAATTAGAAGGCTCTAAACCGAATAGCTCTAAACCGGGGTCTAGATCTAGGGTTTAGTTTAGAGGATAGGAAACTTGTGTGTCTAGGAGGGGAGCCCTGCCCCTCCTTATATAGGTTGGAGGGCTGGCCGGCCAAGGGAGGAGTTCCTCCTCAACTCGGCCTTGGGAGGTGCGCCGCCAAGGGAGGAATTCCTCCAACTCGGCCTCCTCCTCCTCTTTTCCCACTTCCCAAAACTTGCCGTTTGACTTTCAAACTGGCCGTTTGACTTTTAAATTTAGGATTTAAATAAACCCTTTATTTTGGACAGCAAAAACACCAAGTAAAAGATGCAAACAATCCAATATGCAATGACACATTCATGTACCCCTCCCCGGAGTGCGGACATTCAGGGACCTTCTAGAATGTTCTGATGAAAACACCTAACCATTCCCCAACTCAAACGGGACTTTCCTTATATGAATCTTATTCTCCGGACCATTCCGGATCTCCTCGTGATATCCCGGATCCCATCCGAGACTCCGAACAACATCCGGTCTCTTTCTCATAACACCATAACTACTCAAACAACATCGAATCCTTAAGTGTGTCTCCCTACGGTTCGTGAATTATGCGGACATGATCGAGACACTTCTTCGAACAATAACCAATAGAGGAATCTGGAAATTCATATGGCTCCCACATATTTCTATGATTACTTTGCGATCGAATGAACCACTTACATACGATACCAATTTCCCTTTGTCTCACGATATGTTACTTATCCGAGGTTATGATCGCTTGTATCTCCGCATACCTAGTTCATCCTCGTTCATCGATAAGTACTCTTTCTCGTTCCCGTGATATGTGATCCCTTGTGACCAAGTCACATGCTTGCAAGCTAATTGGATGACATTTCACCGAGAGGGCCCAGAGAATATCTATCCGTCATGTGGATGGACAAATCCCACTCTTGATCCATGTGTTTCAACCAATACTTTCTGAACACTCAATGCCACCTTTATAGCCACCACTACGTGTGGTGTTTGATGACATCAAAGCATCCATCCAGTAAAGGTGATATGCATGATCTCATGGTCGAAGGAATTAGGTTACTATGTATCAGAAAGCATATAGCAATTGAACTATTGAAATGACTTGATCTTTATGCTACGCTTGTCTATAGGAGTATGTCCACCATATCATTCTCCTAACGATATGATCTTGTTGTTGATAACATCTCAATGTTCATGATAGGGAAACCACAATCATCAATCAACCAACAAGCTAGTGAAGTATAGAGGCTATACTAGGGACTTCAAATTAAGTTTACAAATCACACAAGTATTAATGGTTTCCTTATTAATACTATTATAGCATGAATGTAAACATTTATCATAAACACAAAGATATATAATAATAACTACATTTATTATTGCCTCTAGGGCATATCTCCAACAGTCTCCCACTTGCACTAGAGTCATCTAATCTAGATTACATGGTAATATACCGAACACCCATGGCAGTTTGGTGTTGGTCATGTTTTGCCCTCGGGAGAGGTTTAGTCAACGGATCCGCCACATTCAGATCTGTGTGTACTTTGCAAATCTTTATATTCCCATCCTGGATTTGTTCTCGAATAGCGTGGAAACGCAGCTTGATATGCTTCAGCTTCTTGTGTGACCTTGGTTCTTGCGCATTGGCTATGGCGCCCATGTTATCACAGTAGATAGACATTTGGTCCAGCGCACTTGGAACCACACCCAGCTCTGTAATGAACTCTTTCATCCATATCGCTTCTTGTGAAGCCTCCGAAGCAGCCATGTATTACGATTCAGTTGAAGATCTCGCCACAACGCTTTGCTTTGCACTCCTCCAGCTAACTGCTGCACCATTCAAAATAAATACGTATCCAGATTGTGATTTAGAATCATCCGGATCGGTGTTCCAACTAGCATCGGTGTAACCATTAACAACGAGCTGTTCATCACCTCCATAAGAAAGAACCATATCCTTAGTTCTTCTCAAGTACTTAAGGATGTTTTGATCATTGTCCAAGGATCCACTCCTGGATCACTTTGATATCTGCTAGTTAGACTAACAGCATATGCAATGTCGGGTCTAGTACATAGCATGGCATACATTAGAGATCCTATGGCTGTTGCATAAGGAGTCTTACTCATCCTTTCTCTATCTTCTGCCGATGTCGGACTTTGAGTTTTACTCAAGGTCGATAAGCAACATGGGCAAGAGCCCTTTCTTGCTATCTTCCATTCCAAACCTCTTTAGAACTTTGTCCAAATATGTATTTTGTGACAATGATATTTGGCGTTCGATCTATCTCTATAAATCTTTATGCCTAATATGTAAGTCGCCAAGATCCTTCATTGAAAAACTATTATTCAAATACTCTTTGACACTATTAAGAAGGTCTACATCATTCCCAATCAACAATATGTCATCCACATATAGTATTAAGAATGCTCTGAGCTCCCACTCACTTTCTTGTAAATACAAGCTTCTCCATAAGTTTGTATAAAACCAAAACTTTGATTACCTTATCAAAGCGTTGATTCCAACTTCGGGATGCTTGCTTCAATCCATAGATGGACCGTTGTAGCTTGCATACCTTGTTAGCATCTTTAGGATCGACAAAACCTTTGGGTTGCATCATATACAACTCTTCATCAATGTCTCCATTGAGGAATGCTGTTTTGACATCCATCTGCCATATCTCATAATCATAATATGCAGCGATTGCTAACATAATCCTCACAGACTTTAGCTTCGCTACCGGTGAGAAAGTCTCATCGTAGTCAACTCCTTGAATTTGTCGAAACCCTTTTGCGACAAGTCGAGCTTTATAGATGCGAACATTACCATCAACATCTGCTTTTCTTGAAAATCCATTTGTTCTCGATGACCTTTCGCCATCCTAAGTCAACCAAAGTCCATACTTGGTTTTCGTACATGGATCCAATCTCGGATTTCATGGCTTCTTGCCATTTATTGGAATCTGGGCTCATCATCGCTTCCTCATATGTCTCGGGGTCATCGGTGTTGTCCACCAACATGACATTCATAACGGAATCATACCAATCTGGAGTGGTACGAGTTCTCGTTGACCTCCGAGGTTCTGTAGCAACTTCAACCGAAGTTTCATGATCACCATCATTAGCTTCCTCTCTTATTGGTGCAGGCACCACAGGAACTTCTTCCGGTGCTGCGCTACTCGCAATTTCGAGAGAAGGTTCGACAACCTCGTCGAGTTCTACTTTCCTTCCAGTCACTTCTTTCGAGAGAAATTCCTTCTCTAGAAAGGATCCATTCTTAGCAACGAAGATTTTGCCTTCGGATCTATGATAGAAGGTATACCCAATAGTTTCCTTCGGGTATCCTATGAAGACGCATTTTTCCGCTTTGGGTTCAAGCTTGTCCGGCTGTAACTTCTTTACATAGGCTTCGCATCCCCAAACTTTAAGGAACGACAATTTAGGTTTCTTCCCAAACCATAATTCATACGGTGTCGTTTCAACGGATTTAGACGGTGCCCTATTTAAAGTGAATGCGGCTGTTTCTAATGCATAACCCCAAAATGATAGCGGTAAATCTGTAAGTGACATCATAGAACGAACCATATCTAAGAGAGTTCGATTACAACGTTCAGACACACCATTACGCTGTGGTGTTCCCGGCGGTGTCAACTGCGAAAGTATTCCACATTTCTTCAAATGCTCGCCAAACTCGTAACTTAGATATTCACCTCCACGATCAGAACGTAGAAATTTAATCTTCTTGTTACGTTGATTCTCTACCTCACTTTGAAACTCCTTAAACTTCTCGAAAGTTTCGGACTTATGTTTCATGAAATAGATATACCCATATCTACTCAAATCATCCGTGAAGGTAAGAACATAACTTGATAACCATCGCGATGCTACACTCATTGGACCACACACATCGGTATGTATGATTTCCAATAAGTGCGTAGCTCGCTCCATCATACCGTAAAATGGAGTCTTAGTCATTTTACCCATCAGACATGCTTCGCATCTTTCAAGTGATTCAAAATCAAGTGATTCAAGAAGTCCATCGGAATGGAGTTTCTTCATACGCTTCACTCTAATGTGACCAAGACGATTGCCACATATAGGTCGAATTATCGCTGATTTCAAGCGTTTAGCCTCAATGTTGTTGATATGTGTATTTCCACTATCGAGATTCAATATGAATAGACCATCTATCAAAGGTGCATGTGCATAAAACATTTTACTCATATAAATCGAACAACCATTATTCTCGATTTAAACAAGTAACCGTCTCGCAATAAACAAGATCCTGATATAATGTTCATGCTTAACGCAGCACCAAATAACAATTATTTAAGTATAAAACTAATCCCGATGGTAGATGAAGAGGTAGCGTCAACCGATCACATCAACCTTTGATCCGCTTCCTACGCGCATCGTCACCTCGTTCTTCGCTAGCTTCGTTTATTCTGCAGCTCTGCTTCGAGTTACAAATATGAGCAACCGAACCAAGATATCAAATACCCAGCACTACTACGAATACTAGTGAGATACACATCAATAACATGTATATCGATATACCTTTCTTCTTGATGTTGCCGTTCTTCAAATCCGCCAAGTACCTTGGGCAATTCCGCTTCGTGACCTTCTCCCTTGGTAAAAGCACTCGAAGATCGGGCTTGGTCCAGCCTTGGTCCTCTTCGTCGGCGTGGCAGCTTTCTTACCACCCTTCTTGAAGTGTCCTTTGCTTAGACTTGCCTTTCTTGAATTTGGTGGTCTTATTGACCATCAACACTTGGTGCTCTTTCTTGATCTCCACTTCGCAGATTTTAACATAGCAACAGTTCAGCAACTCTTTGTTCATGTTACGCATGTTGTAGTTCATCACAAAGTTCTTGTAACTTGGTGGTAGTGATTGGAGGATGCGGTAAACCCCAAAGTATTAGGAATCACTATACCCAAGCTTTGAAGTTTATTTATGCGGACATCTTAAGCACATGCTCACCGACGAGCTACCCTCTTCCATCTTGCGGTTAAAGAACTTTTCGAAGCTTCATAACTTTCAATTGCCATGAGTCTCAAAGATTAATTTGAGATCCTCGACAATATCATATGGATCGACTCTTCAAATCTTTTCTCAAGCTCGATTCTAAACCATACAAGATAGCACATTGAACCATGAAGTACCGATTCTTCCGGCGAGGTAAACATTCTTTACTTCATCGGTAGCATCAGCTGCAGGTGGGTCACCTAGCGGTGCATCCAAAGACATAGGTCAAATTACCATTTGTGAGGACAATCCTCAAATTGCGGAACCAATCCAAGTTGCTTCCATTGTTTTTCAACTTTTCTTTCTCTAGGAATGCATTAAAATTGATGGTAGGGGCTGCCATTGATCTACAACATATTTGCAATAGTTTAGACTAAGTTTATGACAAATTGAGTTCAAATTAATTAATGAAATTAAACTAGGTGAACTCCCACCAAAACAACATCCCTCACATTGTTTTAGTGATCACACTAACCAAATCCACTACATCAACACCGATCATCACGAGAGTTGATATAGTTTTAATGGCGAACAATCATCATGTTCATCATATCTACTATATGATTCATGCTTTACCTTTCGGCGATCCGTGTTCACGAGGCCATGTACGACATGCTAGGCTCGTCAAGATCAAACCTTAGCTACCGCATAAGCAAATCTGGCTTGCTTACGTTGTATTCACCCGCGGAATCAAAGACACCCGATCATCACGTGGTGCTTCGAAGCAGCAAGCTTTGGCAATGGTGCATACTAAGGGTGAACACTTTAGAACTTGACATTTATGTGCATGAGGGATCATCTTATAATGCTACCGTCGTCTACTAAGCAATACAAGATGCATAAAGGATTAACATCACATGCAATTCATAATATGTGATATGATATGGCCTTTCTTCTTTGTGCTTCCGATCTCCATCTTCAAGCACGAACATGATCTCCATCATCACCGGCATAGCATCAAGGTCAATGACGCTTCTTCATGGTTGTCGTCCACCAGCTTCAACTATTACAACTATTTTGAATAGACACGCAGGTCTTAACGAAATTAAAGACAACCATATGGCTCTGCGGTTGCCAACTTACAATAAGGAACATTGCATACATCAAATATAATCACAATCATGGCCATATCACATCATCGCACACCCCGCAAAACAAAGTTAGAAGCCTCTACTTTCTTTGCATATTTTACGTGGTTTGGGGCTTTCAATAAGTGTCTTTCTAACTTACGAACAAGAACCACAACATTGATACTAGCATTGTTGATCAACCGTTGTAAATTTGATCTTTACTATGCTAGGAGAAAGCACCATAAAGCCACTTATGCAAAACGAGTTGCATGTCAAGCGTGGAGGAAGTCTCATGAACGATGTCATGTAAGGTTAGCGGCCGCTTCATCCCAACATACCGCAAGATGCAAAGTACACAAAAGCAATCTACAATAAAGCATCAACGCCCACAATGACCATTGTGTTCTACTCTGCAACAGATCTACATATAGACACGGCTCGATACCCTTTGTTGGGGTTCGTAGCATGGAAAACAAAAATTTCTACCGCATACAACAAAACAAGCCAAGATCTATCTACTAGATTGCAGCAACAAGTCGATGGAATAACTCACCTCGAAGATTCCAAAGTGTTTAACGAGAGCAGATTCTCGTGGGTGATGTAGTCGTACTCTTCCGATCTCAAGATCGCGTAGACGATCCTTCGGCGCGCATTCCATAGCGCTCCTTGATCGGTCACACGTTCGGTTTTCGACGAAGACCTTCCTCTCCCTTGTTCCAAAGAAGCGGAGGTTGTAGCACTCTCCTCGCGATTCCGGCAAGACAACGGCGTGGTAGGAAGTAGAGGGAAATCCTGAGGCTTCGCCTTAAGTGCGAGTATGGTGGAGCTTATGAGAGAGGCTATTAGTGGTCTAGTAATTAGACACACCAATTAGAAGGCTCTAAACCAATTAGAAGGCTCTAAACCGAATAGCTCTAAACCGGGGTCTAGATCTAGGGTTTAGTTTAGAGGATAGGAAACTTGTGTGTCTAGGAGGGGAGCCCTGCCCCTCCTTATATAGGTTGGAGGGCTGGCCGGCCAAGGGGAGGAGTTCCTCCCCAACTCGGCCTTGGGAGGTGCGCCGGCCAAGGGGAGGAATTCCCCTCCAACTCGGCCTCCTCCTCCTCCTCTTTTCCCACTTCCCAAAACTTGTTGCTTTGACTTTCAAACTGGCCGTTTGACTTTTCAATTTAGGATTTAAATAAACCCTTTATTTTGGACAGCAAGAACACCTAGTACATGATGCAATCATCATTCCAATATGCAATGACACATTCATGTACCCTTCCCCGGAGCCGGACATTCCGGGACCTTCTAGAATGTTCCCGATGAAAACACCGGAACCATTCCCCAACTCCGAAACGGGACTTTCCTTATATGAATCTTATTCTCCGGACCATTCCGGATCTCCTCGTGATATCCCGGATCCCATCCGAGACTCCGAACAACATTCGGTCTCTTTCTCATAACACCATAACTACTCAAACAACATCGAATCCTTAAGTGTGTCTCCCTACGGTTCGTGAATTATGCAGACATGATCGAGACACTTCTCCGAACAATAACCAATAGAGGAATCTGGAAATTCATATGGCTCCCACATATTTCTACGATTACTTTGATCGAATGAACCACTTACATACGATACCAATTTCCCTTTGTCTCACGATATGTTACTTATCCGAGGTTATGATCGCTCGGTATCTCGCATACCTAGTTCATCCTCGCATCGATAAGTACTCTTTCTCGTTCCGTGATATGTGATCCCTTGTGACCAAGTCACATGCTTGCAAGCTAATTGGATGACATTTCACCGAGAGGGCCCAGAGAATATCTATCCGTCATGTGGATGGACAAATCCCACTCTTGATCCATGTGTTTCAACCAATACTTTCCGAACACTCAATGCCACCTTTATAGCCACCCTGTTACGGTGTGGTGTTTGATGACATCAAAGCATCCATCCAGTAAAGGTGATATGCATGATCTCATGGTCGAAGGAATTAGGTTACTATGTATCAGAAAGCATATAGCAATTGAACTATTGAAATGACTTGATCTTTATGCTACGCTTGTCTATAGGAGTATGTCCACCATATCATTCTCCTAACGATATGATCTTGTTGTTGATAACATCTCAATGTTCATGATAGGGAAACCACAATCATCAATCAACCAACAAGCTAGTGAAGTATAGAGGCTATACTAGGGACTTCAAATTAAGTTTACAAATCACACAAGTATTAATGGTTTCCTTGTTAATACTATTATAGCATGAATGTAAACATTTATCATAAACACAAAGATATATAATAATAACTACATTTATTATTGCCTCTAGGGCATATCTCCAACACTTCATACCCTTGAAGATTCATGACAATGAACGCCTGGCTCGAACATGGGTGATGTAGTCGTACTCGCTTCTCCTCCTCGTGATCCGATCCGATCTAGAACCACAAGTGGCGGTGCCTCCGTGAGATGCACACGTGCGGCACCTCGACGTCTCCTCCTTCCTCAGACCAGCAAGTATGGTGGAGAGATGGATTGGATCTACAGCACGACGGTGTGGTGTATATGGTGGAGAATTTCTGCTACAGGGCTTCGCCTACAAACAGTCGGGAGGGAGCGAGGAAGGCAGCAGGGCTACTAGGGCTTGGAGGGAGATGTGTGTGGGGGGGAGGGGGCGCACCAGCCCTCTATATATAGAGGGGGTGGCGGCGGCCAGCCCTAGCCCCTCCTCCAAGCCTATCTCTAGTTTAAACGATTTAAACTCTCCCCTTATCCTGAAATTCTATCCCTAGATTTAAACGAGTTAAATCTATACAGAATCGGCTGGGCCCTATGGGGCCTTGTGCCCCTGGCCCAATGCGGCCAGGACACTCCCTCATAGGCCCATGCCCCATCCCGGAAGGTGGGACCACGTTGGCCCCCTTCCGGAAGGTTCTAGAAGCTTCCGGTACAATACCGATTAACCCGGAACAATTCCGAACTCCAAAACTGCAATCGCCTTTATATGAATCTTATTCTCCGGACCATTCGAACCTCTCGTGATATCCCGGATCCCATCCGAGACTCGAACAAAAATTCATAAACCAATTATCCAATCTATCCTAGCCGAGACACGTTATGTGTGACCTGCGGGTTCGAGAATATGCGACATGATCTTCTATCAATAATCAACTGGGTGCAGGCACCCATATTGACTCCACACATTCATCGATGATCATATCGGATGAACCACGATGCCAGGATTCAATCAATCCCATATATATATTCCCTTCGTCTCGCGATATTTTACTTGCCCGAGATTCGATCGTCGGTATCGTCATACCTAGTTCAATCTCGTTCACAGCAAGTACTTTACTCATTCCGTAATCCAATATCACTTTGTGATTAACTCCTTAACCACACGCTTTCTAGCGGTGTTGATATCGACACGAAAGTGGGCCCAAGTATATCTCTCCGACTTGGGAGGGACAAATTCCATCTCGATACATACAACCCAACAGATACTTTCCGATCACTTGAGAGACACCTTTATGATCACCCTCTCATAGGATGACGTTTGATGACCTCAAAGCTTTCTTCCGATACCAGGGAGTTGCATTATCTCATGGTCTAAGGAATACAATATTTGACATAAGAAAAGCTTCGCAAAGACGAACACGATGACACGATCTAATTGCTTCGCTTAGTTTGGTACATCCACCATATCATTCTCCCAATGATATGATCTCATTATCAATTGACAACTCATGTCTATGGTTAGGAAACCTTAACCATCATTGATCAATGAGCTAGTCCATAGAGGCGTACTAGGGACACGGTGTTGTTCACAAACCACACAAGTATTAATGTTTCCGCTTAATACAATTCTAGCATGGAATATAAACTTTATCATGAACAAGAATTATAATAATAACATCTTTATTATTGCCTCTAGGGCATAATTCCAATCTCCCACTTGCACTAGAGTCAATAATCTAGTTTACATTTGGCAACAATCTCACACCCATGGCAATCGAGGTGCTGATCATGTTTTACACGTGGAAGAGGTTTAGTCAATGGATCTGCGACATTCAGATCTGTATGTACTTTGCTGATCTTCAGATCTCCATACGCTATATAATCTCGGATTATATGAAACTTGCGTTGATATGCTTGGTCTTTGGATGATATCTTGGTTCCTTAGCGAGTGCTATGGCGGCGGTGTTGTCACACAATATCTCCAAAGGTCCAATGCACTTGGAACCACGCCAAGCTCTGATGAAGTTTCGATCCAAACTCCTTCACTTGATGCTTCGCAGCAGCCATGTATTCCGCTTCTCTTGTAGATCCCATGATCACGCTTTGCTTGCACTTCTCCACTCACACTCCTCCATTCAAAATATACACGTATCACGTCGAGATTTAGAATCATCCTTGTCGGTGTCGAAACTAGCATCGACGTAACCTTTACGATTTAGATGTTCATCACCCCCATAGACTAAGAACATTTCTTTAGTCCTATTTAGGTACCTTAGGATGTTCTTCACGGCTGTCCAGTTGTTCCACTCGGATCACTTTGATATCTCGTCACAAACTAAGAGCATTGGACACATCCGTCTAGTACACAAGATGGCATACATGATGAAACCTATGGCGAGGCATAAGGCACTTTGCTCATAGCTTCCTATCATTTATCAGAATCGACACCGAGCCTTGCTCAATATCTTACTCGACAACATAGGCCTGAACCTTTCAATGCCTTATCCATTCTGAACCTTTTCGTAACTTTGTCTAGGTAATGCTACTCGCTTAAAGCTATCAGCGCCTTTTGTCTATCTCTATAGATTTTGATGCCCAATATATAAGCAGCTTCACCTAGGTCTTTCATTGAAAAACACTTGTTCAAATAACTCTTCACATCGTTAAGCATGTTGATGTCATTTCCAATAATCAATATGTCATCCACATATAGTACCGTAAACGTCACCGAGCTCCCACTCACTTTATTGTAGATGCAAGCTTCAGTAGCAATTTGGAACAAATCCAAAGCTCTTGATCACTTGATCAAAACGAAGGTTCCAACTTGAGATGCTTGCTTGATCCATAAATGGAACGCTGAAGTTTGCATACTTTATCAAGATCCTTAGGATCGACAAAACCTTTGGGTTGCATCATATACAACTCTTCATCAATGTTGCCATTGAGGAAAGTCTTGACATCCATTTGCCATATTTCATAATCATGAAACGCAGCAATTGCTAATAAAATCCGAATGGACTTAAACATCGCTACGGAGAGAAAGTCTCATCGTAGTCAACACCTTGAACTTGTCGAAAACCTTTCGCAACAAGCCGTGCTTTATAGACGGTAACATTACCATCCGCGTCCGCTTTTCTTCTTGAAGATCCATTTGCACTCAACGGACTTTTCGCCGCTAGGAGGGTCCACCAAAGTCCATACTTGGTTTTCGCTCATGGATCCCAATTGGATTTCATGGCTTCTAGCCATTTCTCAGTCCGGGCTCATCATCGCTTCCTCATAGTTCGAGGTTCGCTGTCTTCTACTAACAAGAGTCAAGATAGGGTTGCCGCACCACTCGGAGAGGGCACGCGACCTTGTCGACTGCGACGCTCAAGAGCAACATCGTCCAAGCTTCATGATCCTTGTCATTAGCTTCCTCTATTGTTGGTGCAAAGGCACCGAACAATTTCAGGTGCTGCGCTACTCTCCAGTTCAAGAGAAGGTTCAATAACCTCGTCTAGCTCTACTTTCCTCCCACTCACTTCTTTCGAGAAACTCCTTCTCAAGAAAGGAACCGTTCTTTGACATAAACACTTTGCCTTCGGTTCTGTGATAGAAGGTATACCCAATAGTTTCCTTAGGGTATCCTATGAAGACGCATTTCTCGCTTTGGGTTCGAGCTTGTCCGCATCAACTTCGACGTAAGCTTCGCATCCCCAAACTTTAAGAAACGACAACTTAGGTTTAGCACCAAACCACAGTTCATACGGTGTCGTCTCAACGGATTTAGATGGAGCCCTATTTAAAGTGAATGCAGCTTTCTAATGCATAACCCCAAAATGATAACGCAAATCAAGAAGAGACATCATCGATCGGACCATATCTAATAGGGTTCGATTCCGTGCTCGACACACCATTGCGCTTGTGGTGTTCCGGTATGGAGTTGTGAAACGATTCCACTTGCTTTGAGATGTGTGAGAAAATCATAACTCAAATATTCGCTTCACGATCGGATCGTAGAAACTTAATCTTCCATTACGATGGTTCTCCACTTCATTCTGAAATTCTTTGAACTTTTCAAACGTTTCAGATTTATGTTTCATTAAATAGATATACCCATATCTACTTAAGTCATCGGTAAAAGTGACAAAAATAGCGATATCCACCGCGCGTCGAAACACTCATCGGTCCGCATACATCGGTATGTATGATTTCCAACAAGTCCGTTGCTCGCTCCATCATACCGGAGAACGGGGTTTTGATCATCTTGCCCATGAGGCATGGTTCGCATGTGTCAAATGATTCAAAATCAAGAGACTCCAAAAGTCCATCAGAATGGAGTTTCTTCATGCGCTTTACACCAATATGACCTAGACGACAGTGCCACAAATAAGTAGTGTTATCATTATCTACTTTGCATCTCTTAGCCTCAATGTTATGGATGTGTGTTTCATCCCTTTCGAGATTTAGAAGAAATAAACCACCCACAAGAGGTGCATGACCATAAAAGATGTTACTCATATAAATAGAACAACCATTATTCTCCGATTTAAATGAATAACCGTCTTGCAATAAACACAATCCAGAAATAATGTTCATGCTCAACGCAGGCACATAATAACATTTATTAAGGTTTAAAACTAATCCCGAAGGTAAAACTAAGGAGAGCGTGCCGACGGCCATCACATCAACTCTTGATTCGTTGCCAACGCGCATCGTCACCTCATCCCTCGCAAGCCGCCGTCTATTCCGCAGCTCCTGTTTCGAGTTACAAATATTAGCAACTGAACCGGTATCAAATACCCAGGCACTACAACGAGGGCTAGTAAGGAAAACATCAATAACATGTATATCAAATATACCTTTGATGGTGCCAGCCTTCTTGTCCGCTAAGTACTTCGGACAGTTGCGCTTCCAGTGACCCTTGTCCTTGCAATAGAAGCACTCAGTTTCCGGCTTGGGTCCAGACTTGAGCTTCTTCTCAGCAGGGGCAACGCGTTTGCCGCCTCCTTTCTTGAAGGGCTTCTTTGCACCCTTACCTTTCTTAAAGGAGGGCTTGTTGACCATCAACACATGATTATCCTTTTTGATGTCCACCTCCGCAGCCTTCAGCTTTGCGAAGAGCTCGGTGATCGTATCGATGGAACCAATCGATTATGAGTCACTACAAAACTTTTGTAGCTGGGAGGAGTGATTGCAGAACCACATCAATCTTGAGCTCCTCCGAATCTTGCGATCCAGTTGCTCAAGGCGTTGAGTGTAGCCCGACATCTTAATGGCGTGCTCACTAACGAACTCCTTCCTCCATCTTGCGTTAAAGAACTTCTCGAGATTTCATATCTCTGAATCGGCCTGAGTCTCAAAACATGGTTTTCAGCTCTCGAGAATCTCAAAGGGCCCGGGATAGTTTTCAAAATGATTTTGAAGTTCGGTTCCATAGCAAACAACATGGTGCTCTTAATCACACCATAATCATCTTTCTTGTGCCGATAGACAGCTTTCTCATTAGCCATGCATAGGGGGTTACCTAACGCTTTCTCAAGGACATAGTCCTTTTGACCGCCAGAGAGAATGATTCTCGATTATGGAACCATTGGTGAAGTCGGACCCATTGTTCTTAAGCTTTTCTTTCTCAAAGAAAAACGCTTGAAGTTGAAGTTGGACTTAGCCATGTGATCTACAATATTTGCAAGTACAAATTAGACTATGTTCATGATAACTAGTTCAACTTTTAATCAAATTACTAGATGAACTCCCACTAAATTCAACATCCCTCAAGTTGTTTAGTGAACATGATCCAAATTCACCACACCTAATCCGATCTTCACGAGAAGAGATGTGGCTTCAATGGTGGATAACAAAGTGTCGATCATATCATTCATATGACTCATGCTTAACCTTTCGGTTCATGTGTTCCGAGGCCATGTCTGTACATGCTAGGCTCGTCAAGTTAGACCCAAGTATTTCCGCGTGCAAAAACTGGCTTGCACCCGTTGTGAGTGAGAGTCTATAGCACCGATCATCACGTGATGCTTGGACACGATTTAACTTCGCAACGGTGCATACTTGGGGAGAACACAGTTTTATCTTGATCTTTAAGTGAGGAATCATCTTATAATGCTACCGTCGCGATCTAACCATAATAAGATACATAAAAGGATAAACATCACATGCATATAAATTTATGTGACATGGTATAGCCAATCTTCGCGCAATGATCTCCATCTTGTGCGTTCCGGCATGATCTCCATCACTCCACCATGATTGCCTCCACCACGAATAGCAACTACAACTATTGCTAACTACTTAGCGATAAAGTAAAGCTATTACATGGCGTATAAGAAGTTGACTCGCAGGTCATACACAATTATAAAGACAACCATATGGCTCCTGCCGGTTGTGTACTCATCGACATGCAAGTCGTGAAACATTACAAAACATGATCATCGCATACATTATACACATCACATCTTGGGCCATACCATATCACGGAAAACACTCCCTGCAAAAACAAGTTAGACGCCTCTACTTTGTTGTTGCATGTTTTACGTGGCTTATGGGAGTAGATGCTAAGAACGATTCTTACCTACGGAAAGCCACAACAGTGATATTATGGTTGCCAAACTCCGGTGTTAATCCCATGACAACTATAGTGAGAGAAACTGACATCCACCAGCCGCATGTGTGGTACAAGCCACACGCCAAGTGCGGAGCCGGTCTCGCGAACGACGTCGCGTAAGGTTGGCCTGGACCGCTTCAATCTCACTATCCCGCGTCATAAGAAGAACACAAACAAGAGGCTTGCAACAGAAAACATCAACGCCCGCAACAACCATGTTGCGTTCTACTCGTGAATCACATCTACGCATAGATCTAGCTCTGATACCACTGAAGGGTTTCGCAGCATAGTAAATCAAAATTTTCTACTGAGCGAATGAAGGAAAGCCAAGATCTAATCTAGGAGATGCAAACAACGAGAGAGATTGGATTAGATCTTCATACCCTTGAAGATTCGCACAGCGGAACGTGGGTGATGTAGTCGTACTCGCTTCTCCTCCTCGCGATCCGATCCGATCTAGCACCACAAGTGGCGGTGCCTCCATGAGATGCACACGTGTGGCACCTCGACGTCTCCTCCTTCCTCAGACCAGCAAGTATGGTGGAGAGATGGATTGGATCTACAGCACGACGGCGTGGTGTATATGGTGGAGAATTTCTGCTGCAGGGCTTCGCCTACAAACAGTCGGGAGGGAGAGAGGAAGGCAGCAGGGCTACTAGGGCTTGGAGGGAGATGTGTAGGGGGGGAGGGGGCGCACCAGCCCTCTATATATAGAGGGGGAGGGGGCGGCCAGCCCTAGCCCCTCCTCCAAGCCTATCTCTAGTTTAAACGATTTAAACTCTCCCCTTATCTAGAAATTCTATCCCTAGATTTAAACGAGTTAAATCTATCCAGAATTGGCTGGGCCCTATGGGGCCTTGTGCCCCTGGCCCAATGCGGCCAGGACACTCCCTCATAGGCCCATGCCCCTCCCGGAAGGTGGGACCACGTTGGCCCCCGTCCGGAAGGTTCTAGAAGCTTCCGGTACAATACCGATTAACCCGGAACAATTCCGAACTCCAAAAACTGCACTGCCTTATATGAATCTTATTCTCCGGACCATTCCAGAACCTCTCGTGATATCCCGGATCCCATCCGAGACTCCGAACAAAAATTCATAAACCAATTATCCAATCTATCCTAGCCGAGACACGTTATGTGTGACCTCGGGTTCGAGAATATGCGGACATGATCTTCTATCAATAATCAACAGCGGTGCAGGCACCCATATTGACTCCCACACATTCATCGATGATCATATCGGATGAACCACGATGCCAGGATTCAATCAATCCCATATATATATTCCCTTCGTCTCGCGATATTTTACTTGCCCGAGATTCGATCGTCGGTATCGTCATACCTAGTTTAATCTCGTTCACAGCAAGTACTTTACTCGTTCCGTAATCCAATATCACTTTGTGATTAACTCCTTAACCACGCGCTTGCAAGCGGTGTTGATATCGACACCGAAAGTGGGCCCAAGTATATCTCCGACTTGGGAGGGACAAATTCCATCTCGATACATACAACCCAATGATACTTTCCGATCACCGAGAGACACCTTTATGATCACCCTCTCATAGGATGACGTTTGATGACCTCAAAGCTTTCTTCCGATACCGTGGAGTTGCATTATCTCATGGTCTAAGGAATACAATATTTGACATAAGAAAAGCTTGTAAAGACGAACACGATGACACGATCTAATTGCTTCGCTTAGTTTGGTCATCCACCATATCATTCTCCCAATGATATGATCTCATTATCAATTGACAACTCATGTCTATGGTTAGGAAACCTTAACCATCATTGATCAATGAGCTAGTCCATAGAGGCGTACTAGGGACACGGTGTTGTTCACAAACCACACAAGTATTAATGTTTCCGCTTAATACAATTCTAGCATGGAATATAAACTTTATCATGAACAAGAATTATAATAATAACATCTTTATTATTGCCTCTAGGGCATAATTCCAACAACGACAACAATGACGGCATCAGGCGGCGGCGAGCTCCGCCAACGAGTTGTCTGTGTGCATGACGATGACGACGATGGCCGTTTTGCGGATAATCCCCTGGCGATTCTTTCAGCTCAACCCGCGGTCCTCTCCTAGCCCCACTTGTAAATCACAGATAGAAAAGAACTGGGCTGGTTACTAGGCTGTTGTGGGCTGCACAGGGGCGTCAGATGTAGGGGTTCGTAGCATGGAAAACAAAAAAATTCTACCGCATGCACACAAACAAGCCAAGATCAATCTACTAGATTGTAGCAACGAGTTGATAGAAGCACTCACCCTCGAAGATTCCAAAGCGGTTAACAAGAGCAGATTCTCGTGGGTGATGTAGTCGTACACTTGCCGATCTCAAAATCGCGTGGACGATCCTTTCGGCGCTGCGTTCCGGCAGCACTCCCGTAGTCGGTCACACGTTCGGTACTCGATGAAGACCTTCCTCTCCCTTCTTCCAGCAGGCAGCAGAGGTTGTAGTTCTCCCACGCGACTCCGGCAGCACGCAGGCGTGGTGTCGGAAGTAGAGGAAAGATCCCGTAGGGCTTCGCCTAAGCCGGAGCGAGTATGGTGGAATAAGAGAGGGCCTTGGCGATCTACGGATTAGAGGCACCAAGGGGAGGTGGTGTGGCCGGCGGCTAGGGCTTGGATAAGCCCAAGTCGGCGACTTGGAGGAGGCCCTGGCGACGGCAGCACTTGGAGGTGGTGGCGCCTAGGAGCTAGGGTTTGGGTGTAAGGGATAGGGGTGCGCCCTACCCCTCCTTATATAGGTGGGGAGAGGCGGTTTGTGAGGAGGGAGTCCTCCTCCAACTCATCCTCCTTGGCCGGCAGGTGGAGGGAGTGAGATTCCTACCCTAGGTAGGTTTCCTACTCTCCCTCCACCAAGCAATGTTCGGATTTGACTTTTCAAATTGGCGTTTGACTTTCAAACTTGAATTTGATTTCTATCTTCATATTGCCCAGCCAAGTGACCTAGTACATGATGCAACCATTCCACATTGTCATGACACATAAATGTACCCTTCCCCTTCCGGAGTGTTGGACCTTCCAGACCCTTCTAGAACATTCTCGGTGAAAACACCGAAATCATTTCCGAACGCTGAAACAGGACTTTCCTTATTTGAATCTTATTCTCTGGACCATTCTGGATCTCCTCGTTATATCCCAGATCCCATCCGAGACTCCGAACAACATTCGGTATCTGACTCATCATTCCATAACTACACAACAACATCGAATCCTTAAGTGTGTCTCCCTACGGTTCGTGAATTATGCGGACATGACTGAGACACTTCTCCAATCAATAACCAATAGAGGAATCTGGAAATTCACATGGCTCCCACATATTTCTACGATTACTTTGCGGTCGAATGAACCATTTACATACGATACCAATTTCCCTTTGTCTCATGATAGTTTACTTATCCGAGGTTTTGATCGTCGGTATCTCTGCATACCTAGTTCAACCTCGTTCCTGATAAGTACTCTTTTCTTGTTCCCGTGGTATGTGATCCCTTGTGAGCCAGTCACATGCTTGCAAGCTAATTGGATGACATTCCACTGAGAGGGCCTAGAGTATATCTATCCGTCATATGGATGGACAAATCCCACTCTTGATCCATGTGCCTCAACCCATACTTTCCGAACACTCAATGCCACCTTTATAGCCACCCGGTTACGGTGTGGTGTTTGATGTCATCAAAGCATCCTTCCAGTGATGGTGATTAGCATGATCTCATAGTTGAAGGAATTAGGTTACTATGTATCAGAAAGCTTATAGCAAACGAACTATTGAAATGACTTGATCTTTATGCTACGCTTATCTATAGGAGTATGTCCATCATACCATTCTCCTAATGATATGATCTTGTTATTAACAACATCTCAATGTTCATGATCGAGAAACCACAATCATCTATTAATCAACAAGCTAGTATTATAAAGAGGCTTTACCAGGGACTCTAATTTAGTTTACAAATCACACAAATATTAATGTTTCCGGTTAATACTGTTATAGCATGAATGTAAACATTTATCATAAAGACAAAGATATAATAATAACCACTTTTATTATTGCCTCTAGGGCATATCTCCAACAGTCTCCCACTTGCACTAGAGTCAACTAATCTAGATTACATGGTAATATACCGAACACCCATGGTGGTTTGGTGTTGGTCATGTTTTGCCCTCGGGAGAGGTTTAGTCAACGGATCCGCCACATTCAGATATGTGTGTACTTTGCAAATCTTTATGTCACCATCTCGGACATGCTCTCGAATATCGTGAAAAGGTAGCTTGATATGCTTGAGCTTCTTGTGTGACCTTGGTTCTTGCGCATTGGCTATGGCGCCCATGTTATCACAATAGATAGACATTGGGTCCAGCGCACTTGGAACCACACCGAGCTCTGTAATGAACTCCTTCATCCATATCGCCTCTTGTGAAGCCTCCGAAGCAGCTATGTATTCCGATTCAGTTGAAGATCTCGCCACAATGCTTTGCTTTGCACTCCTCCGGCTAACTGCTGCACCATTCAAAGTAAATACGTATCCAGATTGTGATTTAGAATCATCCGGATCGGTGTTCCAACTAGCATCGGTGTAACCATTAACGAGTTGTTCATCACCTCCATAAGAAAGAACCATATCCTTACTTCTTCTCAAGTACTTAAGGATGTTTTGATCATGTCCAATGATCCACTCTGGATCACTTTGATATCTGCTAGTCAAACTAACATCATATGAAATGTCGGTCTAGTACATAGCATGGCATACATTAGAGATCCTATGGCTGAGGCATAGGAGTCTTACTCATCCTTTCTATCTTCTGCCGTTCTTTGGACTTTGAGTTTTACTCAAGGTCGATTAGCAACATGGGCAAGAACCCTTTCTTGCTATCTTCCATTCCAAACCTCTTTAGAACTTTGTCCAAATATGTACTTCAGGACAATGATATTAGGCGTCTCGATCTATCTCTATAAATCTTTATGCCTAATATGTAAGCTGCTTCGCCAAGATCTTTCATTGAAAAACTATTATTCAAATAATCCTTGACACTATTAAGAAGGTCTACATCATTCCCAATCAACAATATGTCATCTACATATAGTATTAAGAATGCTACAGATCTCCCACTCACTTTCTTGTAAATACAAGCTTCTCCATAAGTTTGTATAAAACCAAAACTTTTGATGACCTTATCAAAATGTTGATTCCAACTTCCGGATGCTTGCTTCAATCCATATATGGACCGTTGAAGTTTGCATACCTTGTTAGCATCTTTAGGATCGACAAAACCTTTGGGTTGCATCATATACAAATCTTCATCAATGTCTCCATTGAGGAACGCTGTTTTGACATCCATCTGCCATATCTCATAATCATAATATGCAGCGATTGCTAACATAATCATCATAAACTTTAGCTTCGCTACTGGTGAGAAAGTCTCATCGTAGTCAATTCCTTGAATTCACGAAACCCTTTTGCGACAAGTCGAGCTTTATAGACAGTAACATTACCATCAGCATCTGTTTTCTTCTTGAAAATCCATTTGTTCTCGACAGCCTTCCGGCCATCTGGTAAGTTCACCAAAGTCCATACTTGGTTTTCGTACATGGATCCAATTTCAGATTTCATGGCTTCTTGCCATTTATTGGAATCTGGGCTCATCATTGCTTCCTCATATGTCGCAGGGTCATCGGTGTTTCCCACCAACATGACACTCATGACGGGATCATACCAATCAGGAGTGGTACGAGTTCTCGTTGACCTGTGAGGTTCCGTAGTTACTTCAACCGAAATTTCATGATCAACATCATTAGCTTCCTCTCTTATTGGTGTAGGCGCCACAGGAACTACTTCCGGTGTTGCGCTACTCGCAAGTTCGAGAGAAGGTTCATCAACCTCGTCGAGTTCTACTTTCCTTCCAGTCACTTCTTTCGAGAGAAACTCCTTCTCTAGAAAGGATCCATTCTTGGCAATGAAGATTTTGCCCTCGGATCTATGATAGAAGGTATACCCAATAGTTTCCTTCGGGTATCCTATGAAGACGCATTTTTCCGCTTTGGGTTCAAGCTTGTCCGGCTGTAACTTCTTTACATAAGCTTCGCAACCCCAAATTTTAAGGAACGGAAATTTAGGTTTCTTTCCAAACCATAATTCATATGGTGTCGTTTCAACGGATTTAGATGGTGCCCTATTTAAAGTGAATGTGGCTGTTTCTAATGCATAACCCCAAAACGATAGCGGTAAATCTGTAAGTGACATCATAGAACGAACCATATCTAAGAGAGTTCGATTACGACGTTCGGACACACCATTATGCTGTGGTGTTCCTGGCGGTGTCAATTGTGAAAGTATTCCGCATTTCTTCAAATGCTCGCCAAACTCATAACTTAGATATTCGCCTCCACGATCAGATTGTAGAAATTTAATCTTCTTGTTACGTTGATTCTCTACCTCACTTTGAAATTCCTTAAACTTCTCGAAAGTTTCGGACTTATGTTTCATGAAATAGATATACTCATATCTACTCAGGTCATCCGTGAAGGTAAGAACATAACGATAACCACCGCGTGATGCTACACTCATTGGGCCACACACATCGGTATGTATGATTTCCAATAAGTCCGTAGCTCGCTCCATCATACCAGAAAATGGAGTCTTAGTCATTTTACCCATCAGACATGCTTCGCATCTTTCAAGTGATTCGAAATCAAGTGATTGAAGAAGTCCATTGGAATGGAGTTTCTTCATACGTTTCACTCCAATGTGACCAAGACGACAGTGCCACATATAGGTCGAGTTATCGCTCAATTTCAAACGCTTAGCTTCAATGTTATTAATGTGTGTATTTCCACAATCAAGATTCAATAAGAATAGACCATCTATCAAAGGTGCATGTGCATAAAACATATTACTCATATAAATCGAACAACCATCATTCTCGGACTTAAACAAGTAACCGTCTCGTAATAAACATGATCCAGATATAATGTTCATGCTCAACGCAGGCACCAAATAACAATTATTTAAGTATAAAACTAATCCCGATGGTAGATGAAGAGGTAGCGTGCCGACCGCGATCACATCAACCTTTGATCCATTTCCAACGCGCATCATCACCTCGTTCTTCGCTAGTTTCCATTTATTCTGTAGTACCTGTTTCGAGTTAAAATATGAGCAACCGAACCAGTATCAAATACCCAGGCACTACTGCGAGTACTAGTGAGATACACATCAATAACATGTATATCGGATATACCTTTCTTCTTGATGTTGCCGTTCTTCAAATCCGCCAAGTACTTTGGGCAATTCCGCTTCCAGTGACCTTCTCCCTTGCAGTAAAATCACTTAGTATCAGGCTTAGGCCCAGCCTTGGTCTTCTTCGTCGATGCGACAACTTTCTTACCGCCCTTCTTGAAGTTTCCCTTTTTATTAGACTTGCCTTGCTTCTTGAATTTGGTGGTCTTATTGACCAACAACACTTGGTGCTCTTTTTTGATCTCCACTTCTGCAGATTTCAACATGGAGAAGAGTTCTGGCAACGACTTGTCCATGTTTTGCATATTGTAGTTCATCACAAAGTTCTTGTAACTTGGTGGTAGTGATTGGAGGACACGGTGAATCCCCAAAGAATTTGGAATCACTATACACTAGCTTTGGAGCTTGCTTGCGTGCCCAGACATCTTAAGCACGTGCTCACTGACGGAGCTGCCCTCTTCCATCTTGCAATTAAAGAACTTTTCAGAAGCCTCATAACTCTCAACTGCCGCGTGAGCCTCAAATATCATTTTGAGTTCACGGACAATATCATGTGGGTCATGGTTCTCAAACCTTTTCTGAAGATCCGATTCCAAACCATACAAGATAGCACACTGAACTGTGGAGTACTGATTCTTCTGAGTGAGGTAAACATTCTTTACTTCATCGATAGCAAGAGTGCGGGTCACCCAAATGATGCATCCAGCACATAGGTCAAATTACCAGCATTGAGGAAAATCCTCAAATTGTGGAACCAATCCGCGAAGTTGCTTCCATTGTTTTTCAACTTTTCTTTCTCTAGGAATGCATTAAAATTGATGGTAGGGGCCGCCATTGATCTACAATATATTTGCAATAGTTTAGACTAAGTTTATGACAAGTTGAGTTCTAATTAATAGTTAAATTAATCTAGGTGAACTCCCACTCAAAACAATATCCCTCAAATTGTTTTAGTGATCACACGAACCAAATCCACCACATCAAAACTGATCATCACGAGAGTTGATGTAGCTTCAATGGAGAACAATCAACATGTTCATCATATCTACTATATGACTCATGCTTTACCTTTCGGTGATCCGTGTTCCGAGACCATGTCTGTACATGCTAGGCTCATCAAGATCAAACCTTAGCTTCCGCATGAGCAAATCTGGCTTGTTCACGTTGTATACACTCGCAGAATCTAGCACACCCAATCATCACGTGGTGCTTCGAAACAACGAGCTTTAGCAATGGTGCTTACTAAGGATGAACACTTTAAAACTTGAAATTGTGTGCTTGAGGGATCATCTTATAATGCTACTGTCGTAAACTAAGTAATACAAGATGCATAAAAGGATTAACATCACATGCAATTCATAATATGTGATATGATATGGCCTTTCTTCTTGTGCTTCCGATCTCCATCTTCAATCACGAACATGATCTCCATCATCACCGGTATGGCGTCAAGGTCAATGGCGCTGTTTCATGGTTGCCTTCCACCAGCTTCAACTATTACAACTACTTTGAATAGACACGCAGGTCTTAACGGAATTTAAAGAACAACCATATGGCTCCTGCCGGTTGCCAACTTACAATAAGGAACATTGCATACATCATATATAATCACAATCATGTCCATATCACATCACAACACACCCCTGCAAAACAAAGTTAGACGCCTCTAATTTTCTTTGCATATTTTACGTGGTTTGGGGCTTTCAATAAGTGTCGTTCTAACTTATGAACAAGAACCACAATGTTGATACTTGAACTATCAAGTGCCCATTGTAAATTGAATCTATACTATGATGGGAGAGACAGACACCCGCAATGCCACTTATGCAATACAAGTTGCATGTTAAGCGTGCAGCAAGTCTCATGAACGATATCATGTAAGGTTAGCCCGGGCCGCTTCATCCCATCATACCGCAAGATGTAAAGTACACAAAAAGCAATTGATAATAAAAGCACCACCGCCCATAATGACCATTGTGTTCTACTCGTGCAACAGATCTACATATAGACATGGCTCTGATACCACTGTAGGGGTTCGTAGCATGGAAAACAAAAAATTTCTACCGCATGCACACAAAAAAGCCAAGATCTATCTATTAGATTGTAGCAACGAGTTGATAGAAGCACTCACCCTCGAAGATTCCAAAGCGGTTAACGAGAGCAGATTCTCGTGGGTGATGTAGTCGTACACTTGCTGATCTCAAGATCGCGTAGACGATCCTTCCGGCGCCATGCTTAAGCAGCGCTCCGTGATCGGTCACACGTTCGGTACTCGATGAAGACCTTCCTCTCCCTTTGTTTCAGCAGGCAGCAGAGGTTGTAGTTCTCCCTCGCGATTCTGGTAGCACGACGGTGTGGTGTCGGAAGTAGAGGGAAGATCCCGCAGGGCTTCGCCTAAGCCGGAGCGAGTATGGTGGAGTAAGAGATGGCCTTGGCAATCTATGGATTAGAGGCACCATGGGGAGGTGGTGTGGCCGGCGGCTAGGGCTTGGAGAAGCCCAAGTCGGCGACTTGGTGGAGGCCCTGGCGGCGGCAACACTTGGAGGTGGTGGCGCCTAGGAGCTAGGGTTTGGGTGTAAGGGGTAGGGGTGCGCCCTACCCCTCCTTATATAGGTGGGGAGAGGCGGTTTGGGAGGAGAGAGTCATCCTCCAACTCCTCCTCCTTGGACAGCGGGTGTAGGGAGTGGGATTCCTACCCTAGGTAGGTTTCCTACTCTCCCTCCACCAAGCAATGTTCGGATTTGACTTTTCAAATTGGCGTTTGACTTTCAAACTTGAATTTGATTTCTCTCTTCATATTGCCCAGCCAAGTGACCTAGTACATGATGCAACCATTCCACATTGTCATGACACATAAATGTACCCTTCCCCTTCCGGAGTGTCGGACCTTCCAGACCCTTCTAGAACATTCCCGGTGAAAACACCGAAATCATTTCCGAACTCCGAAACAGGACTTTCCTTATATGAATCTTATTCTCCGGACCATTCCGTATCTCCTCATTATATCCCGTATCCCATACGAGACTCCGAACAACATTTGGCCTCTGACTCATCATTCCATAACTACACAACAACATCGAATCCTTAAGTGTGTCTCCCTACGGTTCGTGAATTATGCGGACATGACCGAGACACTTCTCCAATCAATAACCAATAGAGGAATCTGGAAATTCATATGGCTCCCACATATTTCTACGATTACTTTGCGATCGAATGAACCATTTACATACGATACCAATTTCCCTTTGTCTCACGATAGTTTACTTATCCGAGGTTTTGATCGTCGGTATCTCTACATACCTAGTTCAACTTCGTTACTGATAAGTACTCTTTTCTCGTTCCCGTGGTATGTGATCCCTTGTGAGCCAGTCACATGCTTGCAAGCTAATTGGATGACATTCCACAGAGAGGGCCCAGAGTATATCTATCCGTCATATGCATGGACAAATCCCACTCTTGATCCATGTGCCTCAACCCATACTTGCTGAACACTCAATGCCACCTTTATAGACACCCAGTTATGGTGTGGTGTTTGATGTCATCAAAGCATCCTTCCGATGATGGTGATTAGCATGACCTCATGGTCGAAGGAATTAGGTTACTATGTATCAGAAAGCTTATAGCAAACGAACTATTGAAATGACTTGATCTTTATGTTACGCTTATCTATAGGAGTATGTCCATCATACCATTCTCCTAATGATATGATCTTGTTATTAACAACATCTCAATGTTTATGATCGAGAAACCACGATCATCTATTAATCAACAAGCTAGTATTATAAAGAGGCTTTACTAGGGACTCTAATTTAGTTTACAAATCACACAAGTATTAATGTTTCTGGTTAATACTGTTATAGCATGAATGTAAACATTTATCATAAACACAAAGATATAATAATAACCACTTTTATTATTGCCTCTCGGGCATATCTCCAACATCAGATAGGTGTAGGGGTGTTGGGCCACGGCCAAGTAGTGTTTTTATTTGTTTTATCCTTTTTCTATTTTTTGTTTTCTTATTCAGATTTGAATTTGATTTATATTTTCAACCTTTCTTTGTATGACTTATTTGCTGGATATTTGCAGCAATACTAAAATATATTTTGTATCATTTGTGAACTTTTATTATCATCTTTTTGTATTTCTTTTATTTACTCAATATGAACCCCCCCTTGTTAATAGTTTGTAGAAACTTTTCTTATTATTTTTCTCTCCTATTTTAGTTAGGGATTTCTTGAATGATATATTCTTATTTGTTTATAAATTTAACTCTAATTGTCTCATAGTTTGAATAGAAACTCTTATATGTATAATGAGCCTGTATCATTATTTGATGCATGAAATATAAAAGACATTGATATAGTTATTACTACTCCCATTAATTTGGAAAATTTCAATGTATCTATTTCATTATGATAAATAAAGAGGTTTAGGATTTTTAATTATGATTAGTTACCTTTGGTTTTAGGGTTTTTCCTTAAAATACTTAGACTCCTTTATGGATGTGTTTAAAGATTCAATAACTAAACATATGGTTTTCTGATTGGGATATTTGATGGCATCACCTTTAGTACTAGAAAGTTGTATCTTGAATGCTTTATAGAAAAGAATTAATAAAGATACTCCTAAGAACATATAATTATGATAATTGGAATAAACATAGATGTGCTTATGTGATTTGTTATAGGAAAATATTCCTATAAAGTGATATATATATATATAAGATGAGGAATTTCTTAATATGAAATGGATATTATACTTGGTTTTAGGATTTAGAGTTGATTGCTTACCAAGAATTAATATCCTCCAAAATTCATAATTCTAGACTTCTTATTAAAGAATTCCTTTCCTAGATATACTACTCTTTTCTATCTATCATCCTGGTTAACATGATGAATTTTACTTCATATGAATATTCTGATTCACCAATTGTACTTCTACTTATTGATAAATCCCTTGAGTTGATACTAGAGTATTCATAACTTCCTCATATCATGGCTTGGTTGTATTTACTACTCTACTGTTGATAGCCTTCCATCCAACAAATATTTCCTTCAAATCTAGTCATAATCTTCTTAATCATTCATTACTAATGTATCTTTGTTATTTGTATGCCTCCAACTACTTTTCTCTAAAGTTGACAATCCTTTAAAATGAATAACACCACTTCTCTAACTCTATGCTATACTAGCTTTAATTGAATATTATCATCTTAGATTCACTTTACTCCAACCCTAATCATATTTATGTGGCTTGCAATGACTACTCTAGGATAACTTGTCTCTACTAAGGTTCCAATCCTGTTCCACCACCAGTATTACTTATATTGAATATAAGCATTAAATATTGGTGTCTAAAGCATCACCATTATAATCCTTAAATCATTTATTGCTTAAGTTCTTAGTTGACTAAGCAAGGCTTTATCAATCCTACTTTTCATTGTCTTGAAATTATATTCTTAGTATCTCATATTGGATTAAGGTTATTAATAGACTATGCCCTCTTTAAAAGATTTAAGTAGTTATTAGGATAAGATCAAGAAATAATAGATCAAGGATTGATAGTGAAAGAATTTGTGAATCAATGGGGAATTACCCAACCTTGATAAACAATATATATCAAGATAAGTTCCATACAGATTGCTGTAGGAGGAAATATAGTGGATGATCTTGCATTAGTCTCTTTCCAACTCCAACTCATTAAAGAGTTTTAAGGTTAGGTATTACTATGATACTCAGGGTATATGCAGATGAGATTAAGATATAGTTGTTCATTTCATATTTGGTGTTGTATCCTTAACTTGGTACTCATGAGTGATTATAATGAATACTATAATATGATCACCTAATGATCCAGTATAATACTCATTGTATTAAGGTTTAATTTTTGGTACATTTGATCTACCCTTAGATCAAATCTCCCTTACCAAAAATAAGGTTTTAGCAAAGGTCTTATTGAAACTTATCGCAGTCAACTTGATGATCTACTTCAATTCCATCAAGCTAAGAGAAGCTTCATTCAATTTGACAAGTTCTGTTTTAGAAGCACGAAAATTATTCGGATTTTCTATGCATGAATGCAATGCACATATCTGGATTCAGCTTATTTCTAAGCTCTAATACTAGGATGTTACACCTAATTACTAGGATCCTAGGTACATACGATGCATGCTTATTATTAACGCTAAAGAAATAGGATCGAGGTCCTCTATGGCCGTATCGATTCCACTCCAGGTCATCTAACTGCTCGCATCGTCTATTCATTATACCTCGACTTCTTCTCTCGCCTCCTTTTCTTCCAACCGTCAACAATGGGCGTTGTTCTTCCATTAAGGCTTTTAGCCGTTTTCAAATAATAAACAGAGAAGGAGATCCTGATCTGTCGGTTTCCACCAAAAATCCTCCTTGATCTGGAATAGCCAATAGATAAAATTCAATCTGTTTCTCCTTCATTTCCCGTGGGCTTGATTTGAGAGAGACAAAAGGTGGAAGAAGGGGTCAAATATATAGAGTAGGGGTGGGCAGAAAAACCGATAACCGAAAACCGAACCCCAAAAACCCGAGACCGAAACCGAATAGACCGAGACCGAAAGGACCGATCAAAAAATTGGGTAGCAAATTTTGTAGACCGAATTTAGTTCACTTAATTCGGTCATTAATTTTTAGTAACCGAATGGACCGAACTGACCGAACTTTAGGTGAGAATGTCATAGTTCCAAAGCCCTAGGTGCCCATAACTATAGATTTATCTTCCTCAACTAAGCCAAATTTAGTATTATTGAATGTTAATTTTTGCCAATTAATATGACTATATAAAGTGTATTTTATATTCAAATTATGGCTTAAATAGTACTAGATGGTTTACCAAATATTATCCAACTTTTGTACTTGATAATAACTACCACATAATTCGGTCATGACCGAAACCGAACCCGAATTATCGGGTAACCGAATTTTTCGGTTAGTATATATAATAAGTAAATTTCGGTCTTTACTTTTTAAAGACCAATTTCAAAATAGACCGATATGCAAAGACCAAATTTTCGGTCATGACCGAATGCCCACCCCTAATATAGAGAATAGGGACGACACTCGGTGCCAGGAACCAACATGACATTCAAGGGCAAGTCGCCTGCAAGTGGCAGCATAGAAGCAATCAAGGTTCATCTCTGCTCGTGGTGCTTTTGTTTCAACTATAATGTCATGTCTTCCATACAAAAATAATAATGTCATGTCTCAATTGTGTGGTGTTTGTGTTCCACTCGTGTGCCTTATGTCATCTTGGTTATGAAAAGCGACAAAAGATACATTTTACCATGTAATATGTCTATTGAAAATTTAGAGAAATTATCCTTGTAAATGTTATGTGTCTATTTAAAATTTAGAGAGTCGTGTTCAATATATAAATTGCTATATAAATTTGGTTATGTGTCTATTTAAAATTCGGATAGTTACTTTACGGACTGGTATCGTATTGTTTTGATGTGTTAATCTAAAGTTTAAAAATCCTATTACAAACTTCCAGTAGGTTCTGGTTACTTCTTGGAGTTTAATAATTAGTATTAAATCAAGAGTAACCATTCCAATGTTAGTATATAAATATCATGTTTGTCTCCATGATTCTTGATATTCAAAAGATTGTTTTAATATCAAGATTATCGAGGAGCTGAAAGAATTGTTTCAGAAACCATCATGTGTGAATGATATTGTGATATCTGAAATTAATTTTTTGGTTGCAACATGATAGAGTATAATATGGAAAAAGTCATGTTCTCATATTTGATGAGAATTTGCAAAAGGTTGGAGACGCTGGTCGTCCTAATCCTCCAAAAGGTTTTGGAGAGCAACATTATACTCGCAATTCACCGTTATAAGCTAAAGTATCTTGATCATGAATAGTTCCATGATAAGGATGAATATTTGATGTAGGTAAAATGTTTATTATACTAAAAGATTACTAAAGAAAATAGAATTTGAAAGAACACCGAACATTTGATGATGGTGATCTACTTCAAAGTGCAAGTCCAAAGACATTGGTATTTAATTATACATGTTTTGGACTATGTGTCATGAGTATGTAGCCACTGTTGATGTTGATAGATTCTTTTAAAAGGATAAAGAAATACTGAAAGAGAAATCTAAGAAATATTTGGCAGAAGAGAAAAGACTAGAATTGTTTAGCTTAGGTATATAGAAGATATACATGTTATGGCTATATTCTTTACTTGTTAAACAATGTGGTTCTTAATTATTGGATACTGAATTTGATAGCGTAAATCGTCATACGAAACAACACAATTCATGAACTACAATAGCCTAAGTAACTAGCAAAAGAATATGTGATGATATTCATCGAGAACAAATAAAGGTTGTTTTGTTGCTCATTAATATCAAAGCTTGCCTTCAAGATTTGTTTTATCAGGTATTATGAGAACAAAAGGGTTGTCCAAATAATTTCCGTATTCCATGAAATATGGATGATATACAAGCCTAGTTGGAGAAATCACATCCATAAAGATAATGCTAAAAATTTCAAAAGACAATTGATTGAAAGATCACTTAAGAAGTGACATCACCGTTTAAATTATAGTGGAAAGAAAACATGAAGAAACCCCATACTTGATGGAATTTTGGAGTCTTTTGATTACGATCAAATGACGCTTGTGAAACTTTCCTAGAGATAATTAAAACTCCGTTCATGGGCCAAATGGAACGAATGACTAGCTTATTGGAACTTGTACATATTGTTGTATGAAGTCCATTATGTGTAGTCAAGAAGCGATGGATTTCAACTTCATATGCTTTCTCCAAAACATTTGAGTGAATATATGAATATTTACTTAATGAGGATGAAGTGTGAAACATTTGAAAAGTTCAAAGACTTTCAAGATGAAGTGCAAAATCAATGTAACAAGAAAATAAAGAATTTATGATAGGATCATAAATGAAGATTTTTGAGTTACAAGTTTAGCATAACACCTAAGATTTGAGAAATCGATCCGTGGATTTGTGTTTCCCGAAACACCATATGAGTATGGAATAATCGAGATATGCAATGAAACATTGTTTGACATGGTAAGATCAAAGGTGTAATTCATAAAACTGCCATTATATTTTAAAGATTAAAAGTTTTAGAGACTACCGTTTTTTTACTAAAAAGATCTCCATCATGATCCATTGAAATGACACCATATAAATTTATGGTTTGGGATAAAACCCAAGTTGTTCTTTCTTAAACATTGGTATGCATAAGTAAGACGTTTACAACCAAAGTAGGATGAGCATGTCTTTGTAGGTTATTTTGATAATCGTTCGGTGCTCCTCCATAACACCAAAGAAAAAAGTATTTGTCGCTTAGAACGTCAAGATTCTTGAGAAGAAATTTGTCATGAAAAATTAAGTGGGAGGACTACAGAACTTTGATAAGGTTAAAAGAACCTTAGATATATGTGCAAAGTTGCGCAGCACGGAAAAGTGTTCCGGAGGCAGCAACAAAGCTCATGGCTCACGTGCCTCAAAGGTTGTGGTCACGGAGGTCTAAGTTCCTATTGAACCTAGTAGGTCGGGTAAACAATCAAATACTAGGATTTGAAAGTAGATCATTGTTATTTGATAATGATGAACCGACTGTATGCAAAGAAGCGATGATGGGCCCTAATTCCGTCAGATGGCTTTAAGCCATAGAATCCGTGATAGTTCCATACACGAGAAATCAAACTTTGAACTTGAAATACCCTCGAGAAACATGTAAGACCTTACAGTCGTGTTTGGATCTATAAAGAAATAGACATGGATGTTTCACATCTATGAAATAGTCGACATGTTGAGAAAAAGTTCACAACAATGTTCAAAGGTTTACTATGACAAGATTTGATCTTTCATAGTGATATTTAGTCTAGACGGATTAATGTAGCAACCACTACATATAATTTTGTTGTGTGGTAGTTGAATAAACAAAACAAGTTCTTCTAATAGAATTGTTACCTAGGACATGTGCATAACACGGTCCATAGGGTTTTGTTAATTCAAAGGATGCTAAAATGCGTATGCAAACTACAATGGTTGAAGTGAGCATCGCGAAGTTGGAATCTTCACCATGATGAAACTGTTAAAAAAGGTTTAAATTCATCAGTAACGATGAAGATGCTTGCATTTGCAAGAAATTAAGTGGGAGCGCTAAGATATATTTCTAATACATTATGTGGAAGACATATTGTTAATTGAAAATGATGTACATTTTCATCTCGATGAAAGACTTGGCCAAAAGCCAAATATTTGGCATCAATATCTATATAGATAGATTGAGACGCTAATATGGTTGTGCCAAATATACATAGATGAGATATTGAAAGAGTTCAATATTGAAATGACAAGAAAGGTTCTTGCCACATAGAAAGGATTAAATCGAGATTCAAGTGTATCGACACTTGATAAGTGAAACAAAGATTCAAGTATTTTTGATACTTGATGAATGAAATCACAAAGAGTATTTTTCCAATCATATTGTGATATGTACACATCCAGATATGTCCTATACTCTAAATGTTATGAGCATATACCAGAATGATTCATAAGATGATTATTGGACAATAGTAAAGATATTCTTATGATCTTTTGAAAGAACTAAGAATATGTTGTTTTTGTAGAGGTGAAAAATAGATAGATAGTTCATTGTAAAGAGTTACATTGATACTAGTTTTGTCACGAAGTACAAATTAAGTTTATCTCAATTTAAACTATGAGTGGCACAATGTAATGGAAAGGAGATTCCATGATGGATTTGGATGAGTTCCAAATTTAAGACATTGTGATGGATACTACAACAAAAGGCTAAGTATATGAATATTATTGTAACAGCTAAAGTATGTGTTGAGGAACATGGATCAAGAGTGGAATTTGTCCATCCATATGACGAATAGATATATTCTGGGCCCTCTCGGCGGAATATCATCCAATTATCTTGAAATCATGTGACTGACTCCCAAGGGATCACATATCACGGGAACAAGAAAAGAATACTTATTGGTAACGAGGTTGAACTAGGTATGCAGAGATACCGACAATCAGACCTCGGATAAGTAAAATATCGCGAGACAAAGGGAAATTGGTTTCATATGTAAATGGTTCATTCGATCACAAAGTAACCATAGAAATATGTGGGATCCATATGAAGTTCCAGATTCCTCTATTGGTTATTGATCAGAGAAGAGTCTCGATCATGTCTACATAATTCACGAACCGTAGGGAGGCACGCTTAAAAATTTGATGTTATTTAGTAGGTATGGAATGTGAGTAAAGAGACCGAATGTTGTTCGGAGTCTCGGATGGAATCTGGGATATCACGAGGAGATTCGGAATGGTCCGGAGAATAAGATTCATATAAGGAAAGTCCAATTTCAGAGTTCGGGAATGATTCCGGTGTTTTCACCGAAATATTCTAGAAGGGTCTAGAAGGTTCACCGATCCGGAAGGGGAAGGGTACATTGATGTGTCATGACAAAGTGGAATGGTTGCATCATGTCCTAGGTCACTTGACTGGACACTTGGAAGAGAGAAATCAAACTCTAATTTGAAAGTCAAAAAGGCAGTTTGAAAAGGTCAAATCCCAACATGGTTTCCGAGTTAGGGAGGGTTTCTGAGTTAGGGAGGGTTTCCACCTGGGTTGGGAACACCCTTGGACGCACCCCACCTATATAAGGAGGGGAGGGGCGCACCCCAAGGTATCCCCCAAGCCGTCGGCGCCCTAGATCCCCTCTAAACCGCCGCTGCCGTCTAGTCTAAACCCTAGCCTCCGGCCGCCGAGGCCCTCTTCTACTCCACCATACTCGCTCCGGCTTAGGCGAAGCCCTGCGGGATCTCCCCTCTACTTCCGACACCACGCTGTCGTGCTACCGGAATCGCAAGGAGAGAGCTACAACCTCCGCTGCCTGCTGGAACAAGGGAGAGGAAGGTCTTCATTGAGTACCATACGTGTGACCGACTGCAGGAGCGCTGCCAGAACGCGGCGCCGGAAGGATCGCCTACGTGATCTTGAGATCGGCAATTGAACGACTACATCACCCACGAGAATCTGCTCTCGTTAACCACTTTGGATCTTCGAGGGTTAGTACTCTATCAACTCGTTGCTACAATCTAGTAGATAGATCTTGGCTTGTGTGTGTTCATGCGATAGAATTTTTTTTCCATGCTACGAACCCCTACATTTCGCATATGTGGCAAGACTGGAGTCAGTGCGCCTTCTTCTTGCTCTAGCAGCACGGGCAGGATGGACAGTGCATCACATGGTTGTGAAATCGGCGTTTCTGAATGGAGAACTCGAAGAGGAGGTGTATGTGTCACAGCCTCCTGGTTTCATCATCGATGACGAGTCCAGCAAGGTACTGAAGCTGGATAAAGCACTATACGGGCTGAAACAGGCCCCTCGAGCTTGGAACACCAAGTTGGATGTCTGTCTGTCAAAACTGAATTTCAGCAGGTCCCCCACTGAGCATGGAGTTTATGCAAGGGGAACAGCATAGTCTCGGCTTGTCGTCAGGGTTTATGTTGATGATCTGATTATCACTGGAAGAGGAGGAGATCAGCAGATTCAAGGGTGAGATGAAAAGGTTGTTCAAGATGAGTGATCCAGGACATCTGAATTACTACCTGGGCATCGAAGTCCGTCAGCACAGTGGCGGAATTGATCTCTGTCAGGCTGGTTATGCTGCAAAAATTCTTGACAGAGCAGGCATGATGGGTTGCAACCCTTGCCATGTACCCAAGGAGCCCCGGTTCAGGTTGAGCAGGACAAGTTCAGCACAACCAGTGGAAAAAACTGAATTCAGAAGTATTGTTGGAATGCTGCGGTATCTCATCCAGACCAGGCCTGAACTCTCCTTTTCAGTTGGCTTCATGTCACGTTTCATGGAGACACCGACGATGGAGCACATGGCAGCAGTCAAGCACATCCTACGATACATTGCAGGAACTCTGAATTGGGGAGTGGACTACTCCCGTGGCACTGACAATGCACCCCTGGTCTGCTACAGTGACAGTGATTTGGGTGGTGATGTGGACATGCGCAAGAGCACTACTGGTGTCATGTTCTTCCTCGGCAACAACCTAGTGAGCTGGCAATCACAGAAGCAGAGAATTGTGGCTCTCTCATCATGTGAGGCTGAATATGTTTCAGCAACAACTGCAGCCTGTCAGGGAATATGGCTTGCACGGTTGCTCAGCAAGATCAAGGTTGAGGATGAGAAAGCCATAGTGCTAAATGTCGACAAAAGTCGGCTATATCACTCAGCAAGAACCCTATTTTCCACAACCGAAGCAAACATATTGATATCAGGTATCATTTCATTCGGGAGTGTGTGGAGAATAGGAAGGTGCAGATCGAGTTCGTCAGATCAGAAGAGCAGCTCGCTGATGTGCTTACCAAGGCACTTGGGCGTGGCAAACTTCAGGAGCAGCGAGCAAAGATCGGCATGAAGGAGATCATGAAGACACACAAGTTTTAGGGAGTGATTGTTGAATAAAACCTTGTATGTCTTCAGTTTTCTCTGTAGTTCAGTAGGTTCAGTTGCTGTTGTCCGCGACAGATAGTTTTAGTTTTCAGTTAATTAGCTGTAGATTATCTAGTTTGACTAAGCTGTGGGATGGCACGGCAGAAACAGTCAGCTAGGTACGTAGTCCACGCACTGCACGATTAGATCTTGGGATGGCACGATCGCCTGCGTTTCGGCCAGGCCGTTGGAGGCCGGTTCTCTTTGTAAGTCAATAAGAGGAGATAAACCAGAAAAGCTGTAATGTAGTATGCAGCACAAAAAATTCTGTCTCGTGTGTCTTGTATTCTTCAGACTATGAGAGTTCGTGAGATTTACGGGAGCGAGAGGGAGGTGTTCGTGCTGACACTTATGCAGGCGAAACAAAATTAATGAAATTTTGCAACGGTGATTGCTGGATCGGGATTGCAACTAGTTAATTAAATAAGATCGGGATTGGATCCTCTCACCATGAGCTAGGGAGTCGTACAATTTTTTTTTATTTGTTGAGGAATCGATCGAGGAACGCGACCATCTGTTCTTAATAGGGATTCTTACCTACGGATGGAGTAACCACGCCGAAGAGGGGTAGTAGTGAGGGAGCACGAAGAAGGAGCGGCGGCGAGAGAACTCGTCGGAATCGCGCCGGCGAAACTTAGGAGCTCGCAGCCGCGCTAACCCTAGCGATGCTGCTGGCTGCAGGGAACCGATCGATTGGGAGGATGGAGAGAAGAGATTGATCTGGATCGGACATTTCACATCCAACGTGTGGTATATTTTCCTCTTAAATAGAACCTTATTACTAGGTAGATCTTGTTTTCGATAATATGAGCTGTGTGCATATTGTTGAAGTGTATAAGTGGATTGTACTAGCCATTTTCATCAGTTCGGACTTTTGGTTGCGTTGGCTAGTGCATGAAGTTTGACATGGTATCAGAGCCTAAGGTCTCGAGTTCAAGTCATGGCTTTCGCAATTTATCCTAAAATTGTTGTTGACCCATCTGTGTTCACGTATAGACCTCTTGAGTCATACGTGAGTTTCGTGCGCCGTCGCTCTCTTCCGGTTGCACGTGCTGACTTCTCCCCGTCTGACTTCTCCCCGTCACACGTGAGAGGGGGTGTTGAAGTGTATAAGTGGATTGTACTAGCCCTTTTCATCAATTCGAACTTTTGGTTGCGTTGGCTAGTGTATGAAGCTTGACACATATTAACCTAACACTAATCCAGCGTCAGATCCTAGCTATATAGAACTCTTCCTATGATCCATGTTTGCTCCCTCATGCCGAACTAATTAACAATGTTATTAGGCACATCTTAGCATTTGCTTATGTAACTAGAAATGCTATATATATACCTTAGCATTATACGACCAAGAAGAAAAAGATTCTCGATCAGTCTCCTCTCGTGCAGATGGATTCTGACTCGCTGAGCATAAAGCAGCATGGGAATCATCCAGTCGAAATTTAACATATGTACAATTTGAGCCACAAGTGAGTGTTCAGTTGACACATTTGACATAAGATTCTGAATTTCAGATACACCAACAATAGTATATGGTACAGGAATAAGAACAATACAACCTTTAGTTCCAAATGCATAGGATGTGAAGCTATATATCAAACTGTATGAACTACCTGAAAGAATACAACTTCTTTTTATTTTCTCCATCGAGGATTTGGGAACTCGATGATTTAGTCGCCCAAATTATGGGAGGAGGCGTTCGGGTTTGGCGAGCCTGGCGCCAAACGGTTTGAACTACCCCATCGCCCCCCGAGCATCCTCTGGCTTTCCACGGCGACGGCGTTCATGCCAAGGAGCAGCGCAGCTACTAGCACTATAACAAGCACTAGATTCCTCATCAGCCAACTTATCACAAACATGCTGCGCCCGATTGATCTTATTCTCTCAACCATTTTAGCTACTTGCTTGCTCCATTTTATAGACACGCATACATCTCCGCGTGGATACCACACAAATATGCGAATTTAGTCTGGACGGCGTGTGCTTCCGGCCAAACTTCTGACTGGAAATGTTGACAAGATTGTCGATATTGAGGGCTGTCCACAGACACCCGCTGAATCTTCCAATCTGTATTTGGTCCCTTGGGCACGGCCGGTTGACCTCTTCTCAATGCTTGTCAACATCACACCTTTGATCGTGGTTGAATATGGCTACACAGGGACAATAGTCTTTGACCGTAACAAGAAAAGATGAATTTCTCTCGGATATCCCCTATTGTACGTTACAAATTTGTGCATACCTTAGCTCCGCATATACTTGATCTTTCCCTTTCATAATTACTTAATTTTACTAAAATCTGGCAAGAGTAAAAAAAAACTGAGATTTAAAAAGTAGAATAAATGTTCAGAAGAAACTCAAATCATTAGTATCCCTCATGTACCTTAATACTCAATAAATCCAACTAGTAATTTATGAAATATAAATTCTGGTTTCCCATGAGTGCTAAAATATTAATTGTTATCTTTATTAATTTGACCTGTATTTTATGATAATTCTAACCATTTTTATTAAATTGTAAAGTACATATTTTATTTTACCAATTCACATGTTTTCGTGTGCTTTCTCAGATATTTACGTTACTACAAGATTTTATTGGAACTTACATTTTTTTACTTACACATTTTAATAAATCACGCATTCATCTGATTTCTCGACTTTCACCTGAATATGCTCTTCATTTTTCCCCCATTTCCTTATATTATAAATTTTCTATTTGTTCAAGCTGTATAGACGTGGAATCAAAGAACATAGTAGGATTCGCACTAAAGTATGCAAAAAAAAAAAACTCCCTCACCTTCCTTCCCCCGTGCCCATATTCTCTTCTCAAAGTATTCCATTAGAATTTAACAACATATGTTTAGTTTTGAACAATTCGACTAGATATATAGCTGAAGCAAAGAAAATGCATGATTTTTTTTATATGACGAGGTTTTACCTTTAATGTCTACGTATCTTAGAGAATATTGTTGTTGTGAATGCCAACTTGAAATTGACGGTAGGGTCAAAGGGTGAAAGGGGGTACAGGTGTATGGACAATATGCCCAAAAGTCCTCATATAATGGGTATATACAAAGAAGATCTATACATCTCTAACACCCCCTCAAACTCAAACTCATGGTGGATCAGCAACACTGGGTTTGGAGAGAAAGAACCCATGTTGCGTTCTAGTGTAGGTCTTTGAGAAAAATCCGTTTGAAACTCGAAAAATACATACTGGAAAGCGAGAATCTGATCATGCACAACAACCCACACAATTGAGGCATCAACACATATGTGCATGGTGAGCTCATATCTCATCGGGTCATGCGCAATGCTGGTAAAACTTGTACTGTCTAACAATAGAGGAATTGGTGTAAAAATAGAGACACCAAAATCCTCCAGTAACCAACATAACCAAGTCACCTTGGCAGTTAAAAGAGCCATGGCTGCAACTCAGCCTCTGCACTCAAGCAGGAAACCACAGTTTGTTTCTTCGTCTTTCGAGCAATGAGAGAACTAGGGGGAAGTGAGGGCTTCCTTTAAGGCCATAGAGAGAGCGTCGAAGATGGTGTACCATGCCATAAGGGGCAGAGTACCCAAGAGGAGGCTACCGGTGCCGGTGAATTCCGGGTCCTGCAAGTACACTTGCGTCGTGCTTGCTCTGGTGCGCTGGCACAAGACACTTGGCGCGTTGCAGATCGTGATCATATCCTCGTCGACATCGAAGAACATGATGGTTATCGTCGCCGATGGTGATGGCTGATGGCCAGTGATAATAAACTGGAGCGGGCGACTGTTCTGTGTGTGCAGTGGTGGACAATGGCAACGTGTTTGTCTTCGCCAAGGATGTCAATATGCAGCAAGGCGACAACCATGCCGCCTCCGATATCCAGTGGCGGTGTACTACCGTGTTGGCGCCATCGCCGCTGGTGACCATGTCGTGGCCACACTCCTGGCTACCACCTCGTCGCAGCAAGTCTTCCGGTGCCCGCCTCCTCCAATGAAAATGCAGCATACATCACACGAGCTCCGCGTCGGGCGGTGCGGAGCCTCTCTCGTAGCTGGCCATGTACACTCTGCTGCGCTCTAGCTCCTCATCAATGCCTCTCGCTGGGACTGCGTGGTGGTCTTCGTCTACCACCTCAAGGAAATGACAATGGCGGTGAGGCATGGAGGTGCGCGTCGCCGGCAAAACGGCGGGCATGCAAAGCTTCTAGGTTTGCTTTTATTTCCATTTCACCGGGAAAATGATTTTAAGGTCGTGTGTCGATTTTGCCCTCACATTGTTGCCACTACAGGAAAGAACTAAGGCGCCGAAATGGCTGACTCACGCCGACGGCCAAATGTCGGGCCGTCGAGCTACCTTTCTGCCGGTGACCCCGGCCGTCGGCGTAGGGACGGCTGTCGGCGTAGATGACGGTGCCGAGGGTAGCCGTCGGTGTAGCGTGGCCGTCGGCGTAGTAGAGAGGGTTGTGTCGACGATGGCCTTCGGTGTAGGTACAGCCCTTGGCGTAGCCCCCAGTTTAGACACGGCGATGAAAATAGCGTTGACAGACGATGCATCGGCGGCTTGGCCAATGGACTCTTTGGAAAATTTTGTTTGGTGCATTAGCAGTTTAGCCGTCGGCGTGAGCCTCGAGTTTTTCCTTTTATATCATTTTTTTTGAAAAATCATAACTAAATCATTGTAATTCAGAAAAATACAAATAATATATCAAAATTTGCAAAAAATAAGATCTATCTATCTACACTCAAATATTGCACATTTATAAAAAAATTAAGTGAAACATAAAACATTATATATAGTTTAAAACGAGCATTATAAATTTAAAAACGATCCAAACAACGTGAAACCTTCGCGTGGTGTCATATTATGTGACATAGTTAGAAGGAAAAATATCAAACTTGGTATATTGATTGTCTCAAAAAAACCTTTACAAAATGACCTATCTCGTTCGAGGTTTCTTGGCTTACGGGTCAAATGATCAATGTTATGGCTAGAATGAAGGCATAGTTTGTGATAATATGTCCATATTGTGCATAAGTGTGTATCATGGGATGGCGAACACTGTTTCAGGAGGAAGTTTTCCTTTTTATCGCACGAAAAATCCGTTTTCCATTTTCCGAGTGCAAAAAAGGACGGTTTTGTGAAGCAACCACCAAATGGCTAATTCAAAATACTACCGTTATATTTTTTAAAAATACTAGACCACCTTACATGGATAATGTCATAACAGGGGGATCTCAAACATTTCCTTCTATCTCTGGTGAAAAAGAAAAATTCCTGTCAAATCGGTAGGAAGTGGGTCAGATATGAACTACAGGTACATGATCAGATGCTCATGATTTTTTACAAAAATAATTTTTAGGTTCAAAATATGTTGTTTAATCATAGATCCACTTAAAGTTTAGCGAGTGTCAGCTCCGAGCTAAGAATCTTCATGCCCGCCCTTCAACAAAGTTTAACGATGGTTTAAAACGGGCATCATAAATTCAAAAACGATCCAAACAACGTGAAACCTTCGCGTAGTGTCATATTATGTGACATAGTTAAAAGGAAAATATCAAACTTGGTATATTGATTATGTCTAAATAAACCTTTACAAAATGACCTATCTCGTTCGAGGTTTCTTGGCTTTCGGGTCAAATGACCAATGTTATGGCTAGAATGAAGGCATAGTTTGTGATAATATGTCCATATTATGCATAAGTGTGCATCATGGGATGGCGAACAATATTTCAGGAGGAATTTTTTCTTTTCGTCCCACCAAAAAGGCGTTTTCCATTTTTCGAGTGCAAAAAACAGACGGTTTTGTGAAGCAACCATCAAATGGCTAATTCAAAATACTACCGTCACATTTTTCAAAAATACTAGACCACCTTACATGGATAATGTCATAACAGGGGGATCTCAAACATTTCTTTCTATCCCTGGTGAAAAAGACAAATTCCTATCGAATCGGTAGGAAGTGGGTCAGATATGAACTACGGGTACATAATCGGATGCTCATGATTTTTTACAAAAATCATTTTTAGTTCAAAATATGTTGTTCCATCATAGATCCACTTCAAGTTTAGCGAGTCTCAGCCCCGACCTAAGAATCTTCATGTCCGTCCTTCAACAAAGTTTAACGATGGTTTAAAACGGGCATCATAAATTCAAAAACGATCCAAACAACGTGAAACCTTCGCGTAGTGTCATATTATGTGACATAGTTAGAAGGAAAAATATCAAACTTGATATATTGATTATGTCTAAATAAACCTTCACAAAATGACCTATCTCGTTCGAGGTTTCTTGGCTTTCGGGTCAAATGACCAATGTTATGGCTAGAATGAAGGCATAGTTTGTGATAATATGTCCATATTATGCATAAGTGTGCATCATGGGATGGCGAACAATGTTTCAGGAGGAATTTTTTCTTTTCGTCGCACCGAAAAGGCGTTTTCCATTTTTCGAGTGCAAAAAACAGACGGTTTTGTGAAGCAACCATCAAATGGCTAATTCAAAATACTACCGTCATATTTTTTAAAAATACTAGATCACCTTACATGAATAATGTCATAACAGGGGGATCTCAAACATTTCCTTCTATCCCTGGTGAAAAAGACAAATTCCTATCGAATCTGTAGGAAGTGGGTCAGATATGAACTACGGGTACATAATCGGATGCTCATGATTTTTTACAAAAATCATTTTTAGGTTCAAAATATGTTGTTCCATCATAGATCCACTTCAAGTTTAGCGAGTCTCAGCCCCGACCTAAGAATCTTCATGTCCGTCCTTCAACAAAGTTTAACGATGGTTTAAAACGGGCATCATAAATTCAAAAACGATCCAAACAACGTGAAACCTTCGCGTGCTGTCATATTATGTGACATAGTTAGAAAAAAAAATATCAAACTTGGTATATTGATTATGTCTCAAAAAACCTTCACAAAATAACCTATCTCGTTCGAGGTTTCTTGGCTTTCGGGTCAAATGACCAATGTTATGACTAGAATGAAGGCATAGTTTGTGATAATATGTCCATATTGTGCATAAGTGTGCGTAATAGGATGGCGAACAATGTTTCAGGATGAAGTTTTCCTTTTCGTCGCACCAAAAAGCCGTTTTCCATTTTCCGAGTGCAAAAAACAGACGGTTTTGTGAAGCAACCATCAAATGGCTAATTCAAAATACTACTGTCACATTTTTCAAAAATACTAGACCACCTTACATGGATAATGTCATAACAGGGGGATTTCAAACATTTCCTTCTATCCCTGGTGAAAAAGACAAATTCCTGTCGAATCGGTAGGAAGTGGGTCAGATATGATATGAACTACAGGTACATGATCGGATGCTCATGATTTTTTACAAAAATCATTTTTAGGTTCAAAATATGTTGTTTCATCATAGATCCACTTCAAGTTTAGCGAGTCTCGGCCCCGAGCTAAGAATCTTCATGTCCGCCCTTCAACAAAGTTTAACGATGGTTTAAAATGGGCATCATAAATTCAAAAATGATCCAAACAACGTAAAACCTTCGCGTGGTGTCATATTATATGACATGGTTAGAAGGAAAAATATCAAACTTGGTATATTGATTATGTCTCAAAAAACCTTCACAAAATAACCTATCTCGTTCGGGGTTTCTTGGCTTTTGGGTCAAATGACCAATGTTATGGCTAGAATGAAGGCATAGTTTGTGATAATATGTCCATATTGTGCATAAGTGTGCATCATGGGATGGCGAACAATGTTTTAGGAGGAACTTTTCCTTTTCGTCGCACCAAAAAGCCGTTTTCTATTTTCCGAGTGCAAAAAACGGACGGTTTTGTGAAGCAACCACCAAATAGATAATTCAAAATAGTACCGTCACATTTTTTCAAAAATACTAGACCACCTTACATGGATAATGTCATAACAGGGGGATCTCAAACATTTCCTTCTATCCCTGGTGAAAAAGATAAATTCCTGTGGAATCGGTAGGAAATGGGTCAGATATGAACTACAGGTACATGATCGGATGCTCATAATTTTTTACAAAGATTAAAAAAAATAAAAAAAATAATAAAATAAATTAGGACATGTCGACGGCCTGGCCGTCGGCATAGCTCCAGGCTGGACCGTTATCAAAGACGACCGTTGACTGACACGCTGGGCCCGCTGGAAGACGCTATGCCGAGGGGGGAGGGCTGTGCCGACGGCTATGGAGATGTGCCGACGAAACGTACGCCGAGGGGGCTACGCCGACGGCCACCGCCTGTGCCGACGACAATTTAGTGTTGTACCGACGGCAGCCGTTCGTCGGTGTAGCAAATCTTTCCTGTAGTGTGCTAGTAGCAACTGTACTGTTCACTTTGTAAACACTAGTATGATTTGATACTAGGCTTTGAATCCAAAGAAATAAATAGCTATTATTCATTTGAGGGTACTAGCATTATACGACCAACAAGAAAAAAATGTCTCAGTCTCATTTCGTGCAGCTGGATTCAGATAAAGCAGCATGTGAAATCATCCAATCAAAATTTAACACATGTACAGTACAATTTGAGCCACTCACTAGTGAGTGTTCAAGTGAAACATTTGACATAAGATTCTGAAATTCAGAGACACCAATAGTATGGTACAAAATAAGTTAAGAACAATACAACCTTCAGTTCCCAATGCATAGGATGTGAAGCTATATATCAAACTGCATGAACTACCTGAAAGAACACAACTTCTCCATCCAGGACTTGTGAAGCAATGATTTAGTCGCCCAGATTATGGTCAGAGATATTTGGGTCCGGCGAGCCTGGTGTCATGCCCTTTCGCCCCCCGAGCATCCTCTGGCCTTCCACGGCGACAGCCTTCATGGCGAGGAGAAGCGCAGTTACAAGCACTATAACAAACACCAGCAGCCTCATCATCGAACCTATCGCATAAATCCTGCGCCGAATAAATCTTATTCTCTCAGACCTTTTAGGTACTTGCTTGCTCCATTTTATAGACGGAATACAAGGATGATTTTTCGTTGATGCACGGGACATCCACAGAAGACTACACGAGTTTAGTCTCGACGGTGTGTGGTTCTAGGCCAAACTTCCTACAAGCAAACGTCAACAAGGTCATTGATATTCAGGCCTGTCCACAAACACACGCTGAATCTTCCAATCTATTTTGGCCCCCCGGGCACGGTTTGACCTCTTCTCAAAGCTTATCAACATCACACCTTGATTGTTGACTGTGTCTACAGAGGAACAAAATTGTTTGTGTTTTATGTGAAAATTTCACCGATTTATTAATAATTATCAACAGCAGTACAAAGAGACCTAAAAGTAATAAAAATTACAAATAGGTCAATAGACCACCTAGCGACTACTACAAACACAAGCACAGACCGATGACGCGCCGCCGTCCTCGCCCCTCCATCACCGGAGACGGGCAAAGCATGTCGTGTTAGAGCTTGTTGTAGTAGATAGACGAAAAAATTCGTCGTGCTAAGATCTCAAAAGACTAACGCACTAGAACAGCAACCATCGTCAATGATGACATTCGTAGATCGGAATATACTAGCCTGAAACCATACCAATGAACACGAAAAATAGACCGGATCCTAGGAGATCCACTGGACACACGACCCCACACGCCCTCCTCGGAGCTAGACGCACCATGTGAGCGAGGATAGGGCCCGCAGGACATTATTCTGACTTCAGAACCTAGTTGACGCCTCAACATCTCGAAAAAGACACTAACACGCTAAATAAAGGACGGAAACCCTAAGGGACCCAAGGCCAATGGAGACGAAACGGAACCCTAGATAGGTTTTGGAATCGCCTCAATTGCCTCTCTACTGTAGACGCTGCACAAACCAGTTCCTCGAGCCTCTCCTACTATGGCTATTCTTGTGGAACAAAAATGTCCTCGACTATAACAAGGAAAGAGGAATATCATTCGATAAAAAAGAGGAATATATCTATATTGCACGTTATAAACTAATGCACCCCTTAGCTCCAATCTTTCATAATAACTATAACTTTACTAAAATCTGGCAGGACCATAAAAACAGTTCAGAAAACACACCGCAAAAGGTGTGTTTAAAAAATGTCTAATAGAAATTCATAAGAAGAAAAATCATAAGTATTCATGTTTGAAGGATAAAATTCTGGTTTTCCATGAGTGCTGCTAGATTAATCGTGATCCTTACTAATTTCACTTGTATTTTTATGATAATTCTAACCATTTTCTTCAATCGTAAAGTTATATTTTTTATTACATTATAGTAATTCACATAATTTCCATTGAATATTAGATATTTAATTGCATGATTAAATTGGAAGTTAGATTTTTTACTTACAAATTTTAATAAACGACGCATTCATCAGATTTCTTGATTTTCACCTGAATTTGTTCTTCATTTTTTCCTTATGTTATAAATTTTCTATTTGTTTAAGTTGTATTTGTTGGGGTTCCGGTGCAGAAAACAAAAAATTTCCTACGATGAATCGACCCGATGCCCAAGATCTATCTACTAGTAATGCAGTAACGGCCGAGAGGTTTCGGATGCATACTCTTGTAGTCCAAAAGTGGTTAACGTTTCGAGGGGAACGTGGTTGGAGTATTCGTGCTCGCAGTCGACCTCAATGTCGCGAAGCTCCTCGCAGGTCACTCCTTGCACCAACACCGTGCAGCAGTCCGGATCACGACATCTAAAATTCCCCAAGTGTTGCACCTCGTGGCTTCGTACACATACGGTGTACGATTACGATGAGAACCTCCGTCTCCACGATCCCACAGTGAGTACGTGCGGAAGTAGATCCCCGGCATCAGAATCCTCGCAGCGCAACAGCGTGTTGCGGGTGCGTCGTCTCTTGCACGAACAGTCCAGGACCGTGCCAACGCATGGAGAAAAATAGAGAGAGAGATTGGAGAGGAGGAGGAGAGCTCCCAACTCATCTGATCCAATTGTCTTGGTGTATTCCTCCAAGGGGGAGAGGGGTCTCTTTATATAGGGGAGGAGGGGGTAGGCTTGCCCCTCCCCCAAGCCAACCAGGCGGCGGACAAGGGGGAGAGGGGCGGCAGACAAGGGAGGGCAGCCCTAGAGCGCCCCAAACCCTAATCCTAGCCGGTGGACAAGGGAGGGCGCAGCCCTAGGTGTCCACCAAACCCTAGGCGCATAGGCTTGGTCCCTCTCTCTTGGTTTTTCCCTCGTGTGCCCTTTTTCCTAGGAAACTTGGCCCATTAGTGGAATAACCTTTCAAATTAGATTTTAATATTATATTTAATATTAATTACATTAATTAATATGTAAATACATATTACAAAATCCGATTCGACCCGAAACACCTTTCGGTTCCCCTTCTATATCCTTCGAACAGCTTTGGAACTTCCCAGAACAATTCCGGTCCTCTCACCGGAACTTTTCCGGTTTCTTTCTTTCTCAGAACAACTTCGGATCTCTCTCCAGAATAATTCCGTCTTTCTCTTTCTCTATCAAGATTCTAACTTACTGATAATCTCAATCTCATCGCACCCTTAAGTGTATCCCCTCACGGCTCAGGAATGGCACAGACATGATCTCTATCAATGATCAACAGCGGGACCGGGATGCCCATGATGACCCCTATACATTCTAGATTGACGATGTCGTTTGAACCGCAAACATCGAGTCTAATTCCCTTTGTTTCTTCGATGCTAGTTGCCAGCGATCCGATCGTTAGGTATCTCCATACCTTGTTCAATCTCGTTATCGACAAGTACTGTTCACTTGTTACCGCGATATTACATCCCCGTGACCTAGTCACATGTGGCAATATTATGAATGTAATCTCACCAAGTCGGCCTAACTATATCTTACCTGTCACAGGGTGAACAAATCTCGGTCTTGATTCATAGGCCTCAACATGGACCTCTAGAATACCTAGCATACACCTTTATAATCACCATTTCACTGAGTGACGTTTGATGTAGTTAAAGTAGCCTCGAAAAACAATGATTAATATGATCTCACGGTCTAAGGAGAAGGAGACTACGTTTCTGACTATTGCAACAATAAACTTCGTGACTTGATCGTATCGCAATCGTTGAGGAATGTCCATCACATTATTCACCAATGATATGATCTCGTTGTCAGCTAGCTCTATCACTGATGATCGGGAAACCTTGATCATCTGTTGCCCAACGAACTGTATCAATAGAGGCTACGAGGGACTTATGTTTCATATCACACATGTATCAATGTTTCCACTTGATACAGTTATAGCATAATATGAAACTATTACGAACTTATTGGGATATGACAATAATAAACCTTTTATTATTTTCCTCTAGGGCATATTCCCGTCAGTATTCACACCAAAGTATGCAAAACTCCCCTCACCCCTTCCCCCTCTTCCCATATTCTCTTCCCATTTTTTTCCATTAGAATTTTGATGAATTTAGCAGCACACATTTAGATTTGATCAATTTGATTAGATATATAGCTGAAGCGAACCAAATGCATTAAAAAATTAAAATGACAACGGTACGGTTTGCCTATCATGTATACCATCTTAGAGAATTTTGTGTTTGTCTCGCCATGCAAGATCTTTTTTCTTTAGCTGCTTCCATGTGAGATTGGTTAATCACCATCGATTATGACAAGAGACAAAAAAATGTGGCATCGGTAATCCTAGCTTGGTCTCCACAAAGGAGCATGATACTTGCTAGCTTGTTTTGTGTAGATTTTCTTTCCTTTTCCATTCATCAAATGGTTTTCATTATGTCCATGGACTGTCAATCGTCCTTCTTGATATTATATTATGGCCATAATGACATCGCCCATTGTTAACTATGTAGTTGTGGTCCGTTCACGTCTCAAAAGATTGTCGACAAGTGAAATTCAGCGTGCCTTCGCCCAATTGGCAGACCTTCTATCTTCAAAGTTCAATAATGTGGCAACTTCTTATATCCAGTCTTACATTTCTTTGTTCATGCATATGAAAGACCCTGATCTGGAGCGAGATTATAAAGGGAAGAAACCTATATATCCTTTGAATGATGGTTTACCAAAAAAACCTGAAGGAACCACCTGGTGTGTGGACTAGACCTGTAGATGGTTGGCATAAATTAAATGTGGATGCCAGCTTCTTGCAGAGATCTTGGGGTGATGTCCTTAGAGATAAAGAAGGGGAGGTAAACCTTTCAGCCTAGGAGATAATTCCTTATTGTTAATCAACCGAAATAGCAGAGGCAATAGCAGTCCGCGAAGTTATAAAAACTATCATTCCAATGGGTACTAACCATGCGATTGTTGAATGTGATAATATTGCAGTGGTGAATGAACTGAAATTATTAGAAGAGAGCAGATCACAAATTGCACTGATCCTTTCTGAAGGTAGAGATTTGCTGGCTCTTCTGCATGAGTACAAAATCCAAAAAGTGAATCGGACAAGTAATTCAGTGGCTCATGAATTAGCAAGTTTCGGTCGTAATGTGTGGAGTAGGGATGTGTCTTAAAAAGATTGTACTGACAATTGTAATCATAAAACTGATGTCTAAGTAATAGTGTAATACACACCAACTTTCAAAAAAAAAGTGGCAGCTTTTTATGTGCCGATAAGCATAGAGTGCATCCATGTATTTGCTCAGGTGTATTCTCCCCTCTTAATTTAGTAGTCTAATCTAACCGAAAAGATGTGTCTAGTTAAAAAAAATATCAAGCAGTGATAAAAGGTGTTTATTCTATCTGGTGCCAAACTGCATTTTCACAATAATTAGCAGCTGGTGGACATTAACCAACACTAATCTAGCATCTGATCCTATCTGCACCCGCACATACAAAAGTACTAGTAATTAGCAGGAAGACATAGTAGTACCTTTGACCTAAATTACTTTTCACAGGTTTATTAAATCTAGACAGATTTTAGGCAACATTTTGCGTAAATCCGCGACAAGTAATTTGGGTCGGAGGAAGTAGAATAATACAACCATTAAACACATGTTATTTTCTATATGTATATTAAAACTCGATTTCCTCTAAATTAACATTTAAAGAAAAAACACTCTAGCTAATAATATACCAAGAGTGGAATAAGTTACCATGTTATATGTTTAACTGAATTTACAATATATCTTATACTTCTCAAAGGATGCATATTACCAATGTCTTTCATAAAGTTTACATGTGACATAGTCTCGTTTATTTTACTTACTTACATGAGTTGTATTTAGAAATGGATTACACCTATAACACCTTCAGGCTATATAACAAAGGGAGTTGCAATTTCTCGATCGTTTTATAAATAGTCGTGTACCAGTTAAGAAATATATTATTTATGAAAGGAACAAATAATAAATGCACCGTCAATATCTTCAAGACTGTGTAGCAGAGGGTGTGACTATTTATTAGTCAAACCTAAATATAGTTATGTCTTAGTCAACAATTACAGAAGGCTGCGATCTTATCACATCTTTGAAATTGCACATATCTGGTCCTTAATGTCGACTTGAAAGTAGTTACTTCCCTGTCATTTCAGGAAGAGCAAAACTTGTAAGAAATACTCTAGGACTCGGGGAAAATATATCTATTTAGGAAACCTAAGGTCGTAATATCCGAATCATACACTACGAAATTTTGTTCTAGATCTATATAAATAGGAGTATACACAACTTAATTTTTTTTGGCGGCTCAATGTCATTATGTCTTTCTATTTCAAAATGTCAGAAGTAGTTTTACACGTGCAAACTCTTTATTTTTTATTAAATAAATTATTTCAGTAAATTTCAAATAGGACATGCAAAATTCAAGGACAAGAATTTTATAAAAACATGAATAAAAAATAAGACGTTCATAAAATTAGCAAATGTGAATGTACATTTCATGTTATATTTACAAAAATTAGGCTAGGAAAATTCTAAGTGTTCTAGCTATTGCATAGTTCTTATTTATTTAGTCTTTGTTTCAAAAGTGGGTTTGGAATCTGTGGCCTAAAGAAACATCCAGAAGATCTGCTCATCGGAGAACCCAACGTACATGTTTCTGGAAACCTGGCCTAAAGATCGGGAGACTTCTGTGCGTGGGAGGAGAGGCGAATCCAGCACATGATAGCCGTCGGACTCTAAGCGTTGGTGACAGATAAACGGTAGATCTCAGCCCATTATGGCAAATCAGTGGCAGAGAATACTCGAAGCTTTTGGCGGGAAAAACTGAGAGATATGCTAAATCCTAGTTCAAAACTGCTACATTATAATAATAGAGATAATCCTCCCAAAATCAGGTAAATATGCGATCCATCGACGATATTTGTTCCCATTGCCGAATGAACTAAACAGCACAATTAGTTTTCTTTTTTGAGAATCGTCCTGGGCAGCGATATTAGACATAGCTAGCATTAGAGAGCTCCGAGAAATTATTATTAATACAAGTATAGGTCTACTAGTAGCATCTTTCTAAGAGATTGAAAAAGTGTCTAGTGTCATCGTCAGTCTCCCTTCTAGCGCAGATGGATTCAATCCAGCTGGTATAAAGCAGGGCTGTTGCTTAGGGAATCGTCGAATCAAACAAAATTAAGGGCGCCCGCAGATGGTTGAGTTACCTTCGGCCTGGGAGATAAAGAAGGGGAGGTAAACAGCACAATAACAGATCTTGGGGTGATGTCCTGAGAGATAAAGAAGGGGAGGTAAACCTTTCAGTCTGGGAGATAATTCATTATTGTTAATCAGCTAAAATAGCGGAGGCAATAGCAGTCCGCGAAGGTATAAAAACTATCATTACAATGGGTACGATAACCCTGTGATTGTTGAATGTGATAATATTGCCGTGGTGAATGAACTGAAATTATTAGAAGAGAGCAGATCACAAATTGCACTGATCCTTTCTGAAGCTAGAGATTTGCTGGCTCATCTGCATGAGTCCAAAATCCAAAAAGTGAATCGGGAAAGCAGTGGCTCATGAATTACCAAGTTTCGATCGTAGTGTGTGGAGTGGGGGTGTATTTACTGAGTACGACCCTTTCTGCGTGTTGGGCTCGGCTTAAAAAAATTGTAATGATAGTTGTAATCATAACACTGATGTCTAAGTAATACACACCAACTTTCAAAAAAATGTGGCAGCTTTTTATGTGCCGATAAGCATAGAGTGCATCCATGTATTTTCTGGGTGTATTCTCTCCCTCTTAATTTAGTAGTCCAATCTAACCGAAAAGATGTGTCTAGTTAAAAAAAATTATCAAGCAGTGATAAAAGGTGCCAAACTGCATTTTCACAATAATTAGCAGCTGATGGATATTAACCAACACTAATCTAGCATCTGATCCTATCTGCACCCGCACAAACAAAAGTATAATCCTCCCATAATCAGGTAAATATGTGATCCATCGACGATGTTTGTTCCCCATTGCCGAATGAACTAAACAACACAATTAGTTTTCTTTTTTGATAATACACCCTGGGCAGCGATATTAGACATAGCTAGCATTAGAGAGCTCCGAGAAATTATTATTAATACAAGTCTCGGTCTTCTAGTAGCATCTTTCTAAGAGATTGAAAAGGTGTCGACTGTCATCGTTAGTCTCCCTTCTAGCGCGGATGGATTCAATCCTGCTGGTATAAAGCAGGGCTGCTACTCAGGGAATTGTCGAATCAAACAAAATTAAGTGCGCTCACAGATGGTTGAGTTACCTTCTCGTGACGCACGGTCTGATAAATGAGCTGATGGGTGACAGATCGTGATATTGTTAACGTTATCGATTGGTCTCTGGGTATGGCCCTCTGAATCACGTGTGTTTGTTTTGCAACTTCGTCTCGTCGAGGTGGCATCTGGTTATTAGAGACAAACCGGCTCCAACTGGTATTGCTATTATATGACGAGTTCCTATGGATCTATGTGGTCCTATCTAGTTTTCTCCTGGTGATTTCACATGCATATACAACAACGTTGAGTTGTGCATTCAGAGAAAATAATTGTAGACAAAACAATAGTATTGTGCAAGAAAATCTAGAAAGATCTCGAGTTCTTGGTGAGACGTTTTGATTGTGCAAGTAGACGGACGCGAGGGAGAAAATGCAAGCTAACCAATAGCAGGCATGCCTGCAGCAATAAGAACAGTTAGCGACCAGGTTTGCCTGGAACATTTGGTTGGATCCATGTAGCTGTGAGCATATCAGTTTCATGAATCATGATGCTTGTTATATGTTGATCTAAATTCTACAAAGTATAGACCAACTTCTGACGAGTGAAGCGAGGCCCGTCGCCAGAGGCTTGGGGAGTTTGAGTACATGTCAAAGATGTCATATTCTAGTGCTGTTGGTTCTTTGATGTATGTCATGGTTTGTTCTCGTCCTGATTTATCATATGCTATGAGTTTGATAAGTAGATATATGACTAATCCTGGTAAAGAATATTGAAAGGTTGTTCAGTGGGTTTTCGGCTATCTTTTTGGCACTTTCAATGCTTGTTTGAAGTTTGGAAGGACCGGTGAGGGACTCGTTGGCTATATGGATTCAGATTTTGCTGCCGATTTGGATAAGAAAAGATCCCTCATAGGTTATGTGTTTAATATTGGTGGTTGTTCTGTTAGCTAGAAGGCTGCGTTACATGCTGTTGTTGCACAATCTACTACTGAGGCCGAATACCTGGCTATTGCTGAAGCTTGCAAAGAATATGTTTGGTTGAAAGGTTTGTTTGCTGAGCTTTGTGGAGATGATTCTTGCATTACTTTATTTTGTGACAGTCAAAGTGTGATATATCTTACAAAAGATCAAATGTTCCATAAGAGAACTAAGCACATTGATGTCAAATACCATTTTGTTAGAGACATTGTTGCTCAAGGTAAATTAAAGGTATGCAAGATCAACACTCATGATAATCCTGCTAATATAATGACTAAACCTTTTCCTATTGCTAAGTTTGAGATCGAATTTAGTTGGTTTAACTGATTATTCCAAGTGGCTATTGGCGCCGAAAGTATTTGCTTTGTTTGTTCAGGGAGATGATTGTTGTTGATGCTACAAGAAAAAAAATTCAAGGTGGAGTTTGTTATATGATGATCCAAATTCTATAAAGTATAGGCCAACTTCTGATGAGTGGAACGAGGCCCGTCGCCGGAGGCTTGGGCCGAGTACGATACGGATCATCGAAGACCTAGGTTTCCACTGTTATATAAACCTCTTGTAAGCCGTCGGTTGGGATGAGTTGCATCTGTGAAATCCCCGGCGTTGTATAAACACTCCTCGATAGAGTGAAGTTTCGCTGGCTGGCCCCCGTAGTTTTTTCCTCTCTTTATTGGAGAGGTTTTTCCACGTTAAATTTGTGTCCACACTTTGCTGTTTTTTGATTTCGATCTTCGTTATTTACTTGTCGCAATTATAACAATGCTTTATATCAGTAAGTATACATTTATGTGCAGGGACTTCAATCTGAATTTTCCTAATGACCAAAGATGATCTTGCACGCTATAATGTCTGAACAAACTTCTGGATTTGAACCCATGCAAATCGCTGCTGGTGATTGTAACATACCACCCTTTTGTGTAATATTAATAAGGACATGTTTGAGCGTTGCATGCATGCATAATACTTGCACTTTGATTCAACCAAAGAAGAACAAATAAAAACCCTAAACCCTAACTCCCCTCTCTATTTGAAACATTCATTTGGTTTTGAAAATATTTGGAAAACACAAAATGTATGGAGCTCAATCAGTACCAAGGGCCCCTGAGTGCTTTTGATACATTTTACAAAACCCTGGTATTTTGGAAATATTCAAAGCAGAATTACAAATGGAATTTACAAAGAAAAAATGAAAACAAGAAAAAGAAAAAGGTTTTCAGAAGAAAAAATAGCTAACCTAGCTCTCTGGGCCGCATCCCACTTCTCTCCCTCTCTCCCTGTCGCTCACGCACTCCCACCCGGCCTGGGGCCCAAGCCCATCGGTTGACAGCGGCCTCGACCGATTCGCGCTTGTCGGTCGTCGTCCACCTCCCGATCGAGCTAAGCATTTCATGGCGCCCTCCGTCGGGCGAAGCCCATGATCGTCGGCCGCCAGCGCCTATATGACCCCAGAGCTGCCGCCGGAGAACCCTAGCCCGACACTTCCCCCTCTCCCTATCTCTCTTGCGCCATGGCCGCCGAACCCTAGCTCTGTCGCCGCTCGTCCTCGCCGTCTCCGGCCACCCCGCGCCACGATGAGACCACCGCTGGATGCGCCGTGCCGCCCTCGTCCTTCCCCTCGAAGCCCGCATGCTGGGACGCTCTCCTCTCCCCGAAATCGAGCTCGAAGCGTCATGGGTTGTCGCCCGCCCGATCCGCCGAATCCAGCCTCACGACCACCGCCACCCGTGCTTGCGGTGAGCCCACGGTGCTAACGCACCCCTCTGTTTGCCCCCTCCCACTCTGTGTTGTCTTCCCCGCGAGAGCCCGCCGCCGCCGCTTGCCGTCGTTGCGCTGCCGTCTCCGGTGACCAAGAAGAAGCGGCGCCGCCACTATTTTGCTTCCCGCAACGCCCTCTGTCCAACGCACCCATACGCGCATCCAGGCGAGCACTGGATCGATGGATCCTTGATCGATCTAAGGGTGAGCTCCATTGCTGATGTCATGCTGATATCAGCATGAGGCAATAATCCATTTCTTTTTATTTTAATAATTCTGTAATTATTTTCTATAAATAAGAAATGTATGACAGGTGGGCCCTACCTGATAGAGTTTTATTAATTTCTGTAAATGTTTTCTAAAATGATTGAATTTATGACATGTGGGCCCAACTTGGAAAATATTTTAAATATTCCAAAAATGATTTATAAATGGATTAAAATTTGAGAAATTCATAACTAATTCATTTTAAATCAGAAAAATACAAATAATATACCAAAATGTTCAGAAAAATGAAACCTATCTAACTAAGCTATAATCATATATTGTTAAACAACTTTGATGACAAGTTTAATTAGAAGAACCAATTGAACCCCATAGGTGATTCCGAGGATCCCCCTGTTCTAGGGTTTGGACCTCTCGGACCCTGTTTAAAATGACCAAGCATGTTCTAGGGTCCATTTGAACACTATTCAACTTGTCATATCATTCATATTGTATGAGCATTGCACATTCCATGTGTTGAATGTTGCTTTTCCTTTTCCGGTGATTGGTTCTTTGCGAATAGGAACCGAACCCGAAGCTGAAGTCAATGCTATTGAAGAACAGTACCAGTCCAACAACGGACAAGGCAAGCAAAGCCCCACTCATACATATGAATCCTATGTTTACAAAGCATTTCATTCTCTTCATATGCATTCGGTTCAACAGTCTTTTACCAGTAGATAGAGTAATCCTATCTGATGCATGTTTTCCCTTATGAACAAAATACCTGATCCACTGCTCCTAGCATAACCAGGGTTTGGCTTATGAGCACCGCTAGTGCCATAGTTCAGTCAAGCTTAGTCATGCTTAGTGGTCCGATGATGATCATTTAGGTGATGCACCAGAGATGCGAATGAATCTAGTATGGTAGGTTGTGGTGATGTGATCAGAGATGAATACTAAACATGCTAAGGCTTGTATGGGAGGCCACATGGGTTGTGGTTTTTGTAGTCCCATACTTGCCACCCCTAGGACCCGATGTTCTTGCCTCTTGAACCAAGACGAGTGTACAACCACACGGGGGCCTGGAAACCCCCTCGACCAACTAACTTGCCTAGTAGATTCCATGAGTCACATAGTTCAGGATTTCCATTCGGCATACGCATCTTGGTTGTTCTTGAATGGAGGTGAAGGAGGTGCATTCATAACAGGTAGGTAAGCGTGGCCGAGAACAAGAGATGATCGGCATCCGTAATCTTGAACACCGCACACATCATTAGGGACCGGCTTCGGGACTTGACCCGTTATGGCAGCATCTCCCTAGTGCGTGACTCATGGTCTCGGCGAAAGCAAGGTAAAGGTCGTGGTCAACCACTCTCTGTTGGCCTTCCAAGGAAGAGGGCTAATATATTGGCATTAAGAATCGGTTGGTACGTGTGGGTAAAGTTTTGCACCCCTACAGGGTTATTAATCTTTTCGAAAAGTCGTGTCCACAGTTATGGACGACTTGGGAACGGACGTGAAGATCATAGAGAACTATAACCGAATGATAAAACTTGCCAACTAAAGTGAGATCCAGATTACTTCCTCGGGGTTGTTTGAGGGGGTAGTCCGGGAAGAGAGGTTCAGTTGATGATGGTACTTGGTGGATATCAAAGATGATTCTACGAGCTAGAGTTGAAGTCTTCTTATCCCCTTTTGAAAATGATCTGACTAGACGAGGTTTCTTCTCCCTCTTGTCTTGAAAACAAAAGATGGCTTTATGCAAAATAACTCCACTAGCCATAAGTCTTGCGGAGTACACCCTGTACTCAGCCTTGCCTCGTTGATGTTTTTCTATAGATGAATCTACTCCAACTGAAGATGGTTTCTACGTCGAAGTCGACGAGTAGTCGGGGTTCCCGGGCAGCAGCCTAGAATCTATGGAAGGGTCGCTACTTCTGTTTATGGCCTCTTAGGCCCTTTGCTAAGTTTGTTGTCTAGAACAACTTGTTTTTGCTTCCGTTGTTTGTTGTAATGATGGGTCCGTGACCCCTGGTTTGTATGACTGGTTTGTAACTCTTTTAAGAGTTTACCTTATTAATATATGATTTGTACGTTCTGTAATATTACCGATCTTTTCCTGCGCGCTTTGGAATTTATGTTAGGTTTATATCAAATAAGGATCTGGTATTTGTCTAACCCTGATCCTGGATCGTGACAGTGATAAGATATTTTCTCAAGCATGGGACTCTACGAAAGAGTATGATTATCATAGCTCAATTCCAATATCCAATCTGCAATGGACCTCACATCACATCATCGCACTACCAAATGGGTATCTAAGACCGAATAAAAAGATAGAAATATTTGAACATATAAAAAAAGTTAAGATCTTGACATTTTTCTACGAGCTTTCCCTTGCATGATAGGCGTTGGAAAAGGTGTTCGAGTGTTTGTAGTCATCATTGGATGGTTTAAGGACCTATTTGTAACTTTTATTATATTTTGGGTTATTTGTACTAATATTGAGGATTATTAATAAATCGGTAGATCTTCTCGAAAAAATGATGTAATCGGCTTAATATATGCGTTTATTTTTTACGTGGTATTTTGATGTCCGTTATTTATTTATTAGAGATTAAATTTTAAATAAATATATATCACATACATGTTGCTAACTGATTACTTAACCCACAATATCATGTTAGAGTAAGCATTTTAACCATCAACAAATAGGTAAGTTGTATGTCAATTATTTTTAATAAGATCCTTATTTTAACCTTAGAAAACCTAGAAAATTCAACTTAATTCCACTTCGGTCATAAACTAGAAATCTCTATCAGAATAATTTTTATAATGTACCTTATCCACCAAAGATATTTAAGTTATTAAATATTGACAAACACAGATTGATATATACACATTAACTACAATTCACGCAAGGCACATGGTTTTGTCCTCTTTCCATCCAACGGGATTTTGTACAAAGTTCCTTTTAAGAGGCAATAAAATGTAACTTCATGAAACAATTTAAATTTATGAAAGTTATTTGTTTAACTATATACTTTAATAAAATTATGTAAGAAATTATTAATTATCATTTAGGAACATTCTCATGTGTTTAGCAATGCTAACTCTATAGAAACAAACAATAATAGTTAGTGACATGTTTCGATGGAAATGAGTTACAAATAAGTACAAAAGTTTAGTATAAAACTATTTATATCAAAATGGAATGCCTACTATAATAAAAACCTTGACAACCTGTTCAAATGCAAAATCTTTTTTCATTAAACAATCAAGCTACTACTCAAATTCAATATAAGCAATCACAAGAATGAATCTCTAAACTAAATGTCCGTGTTATTTATTATAATGCAAATGACAAAAATGGGTATTCGATGTAATAACAAGAGACCACAATGTTTTTTTTTTGAGACAACAACTGATAGAATTTCAACATTGGCGAAACCGATTACAAACGACTCCACATATAAAGGAAAATACAATATGGTCCTAAATTTTTGTAAGAAGGACCTCACACCGTACTTCTAAATCGTAATCAATCTCATCGTCCTCGTCGTCACCAACCAAGTACAGGGAGCAGATCCAGAAGCAGCACATCTTCAGACAACATCGTATCATCGCCGTCGTCGTCGCCACATTGGGCTTTGAACACCGTAGGAGTGCCCACCCCGAGGGGTGAGAGCTAAGAACCTTTTCTAGACAATCGGGCATGCAGGAGATGGGGAAAACAAGAAGTATCTACAACCAAAGATCCCCGAGCAGTAGACCCAAACTATCAGTAGAATGGTCCACCATCTGGCAGAAGGCGTCGACACTTCGAGGCGCCTCCTCCCCGCGCCACCAAGGCCGGCCGGAAGAAGCTTAAAGACGCGACAGCTGCACACCCCCAGAAGAACACAAACGACCCTAGTAAGGAAGACGGTGGCGCCATCCCCTTCCTCTCCCTCGCCACCACGGCTGGCCGAGGGGAAGACAACAACATTAGCACCCCTCCGACTCCTGAACAGACCCCACAAACTCCAATGTTTATGTACCAACGACAAATGGTACTTGCGCTGAATTTTGTCTTGGTGAATTAATAGCCGGAGCTATTGCCCGTAGAGATGGAGCTAAACTTATGAAGAATATGAATGTATCTCAAGCCATCGTGGAAATTTACCGAATGCAGATGATTGCACCTTGAAAATATAGGAATCTTCCATGAACATGTTAAATTTGGTTCTCTATCTGATCCAGAGTGTGCCTTGAATAACCGGGTGCTAGAAAACACCCTTAATGAAAGCTCTTGGTTCACTCATGAAAATACTATTTATGTAAATAGGGAACGTTTCAAACCTACATATGATCTACTTGTTAACGAAATTGTCGGTTTCCTACTTGTCAGGATAAAGGCATCAATATTTAGATTAGCAGTTGTTGAGCGTTAATTAACCCAGCACTAATCTAGCATCTGATCCTTAGCTATGAAAAATCCGTCCCATATAATCTGTAAATATACGATCAATTGTTCCATATGTGCTTGTCCCCTGTCAGACTAACTACAACGATACTAGCCATTGCTTAGCATTGCATATGTCCGAGAAGAGAAGAATAAAAGTCTCAGATACTAGTATTTCTTTTCTGAAAAAAAGAAATAAAAAGGTAAAGGAAAAAGTGTCAGTGTCAGACGCCACTCGCCACTGGCTTGATTCCATCCTGCTGGTATAATGCAGTACTGTGTGGGAATAATCGAATCAAACAAAATTAAAGGAGGCGGCGACAGCTATAATCGAGTTACACAAGAAACTTCTCATGTGCACGATCTTATGGTCAGTGTGCTGATATTCAGCAACCTGATAAGCGACAGATCGCGACTCTAAATTACCCGTGCGTGCGTGTGCGTGCGTTAGTCCACTTATTTTCCTCTGTATTTTGCAATTGCTTTCTTCAAGGTAGCGTCTGCAGAGAAAAAACAGTAGCAACTGTTGCTGTTATTGTACAGGGAGTTTCTCTGAATAATCTGTGTAAATTCACATCTATATCCAACAACGTTGACTTGTGCATGTTGTAGAGAGATCAGTGCCATACTACAAAAAAGAACCATATTGTGTATCAAAATCTGGAAAGATCTTGAGCTTTTAGCTGAAAGTTTTTGTGAAAATAGACAGAGGGAGGAAAATCAAGGCGAAAATGCAAGCTAACCACCATTCTGCATCCCTGCAGCAATAAGAATAGCTAACGACCATGCTTTGCTGGACCATTTTGGTTGGATCCATGTAGCTGTCGCACAGCAGTTTCATGAATCATGATGCTTTCTACGAGTGTCCATCTTAATTTTCTTGATTACCATGATGTATATCACGGACGATCTTAAACGCTAGCATCATCCCACCCAAACATTTTCCCTCGAACTCAACAAGAGATCATGATTATTAGCATGGAACTCAACAAGTGAGCATGATTATTAGCTAGCTCAATGCCAATCAGCAATCCCGACCAATAAGAAGCAACTAACATCACACCATGGCACTGCCAACTAATGTTGTATGGATGATGCATTTCCGAGACTGAACACACAGAGCAAGATCAATATCTGGACTGAACATACAAAAAGGAACTTGAGATATTTCAGCTCGAGATTTCGATTGCACCGTCGAAAAAGGTCCTCATCCTTCTTTCCTATAGCAGCAAGGTGTCTACTCAATATAGTATCTGCTATATGATAAGCATAGAGAGCAGCCATGTATGTGCTCATGGTGTATTCTACCCCTCTTAATAGAGCAGCCATGTATGTGCTCATATGGTGTATTCTTCCCCTCTTAATTGATAAACCAAAAAGATCAGGCTAGTTAAATTTGTCCAGCATGGAGTGGTAAAAGGGTTTGATTCTATCTGGTGCCAAACTGCATCTTCACAGTAATTAATTGGCAGTTGGCGGACATTAACCCGACACTAATCTAGCATTTGATCCCATCTATACAAAACTTGATTAACCCAGAATAAGGTCGGTAGATAACTAAATATACGATCCATCCGTTGATGCTTGTTCCCCGTGCCCAACTACTTCCTCCGTTTCAAAATATAAGATGTTTTAAAATTATGAAGAAAACATATCTAAACTTCTTTTAATGTCCAGATTCATTCTAAACCTGAGTGAACCTACGTATTAAAAGTAGTTTGGATACATTTGCTTCACAAACCTAAAACATCTTATATTTTGAAACGGAGGAAATAGTTTTTTTTTTCTTTGAAGGGTGCTCCCCATGCCCAACTAACTAACAATGCCAGACATAGTTTAATTAGCTTTAGACACATCTATTTAATTAGCTTTAGACACATTTGAAAATTAAGCCGAGGGGTGACAGATCGTGACATTACTTCCTATAACTCCTCCTACCCTACCCGCCTTCCCAGGAGATATGAGCGCGCGCATCAACCAGCGTCGTCCGATTGGTGCAAACAGTACCGTTCTTGTTCCCAGGTTGATTGACCACCATTAGATGCAGTCGTTTTCGTTTTCACTTTTTTGGATCGCTGAATGGGTCCATGACGAGTGGGCCTCCGTTTAGGAGATGAGGTGGGTTCGTACAGCTCTGTGTGAGCCAAGTATGAGTATGGGACGAGCGGGAGTAAAACCTAGATCAGCCGTGAGGTGAAAATATCCCCGCTGCCTCATCGTGTCATTCTCTCCCCTGCTCTCCCCTCCAACCCTTCCTCCTCCCCGCCGCCACCTCTTCTTCCCAGCGGCCGCCGCCCCCGGGCCAGCTCTCTTTCTCATCCGTCCTTCCCAATCCCGCCTCTTCTTCTTCTCCCCCAATCCATGTCTCCTCTCCTCCTACCTCAACCCGATGGTGGCAGCAGATCGGCGGACGTGGTGAGCAGCAGCAGCTCCTTGAGGTGGTCGGGGCAGGAGCCAATGCCTACTTGTTGTCCTTGCTACGTAGGAGGTCGAGGAGGACTTGGAGAAGGCACGCGAGGTTGTGCTGGTTCTCACCACCGGACGTCTTTGGCTGCCCTCCTGCCATGCCCCCTGGCCTTCCCTCTAGCTACGTTGCAACGGGAAGGCCTACCACAGCTCTCTGATTCCTATGTGGCTTCCAACTCCCTGCCCAAGCTGCTGCAGCCTCCAGGTATCCCCTTCCCTTCTTGGCTCCAATCCCTCCTAGCTAATTTAAAGTTTGTTTCTTCCTATCGATATTGCTTTAGTTTGCTTTAGAAACAGCTGAACAAACTCTGTAATATCTGTCTCCCCGCAGATCTTATAATTTTTCTCTAACGATAAATTGACCTTAACATCAATAAGTTCTACAATTACACAGAGGAATGCCATTTGTTAGTACCTTCTTATCAATGTAAGACATATCCACTTTTATGTCAGTTTAGAATAATGCCATTAAGTGGTGTGCGAAGCATATCTTGCAGGGGTTTTTTCGAGATTGAATTTCTTTTGAGGTCAATATATTGCTGGTCTCCGTCCAGAATTATAGATTAATACTTGACTAGGACCATATCAACTCTTCAAAAAAACTGTTATACATGAACAGCGGTGACAGATTCTCTACCGCGTATGTAGCTAAAATTTATTTTATCCAAATCGCCCTGCCTAAGGATTAAGGAAGACGAAATTTAGCATGCAATGTATTCAGAGAAATGAAACACTAATTGATTTGAGAGAATGCAAGCAGCAGACGGAATGGATTTAGAGAACAGAAGAACAAAAGTCGTCACAAATAGTAGAAGCTAGGCTGATTCTGGGAAGGTGTTTCTGCTGAGATCTTGTTTGTTTTCTTGGTCGGTCTGCAGGCTCTAATAAGGCAGTGGCCGCAAATCCTAGCGTAAGGGCATGCAACCGACAGTTTCTGCGGTTGGTGGATGGAGGGGTCTACGTGATGGCGGCACTAGGTGAATCTTTTTTCCAAACCCCGCTGCCTCCCCCTCTCCTCTCCACCTCTAGCACTCTGATTTGCAATTGCTAACTGATGTTTTTCTAAACAAGATGTGTGCATGTCTGAGGAAGAAGGGAATAAGGAAGTATCAGGAAGACCAAGGTGTAGGGGTTCGTAGCATGGAAAACAAAAAATTTCTACCGCATGAACACACAATCAAGATCTAATCTATGATTAAGCCAAGATCTATCTACTAGATTGTGGCAACGAGTTGCTAGATTACTAACCCTCAAAGATCCAAAGCGGTTAACGAAAGCAGATTCTCGTGGGTGATGTAGTCGTACACTTGCCGATCTCAAGATCGCGTAGACGATCCTTCCGACGCTGCGTTCCGTAGTCGCTCCCCGTAATCGGTCACACGTAGATTACTTGATGAAGACCTTCCTCCCTTGTTACAATGAAAGTGAGGTTGTAGCACTCTCCTCGCGATTCCAAAGACGACGGTGGTACCTAAGTAGAGGAGATCTCGCAGGCTTCACTTAAGCCGGAGCAAGTATGGTGGAGTATGAGAGAGGCCTTGGTGATCTAGGGTTTAGAGGGCACCAAGGGGAGGGCTTGGCCGGCGGCTAGGGCTTGGGGAAGCCCCAAGTCGCCGAGTTGGAGGGGAAACCCTAGGCGGCGGCTGCACTTGGAGGTGGAGGCGCCAGAGCTAGGGTTTGAGGTGTGTTTGAGAGGAGCTGCCTTGCCCCTCCTTTTATAGGTGGGAGGGTGCGGCTTGGGAGGAGGGAGTCCTCCTCCAACTCCTCCTCCTTGGCCGGCGGGTGGAGGGAGGAGACTTCCTCCCCAAGTAGGTTTCCTACTCTCCCTCCACCAAGCAAACTTGCCGTTTGACTTTCAAACTAGGATTTGATTTCTCCCTTTATTTTGCCCAGCCAAGTGACCTAGTACATGATGCAACCATTCCACATTGTTATGACACATTCATGTACCCTTCCTCCTGGAGTCTTGGGACCTTGGGACCCTTCTAGAACATTCCCAATGAAAACACCGGAATCATTTCCCAACTCCGAAACAGGACTTTTCTTATATGAATCTTATTCTCCGGACCATTCCGGATCTCCTCGTGATATCCCGGATCCCATCCGAGACTCCGAACAACATTCGGTCTCTTACTCATCATTCCATAACTACTCAACAACATCGAATCCTTAAGTGTGTCTCCCTCCGGTTCGTGAATTATGCGGACATGATCGAGACACTTCTCCGATCAATAACCAATAGAGGAATCTGGAAATTCATATGGCTCCCACATATTTCTACGATTACTTTGCGATCGAATGAACCACTTACATACGATACCAATTTCTTTTTGTCTCACGATAGTTTACTTATCCAAGGTTTTGATCGTCGGTATCTCTGCATACCTAGTTCAACCTCGTTACCGATAAGTACTCTTTTCTCGTTCCTGTGGTATGTGATCCCTTGTGAGCCAGTCACATGCTTGCAAGCTAATTGGATGACATTCCACAGAGAGGGCCCAGAGTATATCTATCCGTCATATGGATGGACAAATTCCACTCTTGATCCATGTGTCTCAACCCATACTTTTCGAACACTCAATGTCACCTTTATAGCCACCCAGTTACGGTGTGGTGTTTGATGTCATCAAAGCATCCTTCCGGTGATGGTGATAAGCATGATCTCATGGTCAAAGGAATTAGGTTACTATGTATCAGAAAGCTTATAGCAAATGAACTATATTAAATGACTTGATCTTTATGCTACGCTTAACTATAGGAGTATGTCCATCACATCATTCTTCTAATGATATGACCCTGTTGTTAATAACATCTCTATGTTCATGATCAGTAAACCATGATCATAGTTTAACAAGAGGCTTTACTAGGGACTCTTTTATGTTTACAAATCACACAAGTATTAATGTTTCCGATTAATACAATTATAGCATGGTATGTAAACATTTATCATAAGTATGAAGATATGATAATAACCACTTTATTATTGCCTCTTGGGCATATCTCCAACAATCTCCCAGTTGCACTAGAGTCAATAATCTAGTTTCAAACCTTTGTGTATTCAACACCTATGGCTTTCTGGTGTCGTATGTACACGATTGCAAGTGGTCAACTAATCTTCGGATCTGACACTTCCAGGTCCATGTGTAATTGCATGTCTTTGCTTCTCTACGCATCACTCATTCTCTAATGAGATGGATTTGTACAAATTTGGTCCTTTGGTGTGACCTTTAGTTCTTTGGGGTTAAAACATGTTGATAATATTGTCGTACAATATATCTTCATGGTATTATCCCTGCTGTGAACTACACCTAGTTTGATAACAAACTACTTGACACAAAAGCCCTCTTTTGCTGCTTTAATAGCAGTTATATACTCAGCCTTTTGTTGTAGTATCTGTCATAATGTCTTAACTTTGGAACTTATCCAAATTCATTATGGAACTTACTTTCCATCATATTGTGCCACCCTTAGTTTAGATTGAGATAAACTTAATTTGTACTTTGTGACAAAACTGGTATCAATGTAGTTCATTTACAATGAACTAACCATCTATTTGTCACTTCTACAAAATAATATATTATTATTTCTTTTACAAGATCATAAGAATATCTTTACTATCGTCCAATAATCATCTTACGAATCATTCTGGTATACGCTCATAACATTTAGAGCATAGGACATATCTGGATTTGTACACATCACAGCATGATTGATAAAATACTCTTTGTGATTTTATCTATCAAGTATCAAAAATACTTAAATATTTATTCAATCCTTCCTGTGCAACAAGAACCTTTCTTGTAGTTTCTATATTGAACTCATTCAATATCTCATCTATGTACTTCTGGCACAACCATATTGGCATCACAATTTATCCATATAGACTTTGATGCCAAATATTCGGGTTCTGCCTAAGCCTTTCATCGAGATGAAATTCTTATCTTGTGTTAAAAAAATACATCATTTGCAATCAACAATATGTGTTCCACGTAATGTATTATAAACATGTCTTAGCGCTCCCACTTAATTTCTTGCAAATGCAAGCATCTTTATCGTCTCCGATGAAATTAAACTCTTTGAACAGTTTCATCATAGTAAAGATTTCAACTCGGTGATGCTTGCTTCAACCATTGAAGTTTACATATGCTTTTAGCATCCTTTGAATTAACAAAACCCTTTGGACCGTGTCACGCACACGTCCTAGGTCACCATTCTATTAGAAGAACTTGTTTTGTTTATTCAACACATAACAAAATTATATGTCGTGGTTGCTGCATTAATCCGTCTAGACTAAATATCGCTTAATGAAAGATCAGATCTTGTCATAGTCAACTCTTTGAACATTGTCGTGAACTCTTTCCCGACATGTCGATAATTTCATAGATGTGAAACATCCATGTCTATTTCTTTATAGATCCAAATACGACTGTAAGGTCTTGTACCTTTCCAGAGGGTCTTTTAAGCTCAAAGCTTGATCTCTTGTATATGAAACTATCACGGATTTTATGGCTTCTTTTCCAAGCGTCCCTTGTTTTCGCAGTTCAGTTGGCCTTCCTAATCTGCGAGTAAGGGGCAACCTTTTCCCTTTTGTTAAGTCTCTACTTTAAAAAGTAGAAAGTTCTAAGTCAGTGACGATCCCCGATCTATTCCCATGTTCCGATCTTTTCATTTTATGTACCCATTTCTTGGGTAAAATCTCCCAACACCCGCCCCTTCATACTTGGGGGGCGTAGTTGATTAAATCAATCCAGTTGCAAACATCAAGGAATAGCCAACTATGAGGTCCATGTAACATGACATCATAATAAGTATCTCTTAGAAACTCTGGCATTACTATTAAGTCTTCGTTCACAGTCCGAAGAAGGTCAGGCATGTCCCATTGCGGGGGTATCTGTTTACCCTCTCGCTCCACCAATCTTGTGCATTCTGAACAAATCCTCAGAAACAAGTCGGAAGCCTCCGGCGGAGCGCTTTCCGCATCGGAGTGAGTTGATGAGCCACTCAAAAAAGACATATTAGTTTTACTTTCTAGAAAAAAGCGTAGATCACTGGACGTGAGATCTCCATAGAGAATCAAATCTCTATCATTCATTGGATTTCCCATCTTTTTCAGCTCTGCTCCCGAAAAGAAAAGGAGACTGAGATAGGGGTCGGCGTTGGTTTTTCCAACGAACATTCTTTCACGAATCTTGTTTGCTGATGACAGCCCTTACCCGCGAATAGCATTTCTGCTTAAGCTTCCAACTCCCTTATTCTCTTCTAGGCAAGGATCCTTTCTCTTCAGGGTTCCTCTCAGACGGCTTTCATTATATTATGCTTCCTTGTCCGTGTGGAACATGTGTGAGCATTATGTTTTTCCAACAAGTGATCCGACTGGAAGAAGTGTTATATGAGGACTTCGAGATCAAATAGAGAATCTGTCTCTCCATTCCTCGTGAGCTACTTATTTCTCCGAAATCAGAGATCAGAGTCATTTTCTTCCTTTTTCCAAAATAGTCGACGGTCTTACACCATTGGGATACTTGGAGAACCGGAGTACATATATGAGAGAGGTGCCAAAACCTTTTCTCGAGATATCTTCCAAATTCTTAGGGTCCTTGCTCGGATCTTGTCCCCACGGTCAAGCGATTGGTTCCATAGTTTGAGAATTCTGCTAATTCCAAGTATTCCATTATTATTATTAAATAAGAGAATATAGAAAGTAAAGAGGAGAACGCATAACCAGAAGAATTGTGAGAAATAAGTCAATTTATCAAGTTGAGGCATTTCGTAAGGTAACTCCATCTTTTTCAGCTCTGCTCCCGAGAAAATAAAGGGGAGACTGATCTTGACGTCGGCGTTGGTTTTTCCAACGAACATTCTTTCATGATCGAGGGGGCTTTAAAAAAAGTCTCCAATCCCGCCCAAGAAATCCCGTGGTGGACGCTTCTCGAGGATTGCCCTTCCCCTCCTATCTGGAAGGCGACTTTCATCCCATTTTCCTTAAATCAGCCAAGCTGCGATTCGAAATTACGGATCATTGCTTTCCCCATGTACACGTTCGGCCCGAGAACTTCGTGGGATCCTACCAATCATCAATCTCGCATTTCCTCGTGGATAGCCTACGTAAATCAACCACCCTTTCATCGGTCGGGTTAAGACACGGATGGTCTTCAACTACACTACCATTGGATCTGGGTCATAGTTACGTAACTTGTCGTGTGGTAGGAATCGAAGAACTATCTGGAATTCAAACTCGCTTCATCAAACTGAAGATACGGCTCCCTTGGGAGATTCTGCGGTACTTTCGGTGATCCAGTAACTTGCTTGGTCAAATTCAATACCGGTTAGGGCTTCTCTATTAAACATCGTGATCGTGATAGTTTTAGGACGCTATTTCCTGCGAGCTCGTGCTTTTGTGGTTTTCCGCTCATTAAACCACGCTAATGCATGCGACCAGTCACCGGAGAAGATTTCTTTCTTTCCTCGATTGCTTTTCGCCTTTCAAATAGTTGGAATTCGAGTCCAATTTTGGATTCCGTTCTTTGTGTTAGTTGTTTATTTATTATGTGCTAGTTGTTTATTATATGTCATTTCTCTAGAAAAAGAACTAGAGGTAGTAAGTCTATTGACTACAAGCAAGGTAATGACTACACGGATATCACATAGATCTAGGTTATGATATCCCTAAAATCCTATCATCCAAATCCTAAAACCATTGCAATCCCAAATAATGCATAGAAATCAATTATGAAATCGTATATTACAGCATTTATGAAAGCACTTCACTATGAGATCAATGATGTGTTCTCAAGTCATTTACGATTCTCTTGACAGATTCATGTTGTCAAATGACAAAACCAATCAAGGTACTCCAACTAGAAATGACCAAACAACGAATCCAAATGAGAAAGATCAAGAAAGAGGAAGGGATGACCCCTGTGATCGTGGAGATGACCCCTGTGATAGTGGAGAAGTGTGTGCAACATCTACGAGTAAGGAGTTTTTTCCTCGATACAAAGATCTTGAGAACACATTAGTCTAACAATTCCGATCGCAAATGCATCTATTTTCGAGGACCAAAGAAGTTTTGGATATCACATAGAAATAGGCCACATACAAATTATGCCCATCCGGTTGAGATACATGATCCTACTAGAAGATGGGAGTTTTACAGCTCAATAAGAAACCGTTTATGTACGAAATGAATCCATGTTGCAATCTATATATAATTCACTAGGTTTGTTAGCTCTAAAGCGTGATTTAGTATGGATACTTGGGAAAAGTACTTAATACCAAAGACATACATAGGTGGTGGTATTAAATCTCTATTGAATGTTGAGAACATATATGAAGAGAACACCGAATTAACGGTCTATTTTATTCCACGTAAAAGGCAGCATATGTATCTTTTCGTTTGTTGCACTAATAAGCACAGGGGGTAGCGTGCTCGATGGTATAAGATGGTACCTTGTGGGTGACCCTATGATCATACCGCACGTTAGATCATTATCAATTAATCAATTCTATAATCATGCGGCATTGTGGAAGGTTATCAACATATCTCATTCCTCTATACAAAAGATATACATCCATTTGTATTTGACTTATTTGCAAACGATGAAACCTTTAGGCGTGTAGCAGATCTAAATGATTATGACCAAGAGAAATTACAGAGATGAGAAACATCAAAAATGTGTTCGGCTTTTTATCGCCTATGATTATTTGTATGTATATCACTGTCAATTAGCCGCAGTGGCGGTGTTTAAAACCTCCTCTAGCTACTTTGCATTTGAAGTGATTCGCTAAAAGTCGTAATTCCTTCTTCTTTCTTGTATAGATTGAACATATGGGGCTTGCTTACAAGGCTGCTCTTGACCTATGAAAGCAATTTGAATCCACTATTCTATATGATGTATGATCTATCTTTCACGATGATTTGATTCAATAAGCTAATAAAGCATATTTCGATGTGTATCAGCGGTGGTTGCACGAATCCAATCAATATCGATGTATTGCTCTTGCTTTAGTCATTAGTTCCCTTCCAAGCAAACTAACCTTGCTAAGTGCTAGCCGGGTGAAAGTGCTTTTAAGCTAGTAGTTTTGGTGTTCTCTTCCCTTTCATCCAATTGAATCAATCGATCGGAAGAACAAGAACAAGAAGGCCTGTACTTTTCATAGGCCCTACTTCCTAGACCTCTATCTCTATTTATTTGAATTCTTCCTTTGAGCCTCTTGTGTTTGCAAGAATCCAGTTCGGCCAAGACCATCCTATCCTATCAAAACAATGGCTTACGCCTTAGGGTTCATGTCGAGAACCATTGAACCACTCACAACTTCTTGCATGACAACGACTAATCAAAGCAAAAGGAAGGATGGCGAAAGTTGGGAATAATCCAACCTAATGGCTTAGCCAACCATCTATCTTGAAGCAACACAGACTATGAATACATAGAGAATCATCTCCGCATAAAAAAAAGGATCGGTCACTTTCCGAAGCGGCCTATCCTCCACTACGTAGGGGATTTGGCGTGTTGGTGACTACTTTTTGGAGGACGATTGGGAAGGAACGGCACATTGGAAAACATCACGCCTTATTGAAACTAGTCTTCCTTTTTGTTTGTGCATTAGTCCAATATGGCAAGCAACGCCAATGTCATGCTATTTGCATAAACTTGTATGCAAGCTAGGCCTTTTCTTTCAGATTGAGAAAGCCGCTTCATAAAAAGCGGCGGAGCTGCTATAGACGCTTTGATTGGTCGGAGACAGAGATCTCTCAAGTGTGCGTGATAGATCTTTAGAGATAGCCATCTTGAAGTCGGCCCAAGCAATGCCCAAAGAATCCCATTTCTTTCTTGGTTGGACTAACCCAACCAAGCAATTTCCGTCTTCTGAATTGGGATAGTCGATTCAGTCTTTCTTTCGTATCAAAGTCGGTTCTTTCCTTGATTCTTTCTTTTCGTGCATGACCTTTCTCGAACTTTCTAAAATGATAGAATTTACTTTTCCGCAGCCACTATTTGGACTTCTCCTTTTAAGCAATTATGAACGGAATGGGCAAGAGTGATCTTTAAAATCCCAGGTTGGCTTTCCCACTTCCAAATCCGTAATAGTAAAGTAAGAGTAAGGTGCAGATAGCGGAAAATTTCCATAATAGATAAGTGCTTAATCCTGAGAAGATGGGAGACGTCAATTGTTAGAGTACTCTTGACAAGTGCATTTCTCAAATTCTAGCCATGATTGAAAGCATGCACTTTGTTTGTTCTTTTCGGTTCCAATCAACCTTCCTTTTCTTTTGAATCCAAGCAAGAAAACGAATGCGTAGCAACGGCTTCAGCGCTAGTTGCTCAATCCGTTGCTTGTTTGGTAAGATTACCGAAATAGGATTTCCTATGCTTGCTAGATTGATAAGCCGAGAGGTAGTCGGGAATTGGTAGTCGAAGTCGGAAAATCATCCGCTTGTAAATTCATTTTGTAAAAAAGTAGTACTACGCCGGAATAGGCGTTATGACAAAGAACAAGAAGAAAAAGGGTTTTATTAATGGGAACAAGGAAGTAGGACTCGGGGATCGGGTGCAAGAAGCAGGTTGTAGCTGGGAGGCTTCGTGAGCCTTAGGGTCAGCCAACTATTCCATTGGTGTCAGCGAGTACCGATTATTCTAACCCCTAATGGTGCTGTCCGTACCAAGCTCGAAAACAGATGCATGGGAGCGAGAAAATAAATCGAGACCAGTAACTCGAAAGCTTGATTCTGGCAATATCCTTTTGACGGGTAATAGCCGTTCCTATGATAAAGCTAAAGTGGAGGTGCGCCTTCCTACCTTCTGAGCAAACCATTTCTTTGGTAAACCTTCCGATGAGTTTATGTATCTGCGTCATCTTCGGAAAGGGAAGTATGAAGGCCGGATCTACTCTGCTCATCAGAGATTTTGGTATTGGCCCCGCGAAGGCGGATAATCTGGCTATCTTCGTTCTTTCTGACTCGACTTAAAAAAAGTCCATGCTTCCCAAGCTTTCTTCCTTTTCCAGCTTTGGTTGGTACAGATCCAGGTGGCAATTCCGGTATCAATTCATGTCACTAATGCACAAATCTTGCTTTTTCTACCTTGGAGTATCCACTAAAAATGTATAAAAACTAGAAGGCAAACATAATGAAAAAATCAACTATATAGATTTCCTTTTCTATAGAAGTTTTTATGTCAGCAGTTGACCTATCCAAGATGCAAATTCTTGTATGTAGTCGCCGGTAGAAACTTATTTCTCAAATGAGGCCACGGTCTCATTAGCTTGATCCGGTCGCTTGACATCCACTCCCCAATGCAAATCCTTCTCGGCATGCACCCTTTCAAGGTGCTCATGCCCCATCATACCACATAGAGCATGAAGCGTGGTATTTTCTCAAAGAGAACCTGGTTGGCACTTCGTACTAAAAGTGAATGGAAAATGGTCTTGTGAACTGCGCTTTCTGGCAGGATGAGAGCAGGATGGATTAATTCTATTTAAGGAGGGTAAGATTAGGGCGAAGGTACATAAATGGTATCGTAATCATGGTTATCTATAAGGTTAATTACTCGATAATAGGCATGATTGCTAGTAGTTATGCGGGTCCAAGTCCGGGAAGACTACACTTCTCTTCTTCCACCGCTCTTCTTCCTTTCTTGACCTACTAGTTTGAGGGTTTCCTAACTGACATGGGAACAATGCAAGGGTGAATCAATCAGCTTTATGTACTTTTCCTTTGGAGTTTCCTTGTTTTGAGTGGTATTCGGAGGAATTGGTAAACGCATGGATATCAAGTCAAAGACCACTCGACCCTCTGGATTCTCTCTTGAAGCATAAAATCTTAAGCGATAAGACGGGAAGATATGTTGATACTACTCCGGTCCACTTCGGTGAGAGTGCATGACGTAGTCCGCCTTTGCCCTATTCTACTTGGTGGGATGGGGCCCTCGCAGCTTCCGTGACGGGTGAGAAAATATTGGTACGAGATCATGTGGGTATCTCACAATGGGTTTACTTCCATCTCAAACAGGCTTGGCAAGGAGAACAGAGCAACTACGTTCTTGGATATCTGAAGTTGGCGTCCCTTTCGGCGCTTGATGTCTGGAAGGAGACTTTCGGTAGTGTCCGAAGAAAATCAAGCGACTCACGGAGAAGGCGGAAGGAAAAAGACAACAACTAACAAGCAGAGTCTTTGGCTCGGTTGAACAAAAAACTAGGCCCTTTACTAACTAGCCCGGATAATCCCAATCAAGTTGATCAAAACAATCGATCTTTTTACGAACAAGTACAATCTGGCAAGCCCTTCACGGCGAAAAGCCTTATTACCCGTAATAGCGACGAGAATCAAGGTAGGTACGAAAATCGACTCCTATTGTCTTATGCTTCTGACTTGAACCGCCCATCCGCTTTAGAATCTAGGAAAGCGTTACTATTGCCGCATTGGAATTATCTTACCGAGGATAGGGGCCATGACCCGACCTCAACAAGAGGATGAAGAATATGGAAGAACCGGATAGCATTCTGTTTACCTAGGATTCTTTCTGCTCTCTTCCTTCATTTATTTGGAGGAGCAAGCAAAGCTACCGGTCTCCGCCATATGCACACGCAGAAAGAATACGAGAGAGAGTTAGAGGCTGACCCACATGAGGTGAAAGCTCCCTTTTTTCTTCCACTCCTTCATCTGAAGCCGACTAGTAGCAATAAATGCTATAATATTAACTTCCATAATCGAATTCTTTCTTTTTTTTTCGGGATGTAATCCCATAGATATGCCAAATTGAACTTCTGTAAATTCAACGGGATGACTTTTGCATCCTGATGATACTGAATCGGATCAATATTTGGAATAACAATATCTGATCTATCAAATCGATTCATCATCGAGAATTTCATAGTATAACATAGGAATTTTAGCAAAACAAACTCCGAATTGGGATTTCTTATTGGATCAGGAATCCCATTGCATTTTGCATCCTTTTCCCTTCTTTGTATGTAGTCAGGGCCCATCATCGCTTCTTTGTATGTAATCGGATCATTACTGTCAAATAATGATTTTAACTCTCAAATCTTGGTATTTGTTTGTTTACCCGACCTACTTGTTTCAATAGGAACTTAGACCTCCGTGACCACAACCTTTGAGGCACATGAGTCATGAGCATTGTTGCTGCCTCCAGAACTCTTTTCGGCGCTGCGCAACTTTGATCATATATAGCTAATGTTCTTTTAACCTTGTCAAAGTTCTATTGTCCTCCCACTTAACTTTTCACGGAAAATTCCTTCTCAAAGAAACTTGACGTTCTAAGCGACAAACAGTTTTTGTCTTTGGTGTTTATGGAGGAATACTCAACGATTATTCAAAATAACATACAAAGATATGTACATCCGATTTTGGTTGCAAACATCTTTCTTATGCATAGCATAGCAATATTTAAGAAAGGACAACTTGGATTTTATCCCAAACCATAACTTTATATGGTGTCAATTCAATGGATTATGATGGAGATCTTTTCAGTGGAAAAACGGTAGTCTCTAAAGCTTTTAATCTTTAAAATATAATGACATTTTATGAATTACACATTTGATCTTACCATGTCAAACAAGGTTTAATCACATATCTCGAACGCTCCATACTACTATGGTGTTTCGGGAAATGCAAATCCATGGAAGGATTCCTTAAATCTTAGGTATTATGCTAAATTTGTAACTCAAATATCTTCATTTATGATCTTATCATAAACTATTTATATTCTTGTTATAATGATTTTGCACTTCATCTTAAAAATCTTTGAACTTTCAAATGTTTCATATTTTATCCTTATTAAGTAAATATTCATATATTCACTTAAATTTTCGGAGAAAGCATATGAAGTTGAAATCCATCGCTCTTGACTACACATAATGGACTTCATACAACAATATGTACAAGTTCCAATAAGCTAGTCATTCGTTCCCTTTTGGCCTATGAACGAAGTTTTAATTATCTCTAGGAAAGTTTCAGAAGCGTCATTTGATCAAAATCAAAAGACTCCAAAATTCCATCCACATGGAGTTTCTTCATGTTATCTTTCCAATATAATTTAAACGGCGATGTCACTTACTAAGTGATCTTTTAATTTGTCTTTCGATATTTTTAGCACTAGTTTTATGGATGTGATTTCTCCAACGAGATTTGTAAATCATCCATATTTTATGGATTACGGCAATTAATTGAACAACCATTTTGTTCTCATAATACTTGATAAAACAAATCTTGAAGGCAAGCTTTGATGTTTAACGAGCAACACAATAACCCTTTATTTGTTCTCGATGAACATCATCACATATTCTTTTGCTAGTTACTTAGGCCATTGTAGTTCATAAATTGTGTTGTTTCGTATGATGATTCACACCAACAAATTCAGTATCAAATACTTAAGAACCACATTGTTTAATAAGCAAAGAATATATCCATAACATGTATATCATATATACACTTAAGAACAATTCTAGTCTTTTCTTTTCTGCCATATATTTATGAGATTCTCTTTCAGTATTTCCTTTTCTGTTTGAAAGAATCTATCAACATCAATAGTGGAGCCATATACATGACACATATTCCAAAGCATGTATAGTAAAATACCAATGTCTTTGGACTTGCACTTTGAAGTAGATCACCATCATCAAACGTTTGGTGCTCTTTCAAATTCCTTTCTATAGTAATCTCTTGGTGTAGTAAACATTTTACCTACATCAAATATTCACCCTGATCATGGAATTATCCATGATCAAACTACTTTCAGTTTATAACGGTGAATCGCGAGTATAATGTTGCTCTCCAAAACCTTTTGGAGGTTTAGGATAACTAGTGTCTCCAACCTTTTGCAAATTCTCATCAAATATGAGAAGATGACTTTTGCCATATTATACTCTATCATGTTGCAACCAAAACTTCGTTTTAGATATCACAATATCTTCCACACATCATGGTTTCTGAAACAACTCTTTCAGATCCTAGATAACCTTGATATTAACACAATTCTTTGAATATCAAGAATCATGGAGACAAACATGATACTCATACACTAACTCTTGGAATTGTCACTCTTGATTTAATACCAATTATTAAACTTCATGGAGTAACCGGAACTTACTGAAAGTTTGCAATAGGACTTTTAAAATTTAGATTAACACTTCAAAACAATACGATACCAGTTCGTAAAGTAACTAACCAGAATTCTATAGTTCTATCATCTCAATTATAACTAAGCGCAAGGTGGTAAACGGATGCCAATGACTACAACAACTATGCAAATTCACTTTAATTTAATTTATGATAAATAGTGTTCAACTTTTAATCATATTGCTGTTGAACTCCCACTCAAAACAAGATCCCTCACATTATTTTAGTGATCACACGAACCAAATCCACCACATCAAAACCGATCATCACGAGAGTTGATGTAGCTTCAATGGCGAACAATCAACATGTTCATCATATCTACTATATGACTCGTGCTTTACCTTTCGGTGATCCGTGTTTCGAGAACATGTCTGTACATGTTAGGCTCGTCAAGATCAAACCTTAGCTTCCGCATGAGCAAATCTGGCTTGCTCACGTTGTATACACTCGCAGAATCTAACACACCCGATCATCACGTGGTGCTTCGAAACAACGAGCTTTAGTAACGGTGCTTACTAAGGATGAACACTTTAAAACTTGAAATTGTGTGCTCGAGGGATCATCTTATAATGCTACCATCGTGAACTAAGCAATACAAGATGCATAAAAGGATTAACATCAAATGCAATTCATAATATATGATATGATATGGCCTTTCTTCTTGTGCTTCCGATCTCCATCTTCAAGCATGAATATGATCTCCATCATCACCGGTGTGGCGTCAAGGTCAATGGCGCCACTTCATGGTTGTCGTCCACTAGCATCAACTATTACAACTTCTTTGAATAGACATGCAGGTCTTAACGGAATTTAAAAGACAACCATATGGCTCCTGCCGGTTGCCAACTTACAATAAGGGACATTGCATACATCATATATAATCACAATCATGGCCATATCACATCACAAGACACCTCGCAAAAACAAAGTTAGACGCCTCTAATTTTCTTTGCATGTTTTACGTGGTTTGGGGCTTTCAATAAGTGTCGTTCTAACTTACGAACAAGAACCACAACATTGATACTAGTATTGCCAATCACCCGTTGTAAATTGAGTCTTAACTATGTTGGGAGAAACAGGCACCCGCAAAGCCACTTATGCAATACAAGTTGCATGTCAAGCGTGGAGCAAGTCTCATGAACGATGTCATGTAAGGTTAGCCCGGGCCGCTTCATCAAACCATCCCGCAAGATGCAAAGTACACAAGAAGCAATCGACAACAAAAGCATCAACGCCCATAATGACCATTGTGTTCTACTCGTGCAACAGATCTACATATAAACACGGCTCTGATACCACTGTAGGGGTTCGTAGCATGGAAAACAAAAAAATTCTACCGCATGAACACACAATCAATATCTAATCTATGATCAAGCCAAGATCTATCTACTAGATTGTGGCAACGAGTTGATAGAATACTAACCCTCGAAGATCCAAAGCGATTAACGAGAGCAGATTCTCGTGGGTGATGTAGTCGTACACTTGCCGATCTCAAGATCGCGTAGACAATCCTTCCGACGCTGCGTTCCGGCAACGCTCCCATAGTCGGTCACACGTTCGGTACTTGATGAAGACCTTCCTCTCCCTTGTTCCAGCAGGCAGCAGAGGTTGTAGCACTCTCCTCGCGATTCCGGCAGCACGACGGCGTGGTACCAGAAGTAGAGGGGAGATCTCGCAGGGCTTCGCCTTAAGCCGGAGCGAGTATGGTGGAGTATGAGAGAGGCCTTGGTGATCTAGGGTTTAGAGGGCACCAAGGGGAGGGATTGGCCGGCGGCTAGGGCTTGGGGAAGCCCCAAGTCACCGAGTTGGAGGGGAAACCCTAGGCGGCGGCTGCACTTGGAGGTGGAGGCGCCAGAGCTAGGGTTTGAGGTGTGTTTGAGAGGAGCAGCCCTGCCCCTCCTTTTATAGGTGGGAGGGTGCGGCTTGGGAGGAGGGAGTCCTCCTCCAACTCCTCCTTGGCCGGCGGGTGGAGGGAGGAGACTTCCTCCCCAAGTAGGTTTCCTACTCTCCCTCCACCAAGCAAACTTGCCGTTTGACTTTTTCAAATTGGCGTTTGACTTTCAAACTAGGATTTGATTTCTCCCTTTATTTTGCCCAGCCAAGTGACCTAGTACATGATGCAACCATTCCACATTGTCATGACACATTCATGTACCTTCCCTCGGAGTCTTGGGACCTTGGACCCTTCTAGAACATTCCGATGAAAACACCTAATCATTCCCCAATTCAAACAGGACTTTCCTTATATGAATCTTATTCTCCGGACCATTAGGATCTCCTCGTGATATCCGGATCCCATCCGAGACTCAACAACATTCGGTCTCTTACTCATCATTCCATAACTACTCAACAACATCGAATCCTTAAGTGTGTCTCCCTCCGGTTCGTGAATTATGCGGACATGATCGAGACACTTCTCCGATCAATAACCAATAGAGGAATCTGGAAATTCATATGGCTCCCACATATTTCTACGATTACTTTGCGATCGAATGAACCACTTACATACGATACCAATTTCTTTTTGTCTCACGATAGTTTACTTATCCGAGGTTTTGATCGTCGGTATCTCTGCATACCTAGTTCAACCTCGTTACCGATAAGTACTCTTTTCTCGTTCCCATGGTATGTGATCCCTTGTGAGCCAGTCACATGCTTGCAAGCTAATTGGATGACATTCCACAGAGAGGGCCCAGAGTATATCTATCCGTCATATGGATGGACAAATCCCACTCTTGATCCATGTGTCTCAACCCATACTTTTCGAACACTCAATGTCACCTTTATAGCCACCCAGTTACGGTGTGGTGTTTGATGTCATCAAAGCATCATTCCGGTGATGGTGATAAGCATGATCTTATGGTCAAAGGAATTAGGTTACTATGTATCAGAAAGCTTATAGCAAATAAACTATATTAAATGACTTGATCTTTATGCTACGCTTAACTATAGGAGTATGTCCATCACATCATTCTCCTAATGATATGACCCTGTTGTTAATAACATCTCTATGTTCATGATCAGGAAACCATGATCATATATTAACCAACAAGCTAGTTTAACAAGAGGCTTTACTAGGGACTCTTTTATGTTTACAAATCACACAAGTATTAATGTTTCCGATTAATACAATTATACCATGGTATGTAAACATTTATCATAAGTATGAAGATATGATAATAACCACTTTATTATTGCCTCTTGGGCATATCTCCAACACAAGGTAGTTTTTCTTTCTTCTAAACACATCCTAATTTATAATGATACTGCATATTTCGGGAAAAAAAGAGAATATGTGGAAGCTAGAAGATAATGGTATTGCATATTTTGCAGATGAAATAGATAGCATCCATATGCTGGTTGAATTATAATGTTAATTAACCATCCATGTTTTATAGTAGTCCACATGCTCTGGTCAGTGGTGAGAATATATATGGAGGTAGGCCAAGATTCAAATATTGATGTGTTCAACATGGTCTGGTACGTAAATTCTTTGCTTACCTCACTATTAAGGTTTCCAGACCAATAGTCTTTGGCTCTTTGCATGTAGGCTAGAAAGATTGTTTCTTGGTTCAGGCTCCCTTATAAAAATGTAAGAGGAAGGTCACACTATTTTTTGCTATTGACACGGCTGAGATGAAGGTGATTGCAGGAAGTTCTTGTCCAGATAGCTACTCACTGTAAACAGAGTACTAAATCTGAAAATACGAAAACTGCATTAGCAGGTGCAACTAGAAAAACTGTTTTTTGTACATTACTGACTCTTAGTTCGAGATTATTTTACAGGTTATTTAGGATGAAATAATTGGCTCCTAAAACGGCAAGCAATCTGTGAAGAATGTTCTTGCTAATTCATCTCTCCTGCTTTGTACACAGGTCTTCCTTGTTGTTTCTTGTTCTTCCACGACATAGGCTGCTCATGCTATCTGGTAGGCGTTAGTCTTCTCCTCTATTATCTGTTTTTTATGTTCTTTCAGATTACATGTTTGATTGAATGCCTGCCTTTATCTGCGACGAATGCTCTTGCTAATTCGTCTTTTCAGCTTTGCACTCAGATCTTCCGTCCTGTTCTTCTTCCGCGACTTGCGCTACTGACACGATCTGGTAGGCATAGGTTTTCTCCTCTATTGTCTGCATTTTGTGTCCACGCGTTTGATGAAATTGCTGCCTTCTAATTTTCTTTGTTTGCTTTCATTATTTAACTTGGGATATATATTTACTTGCAGGTAACCCTGCACAGCTGCTGGTGCTCGCTTTGATGGAGAGGGGCTTCCTGTCTGTACGTGTTGATGGAGAGTCGCTTGCGCCCCCCTGCGCTGCAACCTCTCCTCCTCCGTGCGGTGTCGCTGGAAATTGTGTGGTGGCTGCACGTAGGCAATCAACTCCCCTTTTCCTATCTCTATTTCTAAATTTTTAGATGGTTTCATCTCGATTTCAGATGTTAATTTGTGGTTTTTTCTTCTCTTTGAGTACCCCAGGATGTGATTCCCTCTTGGATCAGGTGCCAGGACTGATTAACTCAAAGTAAGATTTTTTTCGAACTTAAATGAGCGAGCATGGCTGATGTAAGATGCCAAGATGAGCTCCTCCCAGTCCCCTCTCTCTACAACCTTGTTTACTCTCTCCTTTTTCTCGTTAAATCAGGTGAGCATGCATGTTATTTAGGTTAGTATTATTAAATATTTGTTGGCCCTGTCAGACAATTTACTAGGCTTGGCAAAAAAGAGTGATGCTATACTCTTGGTAAAGGAGAGTGTTACACAATATGCAGATGGAGCAGCCGGAGGTTGAATGAAATCTTTGGAAGTAGGTTATTTCCAAAGAGTGCTACATAATTCGATTTGATCTTCAAGTGCCTTCTCCTTGCAGCTAGCAGCGATTCTGGTGGGGAAACATAAGGAGATAAACAACCAGAGATTGCCCCTCTCTGTCCTTCTATTTTATTTTATTGGTGGCCATCATGTTATGTTAAAAGGAGTGCCACATGTGCCTTGAAATTGTCTGTGTTCATGTCTAAATGGAGAAAAAAGAAGATTAACTATTTGTTTGAATATTAACTATATATACTATTTGTTTGTGCCCAGATGAATTATGGTGTGCTGTTCCACCTCCACTATATATTAACTATTTGTTCCCAGTTCAATTGTTTATATAGTTATATAGATGAAGATGTGATATATTTGTAAATAGCAATAGAGCATACGTAGTTTTGATCTATTTCTGTTGATGCTACTTGTCATGTGCTTCAGTCTCTTTTTATATTTCAGAGTGGCGCAACGGCGGCGGGTGAGAAATCGTGAGAGGTGGCCAGGGGAGATATTGAAGGAACCACTCCTTTCTCCTTACTTTCATCGGGTTAGCTTTGCTATTCTTTAATTTTATCATTGCCTTTTTAAATTATATAGAACTACGGAGAGTGTAGATAAGTAAGATGTGTTTGCTTCTTCTTTGTAGGAGCAATGGAGATATCATTAAGAATGGTGCTAAAGTTCCGTTTATGTCGGCGCAGATGCGGCAGGCATCGCCGTTCGACCCGTGCCCCCGCTCTTAGGAGGGATCCACAAGCCACCGCCGCTCGACCTCATCGTGCCCCCGCTCTTGCTCGTCATTCGCTTCCTCTACTCTCGAACGCATATGTAGACTGCGAGCACGACAGCCTGATTGACCATGTCACCGCGGACCACCTCCCTCGCGGTGAGTAGAGTCGTGGTTGCCCTGGCTAGACGGTGGCAGAGGATGTGGTTCTCTTGGTCTTCGTGGGTAAGATGCCAGGCGATCCTGCCTCCACGTCGTCCCCACGGAAGTCCCTGGGACAGATGAGCATAATCCTTTTCTGGTGTAGTTGGTTCTTCCATTTTCTGATGAATTTACTTTTGTCGTCAGCAAGCTTTGCTCTGCAAATTTTTTATTTCCATTACTCTATCCATGATTGCAACACCATTTAGTTCTTTACTTAGTCACTTCAGAATTTTATGGTATTTAGTTATCCAGGTTTTTACAACACACACTATGTTAATTTATATACAACTGATTGAATAGATGACGATGACCTCCTTTTATTCTCATACAACTTATTGAATAGTTTACCATCAGGAAATACAAGAGCACGTTGGTTGCTTCTCTAGCAGAATCCATTTCTCCAAAGACCATAGAGCATATCGTGCCAACACAATTTATCTTCAACAGCGAGTCACAGGACATGTGACATAGTTTTTGGTGAAGATCATTGCTCTCGAGGTGGTCATGACGATATCCAAAGCAAGATGTCCTTTTATATTGAATTCTATTCAAGTATTGCAAGTTTCCTGGATATTCTCCATCCGTTTAGATGGATTCAGCGATGGGCACCACTCGAATTTCTCGCGCAATGCATTGAGGTAGTTTTTATCCCTTGGCTCTACAAGGACTTGGATATCCTCAAATGTCCAAGCCGCACATTAGTCTTTCTGTTACAAAATTAGATGTGCTTTTGCAAATTGCGAGCTAGCTGAATGTTGTGTTAGTTCCTCGATGTGCATGAAGATAAATGAAAGTGTAGTTCTATTGTTGGTATTCTTTACCTACAAGACCTAAGTTAAATTGATTATAGCACTGTTATACTCCAATATTGGAGCTATACTTGCAAGCTGCAACCATAACCAGCTTCAGAATTCTTTCAATTATTGTCCGCTGCTCTAACCATTTCCAGTTTTCTACTAAGAGAATCACATGTATAGGTATAATCAAATTCTATTCGGCATAGCCTGTCGGCCAGTTGCAAAAATATTTTTTTAGAAAAAAATTAAATTTTTTTATTATTTTTCTCAAATTTTTTTAGTTTGACTCGTTAATCTCCCACTTTGAACATTTTAACACTAATTACACTTAATATTTGATTAAATTTCAGTCTTAGTCAAACTTCCCGGCCGGTCACCCATCCTAATACTACTCCAGCTTCAGCTTAACTTCCTCGTTCCTTCAGAATCCGTTTCCGCAAAGTAATTCATACATTGTTGTCAATACTATGATATCAATCCTATTAACTCTTATATCATCATGTCACATGTTTGTATTTTTTGAAATTACAAACAATTATTTAAGTAAACATTAATGAATAAGTAAAAATATTATTGAATTCAAATAAAAATATAATAATTTTACTTTTTTGTATTTTTCTATTTAATATGGAATAATTAATATATTTAAATCTGTAAATCGGAATTCAACAAATAATATGTCTAAATTGATCAAAAAATGAGAGGAATCCAAATATGATATCCATATCAACTAACCACAAATCCTCCATTTTTGAATTAGCTATTTTGTGGTTGCTTTAGAAAATCCCCTTTTTGCACTCGGATAATGAAAAATAGCTTTTTGGTGCGATGAAAGGAAAAATTGCATTGGATCTTTGATAAAATAGCATATTGTGAACCTAAAAATGATTTTTCTAAAAAAACATGAGCATCGGATCATGTACCTGTAGTTCATATCTGACCCACTTCCCTCCGATTCGGCAGGAATTTGTCTTTTTCACCAGAGGTGGACGGAAAGGTTTCGGATCCCCCTGTTGAGACATTGTCCATATAAGGTGGTATAGTATTTTTGTAAAATGTGGTGGTAGCATTTTGAATTAGCCATTTGGTGGTTTCTTCACAAAACCGTCCGTTTTTTGTGCTCGGAAAATAGGAAATGGATTTTTGGTGCGACAAAAAGGAAAACTTCCTCCTGCAACATTGTTCGCCATCCTATGATGCATGTGTATGCATAATATGGGCACATTATCACAAACTATGCCTTGATTCTAGCCATAACATTGGTTATTTGACCCGAAAGCCAAGAAACCTCGAATGAAATAGGTCATTTTGTGAAGTTTTTTTTGAGACATAATCAATATATCAAGTTTGATATTTTTTCTTATAACTATGTCACATAATATGACACCACGCGAAGGTTTCGCATTGTTTCGATCGTTTTTGAATTTTTATGCCCGTTTTAAACTATCGTCAAATTTTGTCAAACAGCGGGCATGAAGATTCTTAGCTCAGGGCCGAGCCTCGCTAAACTTGCATTGGATCTTTGATAAAATAGCATATTGTGAACCTAAAAATAATTTTTGTAAAAAAACATGAGCATCGGATCATGTACCTGTAGTTCATATCTGACTCACTTCCTGCCGATTCGGCAGGAATTTGTCTTTTTCACCACAGGTGGACGGAAAGGTTTCGGATCTCTCTGTTGAGACATTGTCCATATAAGGTGGTATAGTATTTTTTTAAATATGGTGGTAGCATTTTGAATTAGCCATTTGTTGGTTGCTTCACAAAACCGTCCGTTTTTTATGTTCGGAAAATGGGAAATGGCTTTTTGGTGTGATGAAAAGGAAAACTTCCTCCTGCAACATTGTTCTCCATCCCATGATGCATGTGTATGCATAATATGGGCACATTATCACAAACTATGCCTTGATTCTAACCATAACATTGGTATTTGACCTGAAAGCCAAGAAACCTCGAATGAGATAGGTTATTTTGTGAAGGTTTCTTTAAGACATAATCAATATATCAAGTTTGATATTTTTCCTTATAACTATGTCACATAATATGACACCACGCGAAGGTTTCGCATTGTTTCGATCGTTTTTGAATTTTTTATGCCCGTTTTAAACTATCGTCAAATTTTGTCAAACGGCGGGCATGAAGATTCTTAGCTCGGAGCTGAGCCTCGCTAAACTTTGCATTGTATCTTTAATAAAATAGCATATTGTGAACCTAAAAATGATTTTTGTAAAAAAATATGAGCTTCGGATCATGTACCTATAGTTCATATCTGACTCACTTCCTGCCGATTCGGCAGGAATTTGTCTTTTTCACCAGAGGTGGACGGAAAGGTTTCGGATCTCCCTGTTGAGACATTGTCCATATAAGGTGGTATAGTATTTTTTTTTAAATGTGGTGGTAGCATTTTGGATTAGCCATTTGTTGGTTGCTTCACAAAACCGTCTGTTTTTTGTGCTCAGAAAATGGGAAATGGCTTTTTGGTGCGATGAAAAGGAAAACTTCCTCCTGCAACATTGTTCTCCATCCCATGATGCATGTGTATGCATAATATGGGCACATTATCACAAACTATGCCTTGATTCTAGCCATAACATTGGTCATTTGACCCGAAAGCCAAGAAACCTTGAATGAGATAGGTCATTTTATGAAGGTTTCTTTGAGTCATAATCAATATACCAAGTTTGATATTTTTCATTATAACTATGTCACATAATATAACACCACGCGAAGGTTTCGCATTGTTTCGATCGTTTTTGAATTTTTTATGCCCATTTTAAACTATATATAATGTTTTATGTTTTACTTAATTTTTGTTTACAAATGTATAATATTTGAGTGTAGATAGATAGGTCTTATTTTTATGCAAATTTTGATATATTATTTGTATTTTCCCGAATTAGAATGATTTAGTTATGATTTTTCAAAGTTTAATGAGATAAAATAAAAAAATAGCTACGCCGAGGGCAGCCGTCGGCGTATGCTCCGCCAAGGGTAGCCGTCGGCGTAGCATAGGATATGCCGAGGGCAATTCTACGCCGACGACTGCTTGGCGGGGCTGGCCTGGACGATGGTTACGCCGACGGCCCCGACGTTTGGCCGTCGGCGTAGCTTCCCATTCCTGTAGTGTTAGAAGTTCATAGTTTCTTTTGCTGCGGGACACTACTATCAAGATAATTCTTCTTTGTTGTGGCCTTTTATACAGAACAAATATCTAATGGTTCCATTCCTTGCATGCCAATTGGTACACACCAACTTATCTATCCTTTTTACTTAATTATTTGCCTCTTTGAAAACTCTGTTATTGCATCAACTCTTGAGGCATCTTCACAGTCTAGGACAAAATCATAGTGATGTCAATGTTAGATTATAGCGTTGTCAATGTAAGATTTTAAAAAGATTCAAGTGTAAAAGGCTTGTTCTATACCACAACTGGGGTAGTTCTTGTACACCACAACTTTTGTTTCTATTTCAGATATTAGTTGAATACAATGTTAATCCCTAGAGCCCTAATACATTTTATCATATTCTGGCGAGCTTAATTCTAATGGGTGCACGTGCTCAACTTGCAGTTGGTTGATACAGGTAAGAAACTTTCAGAATTTTGGAGCAATTAAATGATCGGTTTATGCTCCTTCTATTTGTTCATTTGTAGGCAAATAAACTTTTGTTAAGCCCTCCAAGTGTTGTTGGGGTAAATTCGTTGCCAAGGCATGCTTTGTCCATAGTTATATCATATACTACATTTGTTACTTTATTGTATACAATACTGCTACCATCTGATGGAAGCCGCTTCTTGCTGGTTTAGAAAAGTGCCCACTTCCCTCCTGGAAAGCGATGATGAGAGTTCCTCCCTACTGGTTTATGCAAGAGTTCAGGGATAAAAATGCTTGTCATTTGAAGGACGATGTTGATATACCTGCTAGAGTTTTTTTTGTTAATGAGCTATTTTATTGTAAGATATAAAGATATCATTTTCAGATCCTTATTGAGAAAATTAGTACTCCAGTTCATGTAAGGTACAAGGAATGTATTGGAAGATATAAAGATGCCATTTCAGATCCTTGTTGAGAAAATTAGGACTTCCTTGATCCTCGATCCTCTATGATCACCTTCTTGGAACGAAAGTGGTAGAACTCGCCACAGAAAAGGACCATGGCAATACAACATATTTCGTTGCAAGAGTGCTTCATGTTTCTAAGGCAAGGCATGGATAAAACTTGTGTTTACAATTCTCTCTTCCGACCTTTGCGCCAGTGGCAACATGCAATTCTCAGCTAATGGGTTCAATTAATCTCAGTCATGGATAGAATTTATGAATACAATAGTCTTGCTTTCAGCCTCGGCACCGATGGCGCACCATGTCATGGTCTGAGTTTGTGTTGCTGTCAAGCGGTTTCTAAAAGTCAATTAATCTCAGTCATGGATAGAATTTATGAATACAATACGGTCTTGCTCTTGGCCTCGGCGCCGGTGGCGCACCGGGTCATCTAGTTGTTAATGTTATCGGTCCGTAGGTAGGGTCTCTGAATCACTCGTGTGTGCACTTTTTTTGGCAACTTGCTTTGGTCTAGGTAGCATCTGCCTAGGAAAACTGATGAGAAAGTGTTGTCGTTTTTGTATTACGAGTTCGTCTGAATCTATGTGCTCTTACCTATTATTTTTCTTATCTCTGCTTTGTTTTCTCATGGTGATTTCACATGCATGTCCAACAACGGTTAACTCGTGCGTGCGTGGAGAGATAGATATCATGTAAAGAACTAAATCATCTAGGAAAATCTGGAAACATCTGGAGTTTTTGGTGAAGTGGATTTTGTGCAAAATGTACACAGACAAGAGGGAGACCGGGGGAGAACAATCGAGGGAAAAATGCAAGCAAATCACCACCTTGCATGCGGCAATCTAGCGATCAAATTTGCATGGACCATTTTTTTTGCACAAGATGGCCTCGAGAGGCCGAGAAGCTTCAATTAAAAGGCGGGTACAATTTTACATACATGCCCCTCTATAACATCTCAGGATTAGAGGCTAAAAACAGAGAGGACACATGTGTGTGGATTGCGTTCATGCATAAAAAAATACTGAGAATTTTTGCGCGAAACTAAAAGAGGCATATAGGGATCGAGATCTCTCTTGTTCTGATGGAAACTTCAGGACATGTGCGATAGATTTTGACATGACCTCTATTGGATTCTTGTGTTTGAGGGGAAAACAGTTTAAATTTGAATATTTGAATTCAAAAATAATATGAAATTGAATCATAATTGGTAATTGAATTATAATAATACATAAAGAAATGGATTTCCATTTCCAAATATGATACAATAATCATAAGTTTCAAATAATAACATAGAAAGATTTAACTTTATTTCATTATATAAATATGAGCTCATGCTTTAATATCAGCTTTTCTTGTAAATCACAAAATATGATAGTTTGATCAGTTACAATTATGAAGAGACATGGTCAGTTGTAATTATGAAACTCAAGCCTTGGGTGTAAACTTACTTTTAAGTAATAAAGCGTCCATTTCTAAAAAAAAATGAAACTCAAGCCTCTAAATATTATCAACAAATCAAATTTAGCATACTTGGCACCCAATTCCAAGACACTACCAAATATAAATTGTTGGTTTTCTACTACTCCGGATAAAGAGCAGCTAGCAATCTTTAGATTAGCAGCTTCTGGGCGCTAATTAACCCAACACTAATCTAGCATCTGATCCTTAGCTATAAAATATTCGTCCCATATGTTGGGTATAATCTTGATATATGTATCAGCATATTTATTTCTGTATCTGCATTTTAGCTAGTTGTGTCAGTATAGGTCTGCAGATGTACGTGTGATACGTATGAGCTGATGGTTTCAGCTGGAAGTGCATGCTCGAGAGAGGCAACGGGCGGCGTGAAGCCGGCGTCGCTGCCGTGTGAAACGGTGGTGCATGCTGACGTATTGAAGCCAACAGTCTGCATAGGATCTGTCCTGAGATTCAGTCTTTGTCAGTTATTTAGTTAGCGCATGTGATAGAGTTTGTTAGCTAGCCATGCATATTTGGCCGGGTCATGCATTAGTGGCCGGTATGGTGGAGTGTGTGGAGTTAGTGGGTGCGTGTGTGGCCTACTTAAGGCAGTAATGTAAGCATGTTTCTTTGGGTGTTAAGAAATACAGAGTAGGAAAAGCCGTGAGGGCACCAAAATTCCTGCGTGCTCTGTGCGTGTTGTGTGAGGCAAATAGAGAGCTAGCTAGCTACGGGAGTTGAGAGAATCAACTCTTTCATTTGGTATCAGAGCATATCCGCTCTTGGTTCCTGTGGTGATGGCGGGGGACGACGTTGCTGAGAAGGCCAAGGCGATGGAGCTGGCGAAGAAGACGACGAGTGGAGCCATGGTGACCAGTGGCTTAGGCGGTGCGGCGGCGGCGACTGCGGCGGCCGCCGGCAAGGTGTCGGTGCCGATGCTGACAAGGACGAACTACGCAGCCTGGGCGTTGCGGATGAAGTACATCATGCTTGTACACGGCGTATGGGGTGCCGTTGATCCGGAGAGCTCGACGCGAGGCCGACGGGAGCAAGGAGGATATGGCTATGACCATCATCTCCCAAGGCATCGATGACGAGACGCTGCTGCGAGTTGCGGAGAAGGAGACCGCAGCGAGGTGTGGGCAGCGCCGCGCCCATGCATGTCGGCGCCGAGCGCGTCCGGGAGGCGAGGATCCAATCCTTGCGCTCAGATTTTGATGGCCTTAAGATGTCTTATGCAGAGTCCGTGGATGACTTTGCGGCGAAGTTCACGACCCTCGTGGGTCGCATACGTGAGCTTGGAGACCCGATGGAGGAGAAGTATGTGGTGAAGAAGCTGCTCCGAGTCGTTTCCAAGAAGTACATCAATGTTGCTTCTTCCATTGGGTTGTTTTGTGACGTGAACAAGATGTCCATGGAGGAGGCCTTTGGATCGTTGAAGGCGCACGAGGAACTCCTCAAGGGACAAGAGGAGGAAGGAGGAGAAGAGCAACTTCTGATGACAAGGGGACATGGCTCGCCGCGAGGACGTGGCCGCGGTCATGGCCGTGTTGGAGGCCACAGATACAAGAGTGAGGTAGAGTGTTACAACTGCCATGAATTTGGACACTCTGCTTGGGAGTGTCCTGAGAAGAAGAAGGAGGAGAAGGCCTTGTTGGCTAATGGCTGCGTCGAAGACGAACCAACCCTTCTTTGAAGCTGCGTGAAGAATGGATATCAAGATTAGGGGGTTGATTGTTGGGTATAATCTTGATATATGTATCAGCATATTTATTTCTGTATCTGCATTTTAGCTAGTTGTGTCAGTATAGGTCTGCAGAGCGTGAATCCGGCGTCGCTGCCGTGTGAAACGGTGGTGCATGCTGACGTATTGAAGCCAACAGTCTGCATAGGATCTGTCCTAAGATTCAGTCTTTGTCAGTTATTTAATTAGCGCATGTGATAGAGTTTGTTAGCTAGCCATGCATATTTGGCCGGGTCATGCATTAGTGGCCTGTATGGTGGAGTGTGTGGAGTTAGTGGGTGCGTGTGTGGCCTACTTAAGGCAGTAATATAAGCATGTTTCTTTGGGTGTTAAGAAATACAGAGTAGGAAAAGCCGTGAGGGCACCAAAATTCCTGCGTGCTCTGTGGGTGTTGTGTGAGGCAAATAGAGAGCTAGCTAGCTACGGGAGTTGAGAGAATCAACTCTTTCACCATAATCTGTAAATATACGATCAATTGTTCCATATGTGCTTGTCCCCTGCCAGACTAACTACAACGGTACTAGCCATTGCTTAGCATTACATACGTCCGAGAAGAGAAGAATAAAAGTCTCAGATGTTTTTCTAAAAGAAAGAGAGATGTTTTTCTGAAAGAAAGAGAGAAAAAGGGAAAGAAAAAAGTGTTCACTGTCAGTGTCAGTCGCCACTCGCCACTGGCTGGATTCCATCCTGCTGGCATAAAGCAGTACTTGGTGGAAATCATCGAATCAAACAAAATTAAAGGCGGCGGCAGCAGCTAATCGAGTTACACAAGAAACTTCTCATTTGCACGATCTTATGGTCGGTGTGATGATCACCATCCTGCATGCCCGCAGCAATAATAATACTAGCTAACGACCATGTTTTGCTGGACCATTTTGGTTGGATCCATGTAGCTGTCGCGTAGCAGTTTCATGAATTATGATGCTTTCTACGAGTGTCTATATATTTAAGGACAGTGACGTCCATCCTAATTTTTTTGATTACCATCCTGTATATCACGGATGATCTTAAACGCTAGCAATAGCATCCGACCCAAACATTTTCCCTTGAACAACAGTCCGAATTTAAACGCATACAAATGCTGCTGGTGGTCAGATTATTTCTGAAGCATGGAACTCAACAAGAGAGCATGATTATTAACTAGCTCAATGCCAATCAGCAATCCCGGCAATTCGATCAATAAGAAGCAACTCACATCACACCATGGCACTGCCAACCAATATTCTATGGATCATGCATTTCCCAGACTGAACATAGAGAGTAAGATCAATATCTGAACTGAACATACAAAAATAAAGTTGAGAGGAACTTGAGATATTTCAGCCTGAGCTCTCGATTGCACCATCGGAAAAGGTCCTCATCCTGCTTTACTATAGCAGCAAGGTATGTACTCAATATAGTATCTGCTATATGATGAGCATAGAGAGCAGCCATGTATGGTGTATTCAACCCCCCCCCCCCCCCTTCTTTCTCCTCTTAATTGAGCAGCCATGTATGTGTTCATTGTTAAGCTTCATGCACTAGTCAACGCAACCAAAAGTCCGAACTGATAGTAAGGGCTAGTACAATTCACTTATACACTTCAACACCCCCTCTCACGTGTAACGGAGAGAAGTCAACACGTGCAACCGGAAGAGAGCGACGGCGCGCGAAACTCACGTATAACTCAAGAGGCCTATACGTGGACACAGAGGGGTCAACAGCAATTTTAGGATAAATTGCGAAAGCCAGGACTCGAACTTGAGACCTTAGGCTCTGATACCATGTTAAGCTTCATGCACTAGCCAACGCAACCAAAAGTCCGAACTGATGAAAAGGGCTAGTACAATTCACTTATATACTTCAACACTCATATGGTGTATTCTCCCCGTCTTAATTGATTAACCAAAACGATCAGGCTCGTTAAATTTGTCTAGCATGCAGTGGTAAAAGGATTTGATTCTATCTGGTGCCAAACTGAATCATCACACTAATTAATTGGCAGTTGGCGGACATTAACCCGACACTAATCTAGCATCTGATCCCATCTATACAAAACTTGATTAACCCAGAATAAGGTCGGTAGATAACTAAATATACGATCCATCCGTTGATGCTTGTTCCCCGTGCCCAAGTAGTTTTTTTTTTTGCTTTGAAGGGGTGCTCCCCATGCCCACCTAACTAACAATGCCAGACATAGTTTAATTAGCTTTAGACACGTCTATTTTTCCCTCCTGTAATTGCTTTGAGCGAGCTTATTCATTTCATTCAGCAATTAATCGAAAATGGGTTAATTTGGTAGTATATATTTATTTTAAAGGGAAAAATGTTCAGTATAAAACAGTGTTGGCTGGAAATCGCGGAAACAAACAAAATTGAAGGCGGCGGTCAGCTGATAGTCACACAAGAAACGTCTTATGTGCACGATCTCTGATTTAGTGTCCTGAAAATTAAGCTGAGGAGTGACAGATCGTGACATTGTTAATGTTATTGGTCCGTAGGTAGGGTCTCTGAATCACTCGTGTGTGCACTTTTTATTTTGGCAACTTGCTTTGGTCTAGGTAGCATCTGCCTAGAAAAACTAGTGACAAAGTGTTGTGGTTTTTGTATTACGGGTTCCTCTGAATCTATGTGCTCTTACCTATTATTTTTCTTATCTCTGTTTCCTCCCGGTGATTTCACATGCATGTCCAACAACGTTGACTTGTGCGTGCATGGAGAGATCGATATCATGTAAAGAACTAAGCGCTTGTTTGATTCATAGGATAGGAAAAGTATAGGAATAGAAAAAACATAGGATTGAGATGTCATGCCAATGTGAATCCTATAGGAAGAGGGATTTTGTTTGATGTGGCAAAGGAATTTTTCCATGAGGTGTGACCTAATGTTGTTTTCCTATAGGAATTGCACTACAAGATTCCTATAGGATTAATTCCTATGGGATGTGTCCCTATGAATAAAACACTAACATAGAAAAAATTCCCATAGGATTCAAATCCTACATAATTCCTATGCAATTCCTATGAATCAAACAAGCCCTAAATCGTCTAGGAAAATCTTTTGCTTTTACTTTTACTTTCAGTCTTTTGGGTTACCTCTCTGAACTTTCACCCGTGGTTGCTGGTACGATCGTCTTATCAACAGGCTTTGTGCAACCCTCTTCTGTTGCTTTGGAACAATGACCATGGTGATGTCTCCAATATCCACATCTGCACTCACCTTATCTCGGCTTCCGTCAGCGTCCGTACTTGCGGCACCTCTTTCAAACTTACCACAATCTATGGTCCAAGTGTTGATGCGGATAAGGAGGCTTTTCTCGTAGAAACTATTGCTGCCAAACCCGACGATGGGCACTAAGTGTCTCATCATCGGTGATTTCAACCTGATCTATCAAGCGGATGATAAGAGCAATGACAACTTAAATTTCTGCCTTATGGGGCTTTCAGATGAGCCCTCACCACCTGCCAGCTCAAAGAAATTAAACTCGAGAACAGAAAGTTCACTTGGGGCAATGAGAGGGAATCTCCAACTCTCGTGAGGCTGGATCAGGCCTTTTGCAATTCAAGTTGGGATCTGGCGTTTGAACATCACGTGTTGCATGCTCTTTCATCCTCCCTCTCGGATAACTGTCCCCTCCTACTCTCCAATTAGTGTGGCCCTCGGAGACCACCGTCCTTCCGCTTCGAGACTTTTTGGACCAAGATGTTGGGGTACCAGGAGACGGTTCAACGTGCTTGGTCTGTGCCTTCATCCCACACCCAGCCGATTCATGTCATCAACCATAAGCAGAAAACCACGGCGAGGGGTTTGAGGTCCTAGAGTAAAAAACCTCTTTTAAAATTGCAAGCTCCAGCTGTTTATGGCCCTTGATGTCATCCTCAAGTTGGATGTGGCTCGGGAATCCCGGACCCTCTCTCCGGATGAGAGGGCTCTTCGCGCTGATCTTAAGCGCCGTGTGAAAGGACTGGATTCCCTAGAAAGATCTCCAAAACGGCAAGCTTCTAGAATCAGCTATCTTCACCTGCGGGTTAATGCAAGGAAACGCAAAAACTACATTACGAGGCTTAAGCACCTCAACGGTTGGTCTGCTACTCATGAGGACAAGGAGAAGCTCATTTTTTGATCACTTCTCCTAAGCTTTAGGTCGTCCATCCCCTCGCTAGCTGGATTTTAACTAGGTCGTTTTGAGCCCCATTGTCCATCCTTTGGATGACCTTGGTTTGCCTTTTTTTGAACTTGAGAGCAAAGAGGCGATCGACGACATGCCTGTGGATAAGGCCCCGGGCCCTGACGGTTTCTCCATCTCCTTTGTCTATTCTTGCTGGGAGACCATCAAGGTCGATCTTATGAGGGCTATCAACGCTTTTTCTGAATTATCGGCGACCAACTTCCATGTTGTCAACTCTGCCAATATTGTGTTGCTGCTGCCAAACAAAGACGGTGCGGAGTCCATAACTGATTTTAGGCTCATTAGTCTCATTCGTTTGATTCAGAAGATCATCGCCAAAGCAATGGCCCGCCGACTCATTCCCAAGATGAATGAGATCATTTCTCGTAGCCAGAGTGCCTTCATAAAATCCAGAACCATCCATGACAACTTCATGTACGTCAGGAACACCACCCGCCAACTTCACCGTAGTAAAACCCTGGCCCTTCTCTTGAATCTTGATATTGCCAAGGCTTTTGACATTGTTCAATGGGACTACATGCTGGACCTCATGCAACGCCTCGGCTTCTCCCAAAGATGGCGTGCTCTGGTGTCGAACCTGTTCACTATGGCCTCCTCCCGTGTCATCCTAAACGGGGTTCCTAGGAAGGAAATCCCTCATGGCCATGGCCTCCGATAGGGAGACCCCATCTCGCCACTCCTTTTAGAGATCACCATTGACCCCCTACAGGGTATCCTGGAGAAGGCCACCACATCCGGTTTGCTGCATGAGATGCCTAGCGGGTTGCAAGGACCCCATGTCTCCTTATATGCGGATGATGCTGCCATTTTCCTGACCCCCACGGAGCATGACGTTTCAGCCCTGGCTAGTATCCTTTAGATTTTTGGGAAGGTCTCTAGCCTGATGACTAATGTTGCAAAAAGCTCCGTAGCTCCAATCTGATGCTCCGACATCGACCTCTCTTCGGCTCTGACAGATTTCTCGGCTTCTACCGTCAGTTTTCCCCTCAAGTATCTTGGCCTACACCTTTCGCTTGGCAGACTTAGAAGGGCAGATCTCCAACCTTTCATCGATAAGGTTGTGGATCGGCTGAGCCCTTGGAAGGGCAAGTTTCTTAATCAAGTTGGTTGTACCACGCTGGTGAAATCAGTCCTCTCCTCCATGCCCATCTTCTTGTTAACTGCTTTAAAGGCTGACAAGGGAATTCTAAAGGCCTTTGCCAAGATCAGTCGGGGAATGCTTTGGGCTTGCAAGGAAGTGGTTAGTGGGGGAAATGCAAGGTCAACTAGCAGAAGGTTTGCCGTCCTAAGGATCTGGGCGGCCTGGGGGGTCCTGGACTTGGAGAAGTTCTCTCGTGCGCTCAGGCTTCGCTAGTTATGGCATGAATGGACAGCCCCGGAGAAGCCTTGGGTGGGTTTTGAAACTCCTGACGATGCCTCTGACAATGAACTTTTCAACGTTGTTACCCGGGTCATAATTGGGGATGGTGCCAAGGCCTCCTTCTGGTCCTCTTCCTGGCTTGATGGCTCTCCCCCAAAATATGTTTCCCCCTGATCTTCAAGGCTTCCAGGAGAAAAAACCATATAGTTCGGGACGCGCTTGAGGGCCTAAAGTGGGTTGCTGACATTAATATAGAATCTTTTACGGTCGAGCACATGGAACAATATGTCCGCCTATGGGACCTTCTTTCACAAGTCACTCTATCCCGCGACACTTTGGACTGCATTTTGTGGACCATGTCTCCAAATGGTTCCTACTCGGCCAGTTCCGCCTACAAGGCCCAGATCCTATCTCCTTTGCCTTGCTTCTTTAAGGAGATCGTGTGGAAAGCTTGGGCTCCCCCCAAATGTCGCTTCTTCGCTTGGCTTGCCGTTCAAAATCGTCTCTAGACCGCTGATCGTCTGGCGAAGCGCGGCTGTCCACACTAGCCCTCTTGTCAGCTTTGTAGGTGTGCCCCCGAGATGGCAAGCCATATCTTTTTTGAGTGCCCTTTTTCCAAAAGGATCTGGTATGCTACGGCTTCCTGGATCTCTTGTCCGGACCTGGTCCTTTGCCTTGGGTCGGGGAGACCTAAAGTGTTGGATTATGGGCACGCTATCACCAGGACACTCACCTCTTCTCCCAAAGGCCTTCGGACTGCCATTATGCTCATCACTTTGGAGATATGGAAGGAAAGGAATGAGAGAGTTTTCAACAAAAAATCCTCCTTACCTTCGGTCATCATGCATAAGACCAGGGAGGAAGGAAAGGATTGGATCTTAGTCGGCGCTAAAAACCTCGCGGAGCTTGTAATCTGACTCTCCCCTTAGGGATTTTCCATCCATTTTTTCCTTTTTTTTATTTTGTGGGCTTCGGCAAAACCCTTGTTTGCTCCTCCTTTATCATTTTAAGGCAAAGGCTTTTTTGCCTCGTTTCAAAAAAAGGCGGGTACAATTTTACATACAGGCCCCTCTTTAACATCCCAGGATTAGATTCTAGAAACAGAGAGGACATATGTGTGTGGATTACATTCATGCATAAATAATCCAGAGAATTTCGCGTGAAACTAAAAGAGGCATATAGGGATCGAGATCTCTCTCGTTCTGATGGAAACTTCAGGACGGGTGCGATAGATTTCGTCATGACCTCTATTGGATTCTTGTGTTTGAGGGGAAAATAGTTTAAATTTGAACATTTGAATTCAAAAATAATATGAAATTGAATCATAATTGGTAATTGAATTATAATAATAAAAAAAGAAATGGATTTCCATTTCCAAATATGATACAATAATCATAAGTTTTAAATAATAATAGAGAGATATTTACCTTTATTTCATCATATAAATATGAGCTCATGCAATTTGAATACCATTTGATTTAAAACTTGTAAGAAGCTTACACCAACACACACACACACTGATGTGTATCAACACAGTAGTAGGATAAGAAGAGATGGGCAATCGTAGATGAGCTACCAGCTCTCTGTTTCTGCTTCTAGGTACAGGAAGGAGCACCGGGCAGAGGATTGCTAGATCATGTCTAACCAAATCTAGGAGTGGAGAAAGTGACGGCTAGATAAAGGACTATTCCTTGTCAATTCACTTATATACATCTCTAGTTAGGCTCAACTCTTGAGGTCCATCTAGGTTATAACCCAATATCCATATGGATCTAATTTACATGGACTCCTTACACTTAAGTGTGTGACTCTATAGGTTCACGTACACCTAGGCACAATATGAGTTGCACTTCCAAGTATCTCGTCATGGATTTGAGTTTAATTCACTCTCATGAACACTTGGTCTCAAGTTGATAGATAGTAGCGGCCTCTAGCAAGACGTGTCATCTTCCAAGCGTCATAAAGTCTAGAAAACAACCTTCAATGTGACTATCGTGCAAGTCCCTTTACCTCATAATATACCTTTTCAAGTTATAGACGAGTTGTTGTGATCCCTTTAATAGCTCGACTCTCTTCTCATTTCGTGATATACGATTCACTAGACTAACAAATAGTCTGACTTCTTAGTTAACACTTAACTGAGTAGCCCATGTTTTTAGAATTTGCATTTTGGGGTAAGGACCTGCATGTAATGTTACAGCCTTTCAAATTGATGGCCATGCTTCTGAATCATATCACACGAGAAGGCCCAGAGAATATTTCTCCATTACGGAGAGGCAAATCCTATCTTGGTTATTCATGTCATGCAACTTGATTCACAGTCGGCCCAAACTCTACTTTTATAGCTGCCTTTTATAGAACAGTGTTTGATAGAACCTAAGTCGTCCGATTCACAATTCAGATCATGTGATCACGTCAGGTCAAAGGATTCCATTGCTTGAGACTACAAATTACAATGTATTCATTGCATCTCAATTGTGGGTTAGTCCAACACTTTAGCCGAATCAGTGTAAATCTGATTGGTATCACCATACCCATGATAAGTGGAATTGTGTCATCGGCCAACTTGCACATTGGTCTAAGTTACGTGTCTAACACAATCTCGATGACCAAGGACAGCTAGTATAAACAATATGAATATATAGTTTTACAACTGAATCACATATTTAATGATATATATCTGATATTCATACAAGGACATCTTAATAATTTTATAAATACATTGAAAATAACATCATATATAATTGTCTCTAGGGAATATTCCCATCATACTAATGTACAAATAATCTAGCCGAAATTAAACTAGCTCAGTATGGGGCGGTAAAAGGGTTGATCATATCTGGTGGCAAATTGCATATTACATAACGGAATATTGTGGGCGCTAACCAAACACTAATCTAGCATCTGATTCTAGCTACTATAGAAAACTCTTAAATATACAATCCATCAATCGATGTGTGCAAGTGTGTTCCCCATGCCAGGCTGGGTAACAGGGCTATTAGACATAGCTTAGCATTAGATACGTCTGAGAAGAAAATAATACTAATAAGAGTCTCGGATGCTACTAGTATATATTTTCGTCAAGAAAAAGTGTTGACTGTCATTGTCAGTGGCCACTCACGCACGCAGATGGATTCCCTGCTGCTGGTATAAAGCGCAGTGGTGGCTGGGAATCGTCGAATGAAACAAAATAAAAGCCGATCTCGAGCTCCAGAAGAAACTTCTCTCATCGCCATCGGTGCGTGCATCTGCACGATCATATGGTCAGTGTGCTCATAATAATCAGCAAGCTGACGAGTGACAGATTGCGACGTCGTGAACGTTATCCCCCTGAATTTCTCGGTGCGTGCGTGGGTTCTTTGTAGTACTTGTTTTCTTCTCCGTTTTCCAACTTGCTTTTTGTCTAGGTAGTAGGTACCGCCTGGAGAGAAAAAACCGGTGCCAATTGTTGTTGTCATTATATGACGAGTTCCTCTTGATCTATGCATGATGTGGAGAGATCGGTATCATATAAAGAACTAGCTAGGTCGTGTAGGAAAACCTGGAAACATCTCGAGTTAATTTTTGGTGAAGTGTTTTTACGCAAGTAGACAGGCAGAATCGAGGAAGAAAATCAAGGGGGAAATGCGAGCTAACCAGCAGCCTGCCTGCAGCAATAATAAGAACAGTTAACGACCATGTTCTGCCGGACCATCTGGTTAGATCCATGTAGCTGTCAGCACAGCAGCTTCATGAACCATGATGCTTCATACAAACTAGCTGGGATCGGCGTGGCGGCACGCCGCGCCCGTATGATTGGATATTATTTTATTTTGTGGCACGATGTAGGGTGGCGAGATAAGATGAGCAGACATGTTATTATTCTTTTATTGCTAAGACGGTTCATCTTTGCTTGTTGTACGCGTGCTTGATGTGCTATCGATGTAGGAGAGCAGAAGTTTGTGTGTTATATATATCCATGTCATCACCGTCTTTCATGGTCATCATGTGAGCAACTCCATTGAACATATGGAATTATAGATATGTTTGTGCGACGGATGCAACTCGAATAGAACATCACTGCACACTGCACTCCGATCGTGCCATGTACATTACATCAATCATAAAAAATATTGACAAGGCACCATATATGTTTTGTAAACAGCTAACATCATATAATAGATAAGATGTAAATTCATCCAAAAATACATATGAAATTGAGAAAACAACAAAAAAATTGGACAACCTGAGTGACCCCTGATATAGATCACAATACAATTTAAACTGTAAACTGCAATAAAATGATGCATCTCACACACATTCATATTGTCTTACATTATTCTTGGCAACTACAAATAGAAGCAAATGGACACTTGGCGGGCTGCTTGAAGCTTTTGATGATCCGCACCATGTGGCTTCTTCTGTTCCTCTATGTCACCACTATGAATTTAATTAGCATTGCAAGACGAAACTAAACACAAACGACGTGCTCTCGAGTTTAAACTCATGTTGCTAACTAAAACATGAATAAATGGAAGCACTCACCAGAAGAGAGAGAACTCCTAGGTTCATGAGAAGACTATGAGAATTCAAGGTAACAATTAATAATACTGCTTGTAGTGTAAGCCTAAGAAAATTACATGTGCAAACACTTTAAATTCGTACACATAGTGCCTATGTGTTGCAATGGTATCGAGGATAGCTTGTAGGATAAACCTGCTAATTTATCTTCTGCACTTTCAATATATAAATACCCAGGAAACATTGAGTTAAATCCAGAATCTACATCAAAAGAGAAAACTGGATCCTCCTGGAAGACATCAACCATGCAAGGCCGACATTGATTTCGGTGAGCTGCTTCCTCATGAAAAATTTGGGCATGAATTTTAAACTCACATAGCACCTCCCATAGCAACATCAGGTTGAGCAAAAAAATTGTATGAGGAACAGAGCCCCCCTCTTTATGTGCAGATATTCCCATAGCACCATTAGTCACTCCTAGATTCACCCGCAATGGTGGGCTACACTGTCGCAGTAGAAGTAGCACAACTGGACCAAGAGATTCTCCTCGGAGAAGGCAGCTGCAAGAAATGATCGAGATGGTATGGTAGACATAAAACTTGCATCAAAGAGTAGAGTAAGCAACAGCCAGTGATCGGCCCAGTATATAATGTTTGATGACTGTAACTGGTATTTTCATACACCTACCTGGTTATTACATTTAAAAAGGAATGATGAAGCATTCAATTAAGTGTATTAACAAATGGGTGCATCATATAAAATTACTATGCTTGATGATTGTCGGCTGTAGCTGATGACTATAAAGTTCTTATTAACTTATCAATCCCCGTATTCAAGCTTTGAGCTGCAGTATGCAGAACTTAGTATCTTGAGATTCTACAATACAACCAATCAAGAGTATTTGTGCCGTTCTAATAGTGTAGATTCAACACCCAACAAAGCTCTTTATGAATAGATGAGAAATTTTGATAATGTAACTCGTAGCTTTTGTAAATTATCAGCTACACTTGTAATGTGGTAACTGACAATATGCGGACTCACTTCAGTTGGCTATTGTGTGTGATATCAAATGCACTACCTGGTTCCCAAATTTCTGGTTGTAAAACAGAATCATCAATCAAATTTCACAGGTACATGTGGTAAATTTTAGACTGCTCTAGTACAGCTGAGATTGTCGAAGTGTAAAGAACAAAAATTGGAGAGATCTTGGCGATCCAACTTTTTATACAGGTAGATTGTAAATTAACTATAAAGTCCCTTCAGAGGTTCCCAAGATTTCGCAAATACATACCCTACCTAGCAGTTTCTGCACACCCCAGGATCGCATTCCCTGTCGGCAGCAAAGCATGGACTGCGGCTTGGACTGCGACACTGGCTCTTTGCAACCTCGAATACGATTATTGCACATTTTCGGACACCTGGAATGCAAAGGGAATAAATTTCCACACAAGCAACAACACCAATTGCTAAAGTAAGCGCTCCCGCAACATGGCGTCGGCCTTGTTGAGTCTGGCCCACCTACACTCCAGCAGGGACGTGGGCGCACTCCTCCACCCGCTTCAGCACGCACACGAGCTCCATCGCGTCGGCGAGGCTGAGCGTGTCGAGGTGCTCGCCCATCTCCCAGACCCTCGCGGCGAGGTCCTCCTCGGCGAGCAGGCGACCACCAGACGAGGCGTCACGCTGGCCGCGAGATGGGGCGGCGAAGGCGCGAAGCGCGAGCAGATTGCGGCCGAGGCGGGTGCCGGACGAAGTCCACGAGAGCTGGCGCGGAAGATGAAAGCGCCATGGCGCAGCAGGATCCGGAGCGACGAGGCACTTCATTCGTTGTGCTGAGAAGCGGGCGCGGTCCGTGAGCGGAGGGAGCACGATCAGCGGTCGAATGCACGGCGCATCGGGTAGTCCGCCGGCAAGGCCATGGGCAGGTGATGCAGCGTCCGCAGCGGCGGAGGCCGTGGAAGTGCTGCGGTTCCGGTAGAGGAGGGTCGCCGCCACCGCACAAGCTTGATGAGCTTCTCTGTGCGCGTCGCGAGCACCCCACCGAGGCCGGTCTGTCGAGGCGGCGTCGGCAGGAGATCTGGAGGCGCTAGACTTCGTGGACTCCGGCCTAGCTCCTCGTGTCGTGGCGGGAATTCCCCAGCTTTGCTGGTCGTCATGCGCCCACCCGGAAAATCGGAGGGCCCGGTCGAGAGCTGCTGTTTAGAAGCGGAGCTACGGCGGCGGCACGCTGGTTGGGAGGTGCTAGGCGGTGGAAGGGAGTGGAGGATCCAGGCAGTGGTTGGGGAAGAGCCGGGGCGGTGGAAGGCGTCGGCGCCATGGTATGGCAGGTGATTTGGTCTCCCTCCTCTTTTATCTGTTCGAGGAGAATAGGCTGGATCTTTCGCGATACAGCACACCACGAATCTAAATGCTAAAATTTAGCCACGTATAGCCCACGCGTCTAATGTAGAGGCTGGAACTGGATCATTCTTGGCCACGCGTAGGCAAGCCTTAGCATGCCGGCCAACACGGAGAGCCAACATACAAACGATCAAAATAGGAAGAACAAAACAATTGAAACCAGAGCAACAAGTGATGAAGTCAAAAAAGTTATCATGCATAAAGACAAAGAAGCTATGATGAAGCAAGGATAAAGACAATCACATATAAATTAAAAATCAATGTTACATGCATCGATGTGACCATGTTGACCAGCCATGCACACAACTTAGACAAACGGCATAGCTAAGCGCACACAAAAGATGGACATGTTATTTCCACATGTCAATGACATGCGGGCCAGCCAGAACATGTAGCACCATGATAAATTGATACACGCACACACGAACGCACACAGACGAATCAAGTGGACACGTGTCGGATGGAAACAAATCGATCGGCTGCTCCAAAAACCTGAGAAAAAAGATGTGTTTGTTGGTTTAGGATATGTATATATGTCCTTCTACGCGTACAGTGACCTCCATTTGAATTCCTTGATTACCACCTCATATAATATCTAGCACAGACGATAGTGAACACAACACATATAAGCTGAGCAAGTGAAAAAAAAAATTATGGGGAAGTAATTTTTGAACAGTACAATCTGATATTGAACCCACAGGCTGTTCTTCTACTATTGTTGAAGCATGGAGATGATCAAAAGAGCAGAATGCGTCTTTGGCTCCCGAGCTCTTTTCATTTTTTTAAAATTCAAACAAATCGTATTTACATGTTTCAAAAAATCTGATAATAACTCCGGACATAGTCGATGTTATTTTCCACAAACATGCAAAATCGTAACATGAAATTGTTTGTATTAGTTGCGGGCTATACAAAAACGACAAAATCTGATAAATTTGGCGATTCAAAAATATGCATGCACAGAATGCACATTCTGTTATTTTTGCGTAGCTCAGAATATAAATATTTAGAATTGATATTTTAAATGTTTGGGGGATACATCATTGCCTATGTCCTGATTTTTTTTTCAATTTTTTCTAAGTTTAAAATACATTTTATTTATTTATTTAATAACAAGAGTAATGAGCTCGGGAGCCAAAAATCTCTGCTCACAAAAGATTAGGTCGAAGCCATGTGGTAATCCCGCTAATACACATCCCATCATCACGCTGGTCTATCTATAGCATCTCAGAGTGGGGCAAAAAAGAGGAAGATATTTAGATGAAAAAAAAAGGATCTTGAGATATTTGTGCCACAGCTTTCACTTGCACGATCGATCGACGTTGGAAAAGGTCTGTTGCCACCATGTTTCCCGCTTTCTTATCTTGCCTTTCTTCCCCCCTCCTTCACTGGATGGATGGAAATGGAATCGATGGCTACCTTGGTGAAATGCCCACTCAAAGACCTTTAATTACTTTTCTGTAGTATTTGCCATTAATTGTGATATTTGCTGCATCTGGACGTGCTTCTGCTCCACCACCCCACTGAATTTGCATCTCGTCTCGTTTTCCTACAAGTTGTGGCTGTCCTCCTCAGGGAGCAGTGACTGTATTGAATGCAGATGAACAGAGAGTTCTTTCTGCTAGTACCACACTAGCTACCACTGAATGCTTCGGTAGGTGCTTCGCAATAACGAGCGGACAGTTACGCCGAGCGGCTTTGTCTGCCCACGATCCATACAGGCACCAGCGCGTGAGCTTGAGCACATCTCCACCCGCACAACCCATCTGATCATGTTAAGTCTCAATCGGTCCACACGAATGGATTATAAGCCTCAAATGCTCCAGCGGCATGACCTAAACAGACTAACTCTCACGGATCAACCTATCCATCCATCAAATTTAGAACATGGTTGCGTCGGGCCGGACAGCGTGCATGTCCTCTTCTTGACCTTGCCGGTCCCTTCCATCGGTGGCACACAAACCACTCCATTTTCTCCAAAAAACCTTTTCCTGAAATTTGACCAGCGGGAGCGGAAACGAAAGCGATGGACCCGCCACTGCGCCTGTCACCGGCGGCACCACCAAGAAGCCAGCCAAGCCGAAGAAGCTCACCAAGGATCTGACGCCGGGGGAGCATCGGGCCGAGTCGGAGAAGCGCGGAGGCCGAAGAGAGGTTGCCAGAAACCGGCCGGCCACTACCAAGCTTGAAGACGAGCGGCAGAAAGAGAACGGCCGCATCCATGCCGTGTGGTCCGAGGCCAACGGCGACGTGCTAGCCAAGAAAGCCGCAGCGCATGCCATTATCATGATGAATTAGGAGACCCTGAAGGTCGCATTTGGCAATGGTGTTGTTCTACCTCTGGCTACACCTAGTCATGTCGTTTCCGGCGCGTCGTCGACCAGCTCGATCACGTCAACATTGAGCGGCCGGCCTCCTCTTCAAACTAGGGTGCTAGGACCACATACGTCTAGGCTCATGGATACGGATGCCAAATCTAGGCTCTTGGAGGCCGAAGCCAAGGTCATGGCCAAGGAGAACCGAATCATGCTCACCGACTTACACAACATCTTCGACCCCGAACAAAGGGCTTGGACCGATAAGAAGCAAAAGATCATCCGAGCTCGTGATGTTTGAAGGACAATGGCATAGATGATTGTCATTTGGGAGAAATTTGCCACTTTTTCGATTTTCTTATTTTGAACATTTGGGAGGAACATGCCACTTGTCGGCAATGCCTAAAGGGCAATGAAACATGTTTGCTACTTTATTTAGTAGCCATTTTACATGTTTATGTATGCCAATGTGCTTAAATATGAAAAGAATTGGCAAACAGTCCAGCGCTAGCCATGGACGGACGGAATGGGCCGCGTCGTTGTGGCACTAGACCGATAAACCAGACCGCGGCCCAAATTATGTATACAAACTAACCCAAACATACTAAATTGGACAGTTTGGGTGTTCGAAATAAGTCGCGTCGCTGGAGATGCCCTGAGGGAGCCATGCTCCTCCTTGATTGCATCGATCGAGATTCATCTTGCCATTTGCAAATCTCGAATAATTTGTACATTCTATGATCTTATTCACTTGTTGAAAAAGCTCGCCGAAATTCCGTTGTTTCAGTTAACTAACATAATGCTCAGGGTGCCTTCGGTAGGGCGTTTTCTATCGGGCAGGCCCCATGGAGCAAAATTTGGGCTGGTTGGTTGCCTGTCCGGCCTTCTCGTTGTGGCATGCACAAACCTTAAAGCACCCCTCGAGGCAGGGCCGCTAGGAACTGTTGATTCGATCATTTCCAGTGAGCCACCTTCTTCTTGCGCTCCCCCGGTACGAAAGAAAAGATTCCATGCACGAGCTCGCCCACGCAGGGAGATAGAGGGACAATTCCCGTGCCGCCATGAAAATGGAAATTTGAGGCAGGAAGGATTCAGCCACGTCCCGCCGGAACTCTTCCTCTATTTGGACTCTCCCTTGTCCACATCAAATCCATTCCCTACTCGCTCCTCACTGGTTAGGTCCCTCGTATCAGATCACCAGTGGCGGCAACGACATCAGTGCAGCCGCCAAAGTCGCCATGCCCAATTGGAATGATGGTGAGTCCTCGGAACAATCCTATCTTGGGGTAAGCTCAATTTCCCCCATGTTGTTCTTCATGTTTAGGTTTAGCCGCAGATTTGGGGATTTTCGATTTGGAGTTAGTTGAACTGGCTATTGTTTCGATTTATTGTCTCTTAGAACCTCACGAACATGGACTATGCTCCTGACTGCACTGAAGATCCCACATTCACCGACATTGCAGTAGATTGTCCCCACGTGTGCCGCCTCCACAAGCTTCTGCCCGTGAATTGTGTTGCATTTGAAGGACCAAACACTGTGCGCCGATATTGGCTCTGCCAAGTGCAGAATGTAAGTTTTCTGGTACTGAATTTTTATGTACTAGAGATGATCCACATATTGTGAGCATGATATTTTGAATTGTAGGAATCCATAAACTATGGATTTGTGGCCTGGTTGGATTGTGAGTGGCCACAAACATCAAAAAATGCGTTGGCCAAACTGTGAGGATTGTATGATGATAGCAACAACGCCATAATCGACGAGAAGATTCAGAATGCAAAGCTGATGCAGGAGATAGCATAGGAGGAGAGCAAGATTGACAAGAAGTACTCAACTCTCTTAATTGATGTGAAGGGATTCATGGATGAATCGGAGAAAAAGATTGTGGAGGATAACTTGTTTATGATGAAGGAGTGAGAAAAAGAGCAGACCGTCGTGTTGAAGAAGGAAGTGGAGATGCTTAAGCAGTTGCAGAAATCGCAAGCGAACATCGTGTAGGCCAAGCAGAACAATGGAATAATGAAAAAGCTATTCACATAGAAGAAAAGAAAAAGTTTGAGCACATGTTGTTTGATATGTTCAATGTTGCCGGTGCTAACAAAGACAAGTTGAAGATGATTAAGAAAATATGCGAGGAGTGATGCGTTATTAGTGTCATATCCTCTAGGTGTAGGTCGATCGGTGGTACATTGACACCATAATCCCCTTTTGATATTAATCTTACCTTTGTTGCAATTTTTATCATGCTAAGCTCACCATATCGTGATGATGATAACCATATGTAGTCTACTGTGCGCAACCAAACACAATTATGTTGCATTATCTGAGCCGAAAAGGGTGTCGCCTAGCCTACCAAACATAAGGGGTATAGTTGCCCACTCCGCGCATCCAAGTGAAAAGCGACAACCAAACAAAATGGACAACACGACTCATACCTTGTTTTTCCATGAACATGCCCCCCGGGCCTAGCCGGCACAAAACCTAATTTGACCGTTAGTAACCAAACGCGCCCTCGGTGCTTCAGGCTTGAGTGGGTATTTTTTTTTGAACACAGGCTTGAGTGGGTGTTATGTTTTTGCAAATTGGACATGTTCAGTGGGGATCGAAAAGATATAGCTTTCGGATCATCATTACACACATGTGTTTGAGGAGGCGCCATGGTAAATCTGGCCCGATCTTTTCCATTGTTCCTAATCCGAGTGACCTCCACGTCAGATTATGCCCCCGGGAAAAAAGGCAAAGCAAAGCCGAATACTTTTCTCAGTCTCCTTGTCATTCTTTTTCCTCAATTGCTGCAGAAAGTTGCAGCACAAAAATATCAGTGGAACATCTTATAAAGAAGGGCCAGATCGATGGCAATAAGGACCCAAAGGATAGATATTAATGGCGAAAAAAGGTAACGAGCGGACAGTTACGCCGAACGGCTTTGTCTGCCCACGATTCGTACGGGCACGAGCGCGTGAGGGAGTCCTGCTCCTCCTTCATTGCATCTATCGAGATTCATGTCGCCATTTCCAAAATCTCGAATAGTTTGTAGTACGTCCTATGATCATCTTATAAAAAATGCTCGCAGAAATTTTGTTGTTTCGGTTCAGATTCACGCCGGGTTTATCCACTAGCAGAATGGTCGGCGCTTCAGTTTTTTTCTTTTGAGAATTTCACAAATTTATTAATAATCATTAGCACAGTATTACAACGAGTTCTAAATAGGTCACCCGATCACCTAGTGACTATTACAAACACTAGCACAAGCCGAAAGCGGCCATCGTTCTCGCCCCTCCATCATCGAAAACAGTAAAGTTTGTCATAGTAAAACTTGTTGTATAGACCGGCGAAAAGTCTTCATGCTAAGGCCTGAAGGACCAGCGCATCAGAACAACCAACACCATCAATGATGACAACCGTAGATCAAAACTTATTCTGACTTAAGAATATAGCCATCGCCTCACCATTTTAAAGAAGACAATAAAACAAGCTATAAAAAAGAACAGAAACATTTTGAAAGGTCACGGTCTACCACACCTCTAAATCTCTAAGGCAACAGAAGACGGAAAAGACTGACAGCGTCGCCAACAGGAGGGACAAACCCTAGATCAATTTTAGAGCCTCCACACGAATTCGGTGCTTCGGACTTGAGTGTGTTTGAATTTGCAAATCGGATATGTTCAGTGGGATCGAAAACATGTGTTCAGTCGGACTTGAGGTACTAGTTTTTAAGATCATCGTTACACATGTGTTTCAGGTTTCAGCAACATCCATGGTAAACCTGACCAGATCTTTTTGCATTGTTCCTAATCATGGTGCTCTCCACGTCGGATTCTTTTCTACGAGCATGTTGCCCTAGTGCAAAGCCGATTCATTTTTTTACATTTCTTTTTATTCTTTATTAAACATAATAAAGAAAATTCTCTTTCACTGTTGCGGAAAGTTGCAGTACAGAAATATCAGTGGAACATCCTCTGTGTAAAAGAAGGCCGAATCGATGGCAATAAATATCCAAAAAAAAAAGATATATTCATGGAAAAAGTTTTCTTTTCTGAGAATTTCCCTGTCATTGCTGCAGAAAGTTGCAGCAGAGAAATATCAACAGAACATCTTTTTGTGTGAGGAAAAAAGAAGGAAAAAAAGGCAAAACCGGATAGCAATAAAAATCCAGGTGGAAAGAAGAGAGAAAAAAAGGTGGGCGGAAAAGGCGGTTTCTTTCCTCCTCCTTTCTTCCACCCCCGGCCCCGGCCCCGCCTTCGCCTCTATCCATCCACCATCCATGGCCTCCTTAAATCCGATCCACGGATCGCCAGCACCACCACCACGCCCTCCTCGCTCGCCCCGCACTCCCTTCCTTGTTTTCTTGGTACCGCGCCTACCCACCCACCCGCCTCCCTCCTCGCTCACTCCCAACCACTAAAGGACACTGCCACTGTCAGTTCTTGGTGAGTGTTCGGAGAAGAGTTTGCATCTTTCATGCTTCTTGCGTGGGGAGAACAAGCCGATCTTGTCAGCGGTTTTCAAGATTGGTCGAGATTTTAGGCTTGAACGTCTGAATCTTGTGCGCCTCTCTGACCCTGAGGATTGTTCGTCTCTGAGTCCGAGGAGATCTCTCTCTCTCTCTCTCTCTGGCGAAATTTAGGGATCTTATATTCGAGAAGGACAGGAGGTGAACCTTCCGTTCCAGGAGCTCTGACCCCTGGGCATTGCCATCCGACTAAACTCCAGTGGTGAGGATCTCTTTCTCTTTCCTGCCAGCCGCTTTGGCTCTTTGCATTACAGCTTTGATTTTGCATCTATTTAACTGATCCGGGCATGAAAACCACAATTTGAGATCTTCCCCAGGCCTTTGTGTGCACCGCCGCCTCCTCAGCTTCAACTGTTATTTAGCAGTTTGTGATAAGTAAAGTACTCGGCAGTTTTCACTAGGTTTCTGGATTCGTGCCCGTTACCAGACGGAGTGTCTTTGCCTGATCTGGGCAAAGGAACCACCACTCTGTTTCAGTGGACAACACCCCCTCCTGTTTTTCCCACTCTACAGTTTCTTAGATTATTTACTAGCGAAGACTTCTGTTGTCAAGTTGAATATACTAACTATGGTCTATGCACCAGTGTCAACAGCAGGCCTAAACGTCACTCGTTTATCCGCAGCATGACAGATTTAGGATAAGAACCAAAAGAAAACTGCCAAATTTTGCTGGTCGTGGATGCACTGTAATTAGCTGTTATGCCCGCCTTTCGCTGTCAGGGAATCTGTGCCCCCAGTTGGCTATGGTTGTGTCATGTATGCAACAAGAATGGCGTATTATGCGATGGTCCACTGGTCCTAGATTAGTCAAGTGGGTGTGGTATAATCTCTAATTCGGCTTGACCGCTCGACTTACACCATAATCAACCGTTAGATCTCCACATGGCAGCATATCATTGTAGATAGATAGGAACAATCGCTCTTGAGCGTGGCTAACTTAAGAGACAAAATACTGCTTGCGATACATTGGTTTTGTCACCCGCCAGACGCGGGAATAGAATGCAAGAAGAGAATCTATGATACTATGTTCTAGTAATAAGCTATATAATGTCTTGACCAGTGCATCTGAGCTTCTGTCATAAGATTCTGACCATGGTGCTAATTATGAATCGCAGGTCGCGTGCCGCGGTTGGTTACTTCAGGCTTGCGAGAAATTTCAGGATGACTCTGCGGAGCATACTTCGTGATTTCAGGGAGAGCTTTGGGAACCTGTCGAGGCGGAATCTCGAGGCGAAGATTTCGAGCATCCCTGGCCTCTCAGGCCATCACAGCCCCAGAGGGAAATCTCTCGAGTCTTCGGATGAGCTGCAGGATGGGTTTGAGGTGATGCAGCAGAGCAACTGGGCTAGCCTTCCTCCTGAATTGCTCCGGGAAGTGATAAAAAGGCTGGAGCAGGACGATAGCAATTGGCCGTCCCGCAAGGATGTTGTTGCTTGCGCTTCCGTTTGCACTACCTGGAGAGAGATGTGCAAGGATATAGTGAGGAATCCTGAATTTTGTGGGAAGATCACGTTTCCTGTATCCCTTAAGCAGGTAATGAACGGCTTCAATTTTCTAAAATCCTGTTAGGATGACTAACTCTAGTGAGGGTTAACCTTGTGCATTCTATTTAAGTGTGCCCCTGTATTTTTGTCAAGTTCTTTGTTAGTGGGGATATGCTGTTTCATTCTGTCTTAACATTTGGTTCAATTCCTCATGTACAGCCTGGACCTCGAGATGGATTAATCCAATGTTTCATAAAAAGGGACAAGTCAAAGCTAACTTATCATCTCTACCTGTCCCTTACCACCGGTATGTTAATTCAGTTGTGGTGATCTTTACCATTTTGCTCCTAATCCGCATTTTTAGCCAGTTGCAATATTTGTCAAATAGATACGCTCATGGCACACATAAATCGGGATTGCAGACAAAAATAACAATATGTTTTGATATGAACATCCCAGTTATACATATCTATTCAGTATACCGTTTAATGGTTTGGGCCTTCTACTATTTGCTTGCACTTTCTTCCTTCCTGTAGCTAAAAAGTACACTGCTTCAGTAGATTATTACATACAGAATGGTTTTAAAGTTATCTAGGGGTATTAAATATTAAGTCTAGTACAGAGTATAAAAAAACCTTCAACAACCAATACAGAACTGTAGATGCACTATTACTTTTGGATTTCTGTGTTTGGTTTAGATATTTAAATAGCATGTTGGTAAGAACGAAATACACAATAGGCTAATCATTCTGTTTGCATCTTGCAGCTGTCCTTGATGATAATGGGAAGTTCCTACTATCAGCTAAAAGGAGTCGACGGACGACGTACACAGACTACGCCATCTCTATGGATTCTAAAAACATCTCACGATCAAGCAGCGGCTACATCGGAAGGCTGAGGTCAGTCTCCTTCAAGAAAAAAAGAACAATCATCATTTACCCCCATTGTCACTTGGATGAGTTTTTCTGAGTATATGTGCATACAGTTCTAACACACATGATGCTGTCACAGGTCAAATTTCCTTGGCACCAAATTCATCATCTACGACACGCAGCCACCGTACAATGCTCGGACGCTCTGCCAGCAGGAACGGAACAGCCGGCGCTTCTCCTCTAGAAAGGTCTCCCCGAAAGCTCCGACTGGTAGCTACCCTATTGCTCAGGTGAATTACGAGCTGAACGTGCTGGGCACCCGTGGGCCGAGGCGGATGCAGTGCACCATGCATTCCATCCCGACAACAGCGGTAGACCCCGACGGCGTCGTGCCTGGCCAGCCTAAGGAGCTCCTCCCCCGGCTGTTCGATGAGTCCTTCCGCACATCCGCGAGCTCCTTCTCCAAGTACTCGGTCTCAGCAGACCACTCCACAGACTTCGGCAGCTCTCGCTTCTCCGAGTTTGCAGGGCTGCAGGACGGGGGCAACGCTCCTGGGGAGAAGGACGCGCCCTTGGTTCTCCGGAACAAGGCGCCGAGGTGGCACGAGCAGCTGCAGTGCTGGTGCCTCAACTTCCGTGGCCGCGTCACGGTGGCCTCGGTCAAGAACTTCCAGCTGATCGCCGCTCCGCCGCCACCGCCGGCTGCTACAGGGGCTGTGGCTCCTGAGCCGCCCTCACTGCCAGCCCAGCAGCCCGCGCAGCCGCAGCCTGCTAGTTCGTCGTCGTCTTCGTCGTCCAGCCACGACCCGGTGCTCCTGCAGTTCGGCAAGGTGTCCAAGGACACATTCACCATGGACTACCGGTACCCGCTGTCGGCCTTCCAGGCCTTCGCCATCTGCCTGACCAGCTTCGACACCAAGCTGGCGTGTGAATAGTAGATCTCAGTGGAGGAACAGCAGTAGCAGAGTGGCCTCTGTGTCGTGATCAAAACCTGAGCCTGTTGGGAATGCATGCATCCACCAAGCAGAGTGACCATAATTGAGTTTCGGCCCCAACTGTGACCGTTAAAGCTGTAAACAAGGTTGAGGGGAACCGATGAAGATGTCCGTAGCCTGTACTTAGATAGTTAAGGGGACAAAGATGGAAAAGCCTCCATCATTCCGTTAATTTATTATATGCTTGTACTATATATGTTGCCTGGGCTATGCTATGAAATGTGAATATGTTGAGCTTTTGCGCGGTCGAGTCGTCTTGATCTGCAATTTATTTATAGCCAGACAGGAACCTGTTGTTACGCTAATACTAGTACTCTGGTGTGCTTTGCTGCTTGTTCACTGATTACTTTTCCTAAATGCTTAAGAACTTTTTGCTATCTCGCTTTGTTGATTCATAGGATTGAGTCTTGTGGGGATTTTCCACTCTGATTCCACTACTACAACTCATAGGAAATTCCGATGCTCCCTTTTGATTCGTATAAGAAATTAGGAAATTTCGTCCACTCTAAAGACGTACACAACTACTCCCCCCGTTTCAAAATATAAGATGTTTTAAGTTTGTGAAGCAAATCTGTCTAGACTATTTTTAGTGTGTAGGTTCACTCAAATTTAGAATGAATCTAGACACTAAAAAACAGTCTAGATACATTTTATTCATAAACCTAAAACATCTTATATTTTAAAACGGAGAGAGTAGAAAAAAAAGAAAAAATAAAGAAAACCTCTGCCTGACACGACAACGAAGCAACAGAAATTACCACAACCAAATGGTCACAACTGGACTACAAAAATTTGTGGTTCTCCTATAAATGACGCCTCCAGCAAGGAAACCATGCACAAAGCACCACCATAATATGATCATGAGTATTTTTTTTTTTGGTAGCACTCCCTTCGTTTCAAATTATAAGATGTTTTAGGTTTGTGAAGAAATATATCTAGACTTATTTTAGTGTATATATTTACGTAGCATGTGTAGTACTCCCGCAGCATCTAGCTGTCACGTTAGCATCACGCGGTCACCTTAATTAATTAATTAATTAATTAACCGGCGCTTGGCTAGCTTCTTGCTGCGCTGCACCTTTTAGTTCCGGCAGAAATAAATTACTTTTTTTTATTGCGAGGGCGAGTACACAATTTTAGGGACCAGAAATCATGCTCTGCCGCCCGACTCGCCTCGCCACATCTCGTCGTGACCTCTTTGGCTTCATCTTCGGCTCGCGTCGGTAAGTTCAAACTAATCAATCCTCTAGGGAGGGCCCCATGTGTCATCCGGTGAAGGCGATGGTACCAATTGTCAAGCTTCATGCACTAGCCAACGCAACCAAAAGTCCGAACTGATGGAAAGGGCTAATGCAATCCACTTATACACTTCAACACCCTCTCTCACGTGTGACGGGAGAAGTCAGCACGTGCAACCGGAAGAGAGCGACGGCGCGCGAAACTAATGTATGACTTAAGAGGCCTATACGTGGACATAAAGGGGTCAACGGCAATTTTAGGATAAATTGCGAAGGCCAGGACTCGAACTCGAGACCTTAGGCTCTGATACCATGTCAAGCTTCATGCACTAGCCAACGCAACCAAAAGTCTGAACTGATGGAAAGGGCTAGTGCAATCCACTTATACACTTCAACACCAATCAAGCCATCGGGTCGGGTCCCGCGTGAACTTGACCTCCTGTCGTCCGGCCATAGGGAGCCGACACGCTTCTGCCTTTTTCACCCTTTCTGGACACATGACGTTTTTTCTTTTCCACTTGTATAGTCGTGTGTTAAAACAAAAACATGACAACAACAAACTACTCACTCTGATTCGTAGGCTTAAGGTTTATATATTTAAAAAAAAAAATTATGAAAAAGTTTGATCAAACCTTTACGAAAAAATATCAAGAACAACTATGATATTATATTAGATATCATCTAAATATATGTTTTATGATGTATCAAATGGTATGTGTTTTATATTATACATATTTTTATATTTCTCTACAAACTTGTTCAAACTTTACATAGTTTAATTTTTCAAAAAAAATATAAGCCTTAAGCTTTAGGACAGAGGGAGTATAAAAATGAAGTAACATACTATTTTATTAATACACGCCTCACTTTTCACTTAAAAAAAGGTATAAAAACACGTGTTGCAGTTAATCGCCGCCTCGCTCATTCCTTCTCGCGCCAACCCGAGCTTCCCGTCACCTCCTCTGGCCTTCGCCGACGCCACCCAATTCCGGCAGGCCGCGGTCGATTCATATCCTCGACGTCATCATCTATGCCTTCGATGGTGGTGGAGGCCATGGAGGCGCCAAGCTTTGTGGGATGGGTGTCGGTTTCGTGCAAAGTAGAGTGTATAGGGGAAACCCTACATCCTCATATCAGTTTGATGGTGGCCCTCTCGGCGTCATACCCTCCTTGGAGGCATTGTCTTGGAGCTTCTTTTTTGCGGTCGGATCCCCATTTCCTAGTCCATTTTTGTTGCCTTTAACAAGTACGACCTACATACATCTTTTGATATAAAAGGCCGAGTCTCATCGTCCATTTAAATTTAAAGAAAAAAGTCAATCGTATCTTATTCTATGTTTGACTTGACCAATCAGCGGCTCCAATACACCACAGCCGGTAGAGTGAATCTTTTTTTTTATACTCTACTCCCTCTATTTGGGATTATAGGTCATACGTGTATACCTAGGTTATTAATTTAATCTATGCAAAAAAAAAAAAGTTATTAATTTAATCAATAAAATATAAATTATATATCACAAAAGCTATACCATTAAAAAAATAACTTCTAAAGTTTCTAATGGTATAATTTTTATGCTATACTATTTATAATTCGTTGTTTAAATTAGCAACCTAGTTATCCGAACAGGACTTATAATCTCAAACAGAGGAGGAGTATTATAGACAGAAGAATATCAAAAAATATATATAAAACGTGAGGCAATCAGTCACCAACTACCATCTGACCGTGACCTTCCAAGCTCGAGAGCTCCGAGAACATTTTGGGTTTGCTGCTTGCTTGCGTCGTGCTGCATCGTGCCTGTTAATTAATTTATTATTAGCAACGACGATACTATTTTAGGAAAAGAAATACAGTATTATACTACGTATTCCTGACGATAAGAACAGGATTCGCGGCGTGGCTGCCTGGCTAGCAGCGCGGGTACAGCACGCTGCTCTCTGTCGTGTCCTTCTTTGGCTTTTCCTTCGGCCGTCGGCTTCGGGACATTAGAGCAATAAGTTTATGTAAATAGACTAGTATAAAACTTTAAATAATATATTTAAGATAATTTAAAGGAGAGAGAAAAAAAGAGAAAATACTAGTGGACTTTCATGCAAGAGCTAGCTATAGCACGTGTTCCTAGGCACTTTGTGTGAGTGTAAAGTGAGCCTTATAGCTAAATAAAGTAGTACTTAATTATAACTAACTATTATATGTGTTGTCTATTATGCTAACTATAGATGATGTGGCGGTGGCTTATAGCCAGCATCGGCCTTTACTATTGAAATTGCTCTTATATCAGTCCTAATTCCGAAACTAACCATTGCATAATCTGATCTAGAAAATAAATGCGCCAGACAAGATGAAGATTCATACGAGCAAGTAGAATAAGCATATGTTAGCTGGCTATAAAAAATTAAATAATATATCTTTGTTGATGTGGAGGAGAGAGAAGATAAAAGAAAAGAGGAGTGCGCTCTTAGTTAAGAGACAGCTGCAGCACGTGCTTCTAGGCATTGTGTGAGAGTGATAGGTGGACCATGCACTAATAAAGTAGTATACTTATATATCTAACTATTGTACATGTTGACTATTAAATCGACTATAGATGACGTGGCTATTGCTTACAGCAGCTGATATACTATTGTTCTTGCTCTAATTGCTTGCTGAATGGGCAGCAGATGCTTAGGCATCACATCCCTACAACTGATACTTGCAGGCATATTCTGTGGTAGAGAAGAAATTATTGAACACTCTCTCCTGCAGTGCCAGTTTGTTAGGGAAGTGTGGAGGCTGGTCAAGAATTCTTTCACTTTACAATTGAAAAGAAAGGGAGCTTATGTCGCCAAAGTTTTGGTTGTTGGAGTTTCTAAACAGATCCACAGAGATAGAAGGACCGTTCTGGATGTCGGGTGCTGGCACATTTGGGAACGCCGAGAAATGATACAAGAAATAACCAATGTGTGCCTGACCCGAAGCGTACCTGTGCGAGAATCCTCGCTTATGTTGACATGATCGTCGAACATTGCTACAAGCCGAGCCACAGCAAGAGGCGTGAGGCCAGTACACCGAGATGGTCACCGCCGCCGCCTGGGTTTGTTCTTGTTAACTCTGATGCAGCTTTGTTTTCGGATCAACGTCATATGGCAATAGGAGCAGTCATCCGTGATCACGATGGGAGGTGTTTGGCCGCGGCTAGCAAACCTTTAAGGCCTCGTTTGGTTCTAAAGTATCTGGGTGGTTTGGTGGGGATTATCCCGGCCCATTATCCAATCCCCGATTTTCCCCAAAAGGACGTTTGGCGCTAGAGTATTGGGCCAAAACTATCCCCGCAGATCCCCGAAAATCCCCGCACCGAAGAGCTTTTTTTCTACGACACGAACCACGACCCATACCCAGCGTATTATCCCCGTCCCCAACCCAAAACCTAGCCGCAGCAGCGCGAGGGGGCGGCGCGAGGGGGACAACCGGCGAGAGGAGCAGCGAGAGGGGCGGCGCGAGCTGCGAGAGAGGCGGTGGAAGTGGAGCCTCGTTCTCTCCATCTTCGTGGTGAAGCTCCGCTTGGATCCCGTGGAGCTGCGCTACATCGCCACCGCCGTTCTTGGCATCTGACCGGCGACGCCCCCTCACGCCGTCCTCTACATGGAATTGGCCTTCTCATCGGTAATCCCCCTCCCTTCCTCTCTCTCTTTGTCTCTTGCATTGCTAGCTCGGTTCCGATTAGGAGCGTGAACGATATGTGGACATGGGCGGCGAGCCTGAAGGCAGCGGTGCGCCGGAGCATCGATCTGTATGCTGGCTTGAGGGCTTTCTTTATTCTAGGTACTGGAGCCAGGTCATGGGGCTATTGGCTGGCGTGCGAACTGCAAACCAGATGCGCTCGCCTAGGAAGAATTCAGTTCGGAAAATCAGGCTGCTGCTGACTCTCCTTTGGAAAAAGCAAGTCAGATTAGGAAACTGTGGTGCTTGGTCTTAAACCTTACACTGCTGAGTGCTGACCATCCTTGGTGTTGTCTCTCTTTTGGACCAAATCTAAACAATGACTGAAGCAGAGGCCTCGTTTCTTCTGTTGCAAACAAATGACTGCCACGCGTTATTTTCCAATTGTTGGTGTTCTGGGCAGACTTTTTAATCTATATGGTTCTAAAAGGTGTCCAACAAGTTTTATATTATGTGTTAGTTGTCCGGTCGGTTAATCCGCAAAGTCATATGTTGCTGTTCTGTCACGTGAAAGCCCTGACTTGGAGCTGATGTTAGTGGACTAGAGTTAGTTCAGAGCGCACTCTCTGTCTGTCACCTTGTGAGAGTCTGGTGAAGAAGCATGGTGCAAAGCGTAGGCATTTTTTTTATTTTTCTCTGCAATTGACCATCTAAGATATCTGAAAATATTAGGCTTCCTGTAATATTAAACATGGGCTGGATGAATAGATCGGTTGGTACTGTGTAGCTATTTGATTTATAGATCGGCTGGTACTGTGTAGAAATAACTTGGTCCTATCTAGTTGATTACCTGGAGCATAACGTGAGTCATATATGCATGTTTTGCTCTAGAAAGTTGTTACTGTTATTAGTAAGCTGGAAGTAATTAAGTTGATCGTTATTTGCGAGAACGATCAGGCATTCTCTCCGTAAATTCTTTTCAAAGTGAGCTCCCACCTTCTTGGGATCGTGTAACAACATCAATATTCGGTATGTACCTGCTAACTAGTACCCCACTATTAGTTTTGAAAAAGGGCGCATTTATTAAAGATAATGTTTACACCCGGCCTCTGCATAACCAAGATGCACACAGCCACACAACCGACAGAGCTAAGGTAAAAAGTATACAAATATTACACAAAGGCACTATGAAAATAAATGACTAGAATCTAAGACAGATCAATCCTCAAATCATGTGGCCATCCATGTTGGGAAAAAATATCCCTCGCCGTGTCCTCCAATCGCCTACATCCCTCCATAAATAAGTCGCGGAACTCGAAACGTTGGAGAATCTTCCATGAGCGGAGGATAGCCGTGGCTCGATAGATAACCTGTAGAGGAGAAGACACAATGTTATTAAAAATCTTATCATTTCTACATAGCCATAGCGACCATATAATGGCAAGCGCTCCCACCCTAAACAAAGTTCTGTACTTATCAACAATTCCATACAACCAATTACCAAAAACATTGGTTACGAGCATTGGCGGAGATAAACCAGAAGCTATTTGGATGAATGACCATATAGAGCGAGCAAATTTACAATGGAAGAATAAATGGCGAATTGTCTCATCTTGATGACAAAAAACACATTGTGTACTTCCATGCCAATTCCTCTTTACAAGATTATCTTTCGTTAGAATTACCCCTTTCCGTAAATACCAAGCGAATATCTTCGTCTTAAGGGGTATTTTCATATTCCAAATTTTATTATTATCGTTAACATCGACCGGGATATCAGGTTGGATCAAAGCATTATATAGTGAACCAACAGAAAATTTACCACTTTCTAGTAATTTCCATTTGAACACATCAACACCATCTGATAGTTGTATTCTGGATAATCGTAATAGTATATTGTTCCAAGATACCAATCTAGGACCGATGAGACTTCTTATGAAAGACACATTAGGAGGAAAGTCTTCCAACACCGTGGAGATTGAATCCCCTTTATGTCTTACAATCGAATATAGAGCCGGATATTGTTCGCGAAGAGTAGATTGGCCAAGCCATCTATCTTCCCAAAACCTAATCTGTGATCCATCCTTAATCTCGAAAGCACCAAAACGAAAGAAATGCTTCTTGGTGGCCATAAGACCCGCCCAAAAATGTGAATCACCGGGTTTTCAAACCACTTGAGACACAGCCTTAGACCCCACATATTTCCTCCATAACATGGTTTGCCAAACACCATCTTCTGTAAGTAGTTTAAAAAGCCATTTGCCCGAGTGCGTGTTTTGACTTGCATATCATGTATGCCCATCCACCAAATTCCTTGAGCGGCAAACCACATTCCATCGGCTAGTCGATATTTCTTTTCTCACTATCCCTTGCCAAAAAATCTTGAGCGGAAATAATCCACTTTGGTCAAGACCCTTTTGGCAATTGAAAGAACGAGATCATATATAGTACCATGTTAGTAGTCTTGAATTTATGAGTACTAGTCTTCCACCGAGGATAACAATTTACCTTTCCAACTATTAAGACGCGTTTTTGTAACCTTTCCTCAACAAATTTCCATTCGACAATTGTGAGACACCGATAATGAATCGGTATTCCCAAATAATTGATTGAAATCGCCACGACCACGTAGAAAAGTTCACATATAGGTGAGCCTCGTTTTGGGCCTCGCCAAAACAATACAAATCACTCTTATGGAAGTTTATTTTAAACACGGATAGTTTGCTCAAATCTTGATAATATCAATTTTAGATTCTTAGCCTTCCGGATCATGTTCCATAAAAAGAATTGTATCATCGGTATTGAAGAATAGAAAGTCCACCATCAATAAGATGTGGAACCACTCCTTCAATTTGACCATCACCTTAGCTCTCTCAATAAGGATAGTCAACATATCGCCACTATATTAAATAGTAAAAGGCGATAGTGGATCACCTTGTCTCGATCCTTTCTTGGTTTGGAAGTATTTGCCAAGATCTTCATTTACTTTAATGGCAACACTACCCACACAAACGATTGAATAAGAGAGCGCCCTCCTCGGAAAAACCTTTCATGCGGAGAGTTCTTTGGAGGAAAGACCATTTAACTTTGTCATATGCCTTCTCAAAGTCAATCTTGAACAATACACCATTTAATTTTTTTGAGTGTAGTTCATGGATTGTTTCATGCAAAATTACAACACCATCTAGGATATTTCTTCCTTGCATGAACAGCGGTTTGAGAGGGCTAACAACATTTTCAAAGAATGAATTTAGTCTAATCATGACTACCTTCGTAAAAATCTTAAAGCTAACATTAAGTAAGCAGTTAGACGATCTTTGTATATCGTTACGCATTGTTAACCTTAAGCGATAAAATTACATTGCCAAAGTTAAGTCTAAAGATATCCAATTGTCCGATTTGTAAAATCCAAACAAATTCATCGATTGTCATAATAACATCCCGAATTTTGGTAAAATTCATTTGGAAAGCCATCGTGCCCACAGTGCTTTGTTATGTTCCATTTGAAAACCGCTTTCTTCACCTCTTCCTCGGTATATGAGGCGGTTAGAAAGTTGTTTTCTTAAATCGAAGCTGAGGATATCGGACGTTTGGGACTCATCCATAGAAAGAATTCTCCTCTGGGGCCCCAAACAAGGATTTATAATAAGTAGTGATATATGACTTCAGATGCTCGTCCCTCAATCATACCTTCATCCTGAATCAAAGAATGAATACGTTTCTTCTTATGCTTGCCATTGGCAACAACATGGAAGTATCTAGTATTCGCATCTCCTTCCAAGATAAATTTTGCTTTAGAGCGTTGGTACCACTTGAGTTCCTCCTCACGCAGAAGCCTGACTATCTCGCATTCGATTGGCTTTTGAGCTCAATTTCTGTGCGATTAATGGCGACTTCTGCGGTAGCTAAGTCATCAATTATAGATGTAAGGCGTAATTTTCGTTTTTAGGATACCGGTGTTCGCCCGCCCGAAGGAACTTGCGTAAAAATGCATTTTATTATTCCATCGAAGAATAGGCGTTTGTACACCGGTTTTTCCCAAATATCCTTAACCATCTCATAAAAACCATCACGGATCATCCAACCGAGTTCAAATTTAAACTCATTTGCAGACTTTCGTGGCGGTAATTCAAAAGATAAAAGTAAAGGAGCATGATCCGACAAAGCCTCGATACGTTCTAGAGCGCGAACAGTTATCATAGGGAACTTTTGTTCCCAGTCAGTATCCATAAGCACTCTATCTAGTTTTTCATATGTTGGCTCTGTTGGAATTATGCCCTAGAGGCAATAATAAAGATGTTATTATTATAATTCTTGTTCATGATAAAGTTTATATTCCATGCTAGAATTGTATTAAGCGGAAACATTAATACTTGTGTCGTTTGTGAACAACACCGTGTCCCTAGTACGCCTCTATGGACTAGCTCATTGATCAATGATGGTTAAAGTTTCCTAACCATAGACATGAGTTGTCAATTGATAATGAGATCATATCATTAGGAGAATGATATGGTGGATAGACCCAAACTAAGCGAAGCAATTAGATCGTGTCCTTGTGTTCATCTTTGCGAAGCTTTTCCTATGTCAAATATTGTATTCCTTAGACCATGAGATAATACAACTCCCTGGTATCGGAAGAAAGCCTTGAGGTCATCAAACGTCATCCTATGAGAGGGTGATCATAAAGGTGTCTCTCGGTGATCGGAAAGTATCATTGGGTTGTATGTATCGAGATGGGATTTATCCCTCCCAAGTCGGAGAGATATACTTGGGCCCGCTCGGTGTCGATATCAACACCGCTTGCAAGCATGTGGTTAAGGAGTTAATCACAAAGTGATATTGGATTCTGAACGAGTAAAGTACTTCGTGAGCGAGATTGAACTAGGTATGATGATACCGACGATCGAATCTCGCAAGTAAAATATCGCGAGACGAAGGGAATATATATATGGGATTGATTGAATCTGGCATCGTGGTTCATCCGATATGATCATCGATGAATGTGTGGGAGTCGATATGGGTGCCGGACCCATTGTTGATTATTGATAGAAGATCATGCGCATATTCTCGAACCCATGAGGTCACACATAACGTGTCTCGGCTAGGATAGATTGGATACTTGGTTTATGAATTTTTGTTGAGTCTCGGATGGGATCCGGGATATCACGAGAGGTTAGGAATGGTCAGAAGAATAAGATTCATATAAGGCGGTCAGTTTTGGAGTTGAATTGTTAGGGTTAATCGGTATTGTCTGGAAGCTTCTAGAACCTTCTGAAGGGGCCAACGTGGTCCCACCTTCCGGGAGGGCATGGGCCTATGAGGGAGTGTCTGGCGCATTGGGCGAGGGCACAAGGCCCCATAGGGCCCAAATGATTCTAGATAGATTTAACTCGTTTAAATCTAGGATAGAATTTCTAGATAAGGAGAGTTTAAATCGTTTAAACTAGAGATAGGCTTGGAGGAGGAGGGAGGGCTGGGCCACCCCCTCTATATAGAGGGTTTGCGCCTCTCTCCCCACACACACACACCTCCTCCAAGCCTAGTAGCCTGTGCCTTCCTCTCTCCCCTCCATTGTTTGTGGCGAAGCCTGCAGTGAAATTCTCCACCATATACACCACGCCGTCGTCTTTGTAGATCCAATCCTCTCTCCACCATACTTGGTCAGGAAGGAGGAGACATCGAGTCTTGCTGCGTGTGCATCTCACGGAGGCACCGCCACTTGTGGTGCTAGATCGGATCGGATCGCGAGGAGGAGAAGCGAGTGCGACTACATCACCCACGTTCGACGAGCGTTCATTGTCGAATCTTCAAGGGTATGAAGATCTAATCCAATCTCTCTCATTGTTTGCATCTCCTAGATTAGATCTTGGCTTTCCTCCGCTCGCTTAGTAGAAAATTTTGATTTACTATCTGCGAAACCCTTCAAAGTATCGAGCTAGATCTATGCGTAGATGTGATTCACGAGTAGAGCATAACATGGTTGTTCGCGGGCGTTGATGTTTCTGTTGCAAGCCTCTTGTTTGTGTTCTTCTTATGACGCGGGATAGTGAGATTGAAGCGGTCGAGCCAACCTTACGCGACGTCGTTCGAGATCGGCTCCGCACTTGGCGTGTGGCTTGTACCACACATGCGGTTGGTGGATGTCGATTTCTCTCACTATAGTTGTCATGGGATTAACACGGAGTTTGACAACCATAATATCACCGTTGTGGCTTTCCGTAGGTAAGAATCGTTCTTAGCATCTACTCCCATAAGCCACGTAAAACATGCAACAACAAAGTAGAGGCGTCTAACTTGTTTTTGCGGGAGTGTTTTCGTGATATGGTATGGCCCAAGATGTGATGTGTATAATGTATCGATGATCATGTTTTGTAATGTTTCACGACTTGCATGTCGATGAGTACACTGGCCCGAGAATATATGGTTGTCTTTATAATTGTGTATGACACTGAGTCAATTTCTTATACGCGCCATGTAATAGCTTTACTTTATCGCTAAGTAGTTAGCAATAGTTGTAGTTGCTATTCGTGGTGGAGGCAATCATGGTGGAGTGATGGAGATCATGCGGAACGCACAAGATGGAGATCATTCTTGAAGATTGGCTATACCATGTCACATAAAGTTATATGCATGTGATGTTTATCCTTTTATGTATCTTATTATGCTTAGATCGCGACGGTAGCATTATAAGATGATTCCTCATAAAGATCAAGATAAACGTGTTCTCCCATGTATGCACTGCGAAAGTTCGTCGTGTCCAAGCATCATGTGATGATCGGGTCTTATAGACTCTCGCTCACATACAACGGTGCAAGCCGCTTTACTGCACGCGAAATACTTGGGTTTGACTTGCGAGCCTAGCATGTACGGACATGGCCTCGGAACACATGAAGAAAGGTTAAGCATGAGTCATATGAATGATATGATCGACACCGTTGTCCACCATTGAAGCCACATCTCTTCTCGTGAAGATCGGATTAGGTGTGGTGAATTTGGATCATGTTCACTAAACAACTTGAGGGATGTTGAATTTAGTGGGAGTTCATCTAGTAATTTGATTAAAAGTTGAACTAGTTATCATGAACATAGTCTAATTTGTACTTGCAAATATTGTAGATCACATGGCTAAATCCAACTTCAACTTCAACGTTTTTTGATGAGAAAGAAAAGCTTAAGAACAATGGGTCTAACTTCACCAATTGGTTCGCAATCTAAGAATCATTACTCGGCGGACAAAAGGACTATGTCCTTGAGAAAGCGTTAGGTAACCCCTACTGCAAGCTACTGGCCGGTGATGAAAAGCGCTCATCGATCGCAAGAAAGATGATTATGGTGTGATTAAGAGCACCATGTTGTTTGCTATGGAACTTCAAAATCGTTTTGAAAACTATCCGGGCCCTTTGAGATTCTCAAGAGTTGAAAACCATGTTTGAGACTCGGGCCGTTAAGAGAGATATGAGATCTCGAGAAGTTCTTTAATCGCAAGATGGAGGAAGGGAGTTTCGTTAGTGAGCACGCCATTAAGATGTGCCAAACTCAACGCCTCAGCATATGAAACAAGCAAGATTCGGAGGAGCTCAAGATTGTGAGGTTCTGCAATCACTCCTCCCGCCTACAAAAGTTTTGTAGTGACTCATAATCGATTGGTTCCATCGATCACGATCAAGCTCTTCGCAGTGAAGGCTGAGGTGGACATCAAGAAGGATAATCATGTGTTGATGGTCAACAAGCCCTCCTTTAAGAAAGGTAAAGGTGCAAAGAAGCCCTTCAAGAAAGGCGGCAGCGCGTTGCCCTCACGAGAAGAAGCTCAAGTCCGGTCCTAAGCCGAAGCGGGTGCTTCTATTAAGGACAAGGGTCCTTTGGGCCTTATCGTCCAAGTACTTAGCGGACAAGAAGGTGGCACCATCAAAGGTATATTTGATATACATGTTATTGATGTTTTCCTTACTAGCCCTCGTTGTAGTGCACGGGTATTTGATCTGGTTCGGTTGCTAACATTTGTAACTCAAAGCAGAGCTCTGAAATGAGCCTGACTTCGAGGATGAGGTGACGATCTTGGCGTTAAGCGGATCAAGAGTTGATGTGATGGCCAAGACGCTCTCCTTAGTTTTACCTTCGGATTAGTTTTAAACCTTAATAAATGTTATTATGTACTGCGTTGAGCATGAACATTATTTCGGATCGTGTTTATTGCAAGACGGTTATTCATTTAAATCAGAGAATAATGGTTGTTCTATTTATATGAGTAACATCTTTTATGGTCATGCACCTCTTGTGAATGGTTTATTTCTTCTAAATCTCGAAGAGATGAAACACACATCCATAACATTGAGGCTAAGAGATGCAAAGTAGATAGTGATAATACTACTTATTTGTGGCTTGTCGTCTAGGTCATATTGGTGTAAAGCGCATGAAGAAACTCCATTCGATGGACTTTTGGAGTCTCTTGATTTTGAATCATTTGACACACGAACCATGCCTCATGGGCAAGATGATCAAAACCCGTTCTCACGGTATGATGGAGCGAGCAGCGGACTTGTTGGAAATCATACATACCGATGTATGCGGATAGATGAGTGTTTCGACGCGGTGGATATCGCTATTTTCTCACTTTTACCGATGACTTAAGTAGATATGGGTATATCTATTTAATGAAACATAAATCTGGCGTTTGAAAAGTTTAAAGAATTTCGAATGAAGTGGAGAACCATCGTATGAGAAAGATTAAGTTTCTATGATCCGATCGTGGGGCGAATATTTGAGTTATGATTTTCTCGCATCTCAAAGCAAGTGGAATCGTTTCACAACTCACGCCACGGAACACCACAGCGCAATGGTGTGTAATCGAGCGGAATCGAACCCTATTAGATATGGTCCGATCGATGATGTCTCTTCTTGATTTCGTTATCATTTTGGGGTTATGCATTAGAAACCGCTGCATTCACTTTAAATAGGGCTCCATCTAAATCCGTTGAGACGACACCGTATGAACTGTGGTTTGGTGCTAAACCTAAGTTGTCGTTTCTTAAAGTTTGGGGATGTGAAGCTTACGTCAAGAAGTTGATGCTTGGACAAGCTCGAACCCAAAGCGAATGCGTCTTCATAGGATACCCTAAGGAAACTATTGGGTATACCTTCTATCACGTAACCGAAGGCAAAGTGTTTATCATGAAGAACGGTTCCTTTCTTGAGAAGGAGTTTCTCTCGAAAGAAGTGAGTGGGAGGAAAGTAGAGCTAGGCGAGGTTATTGAACCTTCTCTTGAATTGGAGAGTAGCGAAGACTGAAATTGTTCGATCGCTGCACCAACACTAGAGGAAGCAAATGACAAGGATCATGAAGCTTGGACGATCTGCTCTTGAGCGTCCGCAATTCGACAAGGTCGCGTGCCCTCTGAGTGGTAAATGCAACCTGTCTTGGTCTTGTTAGTAAGAGGCGGTGAACCTACGAACTATGAGGAAGCGATGATGAGCCGGACTCGAGAAATGGCTAGAAGCCATGAAATCCAATTGGGATCCATGGCGAAAACCAAGTATGGACTTTGGTGGACCCTCCTAGCAAGAAAGGCCGTTGAGTGCAAATGGATCTTCAAGAAGAAAAGCAGACGCGGATGGTAATGTTACCGTCTATAAAGCACGGCTTGTTGCGAAAGGTTTTCGACAAGTTCAAGGTGTTGACTACGATGAGACTTTCTCTCCCGTAGCGATGTTTAAGTCCATTTGGATTTTATTAGCAATTGATGCGTTTCATGATTATGAAATATGGAAAATGGATGTCAAGACTGCTTTCCTCAATGGCAACATTGATGAAGAGTTGTATATGATGCAACCCGAAGGTTTTGTCAATCCTAAGGATGCTGATAAAGTATGCAAACTTCAGCGTTCCATTTATGGACTGAAGCAAGCATCTCGGAGTTGGAACCTTCGTTTTGATCAAGTGATCAAGAGCTTTGGATTTGTTCCAAATTGCTACGAATCTTGCATCTACAAGAAAGTGAGTGGGAGCTCGGTGACGTTTCTGGTACTATATGTGGATGACATATTGATTATTGGAAATGACATCAACATGCTTAACGATGTGAAGAGTTATTTGAACAAGTGTTTTTCAATGAAAGACCTAGGTGAAGCTGCTTATATATTGGGCATCATAATCTATAGAGATAGACAAAGACGTCTGATAGCTTTAAGCCAGAGTACATATCTAGACAAAGTTCTGAAAAGGTTCAGAATGGATAAGGGATTGAAAGGTTCAGTGCCTATGTTGTCGGTAAGATATTGAGCAAGGCTCGGTGTCCAACTCTGAGAAATGATAGGGAAGCTATGAGCAAAGTGCCTTATGCCTCGGCCATAGGTTCCATCATGTATGCCATGTTGTGTACTAGGCGGATGTGTCCAATGCTCTTAGTTCGACGAGATATCAAAGTGATCCAGAGTGGAACATCGACACCGTGAAGAACATCCTAAGGTACCTAAATAGAACTAAAGAAATGTTCTTAGTCTATGGGGTGATGAGCGACTTTGTCGTAAAGGTTACGTCGACGCTAGTTTTGACAATCGACAAGGATGATTCTAAATCTTAGACATGATACGTTTATATTTTGAATGGAGGAGTCGTGAGTGGAGAAGTCGCAAGCAAAGCGTGATCGCGGGATCTACGATGAAGCGGAATACATGGCTACCGCAGCGTCAAGTGAAGGAGTTTGGATCGAAACTTCATCATCGAGCTTGGCGTGGTTCCAAGTGCATTGGACCCATGGAGATATTGTGTGACAACACCGGGCGCCATAGCACTCGCTAAGGAACCAAGATATCATCCAAAGACCAAGCATATCAACTTAAGTTTCATATAATCCGAGATTATATAGCAGATGGAGATCTGAAGATCAGCAAAGTACATACAGATCTGAATGTCGCAGATCCATTGACTAAACCTCTTCCACGTGTAAAACATGATCAACACCTCAGTGCCATGGGTGTGAGATTGTTGCCAAATGTAAACTAGATTATTGACTCTAGTGCAAGTGGGAGACTGTTGGAATTATGCCCTAGAAGCAATAATAAAGATGTTATTATTATAATTCTTGTTCATGATAAAGTTTATATTCCATGCTAGAATTGTATTAGCGTAAACATTAATACTTGTGTGGTTTGTGAACAACACCGTGTCCCTAGTGCGCCTCTATGGACTAGCTCATTGATCAATGATGGTTAAGGTTTCCTAACCATAGACATGAGTTGTCAATTGATAATGAGATCATATCATTAGGAGAATGATATGGTGGATAGACCCAAACTAAGCGAAGCAATTAGATCGTGTCCTTGTGTTCATCTTTGCGAAGCTTTTCCTATGTCAAATATTGTATTCCTTAGACCATGAGATAATACAACTCCCTGGTATCGGAAGAAAGCCTTGAGGTCATCAAACGTCATCCTATGAGAGGGTGATCATAAAGGTGTCTCTCGGTGATCGGAAAGTATCATTGGGTTGTATGTATCGAGATGGGATTTATCCCTCCCAAGTCGGAGAGATATACTTGGGCCCACTCGTGTCGATATCAACACCGCTTGCAAGCATGTGGTTAAGGAGTTAATCACAAAGTGATATTGGATTATGGAGCGAGTAAAGTACTTAGCGTGAACGAGATTGAACTAGGTATGATGATACCACGATCGAATCTCGGGCAAGTAAAATATCGCGAGACGAAGGGAATATATATATGGGATTGATTGAATCCGGCATCGTGGTTCATCCGATATGATCATCGATGAATGTGGAGTCAATATGGGTGCCTGCACCATTGTTGATTATTGATAAGATCATGCGCATATTCTCGAACCAGGTCACACACTTAACGTGTCTCGGCCTAGGATAGATTGGATACTTGGTTTATGAATTTTTGTTGAGTCTCGGATGGGATCCGGATATCACGATAGGTTAGGAATGGTCCGGAGAATAAGATTCATATAAGGCGGCAGCTTTTGGAGTTCGAATTGTTAGGGTTAATCGGTATTGTCTGGAAGCTTTAGAACCTTCCGGAAGGGGCCAACGTGGTCCCACCTTAGGGAGGGCATGGGCCTATGAGGGAGTTTCTGGCGCATTGGGCCGGGGTAAGACAAGGCCCCATAGGGCCCAATGATTCTAGATAGATTTAACTCGTTTAAATCTAGGGATAGAATTTCTAGATAAGGGAGAGTTTAAATCGTTTAAACTAGACATAGGCTTGGAGGAGGGCTAGGGTGGACGCCGCCACCCTCTATATATAGAGGGTCAGCGCCTCTCTCCCACACACACACACCTCCGCCCAAGCCCTAGTAGCCTGGCCTTCCTCTCTCCTCCCGATCTGTTTGTAGGCAAAGCCTGCAGTGAAATTCTCCACCATATACACCACGTCGTCTTGTCAGATCCAATCCTCTCTCCACCATACTTGCTGGTCAGGAAGGAGGAGACGCCGAGGTGCCGTGTGCATCTCACGGAGGCACCGCCACTTGTGGTGCTAGATCGGATCGGATCGCGAGGAGGAGAAGCGAGTACGACTACATCACCCACGTTGACGAACGCTCATTGTCGAATATTCAAGGGTATGAAGATCTAATCCAATCTCTCGTTGTTTGCATCTCCTAGATTAGATCTTGGCTTTCCTCTGTTCGCTTAGTAGAAAATTTTGATTTACTATGTCTTGAAACCCTTGAGCTCGAAGACTATTAGCCCATGTAAATTGCCTTCCTAACATTGTAACCTCCTCAAGTCCAGTCGCCTATAATGTAATTGAATGTAAAAGGACAATGTTCATCGAATCCTACCGACTCTTCTCGTGAGGAAGTCGAGCAAATTAAAATCCCTCCTATAAGAATAGGATACGGATTATCCTTTGCCAAATTCACAAGCTCACGCAAAAGTCACTTTATAAACATCTGGCGGCCCCATATCTCACGACTAAAGACCATGTGAAATTGTCACCTTTGTTACGGATATGGAGTTTTATAAAAATCTCCCACCAAACTAGCTAAAACTTCCATAGTCTCATCTCGACGCCTAACAGATCCCCAGATCGGGCACATGACGTGATATCCACGTAAAGTCCACTCCACGAGAAAGGCGATTGATTAGGGCTTGTGAAAATCCCGTCACTACCGCCTCGTAAATACCCGTAAAATCCAAATTATAATCTCTCACAATCAAGCAAAGAATAAATGTTTAGCCAAGTCCCAAGACCTCTGCTATTTGAAAACATTCCATTCATTGAGAAACTATAGGAGATTTGGATACACGGGATCTCTTCATGATCACCGGCTCTTTGATTTTCGACCAAAAGCTTTCAACTCATACAAAGAGGCAAGCCCGGTCTCATCAAAGTCCATCTCCGATACTTCACCGACTAAGTGAGAAAGGAGTTGACCATCTACTGTGGCATGCAACTCCTCTTCCTCAATTAGTGAAATATCAGGAAAAACACCGACCTTAGAGTAACCGTTAGGCCAACCTCCATGTGTCGCAAAGCATTAGAAGAAAAAGAAACTTCCTGTACAGATCTACCCATACTAATTCCAACATTGGCTAGCTTAGAAGACATAACAGGAGTAGAAAAAGACAAAAAAAGACTTCGGAGAACTCATTTTACCTGGCGAATCTAAGTTCCTCTCCGCCTTACGCCGCATGGCCTTGAGCATGGAGTCCTCATCACCGCAGACGCCTTGAGGCATCGACTCCATGGCGCGCTCTCCGCCTGAAGACTGTGCCACTCACCTGCACATCGACTGGCGAAGAAACCCGTGGTGGAGACCGAGAGAACCCAGACCCCTCCTGGATCCGGACGCCCACATCACCAGTCGGAGTCCCCCGATCCACCAAAGTGGGCGATACGGCCCCAGGCATCCCCAGGTCCTCCCTGACCATGGGGACACTGACATCCATGTCGTCATGGTCGGCCACCCCCGCCTGGGTCGGACCAAGCATAACAAAGATCCCGGCGATCACGAACATCGCGGCCACCCTCTCCGGGTCACCGCGAACACATCAAGGAACCCTCCACCGTAATCAGGTGGAACAGGAATAGATCGCCAAAATATGTGTTATGGACCTCATGGGCGAAGCCGGGCAAGACCGCCTAGCAGAATGGAAACCGAGCGAAGAGCCCGTCAGAATCGAGCTCGAGAAACGCAAGGCGCCGAAGAAGAACCCTTCCCGCGAAGAGGGGAATCCAAAGGAAGAGCATCCAGAAGTTGACGACCTCGTGGAGTAACCGGATTAGCATTAAAAGGGGTGATCGCAAGCACCCTCTGCACCCCCTGACTGGAAGAAGCAGGTGCAGAAGTCCCCTGCACAGCCGAGGAAGATCCAGAACCCACCCCATGAGTGGTAGCAAGAATTTCGTAAGTATCCATAGCATCCTCAAAATGCTTCCCATTAGCCTCATCATCCGCATCATCATCTCCTTTTCTCCACAAGAAAGGAACAAACTCTGGTTCCGGAATGTAACCTCGTGTTCCACGGGCTTAAACTAAAATACCTTATGCTTGACCACGGCATCTGACACAATAAAGTGACCAAGAGAATCCTTCGCCTTGAGAAAAACCTTCATATCAAATATCTCCACGAGAATACGAACGACCCTCGCCATGGTGATCAGATCCACATCAAGCGTGTTCCCCATGAGTCCTCCAATGACCCACAAGCCCCGAAAGGAACGCATAAAATATGGGGTACTCCTCCACATGTAGCCAAACTCGCCGCATCTCCACTTTTATGCAAGACCTCCTCCATCTCAGAAACCGAGAAGGTCAATCGAGCGTCGAGTGGAATACCATCGTAATTCCGCCCACCTGTCCAAATCCTCAAAAGTCGGAAGCTCACTAAGAAAGCAGAATCTCCATGTGGCACCGCCTCCACTTCCATCGAACTGCACTGCACCGCCGCAATTTGTCTCTGAACGACCTCACGAAACCATCGGGCCGTAAACACGTCAGAGCAATAGGGGTCTTACTATGCGCAAGATGATCCCAGTCACAAAGATCCGTAATCTGGGTGAACAGAGTCGATCATTGCCAATCCCACCATATACGGGTTAAGCACGCGCTAAGCACTGGCACTGAGAGTGGGATGTGAAGTGCAATCACAAATGTAACAATAGTGGACCGCCTTACAATCCTTGGTTGCATGGGTATTAACCGCACACTTCCAAAGACCGAACGAACTTGCTGTGCTTACCCCGAATGTAAGATACCGCGAGTAGTAACAGTAGTGAAAGCGTAAGCCACCGCTGTAAGACACATACCATGAATCACGACCGCAAATCATAATGATATCAGAATCACGAATTCTTAATCGAAAAGGATCACCGAAGCCCCGAGGTCAGATTCGTGGTCGAGCATCTTGAACTAACTACCGTAAGTGTCCACCAAAGATGGACTGAGGTGCTACCGCCCCTTGATCAAGAACCACGCTTCTTCTTCTTCTTCCTCTTGGGTGCCGTCTGAGAAGCAGTGCACCCACACCACCACAAAGTGATTATCTTGCATTGGCCCACCAACACTGCAAAGGCATCCCCCAACACCGGTGGCGGACCTCGGAGGGTATGGCAGACGATCTTTGGAACCGTAGGTGGCATATAATTATAATTTGCAGGAGGAGCAAAAGAGTAAGATCCCCGCATCTGCGCAGCACCCGGCTGATGCATCCCTGGTGAACCCGAAAACGTAACAGAGCCATGATTGTATCCATGTCGCCTTAAAACCAGCGCCGTTCAGCCATCCCGGCGGAGGAGCACCGAATCTACCAGAGGCGAGGGCCTCGGCGTCAAAGAGAGACCGGAAGCCCATGTTCCCGTCTGGCACGCCCAGGCGCCTTTTGAAAGCGGCCAATCCCTGCAGAGGTGGAGGACCCCTGGGCACATTGGGGCCAGCAGGAATCACACGAGGCTGGTGAGACATGGCGACCACCTGGGCGAAGGAACCTCGCGAGGGCGATCTGGGCGGAGACGGTCTTGTCGTTGCAGACGAGGAAGAGCTGCAAACCGGCTTCGAAGGGTGCGGCGAAGGGGACCGAGGAAAACGCGACAGGATCGATCGATCTGAGGACACCCTCGCCTTCCAAACCCTTCTCGACACCGCTTCCCAGGAAAAAACAGACACGGGCCCACCCGACTTAGCCAGCTCAGCAGAAGGCGTAACAATCGGACGCTTCGGCTCCCATCTTCGCAGTGATCGATCGCCCAGATCGGCGAGGACCTCCATGATGGCGGAGGGCACGCCACGGCTTCACCCGTGGACCGCTGCAGAGACGCCAACCCGAAGGAGAATCACCACCGGCTCGACACGCCGGCGAAGACGACACGAACGAACATCGCCATCGCCAGTAATGTAGCTCACCCGTGACTCAATTCCGTTCCCAAAACCTTGGCCTTGGGGGAAGCCGACCTCTTCCGTAAAGCTCGCTGAGCTCCCCGCTTCTCCGACACCGCGCGACACCGATGTCCAACCCAGTCCCTGCCGACGCCCTCGAGGGCCTCGAAGCGCCACACGGCCCGCCAAGAAATTTCATCTGAGTCGGAGTCCGATCCAAGACATCAAAACCTAGAGCAACGAGCCACCGACGATCAAGGCTGACGAAGCCCCCGGCCTTGAGGGCGAGATCCCATTCCTCCCCATCGCCAGACAGGTCGCCAGGAATATATCACCCCACTATTAGTTGCATGCTCCATTATTAATTGGGTGCTCCCTTATTTTCATTAGTGCCGAAATGAGCCTGCGGAGTGTAGAACGTATTAGGAAGAGGAAAAATGAAGATGAAGAAATTATGTTTGTCATTTTACCTGCATTGCACTTGCATTTGATATGCCCAAGGGAAAGAGTGAAACGGCACCTTTCCTTTTTATATGGCAAGGAGCGCGTTAGGGAATTGCTTGGTGGGCACCTGAAGAATTGACTCGTTGCCTTTAGGATGGAGCCACACATATTCATGTGGTTGGCATCATATCTTAGAGATCAAGGCCTGATTTCAGATTCAAGAATCAAGGTGGAAGAGAAGTTGGCATTCTTTCTGTACATGTTGTCACATAATGCTTCCTATGAAAAACTGCAATTGGAGTTTCAGCATAGTGGGTGGTCCTTCAGCAAGTATGTCAGAAATTTCTTTGACATCATTCCAATCTTTCTTGCCCCATACCAAGGTGCTCGGTATCATTTGAAAGAGTTTGGACATGGTCGTCGCCGTCCACAAAACTACAAAGAGTTGTTTAACCATCGACATGCTGTCCTTAGAAACCACGTGGAGAGGCTTTTGGGAATTCTCAAAAAGCGATTTCCTACTCTTAAAGTTGGCACCTTCCACAAAATAAGAAATCAAGTGAAGATCCCGGCCGCGGCAGCAATATTTCATAATATTATCAAACAACACAATGGAGATGGGGAATGGCTTGATAACCAAGAACATAACATAGACCCAAATGAATTTGTGGATCTACCTAATGATGATGATAACTTCCAAGGGCTCCCGGGGAACAATGTGGAAGGCAATAATTTGAGGGATCAGATTGCACTCCAGATGTGGAATGATTACCAAAATGAGTAGTAGTATCTTAATGCAGTAGTGAACTCTCTTTGTTATTTGTTCTATTTTGTTCATTGTTCTCTTTGTTCTATTTTGTAATAATAATGAACTTGTTCTCTTTGATCAGATTGTGTTCTTTGTTCTTTGATTAGATTGTGTTCTTTGATCAGATTGTGTTGATCAGATTGTATTCAGTTTATGTGTTAATTACTTTATCTTAACCAGATATGTATCCCAAAGGTTCTCCTAAACACCAGATAAGTCAGTTAAGCACAATGGGCAAGAAATGGTTGTCTCCTAAGCACACCAAAAGGCCTTCTCCAAAGTATCGCAAGAAGAGTTCTCCAAAAGGTACTCAAAAAGTCTATACAACTCTTTTCATTCATAACTTCCAGAACGAATAGCGGCGCTAAGCAGATTCATCAGCCGCATGGGCGAGAAGGCCCTACCATTTTACCAGCTGCTGCGCAAAGAAGATAAATTCGAGTGGCCGCCGGAAGCCAACGACGCATTCGAAAAGCCTCAGCGACTTCTCCACCTCGCCTGCTTTGGTCACGCCAAAGGAGTCGCGAGCCTCTTCTTGTACATATCACCACACATCGTGGTCAAGACTGCGTTAGTGGTCGAAACGACCGAAGAGGGCAAGACCCACGGGTCCAACGCCCAATCTACTACCTCGGCGAGGTACTCACGCCAACAAAACAGAGGTACCCTCACTGCGAAACTTCGCCTACGTGTTCATGACTCGGCGGTGAGCCATTACTTCGTGGAGCACCGGTGATGGTTGTCAATGAGGCACCCCTGAGCGACATCTGAATAACCCAGAGGCCACGGGACGGCGTGTACTGTGGGGCATCGAATATCACCCTTGGACATCGCTCACGGCGACTCGCAATCAAATCTCAAGTCCTTCCGGATTTCTGGTACATTGGATGGAGTCTGCGGTTGCCAGACACCCTGGACATATGTCGCATCATGGACGATGCACTTCGACGGCTCCAAGCCGGGCGAGCAGAGCAGGGTCATATCGACCTCGGCAAGGCGACAAGATGAAATCGCCCTTTGGATGAAATTCGAGCCTCCAACAATGAGGCAGACACGAAGCCCTCATCCACGGTATGAGGATGGCAAAATCATGCGGCGCTACCGTCATCTACGGTGACTCCAACCTCGTCGTCCAACAGACGATGAACGAGTGCGACGCACACGCCGAAAACATGATCGCGTACTGCGCGCTCTACAACGCACTCGAAGGAGAATTCGACGGCTGCGAACTTCGGCATGTCGCAAGAGAAAGCAACGAAGAAGCCGACAGACTGGCTAACATCGGCTCCACCTGCGCAAAGGTGCCACCAGGTGTATTCCTCGAACAGATCTGCGTGCCATCAATCAAGCGGAAGTTCCCCAAAGGATCACCCGAAGAAGCAGAACACTCGGGGGCTATGCTACCCGAAGGTCATGAAGGACCCAAGAAACTGGACACCGAGGTCGCCATGGTCAACCTGATGCAGGTCATGGTAGTCGAAGAAACTTGGACGCAACCATACCTCCAGTTCCTGATAAACGGAGAAGCTCGACATCATGACAGATGCGACACATATCTCGTCGGTCAAAGGCCTTCACCATCATCAATGGCGAACAGATAAGCGCAGATACGGGTGTACTACAACGATGCGTCACCATCGACGACGGCAAAGCCATACTCCAAGACATCCACGAGGGCATCTACGTCCATCACGCAGGCAGCCGCTCCCTTGTCGCCAAAGCTCTACGAGCCGGATTCTACTGGCCAACGGCCATGAGCGACGCAAAGGACATAGTCCGAAGATGTAATGGGTGCCAACGGTTTGCCGACAAACCGCACGCACCCGGATCCGAGCTCAGACCCATACCTATAGCCTGGCCTTTTGCTCCATGGGGCCTCGACATGATCAGCAAACTGCTAAAGTCCTCGAAAGGGGGACACGTTTACCTCCTAGTCACAGTCGACAAGTTCACTAAGTGGGTCGAGGCCATGCCGGTCACCAACCAGAAAGGCAAAACTGCTGTCAAGTTCTTCGAATCCATTGTCTACAGGTTCGGCGTACCACACAGCATCATCACCGACAATGGATCGAACTTCATCTCTGAGGAGTTCCAGGACTTCTGCGAAGGCCTTGGGATCAACATCACGTATGCCTCAGTGGCACACCCGCAAACGAACGGGCAAGTGGAAAAGGCCAACGGCCTAATCGGCGCTGGTATCAAGAAATGCCTCATGAGCCCACTCGAACGGAAGGCTGGAGCCTGGACGAAAGAACTACCATCCGTCCTGTGGAGCTTACGGACTACGCAAAACAACTCCACCGGCTACACGTCGTTCTTCATGGTGCACGGAGCTGAGGCCGTGCTACCAGCCGAAGTTCGCCACGAGGCCCCTCGGGTTGTCGCATACAACGAAGCCGAATCCACGGCCGCACTCGAAGACGCCGTCGACACGCTCGACGGCATAAGAGACATAGCGGAAGACCCGATCACGGTACCAAAGAGTCTCCAAGAATTACAAATACCGATCAAGCGCCAAGGTCCTTCGTCGAAGGAGACCTCGTCTTGCGGCTCAAGCAAACGCGACCGAAAAAATTCGAGTCACCATGGGAAGGACCCTACGTCATCACCGAAGTCATCCCAGGTGGCGCCTATCGCCTCAAGCACGTGGAATCTGGAGTCGCATACTCCAATCCATGGAACATAACGCACTTGCGACGATTCTACCCATAGCTACCTACCCCTTTACTTTCAATAAAGGCTTTTCAGCCAAGGCTACTCAGCCGAAAAATGTACTTCCTCCATTACGATATAAATAAAGCTAAGTGTCTCGCCCCAAATTTTCATTCGCTATTTTGCAACTTTACCTCATGCTACAAACGCACTCGGGGGCTCCCCCACCTCACGATTTCATCGACTGAGGATCATACGTGTACACCTGAGTAGCTGACGACGTCAGGCAAACGAAAAGGACACGTACTCAAGCAAAGCACTGTGTACTCACAACAAACAAACCTTTACAATAAAGGGCACAACACGCCCAGTCGAAATATACAAATTTTACATCTATCTATTTTACAGGTACTACCTATTCTGAAGAATAACCTGAGCACGCTTCTCAAACAAATCTACGACTTGTTCGACATCTTCTTACATTTGCATAATGTGGACGATGTCCCACTCACCACCATCCGGCCGAGGAGGTGGCCCGGCCACAACGGATAAATCTACATCAGTAGGTGCAGTCTCACAAGAGACAAAGAAGCCTTGACTCGGCGACAAGTCTTGCCGACCAACTCCTCGACGCGTTGCTCACGCTCAAAACTTCGAAGAAGACCCATAAGGCTCATCGGCACAACATCCAAAGGAAACATGACGCAAAGACCGAGGCAAGCGACGTCAAGACTGGCGAAGCACCGACACTGTGCACACGATCATGTATACCGCCAGAGCCATGGCACGACCACGATCCATCCGAAGAAGCCATCGGCCTCCATGTCTTGGGTCAAGTTGACCAATTGACATGACATCGCTTCTTTCTCTTCCTTCGGAGCAAGGTTAGCACCTGCGACAATGACACAAATTAAAAGGCAAGGCCAGCAGGCTCATCCGAAGAACTGAGCTACAACTCGAAATAAATAGCAACTTACATTAAAGCTGCTCAGATATCCGAAGTAGTTCCGCCATCAAGTACTCCTCTCTGGCTGCACCGCGATCCGCCTTGGACTTCCAAACATCGGCGTGACCACGCAACACAAGCAACTCCCTCTCAAGACTACGAGCACGGTCCCGAAGAAAAGCGAGTTGAGAAGTGTCATCCAAAGATGGCCGCAAGGCTTGCTGAGCGAGGTGTCATTGTGGTCAAGACCAAGGAACCTAGAACAGCAGAAAAGAAAAGGACACAAGCATTCAGAAGGTGGTAGCAAACAACTCAGAAGAATTCATTAAGCACATAAAGGCCACTACGTGGCACAAGGATGGTGTTCCTCAAAATATTTACAGCAAAAGCATACTACAAACTATCCTACATCTACAACGCCTAAGACGCGCAGACTCGAGGTTGCCTCGGGCCGGACCGCTTAGCCTTGGCCTCACTGCTTGGCGCAAGATACTTCGACAAAGAAATCAATGAGCTTCTACCATATCGTTTTGCTGACGAGTAGGCAAAAGCTACCTCGGATCCATCTGCGGTCGTCGGCATCCGGAGGTGATCCGGGCAGGTCCAACTCCGCCCACCGCCAACGCCATCGCCCGACGACGCCAGACCGATGCTTCTTCGCTGCGCTTATGCATTGCAGCGCCTTTACCGACAGAGCCTCCGCCAGGGCATCCACATCATCAAGGGCCACGCCCTTAGGGACAAGCTCCTTGTAGAAGCGGCCAAGGACCTCCTTCGACTTGGCAAGGGAGTCGACGGCAGCGGTCTTGCAGCGATCTTCGATCTTGCGTAGCATCATCTAGAGCACTCCGTGCTCTTCTAGAGCCATCGAACTTCGATACTGCGGCATCAAACAAAAAAGAAGACATGAAGAAAAGCAAAGACAGAAGAAGACTAGAAACGAAGAAACAATCACAAATACAAAACTCACCCGAAATAGCCTTGGCGACCTATGAGCTTGCACGCCACCTCTCTCTCACGTGCGGCACAAGCGGTGGCTATTCCTCCGCGGCCCATGCCTCTGCTGCAGAGCTCCTTAGCTTGGCGCCTTGGTTAGCTCCAAATCGGCGTTCCTTCGCACTAGCGCCATTTTCTTCTCCGTGGCGAAAGGCTCTTCTTGAGAGCATCGACCTCACGAGAGAAGTATTATGCTCCTCCGCATTCAAACAAGCAAACGCCGAGAAGCGGGACCGGAATAAATGAGAGAAGCACCGAAAACAAACAGGTACCTTGAAGCTGTCGGAGGTTAGCCTCCAGCACCAGGCGCTCCTGCACCAGCCGTTTGGCCTCCTGTACAAAAGGCTGCAGAATAAAGAAACACCAGTAAGGGAAAAATGACTTGGGGGCTACGCTCAACGCAAAGGAATACAAGCAAAATTCGCACACGAAGACACACGGGGGCTTCCCCACTCGACGATTCGAAAAAAGAACAAGACACGAAATTTTTCAGACACCCGGGGCTCTGCGGCACGGCAGAGGTACTTACATGCTCTGATGGCGATTCCGAAGGCCCGCTGGCGAAATTCTGAGGCGCAACCACCTGCACCTCCTGCAGAGGAGGATTCGGAGCGGCGCCCCCTGACGTTGCCACCGTTTGGGGAGGAGGAGACGCAACTTTCGACTCCCCCATCATCTCCCGAGCACCATCACTGGAGAAGTCGTGGTAGGAATGCCTGCATATGAAGCAATCAGCACAGGTGCACAATCAACAAAGGAAAAAGGACAACATAAGTACAACAAGAAACTTACGAGTCCAGCGAACTCAGGTCAAAGACAGGAGGAGCCCTTCGAGCTCTCTTCTCTTCCTTTTTCTCCTCCTTTTTCTCTTCTTTCTTTTCTTCCTTCTTCCGCTTCGCTGGCGGGTGTGGCGCTGCATCCCGCATGTGAATGGCGAGAATGGGAGGAAGAGCCCATGCCCGCTACTATGACGCCAAGGCATAGAGGGTTTCGGGAGTCGGAGGAGTCGAGGCATCCAAGACTCACTGAGCTCCGACTCGTTCGCGTATGGTCCTCACTCGACTCGTCGGCATCTTCCGCCGGAGAACGCGCCGAAGGAAGTTCGGACACGGAGTCCACCACGTCATTATCCGGCGCATTCGGAAAAAGTTTGGGCAATGGAGGCATCATGCCCGGCACCTTGAAGCTCTTCAAAAAAGAAGGGAATTTGTTAGCAAACAAAGGGAAAATAAGTACACAGTCGACAAAAAGCGCTACACGCACGAATCTACACCTGTGGAATAGCCAGCGTCGAAGAAAACGGCGGAGTCAGTGACTTCCACGGGATTTTCTCTCTGGCCTTGAACTTCAAAGAATGCGCCAGGGTCCCGCAAGATCCCCTCGGAGATTTTCTCATTTGAAACCCTCGTCGCATCACGGCGCCCAGAATAAAGAAACATCGCTTGGAGAGGCTGCACCCGACGTTCAAGAAAAGTTCGGATGATGTCCACGCCGTTCACTTCCTTCTCAGGAATCAGCTGGAGATCCTGCACTTGACCGTAAAGGGCCTCTATCTCCGCCACCTTTCCATCCAAGATATTGATTTTCCAAGACCTTTTCGGCTCAATCTTTTGGGAGGGGTCAAAAGGAACAAGACCAAAATCTTGCCCAGGCACTACGGAGTCACGAATGTAAAACCATCGCCTCACTTGATCTTGACAGATTCAGACATAGAGAAGGAAAAGGAAAGAACATTGGCCCTAAGGGAGATGATGCAACCCCCAATGGGATACACACCATCCGAGCCGGATTGCCTCTTCACAGAATAGAGCTTCCGGAAGAGGCCAAAGTGCGGCTCGATGCCGAGCCAACACTCGCAGAAAGTGATGAAACAAGCAATGTGGAGAAGAGAATTGGGCGACAGATGAGGAAGCTGGATGCCATAGAAAAAGAGCAGTCCACGGAGGAAGTTGTGGACTGTAAAAGAAAATCCACGCAAAACAAAGGCAAGAAACATAACCCGATACCCAGCTAGGGGACGGGGGATTACCTCGTTGCCGAGGAGTCTGATGGCCTCCTTATCTTGCGGGATCAAACCCCGCTCGCGAAGCTTGCGGAGATCACTCTCCCGCGCCTCTGATTGCCGCCAGCCACCGTAGGTGACACGGGTAGCGGTGGCGCCTTTCTTTCCTCCGGCGGCGCTGGTCCCAACTGCAGATGACGATTTCTTTGGTTTCCCCATCGTGTTGCGGCGGCGCCAGCGGTGAAAGCGCAGAAAGGATGATGGAAATGTGGAAGGAAATCCCAGCGCACAGCAAAAATCGCTAGAACACAAGGAGGCAGTAAAAACAAGAGTAGATGCAGTGAAAACAAACTGCAAGCTTTCCCCAATGATTATAAAGGCGAAGACGATGCACGACAGCCGTCCATCCAGAAGACCTAACGCTAACGGCAGATCTGGCCATACACGTGTCAGCATCACAACGAACCGTCGTTACCACGTCGTCCACTACGCGCGGAAATCGAGGCGACGCCGTAATTATCTCCACGCCGCGCGTGACCGGTCAACTCAAGGTCAGCAAATGGGACCCACGTTCGTCCAGTCAAGTCATCTCTGGTGTAGCAGACGCTTGAGGTCATTGATCGTCAGCACTGATGTCATCAAAAGCTATACTAGCACAAACAACAATTTGTCGGCTCCACAGCTAAGAGTACTCACTCGAATCTTCGATTCGACTAAATACTAAATTTACTCCTATCGAGGAACCGCCAAGACCAAAGATGAACAAAGATAAATTCTTTCTTCGAGTCTTACGTCGAGTCTACGGCTCCACTACGGACTCGGGGGCTACTCCCATAGGGAGGATGGATTTAAGCATCCGAAATTTAACTACAGAACAATATTTGAAGTAAAGTCTCCGCTCGAGTCTCCGACTCGAACAGACACTCGGGGGCTACTCCCATAGGGAGTGTTGGTCGCGCACCCTATGAATTCTTCGACTGTGATCTTTCGGATCAGACACGCAAAACTTTTTTCGGCAACTATGCCCCAGTAAATTGCTAAGCGAGTAATGTTTCTCCTTAGCCACCCGAAACACCTTCGCGGTGACAAATGTTCGGATGCTGCGTCCATGATGCAAAGATAAGACCCGCAAATATCATCTGATGGCCTGGCAACGCCTTAACATCAAGGCCTGCTAGTATAGATCCGTGCCAGCAGGTGCGATGAAAAATCCCGACGGACGCGTTGGGTACATCAAATAAAATCATTGGAATTCCACTCCTGTAAGTCCTCCGCGGCCTGAATCGAATTACGCCAGCATATGTGTTGGAGATATGCCCAAGAGGCAATAAAAAAGTGGTTATTATCATATCTTCATACTTATGATAAATGTTTACATACCATGCTATAATTGTATTAACTGGAAACATTAATACTTGTGTGATTTGTAAACATAAAAGAGTCCCTAGTAAAGCCTCTTGTTAAACTAGCTTGTTGGTTAATATATGATCATGGTTTCCTGATCATGAACATAGAGATGTTATTAACAACAGGGTCATATCATTAGGAGAATGATGTGATGGACATACTCCTATAGTTAAGCGTAGCATAAAGATCAAGTCATTTAATATAGTTCATTTGCTATAAGCTTTCTGATACATAGTAACCTGATTCCTTCGACCATGAGATCATGCTTATCACCATCACCGGAAGGATGCCTTGATGACATCAAACACCACACCTTAACTGGGTGGCTATAAAGGTGGCATTGAGTGTTCGGAAAGTATGGGTTGAGACACATGGATCAAGAGTGGGATTTGTCCATCCATATGACAGATAGATATACTCTGGGCCCTCTCGGTGGAATGTCATCCAATTAGCTTGCAAGCATGTGACTAGCTCACAAGGGATCACATACCACGAGAACAAGAAAAGAGTACTTATCGGTAACGAGGTTGAACTAGGTATGCAGAGATACCGACGATCAAAACCTCGGATAAGTAAACTATCGTGAGACAAAGGGAAATTGGTATCGTATGTAAGTGGTTCATTCGATCACAAAGTAATCGTAGAAATATGTGGGAGCCATATGAATTTCCAGATTCCTCTATTGGTTATTGATCGGAGAAGTGTCTCGATCATGTCAGCATAATTCACGAACCGTAGGGAGACACACTTAAGGATTCGATGTTGTTGAGTAGTTATGGAATGATGAGTAAGAGACCGAATGTTGTTCGAAGTCTCGGATGGGATCCGGGATATCACGAGGAGATCCGGAATGGTCCGGAGAATAAGATTCATATAAGGAAAGTCCTATTTCGGGGTTGGAGAATGGTTCCGGTGTTTTCATCGGGAATGTTCTAGAAGGTTCCGGAATGTCCGGCACTCCGGAGGGGAAGAGTACATGAATGTGTCATTACAAGTTGAAATGGTTGCATCATGTACTAGGTGTCATCGCTGAACAAAATAAAGGGATAAACCAAATCCTAGTTTGAAAACTCAAACGCCAATTTGAAAAAAATCAAACGGCTATTTTGTTTGGTGGAGGGAGAGTAGGAAACCTACTTGGGGAGGAAGTCCCTCTCCCTCCACCGCCAGCCCTTGGAGACCGAGTTGAGGGACTCCTCCCTGGCGCCTCCACCTATATAAGGAGGGGCAGAGCTGCCCCACCAAACACACAACTTGAACCCCGCAAACCCTAGCTCCAAGCCGCCACGCCAGCCTAGGCCTTAGCCACCGCCTAGCTCCTCTACTTGGTGTCTAAACCCTAGATCGCCAAGCCTCTCATAGTCCACCATACCGCTCGGCTTGGCGAAGCCTGCGAGATCTCTCCTCTACTTCGGTACCACGCCGTGTTGGGAATCGTGAGAGTGCTACAACCTCCGGCCTTCTTTGGAACAAGGGAGAGGAAGGTCTTCATCGAAAATCTAGAGCGATGTGATTACGGAGCCGCTTAGGAGCCTTACCGGAAGGATCGTCTACGCGATCTTGAGATCAGAAAGAGTATGACTACATCATCCACGAGAATATGCTCTCGTTAACCGCTTTGGATCTTCGAGGGTTAGTATTCCATCGACTCATTGCTACAATCTAGTAGATAGATCTTGGCTTGACCATAGATTAGATCTTGATTGTGTGTTCATGCGGTAGAATTTTTTTGTTTTCCATGCTACGAAACCCTACAGTGGTATCAGAGCCAGGTTTATATGTAGATCTGTTGCACGAGTAGAACACAATGGTCATTGTGGGCGGTGGTGCTTTTATTATCAATTGCTTCTTGTGTACTTTGCATCTTGCGGTATGATGGGATGAAGCGGTCCGGGCTAACCTTACCTGACATCGTTCATGAGACTTGCTCCACGCTCAACATGCAACTTGTATTGCATAAGTGGCTTTGCGGGTGTCTGTCTCTCCCATCATAGTATAGATCCAATTGACATTGGGCACTTGATAGTTTAAGCATCAACGTTGTGGTTCCTGTTCGTAAGTTAGAGCGACACTTATTGAAAGCCCCAAACCACGTAAAACATGCAAAGAAAATTAGAGGCGTCTAACTTTGTTTTGCAGGGGTGTGCTGTGATGTGATATGGCCATGATTGTGATTATATTTGATGTATGCAATGTTACTTATTGTAAGTTGACAACTGGCAGGAGCCATATGGTTGTCTTTAAATTCTGTTAAGACCCGCGTGTTTATTCAAAGTAGTTGAAATAGTTGAAGCTGGTGGATGACAACCATGGAGCGGCATCATTGACCTTGATGCAATGCTGGTGATGATGGAGATCATGTTCGTGCTTGAAGATGGAGATCGGAAGCACAAAGAAGAAATGCCATATCATATCACATATTATGAATTGCATGTGATGTTAATCCTTTTATGCATCTTGTATTGCTTAGTTCACGATGGTAGCATTATAAGATGATCCCTCAAGCACACAATTTCAAGTTTTAAAATGTTCATCCTTAGTAAGCACCGTTGCTAAAGCTCGTTGTTTCGAAGCATCACGTGATGATCGGGTGTGTTAGATTCTGCGAGTGTATACAACGTGAGCAAGCCAGATTTGCTCATGCGGAAGCTAAGGTTTGATCTTGACGAGCCTAGCATGTACAGACATGGTCTCGGAACACGGATCACCGAAAGGTAAAGCATGAGTCATATAGTAGATATGATGAACATGTTTATTGTTCGCCATTGAAGCTACATCAACTCTCGTGATGATCGGTTTTGATGTGGTGGATTTGGTTCGTGTGGTCACTAAAACAATGTGAGGGATATTTTTTGAGTGGGAGTTCAACGGCAATATGATTAAAAGTTGAACACTATTTATCATAAATTAAATCAAAGTGAATTTGCATAGTTGTTGTAGTCATTGGCATCCGTTTACCACCTTGCGCTTAGTTATAATTGAGATGATAGAACTATAGAATTCTGGTTAGTTACTTTACGAACTGGTATCGTATTGTTTTGAAGTGTTAATCTAAAGTTTAAAAGTCCTATTGCAAACTTTCAGTAAGTTCCGGTTACTCCATGAAGTTTAATAATTGGTATTAAAATCGAGAGTGAAAATTCCAAGATTTAGTGTATGAGTATCATGTTTATCTCCTTGATTCTTGATATTCAAAGAATTGTCTTAATATCAAGGTTATCTAGGATCTGAAAGAGTTGTTTCAGAAACCATGATGTGTGGAAGATATTTTGATATCTGAAACGAAGTTTTGGTTGCAACATGATAGAGTATAATATGGCAAAAGTCATGTTCTCATATTTGATGAGAATTTGCAAAAGATTGGAGACACTAGTTGTCCTAATCCTCCAAAAGGTTTTGGAGAGCAACATTATACTCGCGATTCACCGTTATAAGCTAAAGTAGCTTGATCATGAATAATTCCATGAGAAGGATGAATATTTGATGTAGGTAAAATGTTTACTACATCAAGAGATTACTAAAGAAAGGAATTTGAAAGAACACCAAACATTTGATGATGGTAATCTAATTCAAAGTGCAAGTCCAAAAACATTGGTATTTAACTATACACGCTTTGGACTATGTGTCATGTGTATGGCTCCACTGTTGATGTTGATATATTCTTTCAAACAGGAAAAAGAAATACTGAAAGAGAATCTCATAAATATATGGCAGAAAAGAAAAGACTAGAATTGTTCAGTTTAGGTATATAAAGGATATACGTGTTATGGCTATATTCTTTGCTTGTTAAACAATGTGGTTCTTAAGTATTTGATACTGAATTTGTTGGTATGAATCATCATACGAAACAACAAAATTCATGAACTACAATGGCCTAAGTAACTAGCAAAAGAATATGTGATGATGTTCATCGAGAACAAATAAAGGTTTATTGTGTTGCTCGTTAAAAGCTTGCCTTCAAGATTTGTTTTATCAGGTATTATGAGAACAAAAGGGTTGTTCAATTAATTGTCGTTATCCATAAAAGATGGATGATTCACAAATCTCGTTGGAGAAAGCACATCCATAAAACTAGTGCTAAAAATGTCGAAAGACAAATTGATTGAAAGATCACTTATGAAGTGACATCGCCATTTAAATTATATTGGAAAGAAAACATGAAGAAACTCCTTGTGGATGGAATTTTGGAGTCTTTTGATTTTTGATCAAATGATGCTTGTGAAACTTTCCTAGAGATAATTAAAACTTCGTTCATAGGCCAAAAGGGAACGAATGACTAGCTTATTGGAACTTGTACATATTGTTGTATGAAGTCCATTATGTGTAGTCAAGAGCGATGGATTTCAACTTCATATGCTTCCTCTGAAAATTTGAGTGAATATATGAATATTTACTTAATAAGGATGAAGTATGAAACAATTGAAAAGTTCAAAGATTTTCAAGATGAAGTGCAAAATCATTGTAACAAGAATATAAATAGTTTATGATAAGATCATAAAGGAAGATATTTGAGTTACGAGTTTAGCATAATACCTAAGATTTAAGGAATCGTTCCGTGGATTTGCATTTCCGGAAACACCATAAGAGTATGGAGCGTTCGAGATATGTAATTAAACCTTGTTTGAGATGGTAAGATCAAAGGTGTAATTCATAAAACTGTTATTATATTTTAAAGATTAAAAGCTTTAGAGACTACCGTTTTTCCACTGAAAAGAGCTCCATCATAATCCGTTGAATTGACACCATATAAAGTTATGGTTTGGGATAAAACCTAAGTTGTCCTTTCTTAAACATTGGTATGCTATGCATAAGAAAGATGCTTGCAACCAAAATCGGATGAACATATCTTTGTATGTTATTTTGAATAATAGTTAAGTATTCCTCCATAACACCAAATACAAAAGTGTTTGTCGCTTAGAACGTCAAGTTTCTTTAAGAAGGAATTTTTCGTGAAAATTTAAGTGGGGGACAATAGAACTTTGATAAGGTTAAAAGAACCTTAGCTATATGTGCAGAAGTGCGCAGTCAAGAAAAGTGTTTTGAGGCAACAATGCTCATGGCTCACGTGCCTCAAAGGTTGTGGTCACGGAGGACTAAGTTCCTATTGAAACAAGAAGGTCGGATAAACAATCAAATACCAAGATTTGAGAGTTAAATCATTATTTAACGATAATGATCCGACTACATGCAAAGAAGCGATGATGGGCCCTAACACCGTCAAATGGCTTGAAGCTATAAAATCCGTGATAGTTCTATATATGAGAGATCAAGCTTTGAACTTCAAAGACCCTCTGGAAAGGTACAAGACCTTACAGTCGTATTTGGATATATAAAGAAATAGACATGGATGTTTCACATCTATGAAATTATCGACATATCGGGAAAGAGTTCAGGACAATGTTCAAAGAGTTGACTATGACAAGATCCGATCTTTTATTAAGCGATATTTAGTCTAGACGGATTAATGTAGCAACTACGACATATAATTTTGTTATGTGTTGAATTAAAAAACAAGTTCTTCTAATAGAATGGTTACCAAGGACGTGTGCATGACACGGTCCAAAGGGTTTTGTTAATTCAAAGGATGCTAAAAGCATAAGCAAACTTCAATAGTTGAAGTAAGCATCGCGGAGTTGGAATCTTCACCATGATAAAACTGTTAAAAGAGTTTAATTTCATCGGAGACGATGAAGATGCTTGCATTTGCAAGAAATTAAGTGGGAGCGCTAAGACATGTTTCTAATACATTATGTGGAAGACATATTGTTGATTCGAAATAATGTATCTTTTATTAACACAGGATAAGAATTTCATCTCGATGAAAGACTTAGGCAAAACCCAAATATTTGGCATCAATAGACGCTAATATGGTTGTGCCGAAAGTACATAGATGATATATTGAATGAGTTTAATAGAGAAACTACAAGAAAGGTTCTTGTCGCACAGAAAGGATTGAATGAGTTCAATATTGATGATATATTCTAGTGTATTGACACTTGATAAGTGAAACAAAGATTCAAGTATAGATTGATACTTGATGTATGAAATCACAAAGAGTATTTATATCAATCATGCTGTGATATGTACAAATCCAGATATGTCCTATGCTCTAAATGATGTGAGCATATACCAGAATGATTCATAAGATGATCATTGGACGATAGTAAGGATATTCTTATGATCTTTTGGAAGAACTAAGAATATATTGTTTTGTAGAAGTGACAAATAGATGGTTAGTTCATTGTAAAAGTACTACATTGATACTAGTTTTGTCACGAAGTACAAATTAAGTTTATCTCAATCTAAACTAAGGGTGGCACAATGTGATGGAAAGTAAGTTCCATAATGGATTTGGATGAGTTCCAAAGTTAAGACATTGTGACAGATACTACAACAAAAGGGCTAAGTATATAAGCTATTATAGCGACAAAAGAGGGCATTTGTGTCAAGTAGTTTGTTATCAAACTAGGTGTAGTTCACAACAGGGATAATGCTATGAAGATATATTGTACGACAATATTATCAACATGTTTTAACCCCAAAGAACTAAAGGTCACACCAAAGGACCAAATTTGTACAAAGCCATCTCATTAGAAAATGAGTGATGCGTAGAGACGCAAAGACATGCAATTACACGGACTGGAAGTGTCGATCCGGAGATCAGTTGACCACTAGCAATCGTGTACATACGACACCAGAAAGCCATAGGTGTTGAATACACAAAGGTTTGAAACTAGATTATTGACTCTAGTGCAAGTGGGAGACTGTTGGAGATATGCCCAGGAGGCAATAATAAAGTGATTATTATCATATCTTCATACTTATGATAAATGTTTACATACCATGCTATAATTGTATTAACCGGAAACATTAATACTTGTGTGATTTGTAAACATAAAAGAGTCCCTAGTAAAGCCTCTTGTTAAACTAGCTTGTTGGTTAATATATGATCATGGTTTCCTGATCATGAACATAGAGATGTTATTAACAACAGGGTCATATCATTAGGGGAATGATGTGATGGACATACTCCTATAGTTAAGCGTAGCATAAAGATCAAGTCATTTAATATAGTTCATTTGCTATAAGCTTTCTGATACATAGTAACATGATTCCTTCGACCATGAGATCATGCTTATCACCATCACCGGAAGGATGCTTTGATGACATCAAACACCACATCAGAATCGGGTGGCTATAAAGGTGGCATTGAGTGTTCGGAAAGTATGGGTTGAGACACATGGATCAAGAGTGGGATTTGTCCATCCATATGACGGATAGATATACTCTGGGCCCTCTTGGTGGAATGTCATCCAATTATCTTGCAAGCATGTGACTAGCTCACAAGGGATCACATACCACGAGAACGAGAAAAGAGTAATTATCGGTAACGAGGTTGAACTAGGTATGCAGAGATACCGACGATCAAAACCTCGGATAAGTAAACTATCGTGAGACAAAGGGAAATTGGTATCGTATGTAAGTGGTTCATTCGATCGCAAAGTAATCGTAGAAATATGTGGGAGCCATATGAATTTCCAGATTCCTCTATTGGTTATTGATCGGAGAAGTGTCTCGATCATGTCCGCATAATTCACGAACCGTAGGGAGACACACTTAAGGATTCGATGTTGTTGAGTAGTTATGGAATGATGAGTAAGAGACCGAATGTTGTTCGGAGTCTCGGATGGGATCCGGGATATCACGAGGAGATCCGTCCGGAGAATAAGATTCATATAAGGAAAGTCCTGTTTCGGGGTTGGAGAATGGTTCCGGTGTTTTCATCGGGAATGTTCTAGAAGGTTCCGGAATGTCCGACACTCCAGAGGGGAAGAGTACATGAATGTGTCATTACAAGTTGGAATGGTTGCATCATGTACTAGGTGTCATCGCTGAACAAAATAAAGGGATAAATCAAATCCTAGTTTGAAAAGTCAAATGCCAATTTGAAAAAAAATCAAACGGCTATTTTGTTTGGTGGAGGGAGAGTAGGAAACCTACTTGGGGAGGAAGTCCTTCTCCCTCCACCGCCGGCCCTTGGAGACCGAGTTGGGGAGGGACTCCCCTCCCCTTGGCGCCCCTCCACCTATATAAGGAGGCAGCGCCCTCCAAACACACAACTTGAACCCCAAACCCTAGCTCCAAGCCACGGCTGGCCGCCACCTTCGCTGCCGCCTAGGGTTAAACCCTAGCCGCCGACTTGGGGCATCCCCTTGCCCTAGCCACCAGCCTAGCTCCCTCTACTTGGTGTGTCTAAACCCTAGATCGCCAAGCCTCTCTCATAGTCCACCATACTCGCTCCGGCTTAAGGCGAAGCCCTGCGAGATCTTCCCTCTACTTCCACCTGCGTCGTCGTCAGGAATCGTGAGGAGAGTGCTACAACCTCCGTTTCTTTGGAACAAGAGAGGAAGGTCTTCATCGAAAACCGAACGTGTGACCGACTACGGAAGCGCTGCCGGAACGCAGCGCCGGAAGGATCGTCTACGCGATCTTGAGATCGGAAGTGTACGACTACATCACCCACGAGAATCTGCTCTCGTTAACCGCTTTGGATCTTCGAGGGTTAGTATTCCATCGACTCGTTGCTACAATCTAGTAGATAGATCTTGGCTTGATCATAGATTAGATCTTGATTGTGTGTTCATGCGGTAGAATTTTTTTGTTTTCCATGCTACGAAACCCTACAATATGTTCCGGGTTCGAGTTAAGGGACTCGAATCTGAATAAGATCGTGATGTTTCGTCCTAAGATAGTTAACTGACCCTGATCCATCGGGTGAGTCAGGCACACGCATCAACAATCCCTACACACATACTGTTAATACGTAGTTGCACCCGAAGGATTGAAGAGTCCTGAGCCGAATCTACGATTCGACTGATCACTCGGGGGCTACTGACATGGTTATATCCTACGGGTGCGTGACATCAGCATACCTGGTCCAGCCTAAGGAAGGCCCACGGCCGACGTACGCCGGCCCATGAAGATTTTCGGGTGGCCAAGGCCCATGACGTCTTCGGATCCTTGGAGAGCAAGACTAGCATAGATAGGAAATTCAAAGGGGTAAAACCCTAGAACTTGTAACCGACTAGGTCTATGCCCGGGACCTGCCTAAGTCTATATAAAGGCCAGGAGGGCACGACCTAGATCGCCCCGCCATACTTTCGCATACACACCTCCACGCCAGATCGAATCACAGACCTCAGAACCTTCGGTTCCGCGTAATCAAAAGCGCATAAGCGGGAGTAGGGTTTTCCTCCGGGCTGAACACAGGTAAATCTCGTGTCCCCTGGTTGCTTGTCTGTTAACCGTTCCGCGATCTCCAGCATCCCCATCTTCTCCAAAACCCAAGTCCATAACAATGGGCATTGACGAGATCAAACCTCGTCAGAGACCAATTTCTATTTGTTAAACATTAGGGCATCCACAGCGTTGCCGTAGCTAAATAACCATTAAAAACTAATTTTGCAATGGAGACAAATATGGCTACAATTGCACAACGTGTCCGTCGCCATATTTCTGTAGTGCGTACCCCATCAACTAGTAAAACTAGGGAGAAAAGGTCTTCTCTCTCCCAATCTCCAGGGGCTTCGTGCAACGCCATGAAAAAAATTCCCCTTTCCCATCCAAATTCCCTCCATGGATTTGGCTCTCCTTGTCTTCCCTTTTCTTTGGCTCCCAAATCCGACGGGTATGAATCCTAGCGAAGGGTTTGCAGCTGTGGGCGAGCGGCGGCTCGGAGATGAGTGGCGGCGGCGAGCATGGAGAAGAGCGGCGGAGGCGACTTCAGCGTGATGGCGAGCACGGAGAAGCAATGAGGCGAGCAACTCGAGCAAATCTGGCGACAGATAAGAATGGCGGGAGGCGGCACCTTGAGAAGGCAATGGCCTGGGCCGGCTACTCGCCTCCAAGCGCAGTGTCTGGCGTGTCCAGAAAGAGCCGACCATACGCAAGACCTGGCTAGAGCCAATCGCTCGTCGTCGGCATGGGAGAAGCCGTTGGGAGCTAGGAGAGATATTGTATTATATTGAGATAGGAGAATTTGGCATCCGGAGTTGCTCCGGTTCTCTCTTTTGTTGTTTTGGAACTATGCCCACAATGTGTGAAACTAGTTTTAAAATGTAAAAAGGCAAAATGAAACCAGTTTTGGCATAACGCTATGGGTGCCCTTATAAGGCCGGAGGGTTGATTTAGGTGGTCACTGGTTTGTTGCTTCGTTTTCCTCCATGCCAGGTGAAAATGAAGCCAATGCATGCATAAACCACGAGCTAGCAATTGGCCAAGGAAGGAAAGAGAAAAACTACACATAGAACTAGCACCAATAGAAATTCACCTTGGTCCCATCAAAATGACCCTCGGGCCTTAGGGCACCCATAGCGTTGTGTTAAAAGTGGTTCTATATTGCCTTTTTAATTTTTGGAACTAGTTTCATACATTATAGGAACAGTTTTAAAAAGAGCAAAATAGTGAACCGGAGCAACTGCATGCTCCGATGCCAAATCTTCTCAAGCGATTAAAAAACCATTCTCTCACACGATGGGGAAGAAAGAGAAGATAGGAAGAGAGAATGGAGGGGAAAAGTGAGCTATTTTTATGTAAGTCATGTCACACTAGGACCCACTATACATGCAATTTGGAATCAGCTACGTTGTGAAAATATGGCCTTACTGCAGGCCAAAGCCAAATTCTAGGGTATGTGAGATTTGGCTATTAACATATTGTGCCTGCCCTTATATTCTCTTAGGCTGGTCATAATGTAAATAACTTTAAAAATAACTAAGGATCCAACACAGCGAAATTGCTTATGTGACAATGTATTAATAAAGAGAGAGGAGGACGAAGTAACATATTTAGTTACTGTAACATCACACATACTAATGCAAGATGAGTCTATCATCTAATAAATGATACTTTACATGACACTACTTATATGTTACTCTTCACTATAAAAATAATAACATAGAATAGTAACTTATGCATGTTACTAGTCTATGTTACTCTCCACTATGACCAGCCTTACTGAGAAAATACACGTAATAGTTTAACTTACTCCCTCCATCCCATATTAGGTTGCGCATAATTTTGCGTGGTAGTCAAACTATACAAAGTTTGACCAAGATTATACGAAATAATATAAAATTATAAAATACAAAAATAATATTATTAAAATTGACTTAGTGTATACTTTTATATTATATAAATTTTATATCATACAAATTTATATTATTTTGTATAATCTTAGTCAAACTTTGTATAGTTTGACTAGCACGTAAAACTATACGCAACCTAATATGGGATTGAGGGAGTACTATCTGCTATGATTAGTCTTACAAAGGCCGAGCTGACAAGACCGTTTCGTCTCTGCCATCTCTGACACGTGAAGGTCTTTAGCAGCATGTGTACCTCCGGCCGCCCACATATCTTTCAGCCACGTGGCACTCAGTCGGCGGTGAACGCAACGAGCAGTAGAAAAGTAGAATAAGTTCCTTTTTGCATCGACGATGTCAACGGTGGCAAGGCGGTCGTTCAAAAGCGATGTGTGCACCACACAGCAGATGAGGCCCAGTAATTTTAGATTTGAATTGCTTTAAATACAGTAATTAAAATGTATGGGAGTAGCAGCGAGCACGTGATTGTATTTTATTCTCTGGCACAGCTGCGGAAAATGTCATTACCGGGGCACCTTCTCCTTTTTCTATTTTTTATCGGTGTGTGCGGTTGAGTTAGCTCGACAAGTTTGACTCCTCTTCACAAACATATACAAATATGAAAGCGACAAAATTATTGTTGACAGTATGTATAGCTTGATTTAAAAAATGTGAATATACCTCAACGTCCCCTGCTACTATCCGCATTTAAAATCCAAGTAAACTATTCTCAAAAAAATATCCAAGTAAACACTTCTCTTTTGTTAGAAATTAATTATAAGACATTCTAGAAGGCTAAACTAGCCTTCATTCCAAATATGTTACTCCCTCCGGTTCATATCATCTAGTCTAAATACTTAATTAGATACATATTAATTTAGACAAAGTTAAAAATATTAATATGAACCGGAGAAAGTATATTATTTAGTGTTCTAAACAAAAGTAATTTTTTCATTAATATATCTTCCGTGCGAACTATCTCTCGTTAGGTGTCTAGCTAGGCATGTAAAATATCTAAATTGTTTGAGTGAGGAGTACGTGAACACATTTTGTTTCAAAGTTTAATATTCCCATGTCATTATGTTTGTTGAGACAAGTTCTTCTTTTATTTATTTATTTTTGTTCGGTGTGTGTTAAGGCGGCTCTCACAAGTTTGACTACCCCTTCCCATGCATTAACGCATCTTAAGAAAGAACAAAAACACTGTTGATCGATATTATCAGCACAAATTGATTTAGAATAATGTAAGCATGTCTCATATTTCCCATCATGCATATATAGGAACTTGCGTGTGATGCGCAAATGGATAGTCAATGCTACATAAGAAATTACATTTTCAAAAGATATCCCTCGTGGCCAAATGCGAGGGGTGAGAAGTTGCGAGGTGTTGAGGAGTGGTACACAAGTAGAATAACCTGGTGAGATTAGAAGAGTGGTTGAACTTCAAAGTGGAGAGTGCATGTAGCATCGCGTAGAGATATATGATCTAAGTAAGTATTTTCTCGGGCAACTGGAAGATAAATATTTGTAAGTCAACACCAATAGCTATAGGATTTAAAGACCAAAACTTCTTTTTACAGAATCTAGATTGTGTTTCTTACCACTGGTACACATATTGCACCGGAAAATGTGGGTGCACTTGTCAAAATTCAAATATATACTAGTGTCTAAATTGTTTAAAAAAATTATATGTGAGTGCTCACGACGGATTCCACTTGAGTGCGGCGTGTTAGTGTCACCATACTTAATCACGATGAATGTAGAAAACATTGATAGATCAAGGAATGCTCACCTCGTTGAAGAAATCAAGAAATTAGAAGCTCATGGATTGCAGTTTTTTTTCTCGAATTATTTTATGTTTAACAGTGGCACAAAACAGAAAAATGTCATTGCCGAGACAAGTTCTCTTTTTTATGGTTAGTGTGTGTGTTCACAAGTTTGACTACCTCTTCCCATGCATTATTAAATTTAAAAGATCCTAAGAACAACAAATCATTGACCAATATTATCATCACAACTTGATTTAGAATATGTGAGTATGTCTTAACGTTTCCTATCGTGCATAGGAACTTGCGTGTGATGCGTGAATGGATAGTCAATGCTACATAGGAAATTAGATTTTCAAAAGATATCCCTCGTGGTCAAATGCGAGGAGTTGATGAGTGCTGCACGAGTAGAATAACCTGGTGAGATTAGAAGAATGGTTTGAACTTCATAGTGGCGAGTGCATGTAGGATTATGTGGGGGAAGTACAATATAAATTTGTTCACGTCCAGCCAAATTTAGATCTCTCTGTACTGTCTGTGTGATATATGATCTACTGTCTGTTCAAAAAAAAAGTGCTACTCGTATGCACGGTGATGATTCTCGGGCAACTAGAAAACAAAATACTTGTCAGTCAAACACTAATAGCTATAGGATTAAAGACCATGAATTCTTTTTTGTAGAATCAAGAGCGTGTTTCTTTACCGCGGGTACACATATTGTACCACACATGTGGGTGCGACGGGAAAAACACCTAGTGATACCATGGTATCACATGTCAAAATTTAAAATTTTCAAGTGTCTAAATTGTTTTTAAAAATCATAATGTGAGTGCTCACGATGGATTCCACTTGAGTGCGGCTGACCATACTTAATCACGGTGAATGTGGAAGAGAATAATAGATCACCGAATTCTCCCCTCGTTGAAGAAATCAAGAAGTTTTTTTTTTTCACGAAGACTGATGGAGATCAAAATAGGGTTACAGAAGTTTTTTTTTCGCGAAGATTGATGGACATCAAAATAGGGTTATAGAAGTTTTTTTTTTTGCGAAGATTGATGGACATCAAAATAGGGCCAGACATTGCGCGTTGGTAGCTCGAGATCATAGAGACGAGCGGTAGTCAAATCATTCTCGTGATTTATGTAGTATGATTTTATCTTTCTTTATTCATGTTTTATGAAAATAATGATAATGGCATTCGTTTATATTCTTTATTCTACTACTCCCTCCATCCCAAAATAGAAGTCTCAGATTTGTCAAAATTTAAATGAATCTAGACACTATTTATTATAGAGATTCATTAAAATTTTAACAAACTTGAGACATCTATTTTAGAATGGAGGGAGTACTAGTAGATAATTTTGTTTTTAGTTTCTTTTGAGCATTGGCACACCAGACGGCAGCCGCCAGCCACCAGCAGGGCGACAGACTGGCGGGGTGGCCCCACCTGCCAGGGTGGAGACAGCCACCACCGCAGCAGCACAGGCTGCGCCTCCCCGCGGGTGAGACAGACAGACAAACCCCCCGATTTATTCATTTCCGTCCTCTACTTCCTCCAGAATATCATTCCACCCCCATTCCCGACCTTCCCTTCCCTTCCCTTCCCCGCTTCCCAGTTGAGTTGGTGGCTCCGTAGAAGACGAGGCGACTCTTTCCCCCCGATTTCCTCTCCCCTCGCCGTCTCCGCCGAGTCCAACCCCCAAACCCAACCCTACCTCGCTCGCGAGCGCCGCAATGCCGGCCACCGACTCCTCCTCCTCGTCGCCGGCGCACCACACCTCCTTCGGCCGCACCATCCTCTCGCTCCGCCACCGCGACCAGATCCACCACGGCTATCCTCCCACCCCAGAACACACCCACGCCTCGGCCTCCTCTTCCGACGACCGCGAGATCGACGCCTTCCAGCGCCACGCCGCCGACCTCCTCCTCGACCTGCTCCCCTCCTCCGACCCCTCCGCTGCGCCCGAGATCCTCTCGCTCGACTGGACCCGCCACCTGCTCGACTCCTTCCTCATATGCCTCGAGGAGTTCCGCTCCGTCCTCTTCGCCAGGGACGCAGCCGACGCCGCCGCGCTCGCCAGGGCCCCGCTCGACCGCCTCCTCGCCGACTTCTTCGACCGCGCCGTCAAGGCCCTCGACCTCTGCAACGCGCTCCGCGACGGCCTCGACCTGCTCCGCCAGTGGCGCAAGCACCTCGCCATCGCCGCCGCCGCCCTCTCCCCCGCATCCTCCGACGACGCCTCCGGCCCCCTCGGGGAGGGCCAGATCCGCCGCGCGCGCAAGGCGCTCACCGACCTCACCATCCTCATGCTCGACGACAAGGACGCCGGCGCAGGCCAGCGGAACCGCTCCTTCGGACGCGCGGCGCCCAAGGACGCGGGCCAGCACCAGGGCCGCGGCCACCACCGCCGGAGCAGCAGCGGCGGGGGGAGCGGCTCCGGCTCCGGCAACGGCTCCCACTTCCGCACCCTCTCCTGGAGCGTCTCCCGCTCCTGGTCCGCCTCGCGCCAGCTGCAGGCCATCGGGGGGAACCTGCCGGTGCCCCGTGCCCACGACGTGGCCACCACGGGGGGCCTCGCCTCCGCCGTCTACACCATGGGCGCCGTGCTCTTCGTCACGGCCTGGGCGCTCGTTGCCGCAATCCCCTGCCAGGACCGCGGCCTGCAGGCGCACTTCGCCGTGCCCAGGAGCTTCCCCTGGGCCAGCCCCGTCACCACGCTCTACGAGCGTGTCCTCGAGGAGTCCAAGAAGAAGGACCGGAAGCACTCGTGCGGCCTGCTCAAGGAGATACACCAGATTGAGCGGTGCTCCAGGCAGCTCATGGAGATCACGGACGCCGCGCAGTTCCCTCTAGACGAGGAGAAGGACGCCGAGGTGCGGGAGGCCGCGCAGGAGCTCGTGCAGGTGTGCGAGACGCTCAAGGAAGGGCTCGACCCGCTCGAGCGGCAGGTGCGGGAGATGTTCCATCGAATCGTCCGCACCCGGACAGAGATCCTCGACCGCTTGAGTAGGCCCAACACCACCGAGTGAAGTGACGGTGTAGCATGATCTTGATGCTCTTCAGTTGAACATCGTGTGAAATACTGAAATGCAGGCAGGCGCTCCACCGGATTGTCGAGGTAGCTTTCCTCTGCATAAGTTAGCAACTACATATACATACATGCGTCTGCACAAAGGCATAGCCTTCTGATAAATTTGAGTCGTTTAGTTGTATTGGATTTATTCTTTGTTTGTAGCTTGTGAATTCCTTAGTTGGGCGGTGCTTCGCACTGGTGGTCTAACATTATTGGTTTGTTCTTTCTCTATAATATATCTGGTCTGGTTTGGTAATATCTTGCACTTCATTGCTTGGTCTGCGTTCATGGTTAGTCTGTGGAAGTCTGATGGTTGCTATTGTGAGTATAATTTGTACCATTGTGAGTAATTGGTGCGATCTAGGTGCCTGTTTATAGAGTGTAATACCCAGCATTGTGTGTTGAACAGATGTATATATGCCTTGTTATCTGAAAACAGAGTAAACAGCATTTCATACATTTACTTTGGCTGGCTTAGGCCAAGACCGTGTCCCATCTGTGTGTTGTTTAGGTTTGAGTTGGACATCTCTAATGCTGCATGCTTAGATCCAGATGCTTTGTTGATGATTTACTTGGTCCTATAATTGTATTTATGGATAGTGCTGCCTCCTCGGCATTGCTGTTGTCCTCTGCTGTTCTGATTTCTTTGTGAAATTTTTGGGCATGTACTAACATGGTTGTTTTTATTAGCCTATTAAGTGATGGCCAATCGGATACATATTGTCTGTGTGGTGTTATTCTCTTTCGATTTACTGTATCTCTCTAGAATCATACTCCCTCCGTTTCAAAATATAAGATGTTTTAGGTTTGTGAAGCAAATGTATTCTAGACTACTTTTAGTATCAAGGTTCACTCAAGTTTGGAATGAATCTACACACTAAAAAAGTCTAGAATACATTTTCTTCACAAACCTAAAACATCTTATATTTTGAAACGGAGGGAGTATAACCTAGACAGCCATTTTGGAAAATATATAGGAATTCCAGCCATATGCTCCTACAACAAAATGAATGAAAATGTTATACTACTACATGGTTGAAAATACTGATGCACCACGACAAGTTCTACTATCGTTTACATATCTCTGGCTATGGGTTGTAATACTGCATTGCAAGTTAGGTGATGACCTAGTGACTTGCATTGTTTACATGTTGAAAGGTTCTAGCAGCCAGAGGTGCAGTCAACGTGCACGAGGCCAAAGTTGTTTTGTGTTTGATTGGATTCTTTCCGTGTGTAGTATTGTGCATCGCTAGTAGAGTACCGCTGGTACTGCCTTTGCTAGCGCTGATGATTGTTCGGCTTCCTGGCGTACTAGTAATGGTGACCACATCTCTAACTGAATCAAAATATAGTTCTGTTCTTTTTTTCTTCTTCTGAAAACTGTATTAGTGGTATAGAATGTTTGCATGTGGCAGACCGACCACCAGCGGAACATTTTGGTTGTAAGATAGGAAACAGTTCAGCAGCTCAAGAATTCTGGTCACAACCTGAGTAAAGTTGATCGTCGAGATTATCTGCAGGCAGTACACGTGCGCTCCTTGGACGCAAACTAATTTTTCCCCCCATTTGCTAGTTCTCGGTTGACACAACATTAAATTTTAGCTGGTTTGATTTAGATCGTGATTGGTGCATTTCCTGAGTTTGCCCAGTGAATTGCACATGGAGTTTGGTGATGTTATCAGGCGGCGAGAAGTAGTCCCCTCCTTTTTCTTCAGGATAGTAGCGGACAAACCTGGACATGGGCTTGCGCCGCACAGGGGGGTCTCCCCTGTTGGGCCGGCCCAACATAGTGGCAACAAAGATGGTGCAACCTTTGTTGGCTTTGGTGCGGCAACATGTGTTGCACATGCAACAACGGATGAAGTCTTTTGAGCTGATAAGAACAGGACATAACTTCATTTTGAGGTGGGCGACAGTATTCCTTAAGCTAGCTGCAACCTTATATTCAATCTTCAGTGGTGCATCGCTCGAATCACAAGTTGGCTTTCAAGTTCTTCGGTCCCTTCCATGTTCTGCACAATGCTGGCGTGGTCACATATAAGCTCGATTTGCCGGAGTCTAGCCCGGTGTTCCATGTGTCGCAAATAATCAAACCTTGTATTGGTCCAACTCAACATGTAATGCATGAACTTCCGTGCAATTGCGACCTGAGAAGATTTGGATTCACTCCGACAGAAGTTCCCATATGGACTTGCTAGGGGACAAGCAGGCTCTAAAGGGGAGGGGATTGTCAGTGACCACCCATCGTCTGACATTGCTACTCGAGCGAGAGAAGCCGATTCAAGGGATGGGCTAAGAAGGGCGCGCCACAAGAGAAAAGACACAACCACCCAAATAGTTGACGGGCCTCGAATGGGCCACTTGATTGGTTGTGGTCTTGTAATAGGACAAGCTAGCTATTTGAGCAAGCTGAGGTAGAACCCCGAGACTTGGCTTGTATGGAACGATTCCATGGCGGTGTTGTGGAACAACGAACTAGCTCGGAGGGTGGTTGGGCTGGATCGGGCTAGACCCCAAATATATTTCAATTTTGTGTGAATTCTTTTCTTAGATGGTAAGAACCTTACAAAGAACTGTAACATGCTAGTGGACGAGTACGTGTAATTGTTCTCGTATGTTCAGTGCAGTGGACTATTTATATTGTTTGGCTGGCCGCTTGACGCCAATTTGAACATGTCGATGGTCAAAGCATCTTCTCCAGATACTCATGAATTTGAGTGCTCTAAACCAGATCGGCCATTGATCTTACACTTGGTGTCCAAGTAGTTGATCGTGTCATGTGCGACATGATGTGATTTCAATAGTGGAAATTTCTGCACGTACTTCCAAAATATAAGATCTTTTAGGCTTTTTTTTGAAACATTGTATTTGCACACTTTTTTGTGTGTAGGTTTATTTATTTTATTGAACCTATACACTGAAAGATGTCTAAATAAATGCGTTTTTAAAAAATATTAAAACATCTTATATTTTAGAAAGAAGGAAGTAGTTGTCGTTCCATTTCTATGCATATATTGACCATCAGACAGCAACACTAACAATGACAGGGTGAGTAACATACTAGCATTTCTGGTGATCATACAGCAACGAGTGGTATCCAAATGGAAACTTGGGACTGATTGACAAACTCATCTTATTAAACTAGACAGCACACTTACACAGAGCAAATACATCAACTTAACCACACCATGGAGGTCACACGGTCAACTAACTCACGAACAACACTAGGGGGTACATGGGATGGTTATGTCGCTGAATTACATGTCGGCGGCGAGACCCTCGTCCTTGTCGTCGTTGTTGGTGGCGGCGATGGTCTGGATGTCGGCGGGCTTGTTGGGGACGGTGCAGGAGAGGCGGATCTCGCCCTGGGTGCCGGTGAGCACGTCCATCTGGCTCATCTTCACCATGGACAGCGCGAACTGGTCGAAGAAGGCCTTCTGGTTGAGCGCGAAACGGAGGGCGGTGCGGTTGGTTGCCGAGTCGACGATGAGGCCCTGGTCGGACTTGAACAGCCCCTGCTTCGCCACCAGGTCGAAGTAGTACTTGTTGTCGAACTTGTTCGGGGTGCGCACGTCCAGCGTCTGGTTCACGGTGCCCGCCGGCACGTCGCCGTCGCACTTGGCCTTGAGCTTGGCCGCGAAATCGGGGTCGATGGCCGGGTCGGTGTCGGTCTCCGGCGTGAAGCGGTTCCTGAAGGAGTTGCAGTGGGAGATGCCGAACGTGTGCGCGCCGGAGAGCGCAACGAGGTCCGTCACGCTGAGGCCCCGGCCGCCGAAAGAGGAGATGAGCGCGGTCGCGTTCAAGGAGGGCGCCGGCAGGGTTATGACGAGGTTGAGTGGCGCCGGGGCGAGCGCGTCGCGCCGGCCGAGCGGCAGGTCGTAGCTCGGCCCGCCGGCTTCCACGAGGGCGTCGCGTGTGGCGAGGGCGAGGATGTCGGTGCAGGAGACGACGGGCCCGCACGCGGCGTGGGCGGCGGCGCGGATGTCGTCGACGAGCTTGAGCGCGGCGGGACGGAGCGTGAGGTTGGGCCCCAGCAGCAGCTCGCTGCCGGTGCCGTTGAGGAGCACGGAGCCGTCGCAGCCCTGCGGGAAGCAGTCGTGGAAGAGGATGCGGATGAGCGCGGGCGCGATGCCGGCGTCCTTCTTGAAGGCCTCCTTCACAAAGAACTTGACGATATAAGGCAGGATCGGGCACGAGTTGTCGTGGAAGCCCAACGACAGGCCGTTGGGCTGCACCTCGCCGGTGGCTGCCACGGCGCCGCAAATCAAGGCCGCCAGGAAGATGGCCGCTCTGGTGGACGCCATGGCAGTCGTGTCAAGCTAGCTACGTAGGGGAGGGAGTGTGTGGGTTGCACGGTCACCACTTACCTAGCTAGTCCCTATTTATAAGCTGTGGCTGATGCATGGTTAATATCTCTGTCGTCTCCAAGCAAGCCAGCAAGCAACCAAGCTGCTGGTCGATCTGATCCAAAACAAGATTAGTCGCAGAGATTATACTACAAACATGCGCAAGTGGATTAAACAAACAAGCTTAGTTAGAAGGTTTAATGGCCGGCGATGTGAAGTTTTTAATGTTTCACCTATTTCGTGGAACCTTCAAACGGAGATAGGCATGATAGTTTGCGCACATGTAAACCCTAAACCCTCGGTGGCATACATTTTTTGAAATTAATGATTAACTATAAATTTAACCAACAAATTATAAATTTATGATATATAATTCCATGGAATTTTATATTATATAAATCAATTCCATGGAACTAGAAGAAGAACAGTCGCGCACTCAATTAAAATTAAAAGTTCCTTGTTGGAGTATATGCAATTGTCCGGGATTTTTTTTTCATGAGGTGGCTAATCACATTATTGTCCAAATGTATTTCACGGAGGATGGTGCATCACCTACAAGACAAAGGCACTGAATTTTCCTAAGACACACGTGCTGCCGTGCTAACTAAGCTAGCTCAAACTTTGTCTAGGCATTCATATACTAACTAGTTAAGGTGTCTATACAGTTGGACTACATGGCGAGAAATATTTTTATCCAACATGGATAACGATATGACCTTAGAATTAGTCTCTCATGACCTTAGATATTTACAATTTGTTAACAATAATATGTATTTCGCCTTGTTTTATTTTTACTTTTGATGTTTTAGACTTTTGTCGGCTATGTGTATCCAACTTATACAAAATCCGAATGTAATACTTAAACTTCTTAAGTAATAAAACACCATTTATCGTGAAAAATCTAGTTAATATGTGCAGCAACTACGTCGGGTGCATGGGGTCAAGGTGGATACATAGTTAATCATCTCATCTCCAAGAAATCAAGCAAGATAGTTCGATATGATCCAGAGCAAGCTGCGACTAGTCGTCAAGACTAATCGAACAAGTTGATCAACATGTGCAAGTGGCGAGAGGATTAATATTAGGAATCGGAAGAAATTAATGGAGCTACGAAGATGACAATGCGTCGCATAATCTTAATTAGTTGCGCGAGGGCCATGTCTGTTTAGTGTATTGTGCACCACCTACTCCAGGAAATATACAAAGGGCGTTGCAAAGAGCTGACCAGAATCTTGCTGAAGCAGATGAGATGAATCGGAGCCATGACAACGATGGCGTTAATTAAATAAGTTGCTAAATTGTTTAGAAAACGGTGGCAATTTGTTAATATGGCCGGGTATGGTTTGTTGATCAAGCTAGCTAGCTAGATAGCATTGTCCAAGCATATGCTTATAACGAGTTTGGAATTTTGGATGACGTGGCTAGTTATGTTTTCCAGATATACCTCACGGAGGATGATGCCTGCCACCTGCAAGACAAAGTCCCTGGATTTTCGTAAGACACGTGATGCCGTACTGTGCTACTGCTCCACTCCTGTGGTCAAGTTATAAGAGCATCGCCGAAACCGAGGATGAAATTTGGTCCGTTTTTCGGCCGGACTGAACTTGTTTTCGGCCTGGGTACGCCCATTCTCCCACCCGCGTACCCAGGCCGAGTCCCCAAGTTCTGCTAAAATTCATCAAATTCAGGCGATTTTCATTAAGTTGGGCGAATATAAGCGGATTACATCAACTTTAAACGAAACCAGTACATAAATAAACTAAAAAGGCCGTCGCCGGTGCCTTCTCCTCGCTGTCCTACATGCCGAGGTTGCCGTAGAACGACGTGTAGCCGGGGTCGGCTCGGCCGTCATCCTCGTCGCCAATGTCGTCGTTGCTCGGCGGCTGGTTCTGCGGAGCTGCTCGCCTGGTCGCTGCATTTCCATGGCTGGTAGGACGGGCCTGCGTCCTCGTCGTCGTCGTCCAGGACGTAGAGCGGGGCGCCTTGATAGGCGAGCTCACGCCCAGACAGCGCCCGACGCCGTGCGGCCTGCTCCTCGGCCTGCTGCTGCAGGCCGAGGATACGCTGATGCTCCGCCTTCTCCCAGTCCCTCCTGGACCATTCGAGGATGTCCGGCGAGGAGGGCTCGACCAGCGGCATCGTCGGCGTCAGCGACAGGGTAGGCGTAAGCGGCGGCGCTTCGCGGAGCGACTGCTCCAGCGCTATCTTCAAGGCGGCGTCCTCGGTCGGCGCCGAGCCTTCTGTCTTGGGGCGGCGTAGGCGCAGGTGGCCTCTTGGCGGCATGGGCGCAGACGGCTCGGTGATGACGATACACAGGCGTGTCGCGCGGTGTGGCGCGCCAGCGGAGACAACCGGCTTCACGGCGGTCGGCGTGCGAAGCGGCGCGCTGCCGGAAGAGTGGGACGCCGAAGCGGAGGAGGACGAGCTCATGCTCGCCATCCTCCTCGGCGCCCAGTTCGCCGGAGCACGCCGGCCAGACCTGGCCGCCGGCGTCGGGTTGCGCGGGAAGCCGAGCCGCGGAGTGTTCCCGCGGTTGATGTGGTCCAGCACGGCGGCGAGCGTACGCCCTGGTGCGCTCCACCAAAGCCGGGCGCCCACCGAAGTTTTTTGGCGCGTGAGACTCGTCCGACGGTCCCTCGTGGCGGGCGAGCTCCTGTTGGCGCCGCTCCTCGAAGAAGTGCACCCAGTAGACGAGGTCGTCGGCGCTCACCGCTTCGGCGGGGTTGTCCATGCCGGCGATGTACTCCTGTACATCGTACGGTAGCTCCTCCGGCGTCGGCCCCGGTGGGATTGGGATGCCGCCGGCGCTTAGCGTCCAGCCCGGAGGCATACGCGTGTCCGGCGGCGCCATGTACCCCGCCTCGTACAGCATGCGCGCCTCCTAAGTTTGGAGGGTGCGCCAGCCGAAGCCGTTCGCCGCAGCGCCGTCGCCGGGGTAGCGTTCGCCTATGGTGAGAGAAGGGGGAAGGGGAGAGCTCGCCGGAGTTGGGCTTGTGGTCGGGGGAGATGTGAGAGAGTGCGAAGATCTCCGGCGAGGGGTACGGCTTATAAAGGCCGAGGCTGGCGGCGAGGGCGGGAGGGGTGTAGCGGCGAGGGTGGGAAAAGTGGAAACGGTGGGAACTTAGTGACCGCCGGTCCGTCGCGGGAGCCGAGACGGCCACGGTGTCGCCCTAATTCGGCGACGCGTGGCCGACGCAATGGGCAGTTATTGCCCGGCGGTCGCCGCGTGGTTCCGAGGATGACGACGACTCGGCTTCCGTCACTGGCACGGCGGGTCCACGCGCCGCTTTTTTTTCGCCGATATCGCTGAGTCCGGCGCCCCCAGGGCGTACCCGGAAACCTGGGTTCGGCCTGGGTAGCCCGGACCAAAAATGGACGAAATCCGGCCGAAAACAAGTCCTTGGGTACGCGACTGGACCGATTTTCGGCGTCCGGACCAAAAGTCGGCGTCCGAATCGGCCTCCTGGGTAGGCGAGTGGAGATGCTCTAAGATAGAACAAGCTTTTTCCTAGAATATAATATAGGGTTTATTATGATTATGTTCCAGCTCACATAGAAATTGAGAAAGTACCATTACAGATCAGAAAATTGGAGAAATGCCACCGGTCATCGCCAATTCGTTATGTCTGTATCCCTCGACAGACCTGACTTTGGCTGACGTTACGCCAGGCTAACTTACCGCCTGCTTGACTAGATTTTTTTTACATGTGGGATCTCACATTCTTCCATCGGAAGCGATCAAAACATATAGATATGTTATTGGGGGACCTAGCACACAAAATGTTTGCCTATTTACCTTTCAAAAACAAATAGATTTGAATTCCTTCTGACATACCAGACCTATCGCTTAGCCCCGTTAGTATTGGGAAAATTGTGGTCAACAAAGTCTATGTCTTAACTATGGGCATTGCTGAACGGTTGCACAGACATGTTGGCCGTGTTCCGCTGATTTCTACACCCCAGTACGATTGATCCCACCCATTCGCGACTATGTTTCTATTTCCATAGAAACATAACGTCAATGCAAAGAAACGAGTTTGAGCTAAGTTTGTATTCAATACAAGGACTGCATGTATCTCTCCACCATCTAAATGAATAAATTCCATTCTTAATTCATGAGTCTCAACTAATACTTTCAGAGTATCCAATGACACATTTATAGTCACCCTATTATGGTGTGACATTTGATGCCATCAAAGCACTCCGTGATTGACATAATCTCATGCTCTGAGGATTAGGGTTACTTCGTATGTGTTTGATATATGATATATCAATGTAAACTTAATGACTAGATCGTATTGCTATACTTACTTTGGGTGTATGTTTATCATATCATTTTTCTAATGATATGATCCTATTATTAACAATATCCAATGTTCATGATCAGAAAATCCTGATTATCGGTTAATCAATAAGCTAGTTAAATGAGAGGCGTAACTAGGAACTCTTGTTTGTTTATTAAACACACATATATTAATATTTTTGATTAATACATTTTTTGCATGAGAAATAAACATTTATCGTAAATATGGAATAAGATAATAACCATTGCCTCTCGGACATATTTCCTTCATCCACCTCGAACGCCTAAGGAATAGCCATCCACCACATGCCACCTGACTGGACACGCAGGGGAGTACTGATGTTATAGCTTCAGGGTCACAGGACACCGGGTAAAAATGGATTTCTTTGATATATTTCATCCATTTGTAATGTGTGACACCCCTAATTTTAGGTAAAAAAAGTGTAACTTAGAAGTGTGACACCGGGTTGTTTTCGCTCTGGGTCTACCCCTGTGGACAAGGACCGTCGTCCCGGCCACTTCCTGCGATGGTTCCTGGTGGAACCCGTATCCGCTGTGGCGCCCCCTCCAGAATGCATATATGCGCCGTCAACGCAGGAAGACCGTCCATATGAAAATTTGGGACGGTACGAACTGATTGGCCAGTCATCTTATTAAACTAGACATCACATTTACACAAAACAAACATTTAATTCATCACTTGATTATTAATTCCATGGAAGTTTATCTAAAAAATTTTTGAGTTCCATGGAACTAGAAGAAGAACAGTCGCTCACTCGAGCAAACTTAAAAGTTCCTTGTTGGAAAAAACAGAACTAGCTAGATATATATTTTCCTATACATATACGGTTATATAGCAGTGTCCGAGCTTGATTTTTTTATGAGGTGGCTAATGACAGTATTGTCCAACTGTATTTCACTACCGGAAAGAACGAAGGTGCCGACGGCCGGCCGGCTACGCCGACGGCCAAATGTCGGGGCCGTCGGCGTAGCTACCTTTCCTGGCCAGCTGACCAGCCTGGCCGTCGGCGTAGGGACGGCCGTCGGCGTAGGGACGGCCATCGGCGTAGGTGACGGTGCCGAGGGTAGCCGTCGGCGTAGTACACAGGGCTGTGCCGACGGTGGCCCTCGGCATAGGTATAACCCTCGGCGTAGCCCTAGTTTAGACACGGCGATGGAAACGACGTTAGGCAGACAGACTGTATCGACGGCCTGGTTGTCGGCACAGCTCTTTGGAAAATTTTGTTTGGTATGTGCCGACGGCTAGGCCGTCGGCGTAGACCTCCAGATTTTTTCCTTTTATCTCATTATTTTTTGAAAAATCATAACTAAATCATTCTAGTTCAGAAAAATACAAATAATATATCAAATTTTGCAGAAAAATAAGACCTATCTATCTACACTCAAATATTACACATTTATAAAAAAAATAAGTGAAACATAAAACATTATATATAGTTTAAAACGGGCATTATAAATTCAAAAACGATCCAAAGAACGTGAAACCTTCGCGTGGTGTCATATTATGTGACATAGTTAGAAGGAAAAATATCAAACTTGGTAGATTGATTATGTCTCAAAAAAACCTTCACAAAATGATCTATCTCGTTCGAGGTTTCTTGGCTTTCGGGTCAAATGACAAAAGTTATGGGTAGAATGAAGGTATAGTTTGTGATAATATTGTTCATATAGAATGAAGGATGACGAACAATATTTCAGGAGGAAGTTTTCCTTTTCGTCGTAGCAAAAAGTCGTTTTCCATTTTCCGAGTGCAAAAAACTAATAGTTTTGTAAAGCAACCACCAAATGGCTAATTCAAAATACTACCGTCACATTTTTCAAAAATACTAGACCACCTTACATGGATAATGTCATAACAGGGGGATCTCAAACATTTTCGTCTATCCCTGATGAAAAAGACAAATTCCTGCCGAATCGGTAGGAAGTGGGTCAGATATGAACTACAGGTACATGATCGGATGCTTATGATTTTTTACAAAAATCATATTTAGGTTCAAAATATGTTGTTTCATCATAGATCTACTTTAAGTTTAGCGAGTCTCAGCCCCGAGCTAAGAATCTTCATCCCACCCTTCGACAAAGTATAACGATGGTTTAAAACGGCCATTATAAATTCAAAAACGATCCAAACAACGTGAAACCTTCGCGTGGTGTCATATTATGTGACATAGTTAGAAGGAAAAATATCAAACTTGGTATATTGATTATGTCTTAAAAAAACCTTCACAAAATGACCTATCTCGTTCGAGGTTATTTGACTTTTGGGTCAAATGACCAATGTTATGGCTAGAATGAAGGCATAGTTTGTCATAATTTTTCCATATTGTGCATAAGTGTGCATCATGGGATGGCGAACAATGTTTTAGGAGGAAGTTTTCCTTTTCGTCGCACCAAAAAAGCCGTTTTCCATTTTCCGAGTGCAAAAACTAACGGTTTTATGAAGCAACCACCAAATGGCTAATTCAAAATACCACCGTCACATTTTAAAAAAATACTAGACCACCTTACATGAATAATGTCATAACAGGGGGATCTCAAACATTTTCGCTCATCCACGATGAAAAGACAAATTCTTTGAATCGGTAGGAAGTGGGTGGATATGAACTACTGTACATGATCGGATGCTCATGATTTTTTACAAAAATCATTTTTAGGTTCAAAATATGTTGTTTCATCATAGATCCACTTCAAGTTTAGCGAGTCTCAGCCCCGAGCTAAGAATCTTCATGTCCGCCCTTCGACAAAGTATAACGATGGTTTAAAACGGGCATTATAAATTCAAAAACGATCCAAACAATGCGAAACCTTCACGTGGTGTCATATTATGTGACATAGTTAGAAGGAAAAATATCAAACTTGGTATATTGATTATGTCTCAAAAAAACCTTCACAAAATGACCTATCTCGTTCGAGGTTTCTTGACTTTCGGGTCAAATGACCAATGTTATTGCTAGAATGAAGGCATAGTTTGTGATAATGTGTCCATATTATGCATAAGTATGCATCATGGGATGGAGAACAATGTTTCAGGAGGAAGTTCTCCTTTTCGTCGCACCAAAAGCTGTTTTCCATTTTCCGAGTGTAAAAAACGGACGGTTTTATGAAGCAACCACCAAATGGCTAGTTCAAAATGCTACCGTCATATTTTTCAAAAATACTAGACCACCTTACATGGATAATGTAATAATAGGGGGATATCAAACATTTCCGTCTATCCCTGGTGAAAAAGACAAATTCTTGCCGAATCGGTAGGAAGTGGGTCAGATATGAACTACAGGTACATGATCAAATGCTTATGATTTTTTACAAAAATTATTTTTAGGTTCAAAATATGTTGTTTCATCATAGATCCACTTCAAGTTTAGCGAGTCTCAGCCTCGAGCTAAGAATCTTCATGCCCACCCTTCGACAAAGTATAACGATGGTTTAAAACGGGCATTATAAATTCAAAAACGATCCAAACAACATGAAACCTTCGTGTTGTGTCATATTATGTGACATAGTTAGAAGGAAAAATATTAAACTTGTTATATTGATTATGTCTCAAAAAAACCTTCACAAAATGACCTATCTCGTTCGAGGTTTCTTGACTTTTGGGTCAAATGACCAATGTTATGGCTAGAATGAAGGCATAGTTTGTGATAATGTGTCCATATTATGCATAAGTATGCATCATGGGATGGCGAACAATGTTTCAGGAGGAAGTTTTCCTTTTCGTCGTACCAAAAAACCGTTTTCTATTTTCCGAGTGCAAAAAACTGACGGTTTTGTGAAGCAACCACCAAATGGCTAATTCAAAATACCACCGTAACATTTTTCAAAAATACTAGACCACCTTACATGGATAATGTCATAACAGGGGGATCTCAAATATTTCCGTCTATCCCTGATGAAAAAGACAAATTCCTGCCGAATCGGTAAGAAGTGGGTCAGATATGAACTACAGGTACATGATCGGATGCTTATGATTTTTTACAAAAATCATTTTTAGGTTCAAAATATGTTGTTTGATCATAGATCCACTTCAAGTTTAGCGAGTCTCAGCCCCGAGCTAAGAATCTTCATGCCCATCCTTCGACAAAGTATAACGATGGTTTAAAACGGGCATTATAAATTAAAAAACGATCCAAACAACATGGAACCTTCGCGTGGTGTCATATTATGTGACATAGTTAGAAGGAAAAATATCAAACTCGGTATATTGATTATGTCTCAAAAAAACCTTCACAAAATGATCTATCTCGTTCGAGGTTTTTTGACTTTTGGGTCAAATGACCAATGTTATGGCTAAAATGAAGGCATAGTTTGTGATAATGTGTCCATATTATGCATAAGTATGCATCATGGTATGGCGAACAATGTTTCAGGAGGAAGTTTTCCTTTTCGTCGCACCAAAAAGTCGTTTTCCATTTTCCGAGTGCAAAAAACTGACGGTTTTGGGAAGCAACCACCAAATGACTAATTCAAAATACCACCGTCACATTTTTAAAAAATACTAGACAACCTTACATGGATAATGTCATAACAAGGGGATCTCAAATATTTCCGTCTATCCCTGATGAAAAAGATAAATTCCTGCCGAATCGGTAGGAAGTGGGTCAGATATGAACTACAGGTATATGATCGGATTCTTATGATTTTTTACAAAAATCATTTTTAGGTTCAAAATATGTTGGTTCATCATTGATCCACTTCAAGTTTAGCGAGTCTCAGCCCCGAGCTAAGAATCTTCATGCCCACCATTCGACAAAGTATAATGATGTTTTAAAACGGGCATTATAAATTCAAAAACGAATCCAAACAACATGAAACCTTCGCGTGGTGTCATATTATGTGACATAGTTAGAAGGAAAAATATCAAACTTGGTATATTGATTATGTCTCAAAAAAACCTTCACAAAATGACCTATCTCGTTCGAGGTTTCTTAACTTTCGGGTCAAATGGCCAATGTTATGGCTAGAATAAAGGCATAGTTTGTGATAATGTGTCCATATTATGCATAAGTATGCATCATGGGATGGGGAACAATGTTTCAGGAGGAAGTTTTCCTTTTCGTCGCACCAAAAAGCCGTTTTCCATTTTCCGAGTGCAAAAAACGGACGGTTTTATGAAGCAACCACCAAATGGCTAATTCAAAATGCTACCGTCACATTTTTCAAAAATACTAGACCACCTTACATGAATAATGTCATAATAGGGGGATATCAAACATTTCCGTCTATCCCTGGTGAAAAAGACAAATTCTTGCCGAATCGGTAGGAAGTGGGTCAGATATGAACTACAGGTACATGATCGGATGCTCATGATTTTTTACAAAAATCATTTTTAGGTTCAAAATATGTTGTTTCATCATAGATCCACTTCAAGTTTAGCGAGTCTCAGCCCCGAGCTAAGAATCTTCATATCCGCCCTTCGACAAAGTTTAAGGATGGTTTAAAACGGGCATCATAAATTCAAAAACGATCCAAACAACTTGAAACCTTCGTGTTGTGTCATATTATGTGACATAGTTAGAAGAAAAAATATCAAACTTGGTATATTGATTATGTCTCAAAAAAACCTTCACAAAATGACCTATCTCGTTCGATGTTTCTTGACTTTCGGGTCAAATGACCAATGTTATGGCTATAATGAATGCATAGTTTGTGATAATGTGTCCATATTATGCATAAGTGTGCATCATGAGATGGCGAACAATGATTCAGGAGGAAGTTTTCCTTTTCGTCGCACCAAAAAACCGTTTTCCATTTTCCGAGTGCAAAAAACGGACGGTTTTGTGAAGCAACCATCAAATGGCTAATTCAAAATACTACCGTCACATTTTTAAAAAACAATAGACCACCTTATATGGATAATTTCATAACACGGGGATCTCAAACATTTCCGTCTATCCCTGGTGAAAAAGACAATTCCTGCCGAATCAGCAGGAAGTAGGTCAGATATGAACTACAGGTACATGATCGGATGCTCATGGTTTTTTACGAAAATCATTTGTAGGTTCAAAATATGTTGTTTCATCGTAGATCCACTTCAAGTTTAGCGAGTCTCAGTCTCGAGCTAAGAATCTTTATGCGTGTCGTTTTAAACGGGCAAATGAAATTATGATAAGAATCACGACATAGTTTGTAATAAGTTGATATTGATATCATATTTGGATTCCTCTCATTTTTCTAATCAATTTAGACATATTATTTGCCGAATTCCGATTTACAAATTTAAAGATATTAATTATTCCATATTAAATAAAAAATACAAAAAAATAAAATCATTATATTTTTATTTGAATTCAATAATATTTTTACTTATTCATTGTTGTTTACTTAAATAATTGCTTGTAATTTCAAAAAATACATGATGATATAGGAGTTAATAGGAATGATATCATAGTATTGACAACAATGAGTAAATTGCTTTTCGGGAAGAGATTCTGAAGGAACGAGGAAGTTAAGCGTGCTAGAGCTGGAGTAGTTCTAGGATGGGTGACCGAACGGGAACTTTGACTAAGACTGCAATTTAATCAATTATTAACTATAAATAGTGTTAAAATGATTAAAGAGGGAGATTAAGGAGTCAAATAATTCAAAGATTTAAAAAAAAATAAAAAAATAAAAAAATAAAAAAAATATTTTAGGCTATGCCGACGGCCTGGCCGTCGGCGTAGCTCCATTCCTGTGCCGACGGCTTGGCGTAGCTCCAGGCTGAACCGTTAGCCAAGACGGCCGTTGACTGACACGCGGGGCCCGCTGGAAGACGCTGTGCCGACGAGGACGTACGCCGCCGTCGGCATAGCCTGTGCTGACGGCAATTTAAAGCTGTGCTAACGGCAGCCGGCCGTCGGCGTAGGGAATCTTTCATGTAGTGTTTCACGCAGGATGGTGCCACCCACCTAAGACAAAATGTATTTTGCATAGTGTCAATTTTACTTTAGATACTCGAGACTTATTATGTGGGCTACGTGCACCCTAATTATGTAGACGTGGATGCTTAAATGTCTTAAGTAATGTTACCCGTAAAAAAACGCCTTAAGCAATAAAGTGTCCTTTATGGTAAAAGCTAGCTAAGGTTCCAGCAACTATGTGGGGAGTGTGCACGGTCAAGGTGGATACATAGTTAATCATCTCATCTCCCAGAAAGCAAGTAAGATAGTTCGATATGATCCAGAGCAAGCTGCTTGTAGTCGTCCAGACATCGAACAAGTGGGTCAACACGTGCAAGTAGCGCGGATTAATATTAGTAGTTAGAAGAAATTAATGGCGGTACGAAGTTAACAATGCATCGCTTAATTTCTTGACACCTTCCTCAAGGGCCATGTCCCTGTTAGCGTATTGTGCACCACCTACTCCAGCAAATATACAAAGGACATTGCAAAGAGCTGACCAGAATCTTGCTGTAGCAGATGAATCGGAGCCATGACGATTAATGTCGTTAATTAAATAAGTTGCTAAATTATTTAGACCCATGTCAAATGAAGAAGAGGAACATTGGCGTACTTGACTAATCTTAACGGAGGTTCCTTGTTAGAAACGGTTACAATTAGGGTTTCATGCTCATCTCGCCGGTGAAGTTGCCGGTCCGCTACGTCTTTAGTGGCCTTGGGGCCTTCGAGGTATGACTGACCGTGACCTCTCATCGGCGGGAGGGTTTCTTGTTTTTTTTTGCTTAGACTGTTTTTCGTGTCTTCTTCGGAATGCTGGGATGACGGCTACATCCCGGAGTCAGAATAAAGTCCTCTCCGCCCTATCCTCGCTCTGGTGATGCGTCTAGCACTACCGGAGGGTGCGTAGAGTCGGTTGTCCAGCGGAACTCCAGGAATCCGGTTGGTTTTCGTGTTTATTGGTGTGATTTTAGGACAATCTCTTTCGATCTACGATTGTTATCATTGGTGATGGTTTCTGTTCTGGTGCGTTGGTCCTTTTCTCCTTTAGCACGACAACTTTTCGTCTGTCTACTACAACAAGCTTTACTATAACAAGTTTTGCTTCACTTCGGGTGATGAAGGGGCGAAGATAGTGGTGTGTCTTTGACTCGCGTTAGTGTCTATAGTCAACGCTAGGTGATCAAAGCTAGAGCTAGATAGCATTGTCCCTCCGTGCATATGCTTAACGGGTTTGAAATTTAGAATGACGTGGCTAGTTATGTGTCCATATAGTATATGTCACGGAGAATGATGCCTGCCATATACAAGACATGACCGCTGATTTTTCGGCAAGACAACGTGCCTGATGCTCCACTTGTTATTTTTTTTTTGCGAAATGCTCCACTTGTTAATTGTTACTACGTAGTCAAGCTAGCTGGCTAGGTGTGCTGGAACAAGCTTTGTCCTAGCATATTCCTCCTTAAATCAGACTTTTATCCTGTTATTTTAATATAGCCAACATCCGATATAATGATACAGCTGCTGGGAGCCACACCATAGACTAGCTTAAATGAAAAAAGAGAGAAACGAAGAGAAAACAATGCCAACAATGAGAGATCGACTATACTCCCTGGATCTAGAAACAAATGATTTGGATTTGTCAAGATGCACAATTTTAGTGGTATAAGATATATTCAAATCTAGCCAAACTTGGGTCACTTATTTTCTATCAGATGAAAGTACACGCGTGACAGGTTTGAAATTTTGGATGATGATGTGACTTTTTTTTTGAAATATATTTTTTCATATATGACTATACGGTAGAAACAACACATTATGGTTACAACATAGTTACAAGGGAAGAACAGAATCTACAGCCTGGTTTTAGCCCGGGGTGCGAAGGGAGAAATAGGAAAAGAAAACATGATTATGCAGCTAGAAACTTCTGTTCCCATTCCATCAATTGAGGTTTCAACTTTGATGATCGGCTGGCCCAAAGATCTATTGTTTTTGCGATGTTGCTGAACATAATTATAAGATCACCTCCATGTCATTTGGAGCTGATAGAAAAAAATCTCTTACGGCAAGACGTGTTCTAAGCTGATTCTATGTGAAGAGTTCGTATTAAGCTCGCTAACCTGCAAAGCCAATAAAGTTAAATCTCTTAGAGATGCAAGTGGATCACCATTAGAGTATCATTTACCCTCTAAAGTTCAAGAATATGAACTAAATTTTCCAAAACGATGATGACATTGGAAAATGTTAGTTTATTTTGTTGAACATTACAGTATGAAAATGTTAGTTTATTTTGTTGAACTACAGTAGGAGGGAAGGAGTGAAGGAGGCGGGGAGACAAGCGATAAAGGTTTTTTTTTTGGATAGTTTCGGCTGAGTATTCTAGTCTTGATAGATTCACGCGTAATCATTTCCAAATATGTAAATCGTAGTTGAATTTTCAGAAATATGACTCTATACCAAGACGGCAATTAAATTTTACTTTAAATAGTTTGACTTTTCAAAAAAGTTATAAGCCTTAAGCCTTGCAACTTTCTAAAACAATACTCTTAATTTTTCTTTGAATAAAAGGTTTTCCCTCGGTTTCTAGAAAGGAAAACCATAACAATAATACATTGTTCACCGCCTCACACAAGCAACGGCAGAATGCAGGAAAACGAGATAAGATTATCTTTTGGCAAAAGATGTGTACGTAGTACATCAGGCTCTTCTTGTTTCTTCACCCGCAAGACTTGCAACTTGCTGATACACGGGCTGGCATAATTTAGTCATCAAGTTGAGAATACGCTACGAGTTAGTACTACTTGACATATGGTAGGCGGTTGGGGAGCGTGTCTGCCGGAGGATGCCTCCCGTGCCACTTGCAATACATGTGCAGCGCTGATCTTGACTAGATCGAGTCAGTCGTGGATGCGTGTGTGTTGCAACACAAAAAAGTCACTGTTCTTCTTCGCATACGTTCCATGTATTTCAATTTTTTTTTTGAAAAAAAGACTTGTTTTCTGCATGTGCATGCATGTGAACCGATCCACGGAAAACTGTACGTACGTGTACGATTGTTGAGCTCAAGTTCGGAAAAACTTGGGTAGTTTGCAACGGTCCACTTTCTGCGTCTAGCTACTCTCCCTCCATTTTATATTACTCCGCGTGCTAGGTTTGGTTAAGGTCAAACTTCATTAGTTTTGATCAATTATATACAAAATGTTTCAATGCCAAATCTATACTATTAGAAACAGAATGAATTATAATTTCATATTATATATTTTTTGTATCATAGGTTTTGATATTTTATCATACATACTTGATCAAATATTATAAGCTTTCCAAAGCAAAGCCACCAAAAACTTTGGTGTTCTACGTGAGACACGGACACTTTTGTATGCTAAATGGACGGGACAACGAAAAATGCCAACATGCCAACGTGTGCCTTACGTGGCACGGGCCGGTCCGTCTAGCATCCGTGCCGTGCTCGGCCTGTGAGGTGGGGCCTATGTGCCGGCATAGCCCGGCCCACGAGCTACACGGGCCGCCGCGTGCCAAGCCGGCCTGTTGGCCAGGTTTTCCCGCTCCCCGACAACTCTATTCCCCACACTTTTCTCTCCCCACCGCGGTTGCTTCGCCGCTCGCCCCGCTGGCCTCCCATTTATATCGCCACCGCTGCCATGTCCATCAACCATCAGTCTCTTTATCTCTAGTCTCTAGAGGCACGACCGTCCGTCGCAATCACTATTAGACTTGGTAAGCACGAGTCAAAGCCAGTACGGCGCGGTGCATTATGTCATATACAAGTAGTATACGAGTATGTGTAGGTTTGTGTAGCACCGTTGACGTAGGCATGCACAGCTTGCCTTGCAATGGACGGACAAGCCAATAATACTAGAGAACGATTGCCTGGAAGCAATAAGGATGCTTAATTCTGATGACATTAACAGATCGCCCGAGACAGCCGTAGTGTTTGAAACTAGGCAGCTGTGCATGCAAGGGAGAGAGTGTCATGTGCGGCATATTAATAGGGAGCTAAATTGTGTTAGTCATTCCCTCGCCAAGTTAGGTCGCACTGAGTTGTGCACTAAGGTTTGGCTTCGTTCAGGACCAACTGAGATCCGGAATGCTTGTAACCATGATGGTACTCCTTTTATTTGAGTAATAGATTTCACTTTCGCAAAAAAAAGCTACACTAGAACTACTACATATACACGTGTATACCCCTGTAATCAAACATCGAGAGACAGAAGCAATAAAAAAGACAAGACAGGAGCGATATGCTCCTGTGGCAATAATCGATCTTCCCGTACGTGAGTTCAACTAGCTAGCTTAGATTGATCTATGTGTGTGGCTGCCTACTTAGCTCCTGTACGTGAGCATCTCATCTATTGGTTCTAGTTCTGCGCGTCTCGTCGAGTTGATCGAGTGAGCCGCTATCGCGTTGTCTGTTGTCACAAAAGTACTCGACGAACGGCGTCACATATCGGGCTAATTTCCAACAATTGATATCAGAGCCAAGGTATTTAAAACGCCCTAGAACCCCAAACTATGGGCAATAACTCATGAAAATGGCCATAACACGCAAAAACAATGAGTTTTTGGTCATAATTCTCAAACATGTATCGGGTCTTGCGGATCATGCACATCCCCCTGGAACATCAAAACTAGGGGCAATAGCTCATGAAAACGGCCATAAAACAAAAAAAACTACGAGTTTTTGGTCATGCCCTCAAACATGTATCGGGTATTATGGTCGTTGTAAATCTCCCTAGAACCCCAAAACTGTGGGGAATAACACATAAAAAAGTTCATAAAATGCAAAAAAGATGAGTTTTCGGTGATAACGCTCAAACATGCAAATCACCCTAGAACCCAAAACTATGGGCAATAGCTCATGAAAACGGCCATAAAATGCAAAAATACCGAGTTTTTGGTCATGCCTCTCAAACATGTAAAACGCCCTGGAACCCCCAAACTATGAGCAATAGCACATGAAAACGGCCATAAAACACGAAAACGACGAGTTTTTGGTCGTGCCCTCAAACATTTATCGGGTACTATGGTCGTTATAAATCTCTCTGGAACCCCCAAACCATAGGGAATAACTCATGAAAACATCCACAAAATGTAAAAAATATGAGTATTTGGTTATAACTCTCAAACATGTAAATCACCCTAGAGGCCTAAAACTATGGGCAAGAGGTCACGAAAATAGCCCTAAAACGCAAAAACTATGAGTTTTTGGTCATACCTCTCAAACATGTAAATCACCCTGAAACCTCAAAACTGTGGGCAATAGCTCATGAAAATGGCCATAGAACACAAGTTTTGGTCATGCCTCACAAACATGTAAAGCGCCCTAAAACCCCATAACTGTGAGCAATAGCACAAGAAACAGCCATAAAACACGAAAACAAAGAGTTTTTAGTGATGCCCTCAAACATGTATCAGGTACTATGGTCGTTGTAAATCGCCCTGTGACCTCAAAACCGTTGGGAATAACACATGAAAACGGCCATGAAACGCAAAAACAACGAGTTTTTGGTCTTAACTCTCAAACATGTAAAGCGCCATGGAACCCCAAAAATGTGAGCAATAACACATGAAAACAACAATAAAACACGAAAACGACGAGTTTTTGGTCATGCCCTCAAATATGCATCGGGTACTATGGCCGTTGTAAATGACACTGGAACAGCAAAACCATGGGGAATAACTCATGAAAACATCCACAAAACGCAAAAAATGAGTTTTTGGTCATAACTCCCAAACATGTAAATCGCCCTAGAGCCCCAAAACTGTGGGCAATAGGTCACGAAAATGGCCATAAAACGCAAAAACGACGAGTTTTTGGTCATACCTCTCAAACATGTAAATCACCCTGGAACCCCAAAACTCTGGTCAATAGCTCATGAAAATGGCCATAAAACGCAAAAAGACGAGGTTTTCGTCATTAATCTGAAACATGTAAAATGCCCTAAAACCCAAAAAATGTGAGCAATAGATCATGATAACGGCCATATAATGCAAAAATAGATGAGTTTTTTTGTCACAACTCTCAAACATGTAAATAGCCTTGGAACCCCCAAATTGTGGGCAATAGCTCATGAAAACGGCCGTAAAACACGAAAACGACGAGTTTTTGGTCATGCCCTCAAACATGTATCATTTTTTAATATCTATTTAAAACGCCCTAGAACCCCAAACTATGGGCAATAACTCATGAAAATGGCCATAACACGCGAAAACGATGAGTTTTTGGTCATAATTCTCAAACATGTATCGGGTCTTACGGATCATGCACATCCCCCTGGAACATCAAAACTAGGGGCAATAGCTCATGAAAACGACCATAAAACAAAAAAACTACGAGTTTTTGGTCATGCCCTCAAACATGTATCGGGTATTATGGTCTTTGTAAAGCGCCCTGGAACCCCAAAACTGTGGGGAGTAACTCATAAAATGTCCATAAAATGCAAAAAAGATGTGTTTTTGGTGATAACTCTCAAACATGTAAATCGCCCTAGAACCCCAAAACTATGGGCAATAGCTCATGAAAACGGCCATAAAATGCAAAAACACCGAGTTTTTGGTCATGCCTCTCAAACATGTAAAGAGCCCTAGAACACCAAAACTATGAGCAATAGCACATGAAAACGGCCATAAAACACGAAAACGACGAGTTTTTGGTCGTGCCCTCAAACATTTATCGGGTACTATGGTCGTTATAAATCTCTCTGGAACCCCCAAACCATAGGGAATAACTCATGAAAACGTCCACAAAATGTAAAAAATATGAGTTTTTGGTTATAACTCTCAAACATGTAAATCGCCCTAGAGCCCTAAAACTATGGGCAAGAGGTCACGAAAATAGCCCTAAAACGCAAAAACGATGAGTTTTTGGTCATACCTCTCAAACATGTAAATCACCCTGAAACCCCAAAACTATGGGCAATAGCTCATGAAAATGGCCATAAAACGCAAAAAGACGAGTTTTTCGTCACAACTCTAAAACATGTAAAACACCCTAAAACCCAAAAAATGTGGGGCATAACTCATGAAAACGTCCATAAAATGCAAAAAGATGAGTTTTCGGTCATAAATCTCAAACATGTAAAGCGCCAACGAACCCCAAAATTGTGGGCAATAGCTCATGAAAATGGCCATAGAACACAAGTTTTGGTCATGCCTCACAAACATGTAAAGCGCCCTAAAACCCCATAACTGTGAGCAATAGCACAAGAAACAGCCATAAAACACGAAAACAAAGAGTTTTTAGTGATGCCCTCAAACATGTATCAGGTACTATGGTCGTTGTAAATCGCCCTGTGACCTCAAAACCGTTGGGAATAACACATGAAAACGGCCATGAAACGCAAAAACAACGAGTTTTTGGTCTTAACTCTCAAACATGTAAAGCGCCATGGAACCCCAAAAATGTGAGCAATAACACATGAAAACAACAATAAAACACGAAAACGACGAGTTTTTGGTCATGCCCTCAAATATGCATCGGGTACTATGGCCGTTGTAAATGACACTGGAACAGCAAAACCATGGGGAATAACTCATGAAAACATCCACAAAACGCAAAAAATGAGTTTTTGGTCATAACTCCCAAACATGTAAATCGCCCTAGAGCCCCAAAACTGTGGGCAATAGGTCACGAAAATGGCCATAAAACGCAAAAACGACGAGTTTTTGGTCATACCTCTCAAACATGTAAATCACCCTGGAACCCCAAAACTCTGGTCAATAGCTCATGAAAATGGCCATAAAACGCAAAAAGACGAGGTTTTCGTCATTAATCTGAAACATGTAAAATGCCCTAAAACCCAAAAAATGTGAGCAATAGATCATGATAACGGCCATATAATGCAAAAATAGATGAGTTTTTTTGTCACAACTCTCAAACATGTAAATAGCCTTGGAACCCCCAAATTGTGGGCAATAGCTCATGAAAACGGCCGTAAAACACGAAAACGACGAGTTTTTGGTCATGCCCTCAAACATGTATCATTTTTTAATATCTATTTAAAACGCCCTAGAACCCCAAACTATGGGCAATAACTCATGAAAATGGCCATAACACGCGAAAACGATGAGTTTTTGGTCATAATTCTCAAACATGTATCGGGTCTTACGGATCATGCACATCCCCCTGGAACATCAAAACTAGGGGCAATAGCTCATGAAAACGACCATAAAACAAAAAAAACTACGAGTTTTTGGTCATGCCCTCAAACATGTATCGGGTATTATGGTCTTTGTAAAGCGCCCTGGAACCCCAAAACTGTGGGGAGTAACTCATAAAATGTCCATAAAATGCAAAAAGATGTGTTTTTGGTGATAACTCTCAAACATGTAAATCGCCCTAGAACCCCAAAACTATGGGCAATAGCTCATGAAAACGGCCATAAAATGCAAAAACACCGAGTTTTTGGTCATGCCTCTCAAACATGTAAAGAGCCCTAGAACACCAAAACTATGAGCAATAGCACATGAAAACGGCCATAAAACACGAAAACGACGAGTTTTTGGTCGTGCCCTCAAACATTTATCGGGTACTATGGTCGTTATAAATCTCTCTGGAACCCCCAAACCATAGGGAATAACTCATGAAAACGTCCACAAAATGCAAAAAAATATGAGTTTTTGGTTATAACTCTCAAACATGTAAATCGCCCTAGAGCCCTAAAACTATGGGCAAGAGGTCACGAAAATAGCCGTAAAACGCAAAAACGATGAGTTTTTGGTCATACCTCTCAAACATGTAAATCACCCTGGAACCCCAAAATTGTGGTCAATAGCTCTCATGAAAACGACCATAAAACGCAAAAAAGACGAGTTTTTCGTCATTAATCTAAAACATGCAAAATGCCCTAAAACCCAAAAAATGTGCGCAATAGATCATGATAACGGCCATATAATGCAAAAAAAGATGAGTTTTTTGTCATAAATCTCAAACATGTAAATAGTCTTGGAACCCCAAAATTATTGCCAATAACTCATGAAAATGGCCGTAATACCCGAGAACGACGAGTTTTTGGTCATGCCCTCAGACATGTATCATTTTTTAATATCTTTTTAAAACGCCCTAGAACCCCAAACTATGGGCACTAACTCATGAAAACGTCCATAAAATGCGAAAACGATGAGTTTTTGGTCATAATTCTCAAACATGTATCAGGTCTTACGGATCATACACATCCCCCTGGAACATCAAAACTAGGGGCAATAGCTCATGAAAACGACCATAAAACAAAAAATCCACGAGTTTTTGGTCATGCCCTCAAACATTTATCGTGTCGTATGGTCGTTGTAAATCGCCCTGGATCCCCAAAAATGTGGGGAATAACTCATAAAAAACTCCATAAAATGCAAAAAAGATGAGTTTTTGGTGATAACTCTCGAACATGTAAATCGCCCAAGAACCCCAAAACTATGGGCAATAGATCATGAAAACGGCCATAAAATGCAACAACACCGAGTTTTTGGTCATGCCTCTCAAACATGTAAAGCGCCCTGGAACCCCCAAACTATGAGGAATAGCACATGAAAATGGCCATAAAACATGAAAACGACAAGTTTTTGGTCATGCCCTCAAACATGTATCGGGTACTATGGTCGTTATAGATCTCTCTGGAACCCCAAAACCATAGGGAATAACTCATGAAAACGTCCACAAAATGCAAAAAAATATGAGTTTTTGGTTATAACTCTCAAACATGTAAATCGCCCTAGAGCCCTAAAACTATGGGCAAGAGGTCACGAAAATAGCCGTAAAACGCAAAAACGATGAGTTTTTGGTCATACCTCTCAAACATGTAAATCACCCTGAAACCCCAAACTGTGGGCAATAGCTCATGAAAATGGCCATAAAACGCAAAAAAGACGAGTTTTTCGTCATAACTCTAAAACATGTAAAACACCCTAAAACCCAAAAAATGTGGGGAATAACTCATGAAACCGTCCATAGAACGCAAAACATGAGTTTTCGGCCATAACTCTCAAACATGTAAATCGCTAAGGAACCTAAAAATTGTGGGCAATAGCTCATGAAAACGGCCATAGAACGCAAGTTGTGGTCATGCCTCACAAACATGTAAAGCGCCCTGAAACCCCAAAACTGTGAGCAATAGCACAAGAAAACGACCATAAAACACGAAAACAAAGAGTTCTTAGTGATGCCCTAAAACATGTATCAGGAACTATGGTCGTTGTAAATCACCTTAGAACCTCAAAACCGTGGGAAATAACACATGAAAACGGCCATAAAACTCAAAAACAACGAGTTTTTGGTCACAACTCTCAAACATGTAAAGCGCCCTGGAACCCCAATAATGTGAGCAATAACACATGAAAACGACAATAAAATACGAGTTTTTGGTCATGCCCTCAAATATGTATCGGGTACTATGGCCATTGTAAATGACTTTGGAACTACAAAACCATGGGGAATAACTCATGAAAACCTCCACAAAACGAAACAAAATATGAGTTTTTCGTCATAACTCTCAAACATGTAAATGTCCCTGGAGCCCCAAAACTGTGGGCAATAGCTCACGAAAATGGGCATAAAACGCAAAAACGACGAGTTTTTGGTCATACCCCTCAAACATGTAAATCACCCTGGAACCCCAAAACTGTGGTCAATAGCTCTCATGAAAATGGCCATAAAACGCAAAAAAGACGAGTTTTTCGTCATTAATCTAAAACATGTAAAATGCCCTAAAACCCAAAAAATGTGAGCAATAGATCATGATAACGGCCATATAATGCAAAAAAGATGAGTTTTTTTGTCATAGATCTCAAACATGTAAATAGCCTTGGAACCCCAAAATTATTGCCAATTACTCATGAAAGTAGTAATACCCGAGAACGACGAGTTTTTGGTCATGCCCTCAGACATGTATCATTTTTTAATATCTTTTTAAAACGCCCTAGAACCCCAAACTATGGGCAATAACTCATTAAAATGGCCATAACACGCGAAAACGATGAGTTTTTGGTCATAATTCTCAAACATGTATCGGGTCTTACGAATCATGCACATCCCCCTGGAACATCAAAACTAGGGGCAATAGCTCATCAAAAAGGGCCATAAAACAAAAAAAACCACGAGTTTTTGGTCATGCCCTCAAACATGTATCGGGTATTATGGTCGTTGTAAATCGCCCTGGATCCCCAAAACTGTGGGGAATAACTCATAAAAAAGTCCATAAAATGCAAAAAAGATGAGTTTTTGGTGATAACTCTCGAACATGTAAATCGCCCTAGAACCCCAAAACTATGGGCAATAGATCATGAAAACGGCCATAAAATGCAAAAACACCGAGTTTTTGGTCATGCCTCTCAAACATGTAAAGCGCCCTGGAACCCCCAAACTATGAGGAATAGCACATGAAAATGGCCATAAAATACGAAAACGACAAGTTTTTGGCCATGCCCTCAAACATGTATCGGGTACTATGGCTGTTGTAAATCGCACTGGAACTACAAAACCATGGGGAATAACTCATGAAAACATCCACAAAATGCAAAAAAATATGAGTTTTTGGTTATAACTCTCAAACATGTAAATCGCCCTAGAGCCCTAAAACTATGGGCAAGAGGGCACGAAAATAGCCGTAAAACGCAAAAACGATGAGTTTTTGGTCATACCTCTCAAACATGTAAATCACCCTGAAACCCTAAAACTGTGGGCAATAGCTCATGAAAATGGCCATAAAACGCAAAAGAGATGAGTTTTTCGTCATAACTCGAAAACATGTAAAACACCCTCAAAGCCAAAAAAATGTGGGGAATATCTCATGAAAACGTCCATAAAACGCAAAAAGATGAGTTTTCGGTCATAACTCTCAACCATGTAAATCGCTAAGGAACCCCAAAATTGTGGGCAATAGCTCATGAAAACGGCCATAGAACACAAGTTGTGATCATGCCTCACAAACATGTAAAGCGCCCTGAAACCCCAAAACTGTGAGCAATAGCACAAGAAAGCGGCCATAAAACACGAAAACAAAGAGTTCTTAGTGATGCCCTAAAACATGTATCAGGAACTATGGTCGTTGTAAATCACCTTAGAACCTCAAAACCGTGGGAAATAACACATGAAAGCGGCCATAAAAGCATAAAAAGCATGAGTTTTGGTCACAACTCTCAAACATGTAAAGCCACTGGAACCCCAATAATGTGAGCAATAGCACATGAAAATGACAATAAAATCTGAAAGCGACAAGTTTTTGGTCATGCCCTCAAATATGTATCGGGTACTATGGCCGTTGTAAATGACTTTGAACTACAAAACCATGGGGAATAACTCATGAAAACATCCACAAAAGCATAAAAATGAGTTTTTCGTCATAACTCTCAAACATGTAAATGGCCCTAGAGCCCCAAAACTGTGGGCAATAGTTCACGAAAATGGCCATAAAACGCAAAAACGACGAGTTTTTGGTCATACCCCTCAAACATGTAAATCACCCTGGAACTCCAAAACCGTGGTCAATAGCTCTCATGAAAATGGCCATAAAAGCATAAAAAAGCGAGGTTTTTAGTCATTAATCTAAAACATGTAAAATGCCCTAAAACCCAAAAAAATGTGAGCAATAGATCATGATAACGGCCATATAATGCAAAAAAAGATGAGTTTTTTGTCATAAATCTCAAACATGTAAATAGCCTTGGAACCCCAAAATTATTGCCAATAACTCATGAAAGCGGCCGTAATACCCGAAAACGACGAGTTTTTGGTCATGCCCTCAGACATGTATCATTTTTTAATATCTTTTTAAAACTCCCTAGAACCCCAAACTATGGGCAATAACTCATTAAAATGGCCATAACACGCGAAAACGATGAGTTTTTGGTCATAATTCTCAAACATGTATCGGGTCTTACGAATCATGCACATCCCCCTGGAACATCAAAACTAGGGGCAATAGCTCATGAAAACGGCCATAAAACAAAAAAAACCACGAGTTTTTGGTCATGCCCTCAAACATGTATCGGGTATTATGGTCGTTGTACATCGCCCTGGAACCCCAAAACTGTGGGGAATAACTCATTAAAAATTCCATAAAATGCAAAAAAGATGAGTTTTTGGTGATAACTCTCGAACATGTAAATCGCCCTAGAACCCCAAAACTATGGGCAATAGATCATGAAAACGGCCATAAAATGCAAAAACACCGAGTTTTTGGTCATGCCTCTCAAACATGTAAAGCGCCCTGGAACCCCCAAACTATGAGGAATAGCACATGAAAATGGCCATAAAACACGAAAACGACAAGTTTTTGGTCATGCCCTCAAACATGTATCGGGTACTATGGTCGTTATAGATCTCTCTGGAACCCCAAAACCATAGGGAATAACTCCTGAAAATGTCCACAAAATGCAAAAAAATATGAGTTTTTGGTTATAACTCTCAAACATGTAAATCGCCCTAGAGCCCTAAAACTATGGGCAAGAGGTCACGAAAATAGCCGTAAAACGCAAAAACGATGAGTTTTTGGTCATACCTCTCAAACATGTAAATCACCCTGAAACCCCAAAACTGTGGGCAATAGCTCATGAAAATGGCCATAAAACGCAAAAGAGACGAGTTTTTCGTCATAACTCGAAAACATGTAAAACACCCTAAAACCCAAAAAATGTGGGGAATAACTCATGAAAACGTCCATAAAACGCAAAAAGATGAGTTTTCGGTCATAACTCTCAAACATGTAAATCGCTAAGGAACCCCAAAATTGTGGGCAATAGCTCATGAAAATGGCCATAGAACACAAGTTGTGGTCATGCCTCACAAACATGTAAAGCGCCCTGAAACCCCAAAACCGTGAGCAATAGCACAAGAAAACGGCCATAAAACACGAAAACAAAGAGTTCTTAGTGATGCCCTAAAACATGTATCAGGAACTATGGTCGTTGTAAATCACCTTAGAACCTCAAAACCGTGGGAAATAACACATGAAAAGCGGCCATAAAAGCATAAAAAGCAGCGAGTTTTTGGTCAGAACTCTCAAACATGTAAAGCGCCCTGGAACCCCAATAATGTGAGCAATAGCACATGAAAACGACAATAAAACACGAAAACAACGAGTTTTTGGTCATGCCCTCAAATATGCATCGGGTACTATGGCCGTTGTAAATGACACTGGAACAGCAAAACCATGGGGAATAACTCATGAAAACATCCACAAAACGCAAAAAATGCGTTTTTGGTCATAACTCCCAAACATGTAAATCGCCCTAGAGCCCCAAAACTGTGGGCAATAGGTCACGAAATTGGCCATAAAAGCATAAAAGCGAGTTTTTGGTCATACCACTCAAACATGTAAATTCCAATGGAACCCCAAAACTGCGGTCAATAGATCATGAAAATGGCCATAAAACGCAAAAAGACGAGTTTTTCGTCATTAATCTAAAACATGTAAAATGCCCTAAAACCCAAAAATGTGAGCAATAGATCATGATAACGGCCATGTAATGCAAAAATAGATGAGTTTTTTTGTCATAAATCTCAAACATGTAAATAGCCTTGGAACCCCAAAACTATGGCCAATAACTCATGAAAAGCAGTAGTAATACCCGAGAACGACGAGTTTTTGGTCATGCCCTCAGACATGTATCATTTTTTAATATCTTTTTAAAACGCCCTAGAACCCCAAACTATGGGCAATAACTCATTAAAATGGCCATAACACGCGAAAACGATGAGTTTTTGGTCATAATTCTCAAACATGTATCGGGTCTTACGAATCATGCACATCCCCTTGGAACATCAAAACTAGGGGCAATAGCTCATGAAAACGGCCATAAAAAAACCACGAGTTTTTGGTCATGCCCTCAAACATGTATCGGGTATTATGGTCATTGTAAATCGCCCTGGATCCCCAAAACTGTGGGCAATAGCTCATGAAAATGGCCATAAAACGCAAAAGAGACGAGTTTTGGTGATAACTCTCGAACATGTAAATCGCCCTAGAACCCCAAAACTATGGGCAATAGATCATGAAAACGGCCATAAAATGCAAAAACACCGAGTTTTTGGTCATGCCTCTCAAACATGTAAAGCGCCCTGGAACCCCCAAACTATGAGGAATAACACATGAAAATGGCCATAAAACACGAAAACGACAAGTTTTTGGTCATGCCCTCAAACATGTATCGGGTACTATGGTCGTTATAGATCTCTCTGGAACCCCAAAACCATAGGGAATAACTCCTGAAAATGTCCACAAAATGCAAAAAAATATGAGTTATTGGTTATAACTCTCAAACATGTAAATCGCCCTAGAGCCCTAAAACTATGGGCAAGAGGTCACGAAAATAGCCGTAAAACGCAAAAACGATGAGTTTTGGGTCATACCTCTCAAACATGTAAATCACCCTGAAACCCCAAAACTGTGGGCAATAGCTCATGAAAATGGCCATAAAACGCAAAAGAGACGAGTTTTTCGTCATAACTCAAAAACATGTAAAACACCCTAAAACCCAAAAAATGTGGGGAATAACTCATGAAAACATCCATAAAATGCAAAAAGATGAGTTTTCGGTCATAACTCTCAAACATGTAAATCGCTAAGGAACCCCAAAATTGTGGGCAATAGCTCATGAAAACGGCCATAGAACGCAAGTTGTGGTCATGCCTCACAAACATGTAAAGCGCCCTGAAACCCCAAAACCGTGAGCAATAGCACAAGAAAACGGCCATAAAACACGAAAACAAAGAGTTCTTAGTGATGCCCTAAAACATGTATCAGGAACTATGGTCGTTGTAAATCACCTTAGAACCTCAAAACCGCGGGAATAAGACATGAAAACGGCCATAAAACGCATAAAAGCAGCGAGTTTTTGGTCACAACTCTCAAACATGTAAGCGCCTTGGAACCCCAAAAATGTGAGCAATAACACATGAAAACAACAATAAAACACGAAAACGGCGAGTTTTTGGTCATGCCCTGAAATATGCATCGGGTACTATGGCCGTTGTAAATGGCACTGGAACAGCAAAACCATGGGGAATAACTCATGAAAACATCCACAAAGCATAAAAAATATGAGTTTTCGGCCATAACTCTCAAACATGTAAATGGCCCTAGAGCCCCAAAACTGTGGGCAATAGCTCACGAAAATGGGCATAAAACGCAAAAACGACGAGTTTTTGGTCATACCCCTCAAACATGTAAATCACCCTGGAACCCCAAAACTGTGGTCAATAGCTCTCATGAAAATGGCCATAAAACGCAAAAAAGACGAGTTTTTCGTCATTAATCTAAAACATGTAAAATGCCCTAAAACCCAAAAAATGTGAGCAATAGATCATGATAACGGCCATATAATGCAAAAAAAGATGAGTTTTTTGTCATAAATCTCAAACATGTAAATAGCCTTGGAACCCCAAAATTATTGCCAATAACTCATGAAAACGCCCGTAATACCCGAGAACGACGAGTTTTTGGTCATGCCCTCAGACATGTATCATTTTTTAATATCTTTTTAAAACGCCCTAGAACCCCAAACTATGGGCAATAACTCATTAAAATGGCCATAACACGCGAAAACGATGAGTTTTTGGTCATAATTCTCAAACATGTATCGGGTCTTACGAATCATGCACATCCCCCTGGAACATCAAAACTAGGGGCAATAGCTCATGAAAACGGCCATAAAACAAAAAAACCACGAGTTTTGGTCATGCCCTCAAACATGTATCGGGTATTATGGTCGTTGTAAATCGCCCTGGATCCCCAAAACTGTGGGGAATAACTCATAAAAAAGTCCATAAAATGCAAAAAAGATGAGTTTTTGGTGATAACTCTCGAACATGTAAATCGCCCTAGAACCCCAAAACTATGGGCAATAGATCATGAAAACGGCCATAAAATGCAAAAACACCGAGTTTTTGGTCATGCCTCTCAAACATGTAAAGCGCCCTGGAACCCCCAAACTATGAGGAATAGCACATGAAAATGGCCATAAAACACGAAAACGACAAGTTTTTGGTCATGCCCTCAAACATGTATCGGGTACTATGGTCGTTATAGATCTCTCTGGAACCCCAAAACCATAGGGAATAACTCCTGAAAATGTCCACAAAATGCAAAAAAATATGAGTTTTTGGTTATAACTCTCAAACATGTAAATCGCCCTAGAGCCCTAAAACTATGGGCAAGAGGTCACGAAAATAGCCGTAAAACGCAAAAACGATGAGTTTTTGGTCATACCTCTCAAACATGTAAATCACCCTGAAACCCCAAAACTGTGGGCAATAGCTCATGAAAATGGCCATAAAACGCAAAAGAGACGAGTTTTTCGTCATAACTCGAAAACATGTAAAACACCCTAAAACCCAAAAAATGTGGGGAATAACTCATGAAAACGTCCATAAAACGCAAAAAGATGAGTTTTCGGTCATAACTCTCAAACATGTAAATCGCTAAGGAACCCCAAAATTGTGGGCAATAGCTCATGAAAACGGCCATAGAACGTAAGTTGTGGTCATGCCTCACAAACATGTAAAGCGCCCTGAAACCCCAAAACCGTGAGCAATAGCACAAGAAAACAGCCATAAAACACGAAAACGAAGAGTTCTTAGTGATGCTATAAAACATGTATCAGGAACTATGGTCGTTGTAAATCACCTTACAACCTCAAAACCGTGGGAAATAACACATGAAAACGGCCATAAAACGCAAAAACGACGAGTTTTTGGTCACAACTCTCAAACATGTAAAGCGCCCTGGAACCCCAATAATGTGAGCAATAGCACATGAAAACGACAATAAAATACGAAAACGACAAGTTTTTGGCCATGCCCTCAAATATGTATCGGGTACTATGGCCGTTGTAAATCGCACTGGAACTACAAAACCATGGGGAATAACTCATGAAAACATCCACAAAACGCAAAAAATATGAGTTTTTCGTCATAACTCTCAAACATGTAAATGGCCCTAGAGCCCCAAAACTGTGGGCAATAGCTCACGAAAATGGCCATAAAACGCAAAAACGACGAGTTTTTGGTCATAGCCCTCAAACATGTAAATCACCCTGGAACCCCAAAACCGTGGTCAATAGCTCTCATGAAAATGGCCATGAAACGCAAAAAAGACGAGTTTTTCGTCATTAATCTAAAACATGTAACATGCCCTAAAACCCAAAAAATGTGAGCAATAGATCATGATAACGTCCATATAATGCAAAAATAGATGAGTTTTTTTGTCATAAATCTCAAACATGTAAATAGCCTTGGAACCCCAAAATTATTGCCAATAACTCATGAAAACTGCCGTAAAACCCGAAAACGACGAGTTTTTGGTCATGCCCTTAGACATGTATCATTTTTTAATATCTTTTTAAAACGCCCTAGAACCCCGAACTATGGGCACTAACTCATTAAAATGGCCATAACACGCGAAAACGATGAGTTTTTGGTCATAATTCTCAAACATGTATCGGGTCTTACGAATCATGCACATCCCCCTGGAACATCAAAACTAGGGGCAATAGCTCATGAAAACGGCCATAAAACAAAAAAAAACCACGAGTTTTTGGTCATGCCCTCAAACATGTATCGGGTATTATGGTCGTTGTAAATCGCCCTGGATCCCCAAAAATGTGGGGAATAACTCATAAAAAACTCCATAAAATGCAAAAAAGATGAGTTTTTGGTGATAACTCTCGAACATGTAAATCGCCCTAGAACCCCAAAACTATGGGCAATAGATCATGAAAACGGCCATAAAATGCAAAAACACCGAGTTTTTGGTCATGCCTCTCAAACATGTAAAGCGCCCTGGAACCCCCAAACTATGAGGAATAGCACATGAAAATGGCCATAAAACATGAAAACGACAAGTTTTTGGTCATGCCCTCAAACATGTATCGGGTACTATGGTCGTTATAGATCTCTCTGGAACCCCAAAACCATAGGGAATAACTCCTGAAAACGTCCACAAAATGCAAAAAAATATGAGTTTTTGGTTATAACTCTCAAACATGTAAATCGCCCTAGAGCCCTAAAACTATGGGCAAGAGGTCACGAAAATAGCCGTAAAACGCAAAAACGATGAGTTTTTGGTCATACCTCTCAAACATGTAAATCACCTTAGAACCCCTAAACAGTGGGCAATAGCTCATGAAAACGGCCATAAAACACAAAAAGACGACTTTTTGGTCATAACTCGAAATCATGTAAAACACCCTAAAACCCAAAAAATGTGGGGAATAACTCATGAAAACGTCCATAAAACGCAAAAAGATGAGTTTTTGGTCATAACTCTCAAACATGTAAATTGCTAAGGAACCCCGAAATTGTGGGAAATAGCTCATGAAAAAGGACATAGAGCACAAGTTGTGGTCATGCCTCACAAACATGTAAAGCGCCTAAAACCCCAAAACCGTGAGCAATAGCACAAGAAGCGGCCATAAAACACGAAAACAAAGAGTTCTTAGTGATGCCCTAAAACATGTATCGGGAACTATGGTCGTTGTAAATCACCTTAGAACCTCAAAACCGTGGGAAATAACACATGAAAAGCGGCCATAAAAGCATAAAAGCAATGAGTTTTTGATCACAACTCTCAAACATGTAAAGCGCCCTAGAACCCCAATAATGTGAGCAATAGCACATGGAAACGACAATAAAATACGAAAACGGCGAGTTTTTGGTCATGCCCTCAAATATGTATCGGGTACTATGGCCGTTGTAAATCGCACTAGAACTACAAAACCATGGGGAATAACTCATGAAAACATCCACAAAACGCAAAAAAATATGAGTTTTTCGTCATAACTCTCAAACATGTAAATGGCCCTAGAGCCCCAAAACTGTGGGCAATAGCTCACGAAAATGGCCATAAAACGCAAAAACGACGAGTTTTTGGTCATACCCCTCAAACATGTAAATCACCCTGGAACCCCAAAACCGTGGTCAATAGCTCTCATGAAAATGGCCATAAAACGCAAAAAAGACGAGTTTTTCGTCATTAATCTAAAACATGTAAAATGCCCTAAAACCCAAAAAATGTGAGCAATAGATCATGATAACGGCCATATAATGCAAAAAAAGATGAGTTTTTTGTCATAAATCTCAAACATGTAAATAGCCTTGGAACCCCAAAATTATTGCCAATAACTCATGAAAGCGGCCGTAATACCCGAAAACGACGAGTTTTTGGTCATGCCCTCAGACATGTATCATTTTTTAATATCTTTTTAAAAGTCCCTAGAACCCCAAACTATGGGCAATAACTCATGAAAATGGCCATAACACGCGAAAACAATGAGTTTTTGGCCATAATTCTCAAACATGTATCGGGTCTTACGAATCATGCACATCCACCTGCAACATCAAAACTAGGGGCAATAGCTCATGAAAACGGCCATAAAATGCAAAAACACCGAGTTTTTGGTCATGCCTCTAAAACATGTAAAGCGCCCTGGAACCCCAAAACTATGAGGAATAGCACATGAAAATGGCCATAAACCAAAAAAACGACGAGTTTTTGGTAATGCCCTCAAACATGTATCGGGTACTATGGTCGTTATTGATCTCTCTGGAAACCAAAAACCATAGGGAATAAATCCTGAAAACTTCCACAAAATGTAAAAAATATGAGTTTTTGGTTATAACTCTCAAACATGTAAATCGCTCTAGAGCCCTAAAACTATGGGCAAGAGGTCGAAAATACCTAAAAGCATAAAAGCGATGAGTTTTGGTCATACCTCTCAAACATGTAAATCACCTGAAACCCCAAAACTGTGGGCAATAGCTCATGAAAATGGCCATAAAAGCATAAAAGACGAAGTTTTCGTCATAACTCTAAAACATGTAAAACACCCTAAAACCCAAAAAATGGGAATAACTCATGAAAATCCCATAAAAGCAAAAAGATGAGTTTTCATCAAACATCTCACATGTAAATCGCTAAGGAACCCCAAAATTGTGGGCAATAGCTCATGAAAAGGCCATAGAGCATAAGTTGTGGTCATGCCTCACAAACATGTAAAGCGCATGAAACCCCAAAACCGTGAGCAATAGCACAAGAAAAGCCATAAAACACGAAAACAAAGAGTTCTTAGTGATGCCCTAAAACATGTATCGGGAACTATGGTCGTTGTAAATCACCTTAGAACCTCAAAACCTTGGGAAATAACACAAGAAAACGGACATAAAACGCAAAAAAACGAGATTTTGGTCACAACACACAAAAATGTAAACCGCCCTGGAAACCCAAAAAAGTGATCAATAGCACAGGAAAAAGACAATAAAATCTGAAAGCGACAAGTTTTTGGTCATGCCCTCAAATATGTATCGGGTACTATGGCCGTTGTAAATGACCTTGGAACTACAAAACCATGGGGAATAACTCATGAAAACATCCACAAAACGCAAAAAATATGAGTTTTTCGTCATAACTCTCAAACATGTAAATGGCCCTAGAGCCCCAAAACTGTGGGCAATAGCTCACGAAAATGGGCATAAAACGCAAAAATTACGAGGTTTTGGTCATACCTCTCAAACATGTAAATCACCCTGGAACCCCAAAACTGTGGTCAATAGCTCTCATGAAAATGGCCATAAAACGCAAAAAAGACGAGTTTTTCGTCATTAATCTAAAACATGTAAAATGCCCTAAAACCCAAAAAATGTGAGCAATAGATCATGATAACGGCCATATAATGCAAAAAAAGATGAGTTTTTTGTCATAAATCTCAAACATGTAAATAGCCTTGGAACCCCAAAATTATTGCCAATAACTCATGAAAACGGCCGTAATACCCGAGAACGACGAGTTTTTGGTCATGCCCTCAGACATGTATCATTTTTTAATATCTTTTTAAAACGCCCTAGAACCCCAAACTATGGGCAATAACTCATTAAAATGGCCATAACACGCGAAAACGATGAGTTTTTGGTCATAATTCTCAAACATGTATCGGGTCTTACGAATCATGCACATCCCCCTGGAACATCAAAACTAGGGGCAATAGCTCATGAAAACGGCCATAAAACAAAAAAAACCACGAGTTTTTGGTCATGCCCTCAAACATGTATCGGGTATTATGGTCGTTGTAAATCGCCCTGGATCCCCAAAACTGTGGGGAATAACTCATAAAAAAGTCCATAAAATGCAAAAAAGATGAGTTTTTGGTGATAACTCTCGAACATGTAAATCGCCCTAGAACCCCAAAACTATGGGCAATAGATCATGAAAACGGCCATAAAATGCAAAAACACCAGGTTTTTGGTCATGCCTCTCAAACATGTAAAGCGCCCTGGAACCCCCAAACTATGAGGAATAGCACATGAAAATGGCCATAAAACACGAAAACGACAAGTTTTTGGTCATGCCCTCAAACATGTATCGGGTACTATGGTCATTATAGATCTCTCTGGAACCCCAAAACCATAGGGAATAACTCCTGAAAATGTCCACAAAATGCAAAAAAATATGAGTTTTTGGTTATAACTCTCAAACATGTAAATCGCTCTAGAGCCCTAAAACTATGGGCAAGAGGGCACGAAAATAGCCGTAAAACGCAAAAACGATGAGTTTTGGGTCATACCTCTCAAACATGTAAATCACCCTGAAACCCCAAAACTGTGGGCAATAGCTCATGAAAATGGCCATAAAACGCAAAAGAGACGAGTTTTTCGTCATAACTCGAAAACATGTAAAACACCCTAAAACCCAAAAAATGTGGGGAATAACTCATGAAAACGTCCATAAAACGCAAAAGATGAGTTTTTGGTCATAACTCTCAAACATGTAAATTGCTAAGGAACCCCAAAATTGTGGGAAATAGCTCATGAAAACGGACATAGAACGCAAGTTGTGGTCATGCCTCACAAACATGTAAAGCGCCCTGAAACCCCAAAACCGTGAGCAATAGCACAAGAAAACGGCCATAAAACACGAAAACAAAGAGTTCTTAGTGATGCCCTAAAACATGTATCAGGAACTATGGTCGTTGTAAATCACCTTAGAACCTCAAAACCGTGGGAAATAACACATGAAAACGGCCATAAAACGCAAAAACGACGAGTTTTTGGTCACCACTCTCAAACATGTAAAGCGCCCTAGAACCCCAATAATGTGAGAAATAGCACATGAAAATGACAACAAAATACGAAAACGACAAGTTTTTGGTCATGCCCTCAAATATGTATTGGGTACTATGGCCGTTGTAAATCGCACTGGAACTACAAAACCATGGGGAATAACTCATGAAAACATCCACAAAACGCAAAAAATATGAGTTTTTCGTCATAACTCTCAAACATGTAAATCCCCCTTTAGCCCCAAAACTGTGGGCAATAGCTCACGAAAATGGGCATAAAAGCATAAAAGCAGCGAGTTTTTGGTCATACCCCTCAAACATGTAAATCACCCTGGAACCCCAAAACTGTGGTCAATAGCTCTCATGAAAATGGCCATAAAACGCAAAAAAGACGAGTTTTTCGTCATTAATCTAAAACATGTAAAATGCCCTAAAACCCAAAAAATGTGAGCAATAGATCATTATAACAGCCATATAATGCAAAAGAGATGAGTTTTTTGTCATAAATCTCAAACATGTAAATAGCCTTGGAACCCCAAAATTATTGCCAACAACTCATGAAAGCGGCCGTAATACCCGAGAACGACGAGTTTTTGGTCATGCCCTCAGACATGTATCATTTTTTAATATCTTTTTAAAACGCCCTAGAACCCCAAACTATGGGCAATAACTCATTAAAATGGCCATAACACGCGAAAACGATGAGTTTTTGGTCATAATTCTCAAACATGTATCGGGTCTTACGAATCATGCACATCCCCCTGGAACATCAAAACTAGGGGCAATAGCTCATGAAAACGGCCATAAAACAAAAAAAACCACGAGTTTTTGGTCATGCCCTCAAACATGTATCGGGTATTATGGTCGTTGTAAATCGCCCTAGAACCCCAAACTATGGGGAATAACTCATAAAAAAGTCCATAAAATGCAAAAAAGATGAGTTTTTGGTGATAACTCTCGAACATGTAAATCGCCCTAGAACCCCAAAACTATGGGCAATAGATCATGAAAACGGCCATAAAATGCAAAAACACCGAGTTTTTGGTCATGCCTCTCAAACATGTAAAGCGCCCTGGAACCCCCAAACTATGAGGAATAGCACATGAAAATGGCCATAAAACACGAAAACGACAAGTTTTTGGTCATGCCCTCAAACATGTATCGGGTACTATGGTCGTTATAGATCTCTCTGGAACCCCAAAACCATAGGGAATAACTCCTGAAAATGTCCACAAAATGCAAAAAAATATGAGTTTTTGGTTATAACTCTCAAACATGTAAATCGCCCTAGAGCCCTAAAACTATGGGCAAGAGGTCACGAAAATAGCCGTAAAACGCAAAAACGATGAGTTTTTGGTCATACCTCTCAAACATGTAAATCGCCCTGTTACCCCAAAACAATGGGCAATAGCTCATGAAAATGGCCATAAAAGCATAAAAGACGAGTTTTTCGTCATAACTCGAAAACATGTAAAACACCCTAAAACCCAAAAAATGTGGGGAATAACTCATGAAAACGTCCATAAAACGCAAAAAGATGAGTTTTCGGTCATAACTCTCAAACATGTAAATTGCTAAGGAACCCCAAAATTGTGGGAAATAGCTCATGAAAACGGACATAGAACGCAAGTTGTGGTCATGCCTCACAAACATGTAAAGCGCCCTGAAACCCCAAAACCGTGAGCAATAGCACAAGAAAACGGCCATAAAACACGAAAACAAAGAGTTCTTAGTGATGCCCTAAAACATGTATCAGGAACTATGGTCGTTGTAAATCACCTTAGAACCTCAAAACCGTGGGAAATAACACATGAAAACGGCCATAAAACGCAAAAACGACGAGTTTTTGGTCACAACTCTCAAACATGTAAAGCGCCCTGGAACCCCAATAATGTGAGCAATAGCACATGAAAATGACAATAAAATACGAAAACGACAAGTTTTTGGTCATGCCCTCAAATATGTATCGGGTACTATGGCCGTTGTAAATCGCACTGGAACTACAAAACCATGGGGAATAACTCATGAAAACATCCACAAAACGCAAAAAATATGAGTTTTTCGTCATAACTCTCAAACATGTAAATGGCCCTAGAGCCCCAAAACTGTGGGCAATAGCTCACGAAAATGGGCATAAAACGCAAAAACGACGAGTTTTTGGTCATACCCCTCAAACATGTAAATCACCCTGGAACCCCAAAACTGTGGTCAATAGCTCTCATGAAAATGGCCATAAAACGCAAAAAAGACGAGTTTTTCGTCATTAATCTAAAACATGTAAAATGCCCTAAAACCCAAAAAATGTGAGCAATAGATCATGATAACGGCCATATAATGCAAAAAAGATGAGTTTTTTTGTCATAGATCTCAAACATGTAAATAGCCTTGGAACCCCAAAATTATTGCCAATTACTCATGAAAACGGCCGTAATACCCGAGAACGACGAGTTTTTGGTCATGCCCTCAGACATGTATCATTTTTTAATATCTTTTTAAAACGCCCTAGAACCCCAAACTATGGGCAATAACTCATTAAAATGGCCATAACACGCGAAAACGATGAGTTTTTGGTCATAATTCTCAAACATGTATCGGGTCTTACGAATCATGCACATCCCCCTGGAACATCAAAACTAGGGGCAATAGCTCATGAAAACGGCCATAAAACAAAAAAAACCACGAGTTTTTGGTCATGCCCTCAAACATGTATCGGGTATTATGGTCGTTGTAAATCGCCCTGGATCCCCAAAACTGTGGGGAATAACTCATAAAAAAGTCCATAAAATGCAAAAAAGATGAGTTTTTGGTGATAACTCTCGAACATGTAAATCGCCCTAGAACCCCAAAACTATGGGCAATAGATCATGAAAACGGCCATAAAATGCAAAAACACCGAGTTTTTGGTCATGCCTCTCAAACATGTAAAGCGCCCTGGAACCCCCAAACTATGAGGAATAGCACATGAAAATGGCCATAAAACACGAAAACGACAAGTTTTTGGTCATGCCCTCAAACATGTATCGGGTACTATGGTCGTTATAGATCTCTCTGGAACCCCAAAACCATAGGGAATAACTCCTGAAAATGTCCACAAAATGCAAAAAAATATGAGTTTTTGGTTATAACTCTCAAACATGTAAATCGCCCTAGAGCCCTAAAACTATGGGCAAGAGGTCACGAAAATAGCCGTAAAACGCAAAAACGATGAGTTTTTGGTCATACCTCTCAAACATGTAAATCACCCTGAAACCCCAAAACTGTGGGCAATAGCTCATGAAAATGGCCATAAAACGCAAAAGAGACGAGTTTTTCGTCATAACTCGAAAACATGTAAAACACCCTAAAACCCAAAAAATGTGGGGAATAACTCATGAAAACGTCCATAAAACGCAAAAAGATGAGTTTTCGGTCATAACTCTCAAACATGTAAATCGCTAAGGAACCCCAAAATTGTGGGCAATAGCTCATGAAAACGGCCATAGAACGCAAGTTGTGGTCATGCCTCACAAACATGTAAAGCGCCCTGAAACCCTAAAACCGTGAGCAATAGCACAAGAAAACGGCCATAAAACACGAAAACAAAGAGTTCTTAGTGATGCCCTAAAACATGTATCAGGAACTATGGTCGTTGTAAATCACCTTAGAACCTCAAAACCGTGGGAAATAACACATGAAAACGGCCATAAAACGCAAAAACGACGAGTTTTTGGTCACAACTCTCAAACATGTAAAGCGCCCTGGAACCCCAATAATGTGAGCAATAGCACATGAAAACGACAATAAAATACGAAAACGACAAGTTTTTGGTCATGCCCTCAAATATGTATCGGGTACTATGGCCGTTGTAAATCGCACTGGAACTACAAAACCATGGGGAATAACTCATGAAAACATCCACAAAACGCAAAAAATATGAGTTTTTCGTCATAACTCTCAAACATGTAAATGGCCCTAGAGCCCCAAAACTGTGGGCAATAGCTCACGAAAATGGGCATAAAACGCAAAAATGACGAGGTTTTGGTCATACCCCTCAAACATGTAAATCATCCTGGAACCCCAAACTGTGGTCAATAGCTCTCATGAAAACGGCCATAAAACGCAAAAAAGACGAGTTTTTCGTCATTAATCTAAAACATGTAACATGCCCTAAAACCCAAAAAATGTGAGCAATAGATCATGATAACGTCCATATAATGCAAAAATAGATGAGTTTTTTTGTCATAAATCTCAAACATGTAAATAGCCTTGGAACCCCAAAATTATTGCCAATAACTCATGAAAACTGCCGTAAAACCCGAAAACGACGAGTTTTTGGTCATGCCCTCAGACATGTATCATTTTTTAATATCTTTTTAAAACGCCCTAGAACCCCAAACTATGGGCAATAACTCATTAAAATGGCCATAACACGCGAAAACGATGAGTTTTTGGTCATAATTCTCAAACATGTATCGGGTCTTACGAATCATGCACATCCCCCTGGAACATCAAAACTAGGGGCAATAGCTCATGAAAACGGCCATAAAACAAAAAAACCACGAGTTTTTGGTCATGCCCTCAAACATGTATCGGGTATTATGGTCGTTGTAAATCGCCCTGGATCCCCAAAACTGTGGGGAATAACTCATAAAAAAGTCCATAAAATGCAAAAAAGATGAGTTTTTGGTGATAACTCTCGAACATGTAAATCGCCCTAGAACCCCAAAACTATGGGCAATAGATCATGAAAACGGCCATAAAATGCAAAAACACCGAGTTTTTGGTCATGCCTCTCAAACATGTAAAGCGCCCTGGAACCCCCAAACTATGAGGAATAGCACATGAAAATGGCCATAAAACACGAAAACGACAAGTTTTTGGTCATGCCCTCAAACATGTATCGGGTACTATGGTCGTTATAGATCTCTCTGGAACCCCAAAACCATAGGGAATAACTCCTGAAAATGTCCACAAAATGCAAAAAAATATGAGTTTTTGGTTATAACTCTCAAACATGTAAATCGCCCTAGAGCCCTAAAACTATGGGCAAGAGGTCACGAAAATAGCCCTAAAACGCAAAAACGATGAGTTTTTGGTCATACATCTCAAACATGTAAATCACCCTGAAACCCCAAACTGTGGGCAATAGCTCATGAAAATGGCCATAAAACGCAAAAAGACGAAGCAGTCATAACTCGAAAACATGTAAAACACCCTAAACCCCAAAAAATGTGGGGAATAACTCATGAAAACGTCCATAAAACGCAAAAGATGAGTTTTTGGTCATAACTCTCAAACATGTAAATTGCTAAGGAACCCCAAAATTGTGGGAATAGCTCATGAAAACGGACATAGAACGCAAGTTGTGGTCATGCCTCACAAACATGTAAAGCGCCCTGAAACCCCAAAACCGTGAGCAATAGCACAAGAAAACGGCCATAAAACACGAAAACAAAGAGTTCTTAGTGATGCCCTAAAACATGTATCAGGAACTATGGTCGTTGTAAATCACCTTAGAACCTCAAAACCGTGGGAAATAACACATGAAAACGGCCATAAAATGCAAAAAAACCGAGTTTTTGGTCACAACTCTCAAACATGTAAAGCGCCCTGGAACCCCAATAATGTGAGCAATAGCACATGAAAACGACAATAAAATACGAAAACGACAAGTTTTTGGTCATGCCCTCAAATATGTATCGGGTACTATGGCCGTTGTAAATCGCACTGGAACTACAAAACCATGGGGAATAACTCATGAAAACATCCACAAAACGCAAAAAATATGAGTTTTTCGTCATAACTCTCAAACATGTAAATGGCCCTAGAGCCCCAAAACTGTGGGCAATAGCTCACGAAAATGGGCATAAAACGCAAAAACGACGAGTTTTTGGTCATACCCCTCAAACATGTAAATCACCCTGGAACCCCAAAACTGTGGTCAATAGCTCTCATGAAAATGGCCATAAAACGCAAAAAAGACGAGTTTTTCGTCATTAATCTAAAACATGTAAAATGCCCTAAAACCCAAAAAATGTGAGCAATAGATCATGATAACGGCCATATAATGCAAAAAAAGATGAGTTTTTTTGTCATAAATCTCAAACATGTAAATAGCCTTGGAACCCCAAAATTATTGCCAATTACTCATGAAAACGGCCGTAATACCCGAGAACGACGAGTTTTTGGTCATGCCCACAGACATGTATCATTTTTTAATATCTTTTTAAAACGCCCTAGAACCCCAAACTATGGGCAATAACTCATTAAAATGGCCATAACACGTGAAAACGATGAGTTTTTGGTCATAATTCTCAAACATGTATCGGGTCTTACGAATCATGCACATCCCCCTGGAACATCAAAACTAGGGGCAATAGCTCATGAAAACGGCCATAAAACAAAAAAAACCACGAGTTTTTGGTCATGCCCTCAAACATGTATCGGGTATTATGGTCGTTGTAAATCGCCCTGGATCCCCAAAACTGTGGGGAATAACTCATAAAAAAGTCCATAAAATGCAAAAAAGATGAGTTTTTGGTGATAACTCTCGAACATGTAAATCGCCCTAGAACCCCAAAACTATGGGCAATAGATCATGAAAACGGCCATAAAATGCAAAAACACCGAGTTTTTGGTCATGCCTCTCAAACATGTAAAGCGCCCTGGAACCCCCAAACTATGAGGAATAGCACATGAAAATGGCCATAAAACACGAAAACGACAAGTTTTTGGTCATGCCCTCAAACATGTATCGGGTACTATGGTCGTTATAGATCTCTCTGGAACCCCAAACCAAAGGGAATAACTCCTGAAAATGTCCACAAAATGCAAAAAAATATGAGTTTTTGGTTATAACTCTCAAACATGTAAATCGCCCTAGAGCCCTAAAACTATGGGCAAGAGGTCACGAAAATAGCCGTAAAACGCAAAAACGATGAGTTTTTGGTCATACCTCTCAAACATGTAAATCACCCTGAAACCCCAAAACTGTGGGCAATAGCTCATGAAAATGGCCATAAAACGCAACAGAGACGAGTTTTTCGTCATAACTCAAAAACATGTAAAACACCCTAAAACCCAAAAAATGTGGGGAATAACTCATGAAAACGTCCATAAAACGCAAAAAGATGAGTTTTTGGTCATAACTCTCAAACATGTAAATTGCTAAGGAACCCCAAAATTGTGGGCAATAGCTCATGAAAACGGACATAGAACGCAAGTTGTGGTCATGCCTCACAAACATGTAAAGCGCCCTGAAACCCCAAAACCGTGAGCAATAGCACAAGAAAACGGCCATAAAACACGAAAACAAAGAGTTCTTAGTGATGCCCTAAAACATGTATCAGGAACTATGGTCGTTGTAAATCACCTTAGAACCTCAAAACCGTGGGAAATAACACATGAAAACGGCCATAAAACGCAAAAACGACGAGTTTTTGGTCACAACTCTCAAACATGTAAAGCGCCCTGGAACCCCAATAATGTGAGCAATAGCACATGAAAACGACAATAAAATACGAAAACGACAAGTTTTTGGTCATGCCCTCAAATATGTATCGGGTACTATGGCCGTTGTAAATCGCACTGGAACTACAAAACCATGGGGAATAACTCATGAAAACATCCACAAAACGCAAAAAATATGAGTTTTTCGTCATAACTCTCAAACATGTAAATGGCCCTAGAGCCCCAAAACTGTGGGCAATAGCTCACGAAAATGGGCATAAAACGCAAAAACGACGAGTTTTTGGTCATACCCCTCAAACATGTAAATCACCCTGGAACCCCAAAACTGTGGTCAATAGCTCTCATGAAAATGGCCATAAAACGCAAAAAAGACGAGTTTTTCGTCATTAATCTAAAACATGTAAAATGCCCTAAAACCCAAAAAATGTGAGCAATAGATCATGATAACGGCCATATAATGCAAAAAAAGATGAGTTTTTTGTCATAAATCTCAAACATGTAAATAGCCTTGGAACCCCAAAATTATTGCCAATAACTCATGAAAACGGCCGTAATACCCGAGAACGACGAGTTTTTGGTCATGCCCTCAGACATGTATCATTTTTTAATATCTTTTTAAAACGCCCTAGAACCCCAAACTATGGGCAATAACTCATTAAAATGGCCATAACACGCGAAAACGATGAGTTTTTGGTCATAATTCTCAAACATGTATCGGGTCTTACGAATCATGCACATCCCCCTGGAACATCAAAACTAGGGGCAATAGCTCATGAAAACGGCCATAAAAAAAACCACGAGTTTTTGGTCATGCCCTCAAACATGTATCGGGTATTATGGTCGTTGTAAATCGCGCTGGATCCCCAAAACTGTGGGGAATAACTCATAAAAAAGTCCATAAAATGCAAAAAAGATGAGTTTTTGGTGATAACTCTCGAACATGTAAATCGCCCTAGAACCCCAAAACTATGGGCAATAGATCATGAAAACGGCCATAAAATGCAAAAACACCGAGTTTTTGGTCATGCCTCTCAAACATGTAAAGCGCCCTGGAACCCCCAAACTATGAGGAATAGCACATGAAAATGGCCATAAAACACGAAAACGACAAGTTTTTGGTCATGCCCTCAAACATGTATCGGGTACTATGGTCGTTATAGATCTCTCTGGAACCCCAAAACCATAGGGAATAACTCCTGAAAATGTCCACAAAATGCAAAAAAATATGAGTTTTTGGTTATAACTCTCAAACATGTAAATCGCCCTAGAGCCCTAAAACTATGGGCAAGAGGTCACGAAAATAGCCGTAAAACGCAAAAACGATGAGTTTTTGGTCATACCTCTCAAACATGTAAATCACCCTGAAACCCCAAAACTGTGGGCAATAGCTCATGAAAATGGCCATGACACGCAAAGGAGACGAGTTTTTCGTCATAACTCGAAAACATGTAAAACACCCTAAAACCCAAAAAATGTGGGAATAACTCATGAAAACGTCCATAAAACGCAAAAAGATGAGTTTTCGGTCATAACTCTCAAACATGTAAATCGCTAAGGAACCCCAAAATTGTGGGCAATAGCTCATGAAAACGGCCATAGAACGCAAGTTGTGGTCATGCCTCACAAACATGTAAAGCGCCCTGAAACCCCAAAACCGTGAGCAATAGCACAAGAAAACGGCCATAAAACACGAAAACAAAGAGTTCTTAGTGATGCCCTAAAACATGTATCAGGAACTATGGTCGTTGTAAATCACCTTAGAACCTCAAAACCGTGGGAATAACACATGAAAACGGCCATAAAACGCAAAAACGACGAGTTTTTGGTCACAACTCTCAAACATGTAAAGCGCCCTGGAACCCCAATAATGTGAGCAATAGCACATGAAAACGACAATAAAATACGAAAACGACAAGTTTTTGGTCATGCCCTCAAATATGTATCGGGTACTATGGCCGTTGTAAATCGCACTGGAACTACAAAACCATGGGGAATAACTCATGAAAACATCCACAAAACGCAAAAAATATGAGTTTTTCGTCATAACTCTCAAACATGTAAATGGCCCTAGAGCCCCAAAACTGTGGGCAATAGCTCACGAAAATGGGCATAAAACGCAAAAACGACGAGTTTTTGGTCATACCCCTCAAACATGTAAATCACCCTGGAACCCCAAAACTGTGGTCAATAGCTCTCATGAAAATGGCCATAAAACGCAAAAAGGCGAGTTTTTCGTCATTAATCTAAAACATGTAAAATGCCCTAAAACCCAAAAAATGTGAGCAATAGATCATGATAACGGCCATATAATGCAAAAAAAGATGAGTTTTTTGTCATAAATCTCAAACATGTAAATAGCCTTGGAACCCCAAAATTATTGCCAATAACTCATGAAAACGGCCGTAATACCCGAGAACGACGAGTTTTTGGTCATGCCCTCAGACATGTATCATTTTTTAATATCTTTTTAAAACGCCCTAGAACCCCAAACTATGGGCAATAACTCATTAAAATGGCCATAACATGCGAAAACGATGAGTTTTTGGTCATAATTCTCAAACATGTATCGGGTCTTACGAATCATGCACATCCCCCTGGAACATCAAAACTAGGGGCAATAGCTCATGAAAACGGCCATAAAACAAAAAAACCACGAGTTTTTGGTCATGCCCTCAAACATGTATCGGGTATTATGGTCGTTGTAAATCGCCCTGGATCCCCAAAACTGTGGGGAATAACTCATAAAAAAGTCCATAAAATGCAAAAAAGATGAGTTTTTGGTGATAACTCTCGAACATGTAAATCGCCCTAGAACCCCAAAACTATGGGCAATAGATCATGAAAACGGCCATAAAATGCAAAAACACCGAGTTTTTGGTCATGCCTCTCAAACATGTAAAGCGCCCTGGAACCCCCAAACTATGAGGAATAGCACATGAAAATGGCCATAAAACACGAAAACGACAAGTTTTTGGTCATGCCCTCAAACATGTATCGGGTACTATGGTCGTTATAGATCTCTCTGGAACCCCAAAACCATAGGGAATAACTCCTGAAAATGTCCACAAAATGCAAAAAATATGAGTTTTTGGTTATAACTCTCAAACATGTAAATCGCTCTAGAGCCCTAAAACTATGGGCAAGAGGGCACGAAAATAGCCGTAAAACGCAAAAACGATGAGTTTTTGGTCATACCTCTCAAACATGTAAATCACCCTGAAACCCCAAAACTGTGGGCAATAGCTCATGAAAATGGCCATAAAACGCAAAAGAGACGAGTTTTTCGTCATAACTCGAAAACATGTAAAACACCCTAAAACCCAAAAAATGTGGGAATAACTCATGAAAACGTCCATAAAACGCAAAAAGATGAGTTTTCGGTCATAACTCTCAAACATGTAAATCGCTAAGGAACCCCAAAATTGTGGGCAATAGCTCATGAAAACGGACATAGAACGCAAGTTGTGGTCATGCCTCACAAACATGTAAAGCGCCCTGAAACCCCAAAACCGTGAGCAATAGCACAAGAAAACGGCCATAAAACACGAAAACAAAGAGTTCTTAGTGATGCCCTAAAACATGTATCAGGAACTATGGTCGTTGTAAATCACCTTAGAACCTCAAAACTGTGGGAAATAACACATGAAAACGGCCATAAACGCAAAAACGACGAGTTTTTGGTCACAACTCTCAAACATGTAAAGCGCCCTGGAACCCCAATAATGTGAGCAATAGCACATGAAAACGACAATAAAATACGAAAACGACAAGTTTTTGGTCATGCCCTCAAATATGTATCGGGTACTATGGCCGTTGTAAATGACACTGGAACAGCAAAACCATGGGGAATAACTCATGAAAACATCCACAAAACGCAAAAAATGAGTTTTTGGTCATAACTCCCAAACATGTAAATCGCCCTAGAGCCCCAAAACTGTGGGCAATAGGTCCCGAAAATGGCCATAAAACGCAAAAACGACGAGTTTTTGGTCATACCCCTCAAACATGTAAATCACCCTGGAACCCCAAAACTGTGGTCAATAGCTCCTGAAAATGGCCATAAAACGCAAAAAGACGAGTTTTTCGTCATTAATCTGAAACATGTAAAAGGCAATAAAACCCAAAAAATGTGAGCAATAGATCATGATAACGGCCATATAACGCAAAAATAGATGAGTTTTTTGTCACAACTCTCGAACATGTAAATAGCCTTGGAACCCCAAAAATTATGGCCAATAACTCATGAAAACGGCCGTAAAGCACGAAAACGACGAGTTTTTGTTCATGCCCTCAAACATGTATCTTTTTTAAGATCTATTTAAAACGCCCTAGAACCGCAAACTATGGGCAATAACTCATTAAAATGGCCATAACACGCGAAAACGATGAGTTTTTGGTCATAGTTCTCAAACATGTATCGGGTCTTACGAATCATGCACATCCCCCCTGGAACATCAAAACTGTGGGCAATAGCTCATCAAAAAGGGCCATAAAACAAAAAATATCACGAATTTTTGGTCATGCCCTCAAACATGTATCGGGTATTATGGTCATTGTAAATCGCCCTAGAACCCCAAAAAAATGGGAAAAACTCATAAAAAGTCCATAAAATGCAAAAAAGATGAGTTTTTGGTGATAACTCTCGAACATGTAAATCGCCCTAGAACCCCAAAACTATGGGCAATAGATCATGAAAACGGCCATAAAATGCAAAAACACCGAGTTTTTGGTCATGCCTCTCAAACATGTAAAGCGCCCTGGAACCCCCAAACTATGAGGAATAGCACATGAAAATGGCCATAAAACACGAAAACGACAAGTTTTTGGTCATGCCCTCAAACATGTATCGGGTACTATGGTCGTTATAGATCTCTCTGGAACCCCAAAACCATAGGGAATAACTCCTGAAAATGTCCACAAAATGCAAAAAAATATGAGTTTTTGGTTATAACTCTCAAACATGTAAATCGCCCTAGAGCCCTAAAACTATGGGCAAGAGGTCACGAAAATAGCCGTAAAACGCAAAAACGATGAGTTTTTGGTCATACCTCTCAAACATGTAAATCACCCTGAAACCCCAAAACTGTGGGCAATAGCTCATGAAAATGGCCATAAAACGCAAAAGAGACGAGTTTTTCGTCATAACTCGAAAACATGTAAAACACCCTAAAACCCAAAAAATGTGGGGAATAACTCATGAAAACGTCCATAAAACGCAAAAAGATGAGTTTTCGGTCATAACTCTCAAACATGTAAATCGCTAAGGAACCCCAAAATTGTGGGCAATAGCTCATGAAAACGGACATAGAACGCAAGTTGTGGTCATGCCTCACAAACATGTAAAGCGCCCTGAAACCCCAAAACCGTGAGCAATAGCACAAGAAAACGGCCATAAAACACGAAAACAAAGAGTTCTTAGTGATGCCCTAAAACATGTATCAGGAACTATGGTCGTTGTAAATCACCTTAGAACCTCAAAACCGTGGGAAATAACACATGAAAACGGCCATAAAACGCAAAAACGACGAGTTTTTGGTCACAACTCTCAAACATGTAAAGCGCCCTGGAACCCCAATAATGTGAGCAATAGCACATGAAAACGACAATAAAATACGAAAACGACAAGTTTTTGGTCATGCCCTCAAATATGTATCGGGTACTATGGCCGTTGTAAATCGCACTGGAACTACAAAACCATGGGGAATAACTCATGAAAACATCCACAAAACGCAAAAAATATGAGTTTTTCGTCATAACTCTCAAACATGTAAATGGCCCTAGAGCCCCAAAACTGTGGGCAATAGCTCACGAAAATGGGCATAAAACGCAAAAACGACGAGTTTTTGGTCATACCCCTCAAACATGTAAATCACCCTGGAACCCCAAAACTGTGGTCAATAGCTCTCATGAAAATGGCCATAAAACGCAAAAAAGACGAGTTTTTCGTCATTAATCTAAAACATGTAAAATGCCCTAAAACCCAAAAAATGTGAGCAATAGATCATGATAACGGCCATATAATGCAAAAAAGATGAGTTTTTTTGTCATAGATCTCAAACATGTAAATAGCCTTGGAACCCCAAAATTATTGCCAATTACTCATGAAAACGGCCGTAATACCCGAGAACGACGAGTTTTTGGTCATGCCCTCAGACATGTATCATTTTTTAATATCTTTTTAAAACGCCCTAGAACCCCAAACTATGGGCAATAACTCATTAAAATGGCCATAACACGCGAAAACGATGAGTTTTTGGTCATAATTCTCAAACATGTATCGGGTCTTACGAATCATGCACATCCCCCTGGAACATCAAAACTAGGGGCAATAGCTCATGAAAACGGCCATAAAACAAAAAAACCACGAGTTTTTGGTCATGCCCTCAAACATGTATCGGGTATTATGGTCGTTGTAAATCGCCCTGGATCCCCAAAACTGTGGGGAATAACTCATAAAAAAGTCCATAAAATGCAAAAAAGATGAGTTTTTGGTGATAACTCTCGAACATGTAAATCGCCCTAGAACCCCAAAACTATGGGCAATAGATCATGAAAACGGCCATAAAATGCAAAAACACCGAGTTTTTGGTCATGCCTCTCAAACATGTAAAGCGCCCTGGAACCCCCAAACTATGAGGAATAGCACATGAAAATGGCCATAAAACACGAAAACGACAAGTTTTTGGTCATGCCCTCAAACATGTATCGGGTACTATGGTCGTTATAGATCTCTCTGGAACCCCAAAACCATAGGGAATAACTCCTGAAAATGTCCACAAAATGCAAAAAAATATGAGTTTTTGGTTATAACTCTCAAACATGTAAATCGCTCTAGAGCCCTAAAACTATGGGCAAGAGGGCACGAAAATAGCCGTAAAACGCAAAAACGATGAGTTTTTGGTCATACCTCTCAAACATGTAAATCACCCTGAAACCCCAAAACTGTGGGCAATAGCTCATGAAAATGGCCATAAAACGCAAAAGAGACGAGTTTTTCGTCATAACTCGAAAACATGTAAAACACCCTAAAACCCAAAAAATGTGGGGAATAACTCATGAAAACGTCCATAAAACGCAAAAAGATGAGTTTTCGGTCATAACTCTCAAACATGTAAATCGCTAAGGAACCCCAAAATTGTGGGCAATAGCTCATGAAAACGGACATAGAACGCAAGTTGTGGTCATGCCTCACAAACATGTAAAGCGCCCTGAAACCCCAAAACCGTGAGCAATAGCACAAGAAAACGGCCATAAAACACGAAAACAAAGAGTTCTTAGTGATGCCCTAAAACATGTATCAGGAACTATGGTCGTTGTAAATCACCTTAGAACCTCAAAACCGTGGGAAATAACACATGAAAACGGCCATAAAACGCAAAAACGACGAGTTTTTGGTCACAACTCTCAAACATGTAAAGCGCCCTGGAACCCCAATAATGTGAGCAATAGCACATGAAAACGACAATAAAATACGAAAACGACAAGTTTTTGGTCATGCCCTCAAATATGTATCGGGTACTATGGTCAAGTAAATCGTGACCGAACTACAAAACCATGGGGAATAACTCATGAAAACATCCACAAAACGCAAAAAATATGAGTTTTTCGTCATAACTCTCAAACATGTAAATGGCCCTAGAGCCCCAAAACTGTGGGCAATAGCTCACGAAAATGGGCATAAAACGAAAAAACGACGAGTTTTTGGTCATACCCCTCAAACATGTAAATCACCCTGGAACCCCAAAACTGTGGTCAATAGCTCTCATGAAAATGGCCATAAAACGCAAAAAAGACGAGTTTTTCGTCATTAATCTAAAACATGTAAAATGCCCTAAAACCCAAAAAATGTGAGCAATAGATCATGATAACGGCCATATAATGCAAAAAAAGATGAGTTTTTTGTCATAAATCTCAAACATGTAAATAGCCTTGGAACCCCAAAATTATTGCCAATAACTCATGAAAACGGCCGTAATACCCGAGAACGACGAGTTTTTGGTCATGCCCTCAGACATGTATCATTTTTTAATATCTTTTTAAAACGCCCTAGAACCCCAAACTATGGGCAATAACTCATTAAAATGGCCATAACACGCGAAAACGATGAGTTTTTGGTCATAATTCTCAAACATGTATCGGGTCTTACGAATCATGCACATCCCCCTGGAACATCAAAACTAGGGGCAATAGCTCATGAAAACGGCCATAAAACAAAAAAACAACGAGTTTTTGGTCATGCCCTCAAACATGTATCGGGTATTATGGTCGTTGTAACGCCTCGATCCCCAAAACTATGGGGAGTAAATCATAAAATGTCCATAAAATGAAAAAAGGTGATTTTTTGGTGATAACTCTCGAACATGTAAATTGCCCTAGAACCCCAAAACTATGGGCAATAGATCATGAAAACGGCCATAAAATGCAAAAACACCGAGTTTTTGGTCATGCCTCTGAAACATGTAAAGCGCCCTGGAACACCCAAACTATGAGGAATCGCACATGAAAACGGCCATAAAACAAAAAAAACCACGAGTTTTTGGTCATGCCCTCAAACATGTATCGGGTACTATGGTCGTTATAGATCTCTCTGGAACCCCAAAACCATAGGGAATAACTCCTGAAAATGTCCACAAAATGCAAAAAAATATGAGTTTTTGGTTATAACTCTCAAACATGTAAATCGCCCTAGAGCCCTAAAACTATGGGCAAGAGGTCACGAAAATAGCCGTAAAACGCAAAAACGATGAGTTTTTGGTCATACCTCTCAAACATGTAAATCACCCTGAAACCCCAAAACTGTGGGCAATAGCTCATGAAAATGGCCATAAAACGCGAAAAAGACGAGTTTCTCGTCATAACTCTAAAACATGTAAAACACCCTAAAACCCAAAAAATGTGGGGAATAACTCATGAAAACGTCCATAAAACGCAAAAAGATGAGTTTTCGGTCATAACTCTCAAACATGTAAATCGCTAAGGAACCCCAAAATTGTGGGCAATAGCTCATGAAAACGGACATAGAACGCAAGTTGTGGTCATGCCTCACAAACATGTAAAGCGCCCTGAAACCCCAAAACCGTGAGCAATAGCACAAGAAAACGGCCATAAAACACGAAAACAAAGAGTTCTTAGTGATGCCCTAAAACATGTATCAGTAACTATGGTCGTTGTAAATCACCTTAGAACCTCAAAACCGTGGGAAATAACACATGAAAACGGCCATAAAACGCAAAAACGACGAGTTTTTGGTCACAACTCTCAAACATGTAAAGCGCCCTGGAACCCCAATAATGTGAGCAATAGCACATGAAAACGACAATAAAATACGAAAACCACAAGTTTTTGGCCATGCCCTCAAATATGTATCGGGTACTATGGTCGTTGTAAATCGCACTGGAACTACAAAACCATGGGGAATAACTCATGAAAACATCCACAAAACGCAAAAAATATGAGTTTTTCGTCATAACTCTCAAACATGTAAATGGCCCTAGAGCCCCAAAACTGTGGGCAATAGCTCACGAAAATGGGCATAAAACGCAAAAATGACGAGGTTTTGGTCATACCCCTCAAACATGTAAATCATCCTGGAACCCCAAACTGTGGTCAATAGCTCTCATGAAAACGGCCATAAAACGCAAAAAAGACGAGTTTTTCGTCATTAATCTAAAACATGTAACATGCCCTAAAACCCAAAAAATGTGAGCAATAGATCATGATAACGGCCATATAATGCAAAAAAAGATGAGTTTTTTGTCATAAATCTCAAACATGTAAATAGCCTTGGAACCCCAAAATTATTGCCAATAACTCATGAAAACGGCCGTAATACCCGAGAACGACGAGTTTTTGGTCATGCCCTCAGACATGTATCATTTTTTAATATCTTTTTAAAACGCCCTAGAACCCCAAACTATGGGCACTAACTCATTAAAATGGCCATAACACGCGAAAACGATGAGTTTTTGGTCATAATTCTCAAACATGTATCGGGTCTTCTGAATCATGCACATCATCCTAGAACATCAAAACTAGGGGCAATAGCTCATGAAAACGGCCATAAAACAAAAAAAAACCACGAGTTTTTGGTCATGCCCTCAAACATGTATCGGGTATTATGGTCGTTGTAAATCGCCCTAGAACCCCAAACTATGGGGAATAACTCATAAAAAAGTCCATAAAATGCAAAAAGATGTGTTTTTGGTGATAACTCTCGAACATGTAAATCGCCCTAGAACCCCAAAACTATGGGCAATAGATCATGAAAACGGCCATAAAATGCAAAAACACCGAGTTTTTGGTCATGCCTCTCAAACATGTAAAGCGCCCTGGAACCCCCAAACTATGAGGAATAGCACATGAAAATGGCCATAAAACACGAAAACGACAAGTTTTTGGTCATGCCCTCAAACATGTATCGGGTACTATGGTCGTTATAGATCTCTCTGGAACCCCAAAACCATAGGGAATAACTCCTGAAAATGTCCACAAAATGCAAAAAAATATGAGTTTTTGGTTATAACTCTCAAACATGTAAATCGCCCTAGAGCCCTAAAACTATGGGCAAGAGGTCACGAAAATAGCCGTAAAACGCAAAAACGATGAGTTTTTGGTTATACCTTTCAAACATGTAAATCACCCTGAAACCCCAAAACTGTGGGCAATAGCTCATGAAAATGGCCATAAAACGCAAAAGAGACGAGTTTTTCGTCATAACTCGAAAACATGTAAAACACCCTAAAACCCAAAAAATGTGGGAATAACTCATGAAAACGTCCATAAAACGCAAAAAGATGAGTTTTCGGTCATAACTCTCAAACATGTAAATCGCTAAGGAACCCCAAAATTGTGGGCAATAGCTCATGAAAACGGCCATAGAACGCAAGTTGTGGTCATGCCTCACAAACATGTAAAGCGCCCTGAAACCCCAAAACCGTGAGCAATAGCACAAGAAAACGGCCATAAAACACGAAAACAAAGAGTTCTTAGTGATGCCCTAAAACATGTATCAGGAACTATGGTCGTTGTAAATCACCTTAGAACCTCAAAACCGTGGGAAATAACACATGAAAACGGCCATAAAACGCAAAAACGACGAGTTTTTGGTCACAACTCTCAAACATGTAAAGCGCCCTGGAACCCCAATAATGTGAGCAATAGCACATGAAAATGACAAGTTTTTGGCCATGCCCTCAAATATGTATCGGGTACTATGGCCGTTGTAAATCGCACTAGAACTACAAAACCATGGGGAATAACTCATGAAAACATCCACAAAACGCAAAAAAATATGAGTTTTTCGTCATAACTCTCAAACATGTAAATGGCCCTAGAGCCCCAAAACTGTGGGCAATAGCTCACGAAAATGGGCATAAAACGCAAAAACGACGAGTTTTTGGTCATACCCCTCAAACATGTAAATCACCCTGGAACCCCAAAACTGTGGTCAATAGCTCATGAAAATGGCCATAAAACGCAAAAAAGACGAGTTTTTCGTCATTAATCTAAAACATGTAAAATGCCCTAAAACCCAAAAAATGTGAGCAATAGATCATGATAACGGCCATATAATGCAAAAAAGATGAGTTTTTTTGTCATAAATCTCAAACATGTAAATAGCCTTGGAACCCCAAAATTATTGCCAATTACTCATGAAAACGGCCGTAATACCCGAGAACGACGAGTTTTTGGTCATGCCCTCAAACATGTATCATTTTATAATATCTATTTAAAACGCCCTAGAACCCCAAACTATGGGCAATAACTCATGAAAATGGCCATAACACGCGAAAACGATGAGTTTTTGGTCATAATTCTCAAACATGTATCGGGTCTTACGAATCATGCACATCCCCCTGGAACATCAAAACTAGGGGCAATAGCTCATGAAAACGGCCATAAAACAAAAAAACCACGAGTTTTTGGTCATGCCCTCAAACATGTATCGGGTATTATGGTCATTGTAAAGCCCCCTGGAACCCCAAAACTGTGGGGAGTAACTCATAAAAAGTCCATAAAATGCAAAAAAGATGTGTTTTTGGTGATAACTCTCAAACATGTAAATCGCCCTAGAACCCCAAAACTATGGGCAATAGATCATGAAAACGGCCATAAAATGCAAAAACACCGAGTTTTTGGTCATGCCTCTCAAACATGTAAAGCGCCCTGGAACCCCCAAACTATGAGGAATAGCACATGAAAATGGCCATAAAACACGAAAACGACAAGTTTTTGGTCATGCCCTCAAACATGTATCGGGTACTATGGTCGTTATAGATCTCTCTGGAACCCCAAAACAAAAGGGAATAACTCCTGAAAACGTCCACAAAATGCAAAAAAATATGAGTTTTTGGTTATAACTCTCAAACATGTAAATCGCCCTAGAGCCCTAAAACTATGGGCAAGAGGTCACGAAAATAGCCGTAAAACGCAAAAACGATGAGTTTTTGGTCATACCTCTCAAACATGTAAATCACCCTGAAACCCCAAAACTGTGGGCAATAGCTCATGAAAATGGCCATAAAACGCAAAAGAGACGAGTTTTTCGTCATAACTCGAAAACATGTAAAACACCCTAAAACCCAAAAAATGTGGGGAATAACTCATGAAAACGTCCATAAAACGCAAAAAGATGAGTTTTCGGTCATAACTCTCAAACATGTAAATCGCTAAGGAACCCCAAAATTGTGGGCAATAGCTCATGAAAACGGCCATAGAACGCAAGTTGTGGTCATGCCTCACAAACATGTAAAGCGCCCTGAAACCCCAAAACCGTGAGCAATAGCACAAGAAAACGGCCATAAAACACGAAAACGAAGAGTTCTTAGTGATGCCGTAAAACATGTATCAGGAACTATGGTCGTTGTAAATCACCTTAGAACCTCAAAACCGTGGGAAATAACACATGAAAACGGCCATAAAACGCAAAAACGACGAGTTTTTGGTCACAACTCTCAAACATGTAAAGCGCCCTGGAACCCCAATAATGTGAGCAATAGCACATGAAAATGACAATAAAATACGAAAACGACAAGTTTTTGGTCATGCCCTCAAATATGTATCGGGTACTATGGCCGTTGTAAATCGCACTGGAACTACAAAACCATGGGGAATAACTCATGAAAACATCCACAAAACGCAAAAAATATGAGTTTTTCGTCATAACTCTCAAACATGTAAATGGCCCTAGAGCCCCAAAACTGTGGGCAATAGCTCACGAAAATGGGCATAAAACGCAAAAACGACGAGTTTTTGGTCATACCCCTCAAACATGTAAATCACCCTGGAACCCCAAAACTGTGGTCAATAGCTCTCATGAAAATGGCCATAAAACGCAAAAAAGGCGAGTTTTTCGTCATTAATCTAAAACATGTAAAATGCCCTAAAACCCAAAAAATGTGAGCAATAGATCATGATAACAGCCATATAATGCAAAAAAAGATGAGTTTTTTGTCATAAATCTCAAACATGTAAATAGCCTTGGAACCCCAAAATTATTGCCAACAACTCATGAAAACGGCCGTAATACCCGAGAACGACGAGTTTTTGGTCATGCCCTCAGACATGTATCATTTTTTAATATCTTTTTAAAACGCCCTAGAACCCCAAACTATGGGCAATAACTCATTAAAATGGCCATAACACGCGAAAACGATGAGTTTTTGGTCATAATTCTCAAACATGTATCGGGTCTTCTGAATCATGCACATCATCCTAGAACATCAAAACTAGGGGCAATAGCTCATGAAAACGGCCATAAAACAAAAAAAAACCACGAGTTTTTGGTCATGCCCTCAAACATGTATCGGGTATTATGGTCGTTGTAAATCGCCCTAGAACCCCAAACTATGGGGAATAACTCATAAAAAAGTCCATAAAATGCAAAAAAGATGAGTTTTTGGTGATAACTCTCGAACATGTAAATTGCCCTAGAACCCCAAAACTATGGGCAATAGATCATGAAAACGGCCATAAAATGCAAAAACACCGAGTTTTTGGTCATGCCTCTCAAACATGTAAAGCGCCCTGGAACCCCCAAACTATGAGGAATAACACATGAAAATGGCCATAATACCCGAGAACGACGAGTTTTTGGTCATGCCCTCAAACATGTATCGGGTACTATGGTCGTTATAGATCTCTCTGGAACCCCAAAACCATAGGGAATAACTCCTGAAAATGTCCACAAAATGCAAAAAAATATGAGTTATTGGTTATAACTCTCAAACATGTAAATCGCCCTAGAGCCCTAAAACTATGGGCAAGAGGTCACGAAATAGCGTAAAACGCAAAAAACGATGAGTTTTTGGTCATACCTCAAACATGTAAATCACCCCGAAACCCCAAAACTGTGGGCAATAGCTCATGAAAATTGCCATAAAACGCAAAAGAGACTTGTTTTTCGTCATAACTCGAAAACATGTAAAACACCCTAATACCCAAAAAATGTGGGCAATAACTCATGAAAACGTCCATAAAACGCAAAAAAGATGAGTTTTTGGTCATAACTCTCAAACATGTAAATCGCTAAGGAACCCCAAAATTGTGGGAAATAGCTCATGAAAACGGACATAGAACGCAAGTTGTGGTCATGCCTCAGAAACATGTAAAGCGCCCTGAAACCCCAAAATCGTGAGCAATAGCACAAGAAAACGACCATAAAACACGAAAACAAAGAGTTCTTAGTGATGCCCTAAAACATGTATCAGTAAATTTGGTCGTTTTAAATCACCTTATAACCTAAAAACCGTGGTAAATAACAAATGAAAACGGCCATAAAACGCAAAAACGACGAGTTTTTGGTCACAACTCTCAAACATGTAAAGCGCCCTGGAACCCCAATAATGTGAGCAATAGCACATGAAAACGACAATAAAATACGAAAACGACAAGTTTTTGGTCATGCCCTCAAATATGTATCGGCTACTGTGGCCGTTGTATATCGCACTAGAACTACAAAACCATGGGGAATAACTCATGAAAACATCCACAAAACACAAAAAAATATGAGTTTTTGGTCATAACTCTCAAACATGTAAATCGCCCTAGAGCCCCAAAACTGTGGGCAATAGCTCACGAGAATGGCCATAAAACGCAAAAACGCGGAGTTTTCGTTCATACCCCTCAAACATGTAAATCACCCTGGAACCCAAAACTGTGGTCAATAGCTCATGAAAATGGCCATAAATGCAAAAAGACGAGTTTTTCGTCATTAATCTGAAACATGTAAAATACCCCTAAAACCCAAAAAATGTGAGCAATGGATTATGATAACGGCCATATAATGCAGAAAAGATAAGTTTTTTTGTTATAAATCTCAAACATGTAAATAGCCTTGGAACCCCAAAATTATGGCCAATAGCTCATGAAAACGGCCGTAAAACACGAAAACAACGAGTTTTTGGTCATGCCCTCAGACATGTATCATTTTTTAATATCTTTTTAAAACGCCCTAGAACCCCAAACTATGGGCAATAACTCATGAAAATGGCCATAACACGTGAAAACGATGAGTTTTTGGTCATAATTCTCAAACATGTATCGGGTCTTACGAATCATGCACATCCCCCTGGAACATCAAAACTAGGGGCAATAGCTCATGAAAACGACCATAAAACAAAAAAAACCACGAAGTTTTTGGTCATGCCTCAAACATGTATCGGGTATTATGGTCGTTCGTGCCTCGATCCCCAAAACTGTGGGGAATAACTCATAAAAAAGTCCATAAAATGCAAAAAAGATGAGTTTTTGGTGATAACTCTCGAACATGTAAATCGCCCTAGAACCCCAAAACTATGGGCAATAGATCATGAAAACGGCCATAAAATGCAAAAACACCGAGTTTTTGGTCATGCCTCTCAAACATGTAAAGCGCCCTGGAACCCCCAAACTATGAGGAATAGCACATGAAAATGGCCATAAAACACGAAAACGACAAGTTTTTGGTCATGCCCTCAAACATGTATCGGGTACTATGGTCGTTATAGATCTCTCTGGAACCCCAAAACCATAGGGAACAACTCCTGAAAACGTCCACAAAATGCAAAAAATATGAGTTTTTGGTTATAACTCTCAAACATGTAAATCGCCCTAGAGCCCTAAAACTATGGGCAAGAGGTCACGAAAATAGCCGTAAAACGCAAAAACGATGAGTTTTTGGTCATACCTCTCAAACATGTAAATCACCCTGAAACCCCAAAACTGTGGGCAATAGCTCATGAAAATTGCCATAAAACGCAAAAGAGACTTGTTTTTCGTCATAACTCGAAAACATGTAAATCAACCTGAAACCCCAAAACTGTGGGTAATAGCTCATGAAAACGTCCATAAAACGCAAAAAGATGAGTTTTCGGTCATAACTCTCAAACATGTAAATCGCTAAGGAACCCCAAAATTGTGGGCAATAGCTCATGAAAACGGCCATAGAACGCAAGTTGTGGTCATGCCTCACAAACATGTAAAGCGCCCTGAAACCCCAAAACCGTGAGCAATAGCACAAGAAAACGGCCATAAAACACGAAAACAAAGAGTTCTTAGTGATGCCCTAAAACATGTATCAGGAACTATGGTCGTTGTAAATCACCTTAGAACCTCAAAACCGTGGGAAATAACACATGAAAACGGCCATAAAACGCAAAAACGACGAGTTTTTGGTCACAACTCTCAAACATGTAAAGCGCCCTGGAACCCCAATAATGTGAGCAATAGCACATGAAAACGACAATAAAATACGAAAACGACAAGTTTTTGGCCATGCCCTCAAATATGTATCGGGTACTATGGTCAAGTAAATCGTGACCGAACTACAAAACCATGGGGAATAACTCATGAAAACATCCACAAAACGCAAAAAATATGAGTTTTTCGTCATAACTCTCAAACATGTAAATGGCCCTAGAGCCCCAAAACTGTGGGCAATAGCTCACGAAAATGGGCATAAAACGCAAAAATAACGAGTTTTTGGTCATACCCCTCAAACATGTAAATCACCCTGGAACCCCAAAATTGTGGTCAATAGCTCTCATGAAAACGACCATAAAACGCAAAAAAGACGAGTTTTTCGTCATTAATCTAAAACATGTAAAATGCCCTAAAACCCAAAAAATGTGAGCAATAGATCATGATAACAGCCATATAATGCAAAAAAAGATGAGTTTTTTGTCATAAATCTCAAACATGTAAATAGCCTTGGAACCCCAAAATTATTGCCAACAACTCATGAAAACGGCCGTAATACCCGAGAACGACGAGTTTTTGGTCATGCCCTCAGACATGTATCATTTTTTAATATCTTTTTAAAACGCCCTAGAACCCCAAACTATGGGCAATAACTCATTAAAATGGCCATAACATGCTAAAACGATGAGTTTTTGGTCATAATTCTCAAACATGTATCGGGTCTTACGGATCATGCACATCCCCCTGGAACATCAAAACTAGGGGCAATAGCTCATGAAAACGGCCATAAAACAAAAAAACCATGAGTTTTTGGTCATGCCCTCAAACATGTATCGGGTATTATGGTCGTTGTAAATCGCCCTAGAACCCCAAACTATGGGGAATAACTCATAAAAAAGTCCATAAAATGCAAAAAAGATGAGTTTTTGGTGATAACTCTCGAACATGTAAATTGCCCTAGAACCCCAAAACTATGGGCAATAGATCATGAAAACGGCCATAAAAAGCAAAAGAGACGAGTTTTTCGTCATAACTCTAAAACATGTAAAACGCCCTCAAACCCCAAAAATATGAGGAATAGCACATGAGAATGGCCATAAAACACGAAAACGACAAGTTTTTGTTCATGCCCTCAAACATGTATCGGGTACTATGGTCATTATAGATCTCTCTAGAACCCCAAAACCATAGGGAATAACTCCTGAAAATGTCCAAAAAATGCAAAAAATATGAGTTTTTGGTTATAACTCTCAAACATGTAAATCGCTCTAGAGCCCTAAAACTATGGGCAAGAGGGCACGAAAATAGCCGTAAAACGCAAAAACGATGAGTTTTTGGTCATACCTCTCAAACATGTAAATCACCCTGAAACCCCAAAACTGTGGGCAATAGCTCATGAAAATGGCCATAAAACGCAAAAGAGACGAGTTTTTCGTCATAACTCGAAAACATGTAAAACACCCTAAAACCCAAAAAATGTGGGGAATAACTCATGAAAACGTCCATAAAACGCAAAAAGATGAGTTTTCGGTCATAACTCTCAAACATGTAAATTGCTAAGGAACCCCAAAATTGTGGGAAATAGCTCATGAAAACGGACATAGAACGCAAGTTGTGGTCATGCCTCACAAACATGTAAAGCGCCCTGAAACCCCAAAACCGTGAGCAATAGCACAAGAAAACGGCCATAAAACACGAAAACAAAGAGTTCTTAGTGATGCCCTAAAACATGTATCAGGAACTATGGTCGTTGTAAATCACCTTAGAACCTCAAAACCGTGGTAAATAACACATGAAAACGGCCATAAAACGCAAAAACGACGAGTTTTTGGTCACAACTCTCAAACATGTAAAGCGCCCTGGAACCCCAATAATGTGAGCAATAGCACATGAAAATGACAATAAAATACGAAAACGACAAGTTTTTGGTCATGCCCTCAAATATGTATCGGGTACTATGGTCGTTGTAAATCGCACTGGAACTACAAAACCATGGGGAATAACTCATGAAAACATCCACAAAACGCAAAAAATATGAGTTTTTCGTCATAACTCTCAAACATGTAAATGGCCCTAGAGCCCCAAAACTGTGGGCAATAGCTCACGAAAATGGGCATAAAACGCAAAAACGACGAGTTTTTGGTCATACCCCTCAAACATGTAAATCACCCTGGAACCCCAAAACTGTGGTCAATAGCTCTCATGAAAATGGCCATAAAACGCAAAAAAGACGAGTTTTTCGTCATTAATCTAAAACATGTAAAATGCCCTAAAACCCAAAAATGTGAGCAATAGATCATGATAACGGCCATGTAATGCAAAAATAGATGAGTTTTTTTGTCATAAATCTCAAACATGTAAATAGCCTTGGAACCCCAAAACTATGGCCAATAACTCATGAAAACTGCCGTAAAACCCGAAAACGACGAGTTTTTGGTCATGTCCTCAGACATGTATCATTTTTTAATATCTTTTTAAAACGCCCTAGAACCCCAAACTATGGGCAATAACTCATGAAAATGGCCATAACACGCGAAAACGATGAGTTTTTGGTCATAATTCTCAAACATGTATCGGGTCTTACGGATCATGCACATCCCCCTGGAACATCAAAACTAGGGGCAATAGCTCATGAAAACGGCCATAAAACAAAAAAACAACGAGTTTTTGGTCATGCCCTCAAACATGTATCGGGTATTATGGTCTTTGTAAAGCGCCCTGGAACCCCAAAACTGTGGGGAATAACTCATAAAATGTCCATAAAATGCAAAAAGATGTGTTTTTGGTGATAACTCTCAAACATGTAAATCGCCCTAGAACCCCAAAACTATGGGCAATAGCTCATGAAAACGGCCATAAAATGCAAAAACACCGAGTTTTTGGTCATGCCTCTCAAACATGTAAAGCGCCCTGGAACCCCCAAACTATGAGGAATAGCACATGAAAATGGCCATAAAACACGAAAACGACAAGTTTTTGGTCATGCCCTCAAACATGTATCGGGTACTATGGTCGTTATAGATCTCTCTGGAACCCCAAAACCATAGGGAATAACTCCTGAAAACGTCCACAAAATGCAAAAAAATATGAGTTTTTGGTTATAACTCTCAAACATGTAAATCGCCCTAGAGCCCTAAAACTATGGGCAAGAGGTCACGAAAATAGCCCTAAAACGCAAAAACGATGAGTTTTTGGTCATACCTCTCAAACATGTAAATCACCCTGAAACCCCAAAACTGTGGGCAATAGCTCATGAAAATGGCCATAAAACGCAAAAAGATGAGTTTTCGGTCATAACTCTCAAACATGTAAAACACCCTAAAACCCAAAAATGTGGGAATAACTCATGAAAACGCCCATAAACGCAAAAAGATGAGTTTTCGGCCATAACTCTCAAACATGTAAATCGCTAAGGAACCTAAAAATTGTGGGCAATAGCTCATGAAAACGGCCATAGAACGCAAGTTGTGGTCATGCCTCACAAACATGTAAAGCGCCCTGGAACCCAAAAACTATGAGGAATAGCACAAGAAAACGGCCATAAAACACGAAAACAAAGAGTTCTTAGTGATGCCCTAAAACATGTATCAGGAACTATGGTCGTTGTAAATCACCTTAGAACCTCAAAACCGTGGTATATAACACATGGAAACGGCCATAAAACGCAAAAACGACGAGTTTTTGGTCAGAACTCTCAAACATGTAAAGCGCCCTGGAACCCCAATAATGTGAGCAATAGCACATGAAAACGACAATAAAATACGAAAACGACGAGTTTTTGGTCATGCCCTCAAATATGTATCGGGTACTATGGCCGTTGTAAATCGTGACCGAACTACAAAACCATGGGCAATAACTCATGAAAACATCCACAAAACGCAAAAAATGAGTTTTTGGTCATAACTCCCAAACATGTAAATCGCCCTAGAGCCGCAAAACTGTGGGCAATAGCTCATGAAAATGGCCATAAAACGCAAAAAGACGAGGTTTTCGTCATTAATCTGAAACAAGTAAAATGCCCTAAAACCCGAAAAATGTGAGCAATAGATCATGATAACGGCCATATAATGCAAAAAAAGATGAGTTTTTGTCATAAATCTCAAACATGTAAATAGCCTTGAACCCCAAAATTATTGCCAATAACTCATGAAAACGCCAGTAATACCCGAGAACGACGAGTTTTTGGTCATGCCTCAGACATGTATCATTTTTTAATATCTTTTAAGACGCCCTAGAACCCCAAACTATGGGCACTAACTCATTAAAATGGCCATAACACGCGAAAACGATGAGTTTTTGGTCATAATTCTCAAACATGTATCGGGTCTTACGAATCATGCACATCCCCCTGGAACATCAAAACTAGGGGCAATAGCTCATGAAAACGGCCATAAAACAAAAAAAACCACGAGTTTTTGGTCATGCCCTCAAACATGTATCGGGTATTATGGTCGTTGTAAATCGCCCTGGATCCCCAAAACTGTGGGGAATAACTCATAAAAAGTCCATAAATGCAAAAAGATGAGTTTTTGGTGATAACTCTCGAACATGTAAATCGCCCTAGAACCCCAAAACTATGGGCAATAGATCATGAAAACGGCCATAATTTGCAAAAACACCGAGTTTTTGGTCATGCCTCTCAAACATGTAAAGCGCCCTGGAACCCACAAACTATGAGGAATAGCACATGAGAATGGCCATAAAACACGAAAACGACAAGTTTTTGTTCATGCCCTCAAACATGTATCGGGTACTATGGTCATTATAGATCTCTCTAGAACCCCAAAACCATAGGGAATAACTCCTGAAAATGTCCACAAAATGCAAAAAAATATGAGTTTTTGGTTATAACTCTCAAACATGTAAATCGCCCTAGAGCCCTAAAACTATGGGCAAGAGGGCACGAAAATAGCCGTAAAACGCAAAAACGATGAGTTTTTGGTCATACCTCTCAAACATGTAAATCACCCTGAAACCCCAAAACTGTGGGCAATAGCTCATGAAAATGGCCATAAAACGCAAAAGACGAAGTTTTCGTCCAACTCGAAAACATGTAAAACACCCTAAAACCCAAAAAATGTGGGGAATAACTCATGAAAACGTTCATAAAACGCAAAAAGATGAGTTTTTGGTCATAACTCTCAAACATGTAAATTGCTAAGGAACCCCAAAATTGTGGGAAATAGCTCATGAAAACGGACATAGAACGCAAGTTGTGGTCATGCCTCACAAACATGTAAAGCGCCCTGAAACCCCAAAACCGTGAGCAATAGCACAAGAAAACGGCCATAAAACACGAAAACAAAGAGTTCTTAGTGATGCCCTAAAACATGTAACAGGAACTATGGTCGTTGTGAATCACCTTAGCACCTCAAAACCGTGGGAAATAACACATGAAAATGGCCATAAAACGCAAAAACGACGAGTTTTTGGTCACAACTCTCAAACATGTAAAGCGCCCTGGAACCCCAATAATGTGAGCAATAGCACATGAAAATGACAATAAAATACGAAAACGACAAGTTTTTGGTCATGCCCTCAAATATGTATTGGGTACTATGGCCGTTGTAAATCGCACTGGAACTACAAAACCATGGGGAATAACTCATGAAAACATCCACAAAACGCAAAAAATATGAGTTTTTCGTCATAACTCTCAAACATGTAAATCGCCCTAGAGCCGCAAAACTTTGGGCAATAGCTCACGAAAATGGCCATAAAACGCAAAAACGACGAGTTTTTGGTCATACCCCTCAAACATGTAAATCACCCTGGAACCCTAAAACTGTGGCCAATAGCTCATGAAAATGGCCATAAAACGCAAAAAGACGAGTTTTTCCTCCTCAATCTAAAACATGTAAAATGCCCTAAAACCCAAAAATATGTGAGCAATAGATCATGATAACAGCCATATAATGTAAAAAAGTTGAGTTTTTTTATATAAATCTCAAACATGTAAATAGCCTTGGAACCCCAAAATTATGGCCAATAACTCATGAAAACGGCCGTAAAACACGAAATCGACGAGTTTTTGGTCATGCCCTCAGACATGTATCATTTTTAATATCTTTTTAAAACTCCCTAGAACCCCAAACTATGGGCAATAACTCATGAAAATGGCCATAACACGCGAAAACGATGAATTTTTGGCCATATTTCTAAAACTTGTATTGGGTCTTACGAATCATGCAAATCCACGTGAAACATCAAAACTTTGGGCAATAGCTCATGAAAACGCCATAAAACAAAAAAACCACGAAGTTTTTGGTCATGCCTCAAACATGTATCGGTATTATGGTCGTTGTAACGCCTCGATCCCCAAAACTGTGGGGAATAACTCATAAAAAGTCCATAAAATGCAAAAAGATGAGTTTTTGGTGATAACTCAAACATGTAAATCGCCCTAGAACCCCAAAACTATGGGCAATAGATCATGAAAACGGCCATAAAAGGCAAAAGAGACGAGTTTTTGGTCATGCCTCTGAAACATGTAAAGCGCCCTGGAACCCCCAAACTATGAGGAATAGCACATGAAAATGGCCATAAAACACGAAAACGACAAGTTTTTCGTCATGCCGTCAAACACGTATCTGGTACTATGGTCGTTATAGATCTCTCTGGAACCCCAAAACCATAGGGAATAACTCCTGAAAATGTCCACAAAATGCAAAAAAATATGAGTTTTTGGTTATAACTCTCAAACATGTAAATCGCCCTAGAGCCCTAAAACTATGGGCAAGAGGTCACGAAAATAGTCAGAAACGCAAAAAACGATGAGTTTTTGGTCATACCTCTCAAACATGTAAATCACCAAAACCCCAAAACTGTGGGCAATAGCTCATGAAAATGGCCATAAACGCAAAAAGACGAAGTTTTCAATACAACTCAAAACATGTAAAACACCCTAAAACCCAAAAAATGTGGGAATAACTCATGAAAACGTCCATAAAACGCAAAAAGATGAGTTTTCGGTCATAACTCTCAAACATGTAAATTGCTAAGGAACCCCAAAATTGTGGGAAATAGCTCATGAAAACGGACATAGAACGCAAGTTGTGGTCATGCCTCACAAACATGTAAAGCGCCCTGAAACCCCAAAACCGTGAGCAATAGCACAAGAAAACGGCCATAAAACACGAAAACAAAGAGTTCTTAGTGATGCCCTAAAACATGTATCAGGAACTATGGTCGTTGTAAATCACCTTAGAACCTCAAAACCGTGGGAATAACACATGAAAACGGCCATAAAACGCAAAAACGACGAGTTTTTGGTCACAACTCTCAAACATGTAAAGCGCCCTGGAACCCCAATAATGTGAGCAATAGCACATGAAAATGACAATAAAATACGAAAACGACAAGTTTTTGGTCATGCCCTCAAATATGTATCATGGTACTATGCGTTGTAAATCGTGACCGAACTACAAAACCATGGGGAATAACTCATGAAAACATCCACAAAACTGAAAAAATATGAGTTTTTATTCATAACTCTCAAACATTTAACTGGCCCTATAGCCCCAAAACTTTGGTCAATAGATTACAAAAATGGTCATAAAACGCTAAAATAACGAGTTTTTGGTCATACCCCTCAAACATGTAAATCAGCCTGGATCCCCAAAACTGTGGTCAATAGCTCATGAAAATGGCCATAAAACGCAAAAAAGACGAGTTTTTCGTCATTAATCTAAAACATGTAAAATGCCCTAAAACCCAAAAAATGTGAGCAATAGATCATGATAACAGCCATATAATGCAAAAAAAGATGAGTTTTTTGTCATAAATCTCAAACATGTAAATAGCCTTGGAACCCCAAATTATTGCCAATAACTCATGAAAACGCCAGAATACCCGAGAACGACGAAGTTTTTGGTCATGCCTCAGACATGTATCATTTTTTAATATCTTTTTAAAACGCCCTAGAACCCCAAACTATGGGCAATAACTCATTAAAATGGCCATAACACGCGAAAACGATGAGTTTTTGGTCATAATTCTCAAACATGTATCGGGTCTTCTGAATCATGCACATCATCCTAGAACATCAAAACTAGGGGCAATAGCTCATGAAAACGGCCATAAAACAAAAAAACCATGAGTTTTTGGTCATGCCCTCAAACATGTATCGGGTATTATGGTCGTTGTAACGCCTCGATCCCCAAAACTGTGGGGAATAACTCATAAAAAGTCCATAAAATGCAAAAAGATGAGTTTTGGTGATAACTCAAACATGTAAATTGCCCTAGAACCCCAAAACTATGGGCAATAGATCATGAAAACGGCCATAAAATGCAAAAACACCGAGTTTTTGGTCATGCCTCTCAAACATGTAAAGCGCCCTGGAACCCCCAAACTATGAGGAATAACACATGAAAATGGCCATAAAACACGAAAACGACAAGTTTTTGGTCATGCCCTCAAACATGTATCGGGTACTATGGTCGTTATAGATCTCTCTGGAACCCCAAAACCATAGGGAATAACTCCTGAAAATGTCCACAAAATGCAAAAAAATATGAGTTTTTGGTTATAACTCTCAAACATGTAAATCGCTCTAGAGCCCTAAAACTATGGGCAAGAGGGCACGAAAATAGCCGTAAAACGCAAAAACGATGAGTTTTGGTCATACCTCTCAAACATGTAAATCACCCTCAAACCCCAAAACTGTGGGCAATAGCTCATGAAAATGGCCATAAACGCTAAAAGACGAAGTTTTTCACAACTCTAAAACATGTAAAACACCCTAAAACCCCAAAAATGTGGGGAATAACTCATGAAACCGTGCATAAAACACAAAAGATGAGTTTTCGGTCATAACTCTCAACCATGTAAATCGCTAAGGAACCCCAAAATTGTGGGCAATAGCTCATGAAAACGGCCATAGAACGCAAGTTGTGGTCATGCCTCACAAACATGTAAAGCGCCCTGAAACGCTAAAACCGTGAGCAATAGCACAAGAAAACGACCATAAAACACGAAAATAAAGAGTTCTTAGTGATGCCATAAACATGTATCAGGAACTATGGTCGTTGTAAATCACCTTAGAACCTCAAAACTGTGGGAAATAACACATGAAAACGGCCATAAAACGCAAAAACGACGAGTTTTTGGTCACAACTCTCAAACATGTAAAGCGCCCTGGAACCCCAATAATGTGAGCAATAGCACATGAAAATGACAATAAAATACGAAAACGACAAGTTTTTGGTCATGCCCTCAAATATGTATCGGGTACTATGGCCGTTGTAAATCGCACTGGAACTACAAAACCATGGGGAATAACTCATGAAAACATCCACAAAACGCAAAAAATATGAGTTTTTCGTCATAACTCTCAAACATGTAAATGGCCCTAGAGCCCCAAAACTGTGGGCAATAGCTCACGAAAATGGGCATAAAACGCAAAAACGACGAGTTTTTGGTCATACCCCTCAAACATGTAAATCACCCTGGAACCCCAAAACTGTGGTCAATAGCTCATGAAAATGGACATAAAACGCAAAAAAGACGAGTTTTTCGTCATTAATCTAAAACATGTAAAATGCCCTAAAACCCAAAAAATGTGAGCAATAGATCATGATAACGGCCATATAATGCAAAAAAAGATGAGTTTTTTGTCATAAATCTCAAACATGTAAATAGCCTTGGAACCCCAAAATTATTGCCAATAACTCATGAAAACGGCCGTAATACCCGAGAACGACGAGTTTTTGGTCATGCCCTCAGACATGTATCATTTTTTAATATCTTTTTAAAACGCCCTAGAACCCCAAACTATGGGCAATAACTCATTAAAATGGCCATAACACGCGAAAACGATGAGTTTTTGGTCATAATTCTCAAACATGTATCGGGTCTTATGAATCATGCACATCCCCCTGGAACATCAAAACTAGGGGCAATAGCTCATGAAAACGGCCATAAAACAAAAAAAACCACGAGTTTTTGGTCATGCCCTCAAACATGTATCGGGTATTATGGTCGTTGTAACGCCTCGATCCCCAAACTGTGGGGAATAACTCATAAAAAGTCCATAAAATGCAAAAAGATGAGTTTTTGGTGATAACTCAAACATGTAAATCGCCTAGAACCCCAAAACTATGGGCAATAGATCATGAAAACGCCATAAAATGCAAAAACACCGAAGTTTTTGGTCATGCCTCTCAAACATGTAAAGCGCCTGAACCCCAAAACTATGAGGAATAGCACATGAAAATGGCCATAAAACACAAAAACGACGAGTTTTTGGTCGTGCCCTCAACCATTTATCGGGTACTATGGTCGTTATAAATCTCTCTGGAACCCCCAAACCATAGGGAATAACTCATGAAAATGTCCACAAATGTAAAAAATATGAGTTTTTGGTTTTAACTCTCAAACATGTTAATCGCCTAGAGCCCTAAAACTATGGGCAAGAGGTCACGAAAATAACCCTAAAACGCAAAAACGATGAGTTTTTGGTCGTACCTCTCAAACATGTAAATCACCCTGAAACCACAAAACTGTCGGCAATAGCTCATGAAAATGGCCTTAAACTAAAAGAGACGAAGTTTTCATTACAACTCGAAAACATGTAAAACACCCTAAACCCCAAAAAATGTGGGGAATAACTCATGAAAACGTCCATAAAACGCAAAAGATGAGTTTTTGGTCATAACTCTCAAACATGTAAATTGCTAAGGAACCCCAAAATTGTGGGAAATAGCTCATGAAAACGGACATAGAACGCAAGTTGTGGTCATGCCTCACAAACATGTAAAGCGCCCTGAAACCCCAAAACCGTGAGCAATAGCACAAGAAAACGGCCATAAAACACGAAAACAAAGAGTTCTTAGTGATGCCCTAAAACATGTATCAGAACTATGGTCGTAAATCACCTTAGAACCTTAAAACCGGGGTAAATAACACATGAAAACGGCCATAAAACGCAAAAACGACGAGTTTTTGGTCACAACTCTCAAACATGTAAAGCGCCCTGGAACCCCAATAATGTGAGCAATAGCACATGAAAATGACAATAAAATACGAAAACGACAAGTTTTTGGTCATGCCCTCAAATATGTATCGGGTACTATGGTCGTTGTAAATCGCACTGGAACTACAAAACCATGGGGAATAACTCATGAAAACATCCACAAAACGCAAAAAAATATGAGTTTTTCGTCATAACTCTCAAACATGTAAATGGCCCTAGAGCCCCAAAACTGTGGGCAATAGCTCACGAAAATGGCCATAAAACGCATTTGAAGTTTTTGGTCATACCCCTCAAACATGTAAATCACCCTGGAACCCCAAAACTGTGGTCAATAGCTCTCATGAAAATGGCCATAAAACGCAAAAAAGACGAGTTTTTCGTCATTAATCTAAAACATGTAAAATGCCCTAAAACCCAAAAAATGTGAGCAATAGATCATGATAACGGCCATATAATGCAAAAAAGATGAGTTTTTTGTCATAAATCTCAAACATGTAAATAGCCTTGGAACCCCAAAATTATTGCCAATAACTCATGAAAACGGCCGTAATACCCGAGAACGACGAGTTTTTGGTCATGCCCTCAGACATGTATCATTTTTTAATATCTTTTTAAAACGCCCTAGAACCCCAAACTATGGGCAATAACTCATTAAAATGGCCATAACACGCGAAAACGATGAGTTTTTGGTCATAATTCTCAAACATGTATCGGGTCTTACGAATCATGCACATCCCCCTGGAACATCAAAACTAGGGGCAATAGCTCATGAAAACGGCCATAAAACAAAAAAACCACGAGTTTTTGGTCATGCCCTCAAACATGTATCGGTATTATGGTCGTTGTAACGCCTCGATCCCCAAACTGTGGGGAATAACTCATAAAAAGTCCATAAATGCAAAAAGATGAGTTTTTGGTGATAACTCTCGAACATGTAAATCGCCCTAGAACCCCAAAACTATGGGCAATAGATCATGAAAACGGCCATAAAATGCAAAAACACCGAGTTTTTGGTCATGCCTCTCAAACATGTAAAGCGCCCTGGAACCCCCAAACTATGAGGAATAGCACATGAAAATGGCCATAAAACACGAAAACGACAAGTTTTTGGTCATGCCCTCAAACATGTATCGGGTACTATGGTCGTTATAGATCTCTCTGGAACCCCAAAACCATAGGGAATAACTCCTGAAAATGTCCACAAAATGCAAAAAAATATGAGTTTTTGGTTATAACTCTCAAACATGTAAATCGCTCTAGAGCCCTAAAACTATGGGCAAGAGGGCACGAAAATAGTCAGAAACGCAAAAACGATGAGTTTTTGGTCATACATCTCAAACATGTAAATCACCTCAAACCCCAAAACTGTGGGCAATAGCTCATGAAAATGGCCATAAACGCAAAGAGACGAAGCCATTATAACTCAAAACATGTAAAACACCCTAAAACCCAAAAAATGTGGGGAATAACTCATGAAAACGTCCATAAAACGCAAAAATATGAGTTTTCGGTCATAACTCTCAAACATGTAAATCGCTAAGGAACCCCAAAATTGTGGGCAATAGCTCATGAAAACGGACATAGAACGCAAGTTGTGGTCATGCCTCACAAACATGTAAAGCGCCCTGAAACCCCAAAACCGTGAGCAATAGCACAAGAAAACGGCCATAAAACACGAATACAAAGAGTTCTTAGTGATGCCCTAAAACATGTATCAGGAACTATGGTCGTTGTAAATCACCTTAGAACCTCAAAACCGTGGGAAATAACACATGAAAACGGCCATAAAACGCAAAAAACGACGAGTTTTTGGTCACAACTCTCAAACATGTAAAGCGCCCTGGAACCCCAATAATGTGAGCAATTGCACATGAAAATGACAATAAAATACGAAAACGACAAGTTTTTGGTCATGCCCTCAAATATGTATCGGGTACTATGGTCATGTAAATCGTGACCGAACTACAAAACCATGGGGAATAACTAATGAAAACATCCACAAACCGCAAAAAATATGAGTTTTTCGTCATAACTCTCAAACATGTAAATGGCCCTAGAGCCCCAAAACTGTGGGCAATAGCTCACTAAAAGGGGCATAAAACGCAAAAACGACGAGTTTTTGGTCATACCCCTCAAACATATAAATCACCCTGGAATCCCAAAACCGTGGTCAATAGCTCTCATGAAAATGGCCATAAAACGCAAAAAAGACGAGTTTTTCTTCATTAATCTAAAACTTGTAAAATGCCCTAAAACCCAAAAAAATGTGAGCAATAGATCATTATAACGGCCATATAATGCAAAAAAGATGAGTTTTTTGTCATAAATCTCAAACATGTAAATAGCCTTGGAACCCCAAAATTATTGCCAATAACTCATGAAAATGGCCGTAATACCCGAGAACGACGAGTTTTTGGTCATGCCCTCAGACATGTATCATTTTTTAATATCTTTTTAAAACGCCCTAGAACCCCAAACTATGGGCACTAACTCATTAAAATGGCCATAACACGCGAAAACGATGAGTTTTTGGTCATAATTCTCAAACATGTATCGGGTCTTACGAATCATGCACATCCCCCTAGAACATCAAAACTAGGGGCAATAGCTCATGAAAACGGCCATAAAACAAAAACCACGAAGTTTTTGGTCATGCCTCAAACATGTATCGGGTATTATGGTCGTTGTAACGCCTGATCCCCAAAAACTGGGGAATAACTCATAAAAAGTCCATAAATGCAAAAAGATGAGTTTTTGGTGATAACTCCCAACATGTAAATCTCCCTAGAACCCCAAAAATATGGGCATAGATCATGAAAACGGCCATAAATGCATGCAAAACACCGTTTTGGTCATGCCTTTGGTCATGCCTCAAACATGTAAAGTGCCATGGAACCCCAAAACTATGCCGAATACCTCATGAAAACGCCCTAAATACACGACAACGACCAGTTTTTGGTCATGCCCTCAAACATGTATCGGGTACTATGGTCGTTATAGATCTCTCTCGAACCCCAAACCATAGGGAATAACTCTGAAAATGTCCACAAAATGCAAAAAAATATGAGTTTTTGGTTATAACTCTCAAACATGTAAATCGCCCTAGAGCCCTAAAACTATGGGCAAGAGGTCACGAAAATAGCCCTAAAACGCAAAAACGATGAGTTTTTGGTCACAACTCTCAAACATGTAAAGCGCCCTGGAACCCCAATAATGTGAGCAATAGAACATGAAAAAGGCCATAAACGCAAAAGAGACGAAGCCATTACAACTCGAAAACATGTAAAACACCCTAAAACCCAAAAAATGTGGGAATAACTCATGAAAACGTCCATAAAACGCAAAAAGATGAGTTTTCGGTCATAACTCTCAAACATGTAAATCGCTAAGGAACCCCAAAATTGTGGGAAATAGCTCATGAAAATGGCCATAGAACACAAGTTGTGGTCATGGCTCACAAACATGTAAAGCGCCTAAAACCCCAAAACCGTGAGCAATAGCACAAGAAAACGCCATAAAACACGAAAACAAAGAGTTCTTAGTGATGCCTAAAACATGTATCAGGAAGTATGGTCGTTGTAAATCACCTTAGAACCTCAAAACCGCGGGAAATAACACATGAAAACGGCCATAAGACGCAAAAACGACGAGTTTTTGGTCACAGCTCTCAAACATGTAAAGCGCCCTGGAACCCCAATAATGTGAGCAATAGCACATGAAAACGACAATAAAATACGAAAACGACAAGTTTTTGGTCATGCCCTCAAATATGTATCGGGTACTATGGTCGTTGTAAATCGCACTGGAACTACAAAACCATGGGGAATAACTCATGAAAACATCCACAAAACGCAAAAAATATGAGTTTTTCGTCATAACTCTCAAACATGTAAATGGCCCTAGAGCCCCAAAACTGTGGGCAATAGCTCATTAAAATGGCCTTAAAACGCAAAAACGACGAGTTTTTGGTCATACCCTCAAACATGTAAATCACCCTGGAACCCCAAAACTGTGGTCAATAGCTCATGAAAATGGCCATAAACGCAAAAAAGACGAAGTTTTTCATTAATCTCAAACATGTAAAATGCCCTAAAACCCAAAAAATGTGAGCAATAGATCATGATAACGGCCATATAGTGCAAAAAAGATGAGTTTTTTTGTCATAGATCTCAAACATGTAAATAGCCTTGGAACCCCAAAATTATTGCCAATAACTCATGAAAACGGCCGTAATACCCGAGAACGACGAGTTTTTGGTCATGCCCTCAGACATGTATCATTTTTTAATATCTTTTAAGACGCCTAGAACCCCAAACTATGGGCAATAACTCATTAAAATGGCCATAACACGCGAAAACGATGAGTTTTCGGTCATAATTCTCAAACATGTATCGGTCTTACGAATCATGCACATCCTCGAACATCAAAACTAGGGGCAATAGCTCATGAAAACGGCCATAAAACAAAAAAACCACGAGTTTTTGGTCATGCCTCAAACATGTATCGTATTATGGTTTGTAACGCCTCGATCCCCAAAACTGTGGGGAATAACTCATAAAAAGTCCATAAAATGCAAAAAGATGAGTTTTGGTGATAACTCAAACATGTAAATCGCCCTCGAAACCCACAACTATGGGCAATAAATCATGAAAACGGCCATAAAATGCATCAACAGCGAGTTTTTGGTCATGCCTCTCAAACATGTAAAGCGCCTGAACCCCAAAACTATGAGGAATAGCACAAGAAAATGGCCATAAAACACGAAAACGAAAAGTTTATGGTCATGCACTCAAACATGAAACGGGTACTATGGTCGTTATAGATCTCTCGAACCCCAAAACCATAGGGAATAACTCTGAAAATGTCCACAAAATGCAAAAAAATATGAGTTTTTGGTTATAACTCTCAAACATGTAAATCGCCCTAGAGCCCTAAAACTATGGGCAAGAGGTCACGAAAATAGACCTAAAACGCAAAAACGATGAGTTTTTGGTCATACCTCTCAAACATGTAAATAAACCTGAAACCCAAAAACCGTGGGCAATAGCTCATGAAAATGGCCATAAAACGCAAAAAAGACGAGTTTTTCGTCATACCTCTAAAACATGTAAAACACCCTAAAACCCAAAAAATGTGGGGAATAACT